>VBSM01002217.1:23162800-23175614 GCA_008086735.1 Cheirogaleus medius | reverse complement strand
AAATAAGATAACTTTTCTTCTCCCCCCTTCTCTCTCTGCCATGTGAAGACAGAGCAAAAAGGCAGCCATCCACAAACCAGGAAGCAGCAGCCCTCACCAGAACCAAACTGGCTGGCACCCTGATCTTAGACTCCTCAGCCTTCAGAACTGTGCGAAGTAAGTGTTTGTTGTGTAAGCCACCCAGTCTATGGTATTTTGTTATAACAGCCTGAACTCAGACACTCCCTGAGTACTGGGACCAGGTACGTCTTTCTCATCTTTATACATTCAGCACCTAGCCACCTGCCTGGCTCGTAGAAGGTGCTAGGTATCTACCAAGTGGCGTTAATAAATCAACACTGCTCAACCACAAGCTCCCCATTAGAATGTAAATTCTCTTTCAGAATGGAACAGTGTCCACTTTTTATTCCAGGGTCTCCTTTAACTAAAGTGCACCTCGATCCTAGTTCCTTTTAACTCCGGGTGTCTCTGGGAGGCTACATGTGTTCCACTGGGGATAAGGGAAGGCTAGATTCACGAGTCAGCATGTGATGGTAACACATGATTAATGATGATAATGGCAATTGCTAGCACTTATTGTACGCTGACGACATGCCAGGCACTGTGCTAAGCAGGGTGCCTGACACACTGTCATCAGGAAGACACAACACAACTATTACATCCTCCAGTGCAACAAGCAAGTCCATAAAGGAAAGTCCACTAATTGTTCCAAGCTCCTATTCTGGAATTATTCACAAAACAGTGCAAAATGTTCTGAACTAAGTGTCCTCCCTTTCTGAGGCCATAACTGTCAGCCATGAGCTACCTACCTTTTCCTAATAAGCAACAGGATGAAGTCAGGACTAGGACAGAGGGCTGCCAACCCCTCTTTCTTGGGACTTTCTGTTATTGCTGACGTCTTGGCCAACATGGCTTAGGATAATGTGTAGATTCTTTGTATTATGAAATGGAAACCTTCCTCTTCTTTTCAAAGAGTATAGTGCACTTTGTCCAAATGTTCAATTTCTTAGCCTTTATCCTACAGTCAGCCATGTCTCTATCCCCAAATATCAATGTTCCTTAGCATTTGGAACTTTTTTTAACTTGTATTCAGGCTGCCGCAAAAAAACTCTATGAAATTTTCACTGTCTCTTCACAACTTCCAGCAAGACTAAAAAGCATTTTTTACAGTTAATAAATTCCAGTTTAGAAAGGTTAAATCTTCTAAGCTTTGGAACCTCACCAAAATGGGGGAGAGGGAGTAAGCAAGACGGAACAGCTTTTTAACATATTTTTAAAAGCTACCCAGTGATAAAAATAGAACTAATAAACAAGAAGGGGTCCTCACTTTCCTACAAAAATATATGGCCCTTTAAGTTCCCAAGATTTTGGTGCTTGTAGCAATACTTGGCTCATCTCAATATTGGGTACAGCCAAGAGAAGTTTCTGTGCTCACTAAGAGAGGAGATATGCACTAAACATTGTGTTCTTTTTAATGGTTCTGATGATATATATCCAAGTACTTAAAGTCAAGTTTTTGAAAGATGCTTGCTTTATTCTGTTAATTAGTCTGAAATCCAATGTTGGAAGGAAGAGAAATGGACGGTGTGTTCCATACTCCCAAAATTATTAAAAAGGAAAAAGACACAAGTTTGGAAGAGAAGATGGGTGGAGAAACCCATCAGCTTTAATAAATTAGAGTAATACTTCTGATCATAAATCAAGTTCAAAATAAACTATAAACCAGGATTTCTAAAACAATACATGAGAGCATTTTTATAAACCACAATCCTTCCACGAACTCTGGGTTTTGGATTAGTATCTCTGAGCTTGCCTAAAACTTTAATGTAAAGTAAACCACTCCAAATCTGCTTGAAAAAATGTTTTCTTTCTGAAACCATTCAGGTAGAACTTATGTATACATAATAACAAGATACAATCCTTACTTGATGAGGAGGCTTCTGCTTATGGACAGGTGCGTGGAAGTTATGTCTCAGACAACTCCTCAATGCTAAGGATGACTTTGCAAGTTTACTTTAATTTACTGCCCCATAGGTTAAGACTCTCTAAGCAGCATAATTCGTTTCTTAGGAAAAGGCTCCCTCCCCTTAACTCAACCCCCCATAGAAGTGCCGTCATATTCTGATCATTCTAGACACAAACGTAGAGGAGTGTAAGAAAGGAAAAGAAAACAGAATCACAAAGCTCTCAGCCACACACACTGCTTATAAAATCTCCTACCAGTATTCTGTGAAACAAAGGTCTGTCTGGAAAGAAAGAATCAGGAGAATGCTAGATCGAGTCCGTGGTAAGTGATTATAGGACCACCAAGAAACAGGTCTGAAGCATCTGTGTGTCAACACTGTGTTTTGTGTTGGGTTAAAAACTGGAACAAGCAAACCAAAATGTTACACAGCACTCACCTACTTTGGATAAAGATCAGACTCTCACTTAATCTAACAGTGGTAGGAGTTATTTATAGATCCTGTAATCTAAGCACCTGTAAAGATAACAGTATCAAAGTGATTTGTATGGAAATTTGCATTTGCAGTATTGCTTTAAACCATGTTTAGAGACATAATGAAGTAACTAGTCAATTGCTCCAACTTCACAGATAACAAGAGAGGCACTGGAAATATAGGTGGTTCGTGGCTCATCCTTACTGTGCCATGTTAATTGTGCATATAACACCACAACTGTGATTTCCAACACAATTAATCTGCTATTTCTGCAACTGCAGCTATTCAACATTTTGACTATTGCTGCATACCACATACTAGGCACAGCTCCATTACAGACACACAGTTATATTATGTGTTATATGTTATTCATTTACATGTATTAATGTGTATATATATATACATGTTGACTCCATCACAAGGATATCCAACAAGATGAAGGTACACAAGAAGGTTTGAAGGGGAATCACAAAAGATACTTACACATTTAAAGTTTAAGCCCATTTAAAGTGTGTGCCTGGTGTGTTTGAGAATCTGTAAAAAACAAATGTAAATTTAACTGCTTGGGGGAAATGTCACTTTTGTCCCCTTAGCTTGAAAGGGTCAATATGACCAGAGACCTTTTTAAATGTAGAACTTTTTGTTTTTAACAGAGTACACCTAGACCAGGGGTGGGGAACCTATTCATGTTGGAAGGCCGCATTAATTTAGCTGTAATCAAATAAGGCCACATTCAAGAAATTTCAATTAGATATATTTAAAAAATGTACATTATCTTGTAAAAATCTAACTGCTATGTATTTAATAATTCCAAAAAATGAAAACTATTTGATAGTTTTAAAGTTAACTAAATTTGTAATGACTTTGTTGTATCTGCTTTTTGTTGGAAAGCATTTAAATACTTGGTTGTAGCATGGAGGTCCGCAGTTTCAGTTCATCCTCTAGAAGGTATCAGTCATTTGTGACCTCAAGGGCATCTTGATTTGAGTCAGGTAGGAGAATGTGGATTTGCAGCAATAAGTGGCTGAAAAGCAAGAAATTATTTTTTGGGCATGTTGCTGAAGGCGTGGGTGTTCTACTGCATTTTTCCGTAATTCAACTGGATCTTTCTTAGCATCAAACAATGACTTTAAAATGTCATTTACTGAGAGCTCAATCAGTTCCATCTGTAGTTAGGTGCCTTGGTGATATCAACTAGGTGAGGCTGACATGCTAATTTGAATGTGATGTTATGATTCTAAGTCAGTGAACCTCTCATTGTATTCTCCAAATAATAGGTCTATAATAGCTGCATATTCTTCAAATGATTCTCATATATCATCCTGGTCATCAATGACCTTTGCTAACTAGGGAAATGTTCATCTGAAATTTCCTTTTGAAGAAGTGTTTTGAAAAAAGCTATCTTTTTTTGAAATGCTTGGATTTTTTTGCCAGATATCATATATAGACTTAGTCTTACCTTGCAAAGAAATATTCAAGTCATTTTGATTTGACATGGTATCACACAGAAATTCTGCATTCCTATAGAAATCTTCTTTCCATAATTCACATTGCTGATTCTGGTCTTCATAGAATTCAACTATCTGTTTTCACAGAGATAAAATTTTGGCTAACACCTTTCCCTGAGATAGCCAACACACTATAGAATGATATGGCAAACCCATATGAATACTTCATCGTTTAACTTTAGTATGTTAACAAAACTATTGATGCCGTGTTGCATTTGTACAAATGTAGTTAATAATACTTACAACTTGTTGCAAAGTATCACTTAAAATAGTAGCTTTAGCACAGAAATTTTTCAGCACCTATATCTGTTAATACTTTTTTATCTGTGCAATAAACCCTTCATGTTTTCCTGTCATGGAAGTGGCATTGTACGTACATACACTCACTAAATTTACCAAATTCAGTCCAACTTCATGACATTTATCTTGAAAGTTGTTGAAGGTATCTATGCCCGGTGTTCTGTTCTCAAGAGTGCCCAAAGTGAATAACTCTTTGTAGCAAAATCTTGACCTGAATGAAGTATAAAACCTGCACTGAGTCAATAGTATCAGTTGATTCATCCAAAGCAACTGAATAATATATGTTTTCCTTTTGAAGTATTACATGAAGTTGTTCTGTTAAGTTGAAGGCTAATTCATGCTGCTGATCAGTTACAGTTCTCCTTGAAAAGAGGCAGTTGTTTGTACTTTCAAACGTTATCAGGGTCTAAACATCATACAACTTTGACAATGTGTTCTTTCACAATTTCTACATCACTGAATAAGTTCCCTTCCCCTCCACCCCCCGGAATATATAATCTACTTTGTTTCTTCAGTGGCATTATTTCCAGGTCTAACTGCTGCTTAGAAGAATTATCTTTGCTTTTGCTTTTAATTTTTAATTTCTGCAATACAACCTTTTGTGACTGTCCCTCTAATTTAAAATATTTGTGGTCCTTATGAGTATTCTAATGCTGATGAGTACTGAATCTCTTTAACATTGATATTGTAGTATCACAAAGCAAGCAAATCATCTTATCTTTAGCAGAAACAAGATAACATTGCAATTACCAATCCCCATTAAAAAATCTGTTTTCTTCCTTCAGCATTGTCTTGGTCTTCTTTGACATGATGGGCTGTTAAGCAGACAGAATTAAAAAAATACTGTAGAACCGTCCAGCTAGTCACAAATTCCACTGCAAACAGAAACACAGTGCACTGATGTCAAAAGCTGGTAACAGATTGGCACACTCAACCCCCATGAACTCTCGCCAACCAGCCTCAGGCGGTAGTGGCAGTGCCTGGCCAGGGAACTAAATCATGAGCATATCAGCTGTCAATTTAGCCCTTGTGGCTTTCTAATGTTCTAATTGTTCTGGTCAATCTGGGAGGATTATTTTGTTGAAACTTATTTTATTCTTTGGTATTTTACATGCATTCATTTTAAAAATAAAATAAAAATATAAAAGATGAACAAAAATGTATTAATAAAAATAAAAGGATTTGTTCTTTAAAATTTGGATTCAGCCAAAAGGCTGCACTTAAGGACCTAGAAGGCCACATGTGGCCTTAAGGCCGCAGGTTCCCCACCCCTGACCTAGAGGGATAAAGCCCTAATTTTCTAAATGTTATCTTACGACCCACAGATGAACAAATGGCACCTCAGCGATATGTCTGGGTGCCGGGAGTGGGAAATTGTGCTGCCCTGGTTGGGAAGCAGGATGCCCGGCACATGCCACCACCCTGCCTGCCCAGTGCCTCCATGAGGGCAATGCAGAGGAAGACAGCCAGCAGGACAGCTTTAGCCTGGGGACAAATATGAAAACACAGTAAGAGATAAGGCATGGAGAATGCGGAATGCTGGAGGCCCCAGAGCAGAACTGACTGGGTCCAAATCCATCCCAGCTCCAACACTCGCTGCATCATCACCATGAGCAAGTGTCTTTACTCCTTAGAGTCTCAACTACAAAAGCAGAGATGGTGGCAGTACCTACCTCACAGGACTGCTGTGAGAATTAAATAACATATTGTTAATAAAACACGTGGCAACAGTGCCTAGCATATGGGAAGGCTCAATGAATATAAACTGTTCCCACTATTATCAGTCTCCTATTTCTGGGTTAATTCCCATTGCATGATCCCTAGAGTATTTATCACCACGTCCTTGGCAAACTATATATTAGACATTCAGGTATTATTTAAAATATATATATAAAAAACGATATGTACACCATGTCAGATCCTCATATTGTTGGTGAAAAGGATTATATAATATTTATTATAAAATAATTTTTTGGTTTTTTTCGTTTTTTTTTTTTTTTTTAGACAGAGTCTCACTCTGTTGCCCGGGCTAGAGTGCCATGGCGTCAGCCTAGCTCACAGAAACCTCAAACTCCTGGGCTCGAGTGATCCTCCTGCCTCAGCCTCCTGAGTAGCTGGGACTACAGGCATGCACCACCATGCCCAGCTAACTTTTTGTATATAGTTTTAGTTGGCCAATTAATTTCTTTCTATTTATAGTAGAAACGGGGTCTCGCTCTTGCTCAGGCTGGTAAAATAATTTTTGAAAAAATACATATGCCTACATATATGGTTGGGAAAAAAGTCTGGAAGGACACATATTAATGTGTGAGCATGGACATTTCTGAGTGGTGTGATTATGATTAACTGCTTTTGCTCTTTTTTCCTTTTGCTTTTCTAATTTTTCTATAATGAACATGCATTCCATAGTTATAGCAAAGATAGGGGAAACCAAAATTTTCATACATACTAAAAAACAAAAGCATGGGGTACTGCTGCTGGAATAGTGGAACTCGTACAAATAGATATGATGCCACCTCCAGAGCAAGAAGCAAGTGATGACATGAAATGGCCCACAAAGGTCAGGCACAGCCAGGTGACTCTCACGGCAGAAAGGAAGTGAACCTGACTTTAAGCCCCAGCCTAGCTATTTCCCAGCCATGGACTTTGGGCCTCAAAGTCATGTATCTCGGGCCTCAGCTTATGACTGACTGATACAACCGTTTCTGACCCACTGGCAACACTTGCTAGGGATGGTCACTCCCTCCTCCTTGGAGCACATGGCTTTGGCTTCTAGCTCATCCCCTCTCAGCCTTTCCTATCTCCTTCCTGGTCTCCTTTTGCGGGTTCCTGGATCTCATCCAGGCTACTGCTTTCTAGCCAAACATTCCCAAATGCCTATCTTCAGTCCTGACCTCTCCCCTGAACTCCAGACTTGAATATCAAAAATTGTCCAACACCTAAGTGGACATGTAGGAATAACATTTGTCGGGTGTTGGGCGGGTGGGAGGGGGGAGGAGGGGATGGGTATATACAAATATAATGAGTGAGATGTGCAACGTATGGGGTATGGTCATGCTTGAGGCTCTGCCTCGAGGGGGGAGGGGGGCATGGGCAATATACATAACAGTAATATTTGTACCCCCATAATATGCTGAAATAAAAAAATAAAAATTAAAAAAAATAAATAAATAAAAAATAAAAATGAAAAAAAAAATTGTCCACTGGAGAACTGCCCCTTGGAAGTCTACTGGGCATCTCGTAAAAGGCCACAACACACACCCCTCCAAAGCTTGCTCCTGTAGGTCACCTTCCTCATAGTGAATAACCAAATCCTTCCAGTTGCTCAAGTCCTTGACTTCTTTCTCCCATGCCCAAACCGAACCTGCTGACCTACCTCTAAAAATATACCCAGAACTCGACCACTCCCACCACCTGCAAAGCTGCCACCCGGCCCAGGACCAGCATCTCCCTACTGGATGACCGAGATGCCCCCTCAACACTCGCCCTGCTCCCCTTCTGTCTCTTCTCGACACAGCAGCCTGAGTGAGACTATTCAAGTGTCCATCCATCGTGTCACTCCCCTGCTCGACCCCCAGGGGCTCCCCAGCGCCCACACAGTAAATGCGCAAGTCCCTGCGCTGGCCTGCGTGTGCACCCGCCCCACCTCGCCTCCCACTGCCTCCTCTCACCCACTCCTGCCCCACTGGCCTCCTTGCAGCTCCTCACACACACCAGGCAGGGCCCACCTCAGGGCCCCGTCCTAGGACAGCCCCGCACTCCCTCTCCCCTTTCCTTGTCTAACTTTTCTCCACAGCTGCTTCACTTCCCAACATAACTTGTATTTCACTCGCTTCACTGATTCATGGTCTCGCCGTAGCTAATACACAAATTCCATGAAAACAGGAATTTTTTTTATTGTTTTGTTCCCCATCGTATCCCTAGTATCTAGAACAGGGCCTGGCCAATAGTAGGCAATGACTAGATATTTACTGAATAAATAAATAGGATTTAATATACCTGCCCTTACCTCTCTCTCTTATGTAAGGAACACACAAAATAAGAAACGGGAAAATTACTAAATAATTAGACACATAGATAAATATGTGGATAATGTTATTATTATCATTGTTATTATAGCAAACCTGTGCCCCAGTCCTGCGAGATGTGGCCTGAAGTCGTCTTGCTTGAACTGTGGCTCTTCACCTCCATCTTACTTTATCCATTTCTGTACAAAGGTTGGTAAACAAGAATACCTACAACACGAGAATTCTGGAAAGGATTAGATTCACAGTGTCTAACCCTATAAATAATTATCTTAATCACAACTTGGGTTTTTTCTCTTCCCATGGGGATGGATGAGCAGGTGGAGGAGGAGGATTAAAAGATTAAGAGTGATCACTTAAGAGAGCAAAGAGTGCCTAGTCTTCCTTTACTGTACATAGGAATATGGCTTAACCTTAAGGCAGCTCAGGAGAGAGGACTCTGTCTTTGACTTTTGCTCGACCTTGATGATATACCCATGTCTCATCCAAGGTGGATTTCTATGTAAACTCTCAATAGACAGTAGCTTGGGTTCACCTCAATGATCTCTGTCTGGAAACCAAGAGTATTTAAAATACATTATTAACTCTAGGAGATACAAAAAATAGCATGTTATATTATGACACAACTAGAAGTACTTTTGGAGACTTCAAAAATAAATGATACAGGCTGGGCGCGGTGGCTCACGCCTGTAATCCTAGCACTCTGGGAGGCCAAGGTGGGCGGATCGCTCAAGGTCAGGAGTTCGAAACCAGAGCGAGACCCCATCTCTACTAAAAATAGAAATTAATCGGCTAACTAAAAATAGATAGAAAAAAAAATTAGCCGGGCATGGTGGCACATGCCTGTAGTCCCAGCTACTCGAGAGGCTGAGGCAGAAGGATCACTCGAGCCCAGGAGTTTGAGGTTGCTGTGAGCTAGGCTGACGCCACGGCACTCTAGCCCAGGGAACAGAGTGAGACTCTGTTTCAAAAAATAAATAAATAAATAAATAAATGATACAGAGTTAGAAGACAAACAGAACTCTCTTCTAAATGTAAAAGTCTCACAGCCAGTAGAAAATCCAGCTTGAAGACAAATTTGTTAACCCATATTCCACCTTGGTTAACAATGGTTGTTTAAAACTCCTTTCTGTAAGTTCAAAAGAAGCCATAGCCCTTTAGAGGCCAATAATAGTACCTTTTACTTGCAAAACTAATGTTTAGTTACTGCAGATGAACTGCAAAGCATTGTGAATCCTGGTGAGGATGGTAATTAATCTAATTGAGCTGAACACATAAGGGTTTTCAAGTGGATAAAACTGCATCTTGGGACACCTGAGCCCAGCAGCAATGCCTGTCCCATTTAGGGACAGGCGGAGTTGACAGGCAGGTGGTTATACTAAGCTCATCTTTTAGTTTTACAAAAGGGTTTCTTTGATCATACTCTCAGGCTCCTTTAGAAAGAAGAAACTTATAAAATTATATCCTATTAAATGCCCTAACATCAAAGTTGGAAAACTGACTAATTTAAGACTTAATCAGCTTAATTATAAGACTCTGCCTATCAGCAACATACCAAGTCTGACTTGCTCCTCTCACATCATTACATTAGGACTGCATTATCCAAGAGGAGGAAGAGAGTCCATCAGAAAGAATTTCACAAGTTTCTACAGAAAAAGCTTTCATTTTTCACTTTATGTAAGTGACTATATGAGAATACGCAATCTCATCTTCACCAACCGTGGCTTCTTTCTTCTTCTTCATTAAAAATAAACGAAACAAACAAAAATTATTTAGCACTTGGACCCTTCCAGGAGTAAGAACATATTCCCAAGAAAAATTAGGTGGAATGGGAAACTGTTCTAAGGATGACACATAGGCAAGCTCATGATCGGTTCTGCTAGGACCCAATCCAAGCACATGTGGAGGTTTTCAGCATGTATCAAGAATAGTCTTCACTGAGGATGCTGTCCTACAGTTTTCTTCAGCACGTGAAATGCTTTATTTATCAGAGTAAAACTAGAGAAAATGAATGAATCCATATCAGACCAAAGGATTACAAATAAATTCCCTAGTTACTGCTGACATGACATTTTTCCTTCCGAAAAGCAATTTTTTTTCACTTGCTTTTGATATTGGTTTAATTCTACATTGGGTTTGATAGTTAAATCACACAAAAGTCAGGAAATCTGGAGTTAATGTTCCAATAGCCACTTTTCCAACAACCTCTCACGCAGATGTGCACCTGGCGTGCGGAGCATCAATGCACCAATTACAGCATGTCATCATTTCAATAAATAGAACTCAAGTGTTACAACACCGAGTTCTTGGGAGACACAGGATCTGACATATGTTCATACCTCATTATCCATCCAGGCATTCTGCCAAGCAGAAGGAACGCAAGATCACCTTTTAACATAAACATTACAGGCCTTTCTTGCTATGAGGATCAAGTCCAGTATATTTACTTCATTCACCACATAGTCATTCCCCCTTCCCCACACTGTAAAGGAGATTCCGTGAATAAAAGCTATGTTAGTATAGCAATATGCTTGAGAATTTTAAACAAACCAGTGAGGCAAATCACTATGGCTTTCATACCAAGCATACCTCTGACAGGCTGCATATAAATAGTCCTTTCAGATCAGAACGCCATGCACACGCCAATATGAAATACTGTACTATATATGAGCAAGAGACACAAAATTCCACTGACTTAGGAAACACAGGTTCATATGTTTACACTTTCATCTTCCATGCAGGCCCCACGGTCTAGTGGGCTAGCACATGCTAGGACTGGAGGAATCTGAGCGCTTACAGGACTTCTTTAGTTCCTGACAGATTTTGAGTGTAGCTATTTAAATTATACCTTGGTCACTTTATCTCTGGAAGAGAGAACAAAGGTGACTACAAATTTATAAATCTAAACTTTGTAGGTCACAATGTAACACTCTTTATGTGAAAAAAAATAAAAAAGAAATAATTATAAATTTAAAAATTTAATTTAAAAAAATCTAAACTTTGAGCAGTTCCAAATGACTCAAGCTGCAAATGTCAAATTAAATCTATCACCTAAATCTCCCAGTTTTACAAGTGTGCTTTTTAATTTGTCCCTCAAACACCAACCAACCCACCAACCTCCCACTAGAATAAGTTTCCAGCACTTATTGAGTAAAGTATCTTGAAGCAATTCTCATCATATACAGTTTTACAACCAGTCTCTTGAAGCACTTTTGTGTATCTTTAAAATCACGAACATACTATGCAAACATTAAACCATATAGTAGTTAAGCCAAGTCGCCTGTGGAGAATACCACCAGGAACAGTGTTCATCTTGGTATCAGACGACCTAAAGTGCTTTGAAGGGCTAAGAATGTTCATGGTAGCTGTGGTCACTGTGCTTCTCACTCCAAATTGATGAAATCTGAACTGGAGATGTGTTTCATGAGGTACAGCATGAAATAGCCAGGAATATAGAGATCTAGTGTCTCAATTGGCTTCTCAAGCCAAAAATTACACTGCATATGTCTAAGTCAGAGACCACCATGGCAGATCCACAAGACAAGTAAAATGTAGTCAACTCAAGGTACAAACAAAATGAGGACATGATGACCTCATAGGTTACATTATCAAAACAAAATGCTATTCTGTAGTGGTTTAAAGGAAAGAAGTAACAGAGTCACCCTTACGATTGCTGGACTTACACATCTAATTAGTTTAATGCCAAAGAACGCAGAAGGAGCTCCACTTTTCAGATCCTAAGATGGAACTATTAATAAAACATTTTCATAGGGATAACTTATTAAACCAACAGTGGCCTACAAATGAAACCAAAGAGACATCCGAATAAAGGCTTATATGCAGCATTTTACCCAGGCACAGCTCACTTCACTGAGCTAGAAAAGCAGGTGTTCTGCAAGTGTTAAAACAATGACCCCCCCAGGCTGCAGAGGTCCACTGAACGGACCTGGTGGGCAGATGCAATAATTCTTTCCTTCAGAAAACTGGCTTTTGCACAAGGCAGAGTGACAGTTAACCTCGGAATACAGCCTCAATTCTGTAACAGGTTCTCTACGCCATCTTTATTGCACCCATTTATTCATTCAACAAGCACTTACTCTGCGCCAGGCACTGTACTCAGCATTACTTTCTCCTAGCAGACACAGTCATGTCCAGACCCAGTTAATTTCTTGATTGGATTAACTTTCCAACTTCTCTTCATATTTATCTTTCCAGCAATGCCAAATTCATCCAGTTCCCAGGGTCATCAGTTTCCTAGTTTCTAACAAGGAGCCTCTTCGTAATGGTCCTTTTATTACATTTTGGTGGCAGGAGAGCCCGACCCTCGGTTTCCAAGCCCATCTCTCTATATAATCAAACCAACTCATGTTCTTTGTCTTTACTCTTCTCAGCCAGTTCTCTTCATTTCCCTAACATTCACTTACTCGATATCTCACTAATCTGATCTCACTGAAGCACCGTGATCAAGAATGGCCTTAGAATAAGACTTTCGGGGGCGGAGCAAGATGGCGGACGAGAAACACTGCCAGATAGAGCGTCTCTG
>VBSM01002217.1:23097632-23162700 GCA_008086735.1 Cheirogaleus medius | reverse complement strand
AAAAAAAAAAAAAAAAAAAAAAAAGAATGGCCTTATCCTCTGTGAAGAAAGTGGAACCCTTGTGCACTGTTGGTGGGAATGTAAATTGGTACAGCCACTAAGGAAAACCAGTATGGAGGTTCCTCAAAATATTAAACATAGAAATATCATATAATCCATCAGTCCTTCTTCCTGGTATATATCTAAAGAAAACAAAATCAGTATCTCAAAGAGATACCTGCACTCCCATGTTCACTAAAGCATTATTCACAATAGACAAGACATGGAAACAACCCAAGTGTCCATCAATGGATGAATGGATAAAGGAATTGTGGTATATATGTACAATGGAAATTATTCAGTCATAAAAAAAAGAAAGAAATCCTACCATTTGCAACAATAGGGAGGAACCCTGAGGGTATTATGCTAAATGGAGTAAGTCGGACACAGAAAGACAAATACTGTATGATTTCACTCATATGTGGAATCTAAGAAAGTTGAGCTCATAGAAACACAAGAATTAGAATGGTGGCTGCCAGGGGCTGCAGGTGGGTGGGTGAAGGAGAAATGGGAAGCTGTTGCTCAAAGAATAAACTTTCACTTATAAGATGAATAATTCTGGGGATCTAATTTACAGCATAGTGACTATAGTTAACGATATTGTATAACTTGTACTTGAAATCTGTTAAGAGAGCTGATCTTAGAGGTTCTCACCACACACACACAGATAACTATGTGAGGTGATGGATAATTAGCTGATTTGTGGTAATCATTTCGCAATGTATACATATAAAAACATCACATTGTACACAGTGTAATTTAAACTTTGCAGGTTCTTTCTGGGTTCTTTCCTGATAACTTTTCATTGGTATCTAATGAAATTTATTCAATTTTACTTTGTCAATAATACCTCAATAAAGCTGGGAAATTTTTTTTTTACATTTTAAAAATAATAATTAAAAAAAAGAATGGCTTACCCCTTTCCTCATTCAGGCAATTCTGATATCCCACCTTTTCTACATATTCATTTGGTAATAATATAAATATTCTCTCGATGTATAACAATCCCATCCCTATGAAAAAGTATCTGCAATACTAACAGCATTCAACACTATAAAGCACTTCCAATTATACCATCTTAATCAACCTTCAACATTGTGAAATGGCTATTATTTATTTTACATACAAGGAAACCAAGGTTTGTAGAAATTAACTATCTTGGCCTAGATAACAGAGCTAGTGAGTGGCTAAACTGAGACTCAATCCCTGTCAACAGGCTGCTAAATCAGGAGCTTTTCCATTTCTCACTGTGCCAAACCCTGTTCAGGATTAACCGTAATAAATAAGAAGGATGGAGGGTGCTCATCTTGCCTCATCCTCTAAAGGCCAAACTGGGCCAAAAGTTAAGAGAGAATCAACTAAATCAGCTTGCCAAAAGAGATAGGAATTTGAGACCTGGGATCTTAAATGGTCTATATGAATTTAAAAGATTAGTAGTATCCAATGAAAAGTTATCAGGAAAGAACCCAGAAAGAACCTGCAAAGGTTAAATTACAAATTATACCAGATATTCTTTATGGAACACTTGTATATGACACACATTAGTCAATAAAAAGGAAAACATCCATTGGGCTTCTGAAGACTTAAAAGTTAAATTAAATTAAAAGAAGCATGGTCAAGAGGGGAAAAAATCAACTAAAAAGAATTATGACTTTTAAAAAAAAATTAAGAGGGCAAAACCTCCAGGATTGTCAGACTCAGGTGGCGGAGTTCAGTTAACAAGGTAATGAGGAAAGATGAGGATGTGGTGCTGTGCTCACAGGGCTGGCCACACAGTAGCATGATACCTGTCACCTGAAACCACACTCTCTGCCCAGGAGCCTTGCCTGGGAGGGACTCTCGATTCCATCTACAAGTTTTCTGTTTTCCCCTTATTCTTGTGAAGAGAGCAGTAAAAACTACAATTGGCAATGAAAAAACCAAAGTGGGATGGGGTGAAATGCTTGTGATCTGGTCAACATGATGGACAAACCACCCTGACTTTCTGGCCTGCAGTTTCCTGAGGACCCTACTTACTACAATGGACAACTAGATCTAGTTAAAGAAAAGTGAGGAACTGATAGTCAACCTCAGCCTACTTTGTGTTTGATACAAGCTGAATATCAAAGTACTCACAGATAAAGGGATATTCTGTTGTTTTTCTATTTGGTGAATGCTAATCCAATTAAAGTCAATAAATATTTCTTGCACATTTACTATGGCCCTGCCTGCACCTTTGCCAAGTCTGATTATAGGCACAGAAGCAACAAACAGAAAATACTCATTGTTTCCATGTTTCTACTTCTTGACTATTGGAGACATTTCTCTTTAGAGTTTTATTTGTTAGGGTTTTGTTTCATTTTATTTATTTGTTCATTTATTCATTCATTCAGTTTTTATTGAGGTAGAACATATAATAAAGGATTTACTTTTGATTTTATGATAATACAAAACTAGTCCTTTATACAATATTGCTTTCTATCACATGCATGACAGCAACGTCTTCGAGTTAAGTTACAGTGCTTCTTTGAGGAGGTTCCTCATTAGTGAAAGAGAGGTAATAAAATCTACCCTATACACCTTAAAGTAGTTTTCTGAAAACCAAATCAAATGATGAATCTGAAAGTGCTTTGTAAGTAGCAGAGGGCATTATTATGTATTATTAGCATGGATATCTATAGATCAGGAAATCTAGCAGCAAAACAGTATATTTACCTTCAAAAGACTTCCCAGGGGTATCTGTGTACACATGGCATGCGTGTACACGTGGCATGCGTGTACACGTGGCATGCGTGTGCACGTGTTATCAGCAGAAGTGGAAGGAATGATCCTGTGCCCTCTGGGTAGTGTTATCATTACTCGGATGCAACTATATTTCTGCAAGCATCAGAGTTCAAGGTAGAAACAAAACTTGGGACAGCTGCCTGACCCTGAACTGAGTGGATATTATGGTGCAATACTAACATCTAACTTTCAATCATTGCAACTGCTCTTTCTTTTACTTTGCTCTTGTTTCAAGAGTTTGGTAGAGAAGGATACTTGAAATGTCCCGAGCCTATGATTTTATGATAATGGGTTGTCCTCACCTCCCCTCCTGCTGGTGACAGATAAGTGGCTATCTGAGAATTACTTAAAACAAGTACCACTAGGACAAAACTTTCTGAAAGAAACCTTAGTGGCCTCCAAATTGGCAACCAAGAAGAAGCAAACATTAGTAAAGGGGAAGTCACCGATATAACAATGAAGGGCAGTTTCATTAGCTTCATTCACTGAAGCAAAACTTGGACCAAAAAACTCATTATTCAAACCAGATGCTGATTTTGTAATATCCACTTCAGTGATGAACTGTTTCAATTTTCTTTTATTTTGAATATGCAATATTATAAAGCAGGCAAATCACATTAATAAAGGCCCACTTGAAGTTTGTCAAGTTGGTTTGAAAAAGAATTGAATATAGGAAACCTGTTCTCAAGAGTTTACTGCCAAAAGTATTTTTTCTCTTTTTTAATCATGTAACAAAAGAAATGCTACAGTGGGTTTACGACAAGATCAGTGAAATTACCTTTTAATGATAATTAGCCCCAAACCTTGATTACTGCCAGCTCGAATTATCTGGTCACAAGGCACTTTGCAAAGCGCTGTGTTAGAGTCGGAGAGGATGGGCGGCGGGGCAGGAAGGCAGAGAAGGCAGAGAAGGCGACCACACAGACCTCCGTGCTCGCGAGAAGGCAAATGTTCATACAAATTTGGATCAAGCACAAAACTCCTTTTTAAAAAAGTCTTCTGATAATCTCTCTCTTAAAAAATTATTCAGTCTCTTACCAGAAGAATGACAAGGAGCAGACCTCAATAACCTCCCCCCGCCCCCCGAAAAAGTGAGCATCTCTGGTAAGAAATGGAGCCGGGTCAATCCTAGGAGAATGTGAAAGCAGAACACGGGAAACAGAGCCCAGAAAGATGGCACTGGCCTCTGGACATGATCCCGGAGGGTTAAGGGGCACTCTTCTTGGGGGTCCGGGCTGTTCAGAGGTGACAGAGCCTTGCTGTGCAATTTCCAGGTTCTCAACTGTTATCCTGCAAACAATGCAGTGTAACCTCTGGGGGTCACTTCTGTTGCTTTATGGAGATAAACTACAGTATTTTAGAAATGGAAATGATCACTACCTTCATTTTACAAACAGGACCAACGAGGCACAGTGAATCCTCATAGAGCTAACTAATGGCAAAGCTAGTTCTCTAACCCACGTGTACTGACTCCTCATCCATCTGCTCCATCCATCTGTCCATCCCTCCCTCCCTCCCTCCAAGACAGTGGCAAGGCTCTGAAGAACAGATACTAACAATGCTACTGAAGAACAATCACTGCAGTCCCCCAACACTATGAAAGGTCAAGCTCCACTGTGGCCTTGGGTGTGCTCAAAATCCACTATGGACCAAGCACGGTGCTAGGCCCCTGAGCTCATTCACCTCTATAATGCTTACAACTTAGGGTGTATTTATAGCCTCATTTTACTAAGTCATGAGGCCTAGAGAGATGAAGTAACTTGCTGAAGCTCACACCACAAAGTTAGTGGCAGTCCTAGCTTCAGACCTGTTTTTCTAGCCACTGCAGACACTGCATTTTCTACTACACTACTAGCTCTCAAAATTTTGCTAAAAGACCTCCTCATTCAACTGATTAAGAGGGTTGCACAAGAAGCTTTGCCTGGTGAAAATAACTGGATCATTATATAAGAAAGTAATGGATTCTAAACAATGGTGACAATGCTTCTAAAATCAGGGTGTAAACATGGGTACTTTGTTTAAACTAGCCGGGAAGTTTCTTGCAAAATTCTAACTTTCCCTTCTAAAAATCCTTGCTCTACAGATGTTGAATACTCTGTTTATTACTCTTCTTTTCTCTTTTGAATAAAAGCTTAAGACCCCATAAGCAGAAGAGAAGGACAATGGGAATACTAACAAACAGAAACAACTTTCCACAGAGACTGTCACCCAGGTAGGAGCCCATGGACCTGACGGTGGAGAACCTCATTCTTCCAGCTGGTGGCCGTCCTGTAGCTGGCGAGGCTCCACCAATGTTTTCACCTTCTGGCAACCACCTGCCACCTTTACCTTCTGGAAACACGGGCACCCAGCCAACCTGGAGAATTCTGCTCTCTGCACTAAACACAAATACCTCTCATCTTCCAGTCTGAACAAGGCCCTGAAAACAAGAACTCATTGCAGGTTTGGTGCTACTGATGTCTTTGCAGTTTGTAATCTTCTGCTTGTAGGGAGGCTGGCCTCTTCAAAGCTAGAACAGTCCAAAGAGGCCTATTCCGAACCTGCAAATTCAAGCCCACTTTCCTACATGTGTAGATTAAACAAATAGAACTGTTAGCCAGGCAAACTGGGCATGGTGTACTCTCACGAAATACAACCAACTTCATTTGTTTAGTGACTTTTTAGAGTTTATTTACTGGCAGTTTCAGGTCTGGGGAAACAAAAATGAATACAACATGGGTTCAGCCCCTGAGGAGCTCCCAGGCTGGTGAGGGAGACAATACCCCCCCAAAAGATAACTGCTATACTGGTGATAAGTGTGAGAACAAAGGTTTGTCAGATGCTTGTACAAAAGCTTAGCAGATTTCTCATAAGAAAAGAGGATGGGAACCAGGGAGGTTTCATCAAAGAAGGGGCCATATGAACTGCACTTATAAGATGACTAGGAGTTTTTTGGGCAACGAAATGGGAGTGAAGGGACATTCCAAACAGAGGGGACAATGTGTTCAAATTTATGAAGCATCCTGCAGGTCAGGGAATAAAAAGAAGCAATGTTTGCATGTGAGGGGAGGTGAGCAATGGGTGAAGGAAGGATCTTGGAGACTATTATAAAAGGTCTCTACAGGCATCTAGAAGTTAAAAGAAGTTCTAAAGCAAGGAATTGACATGTTTAAGTGTTGTTGTTTTTTTATTATTAAAGTAATTCTGGCAGACATGCTGAGTGAAGACAGTACTATACAAAAGAAATAAAATGCCAGCCACAGGGCCAAGCCACATATGTAATTTTAAATTTCCTAGTAGCCACATTTAAGGTACGAAAACATATGTGAAATTAATTTAATAATATATTTTAACCCCCAAACCCCAAACGATTATCATTCAACATGTAATCAACATTTTAAAAATTATAAATGAGATAATTTACATTCTTTTTTTGTACCAAGTCTTCTAAATCAGGCACACTTACAACACATTGGAATTCAGACTAGCCACATTTCAAGTGTTCAAGAGCCAGATGTGGCCAGTGGTTACTATAACGGACAGCACTGCTCTAGATAAACCAAATATAACCCACTTAGGCGGCTGCAGCCAACAGTCCAAACGAGAGAAGATGAAGCACTGGGCAGATATTTCTTGCCCTTCAACATATGTTAAACTGGCACTGAAATGCAATTTTAAAAACTAACTTATTATCAAATAGGTAATAATTTACAGGATTCAAAATAAAAATAATAGAACAGAGTACACAGTGAACCGTGTTGCTCCCACCCTTTCTGTCTACCTGATCCTTATCCATGCCACTCCCTACCCACCCACTACAGGTAGCTACTTTTATTGAATTCCTTTTGTTTGTTTCTCCTTTCAATGTTTCTTCCTACAGCTACTAACAGATATGAGTACAGACCCTTATTTTGTCTGCTTTCTACATCAAATGTAGCGTAGTACATATTCTGTCTTACACCTTGTTTTTTTCACCTGATAACATATCTTGGAGATCTTTCCACATCAGTGTATAAAGACTTTCCATGGTCTCTTTAAAAGGCTACACAATATTCCATTGTATAGATGGATCACGGTTTATTTAACCAGTCCTCTACTAATGGATACTTGAATTACTTCCAAGCTTTTCTATTACAAACAATGGTTTAATGAAACACCAACCAGATATGTCACTTCATATGTATGTATTCAGATGTATCTACAGGAAAAATTGCCAGAGCCAGATTGCTGGGTCAAAGGGTAATTGCATTTGTAATCTTGATAGATTACAATGGCCAAACTTGCCTCCATAAGGTGGTGCCATTTTGTACTCTCACAAGAAGTACAGCACCAATTTTTCCACAGTTGGCCAATGATATATAATTGTCACACTAGAATTTTTGCTAATCTGATAACGTGAAAACTGCTACTTCAGCACAGTTTAAATTTGCACATCTCTTATCATGTGTAAGGCTGAAGATCTTTTCTTAGGTTTAAAGATAATGTATTTCGTGTTCTGTGAATAATCTGCTCACATCCTTTGCCTATATTTTTCTATTGGTCTCCCAAGTCTTTTTCTTATTCATTTGTAGTAGTTCTTTATAGACAGAGATTAACCCTTTGTCTATTGCAAATAATTTTTCTCCCTGATAGTCATTTGTCTCTTGAATTTGCTTATGATGTATTTTATCAGGTAAAAATGCTTTATTTGAAGTTAGTCAAATTATCAATCTTTTCTTTTATGGCTTCTGGATTTTGAGTCATACAGTTAAAATCCCTCTTCCTTTAAGGTTCTAGGAATTGACCCATGTTTTTTTCTAGTCCTTTTATGATTTTAAGCAGATATGAATATATACTCATATTTAGAAATCCTTGTTAAAAATACCATTTTTTACTTTTTCCAACTGAGGTAGATCAGACATTTGCTGAATCGCCTTCCTGATTTCTCCCTCCTTTCTTTCATCATAATTCTTCTGAATACCACACTAGTCATTGCATAAAATTAATTGATCAAGTTGGAGTTGGTTTGAATGGTATGACATAGGGAACCAATCTCAATCTTTCTCTTGATAGCTACCCACTTGGCCTAATACCATATACTAAAAATTTCATCATTATCCCACTGAAAACACAATATTTGAATACCATTCTATTTGTGTAGACAGTAACCTGGATTTTTATAAACTCATGGTTCTAATTCTCTAGTCTCCACACTATAGAAATAAAATTTATGCTATTCAATTATTTATGGGGGCCAGGCGCGTTGGCTCATGCCTATAATCCTGGCATTCTAGGAGGCTGAGGCAGGAGGATCACTTGAGGTCAGGAGTTCGAGGCCAGCCTGAGTAAAAGCCAGACCCCATTTCTACTAAAAAAAAAAAAAAAATTATTTGTGGGAACTGCCAAGTTTTGTGAAACTGCATTCATCATATCATCATCAACATCTTAGAAGCAAATGCTTGACTTAAGAGACATAGAGACACAAACTGCCATTTGGCAGCTTACATTTTGGAGATCACTAAATTGTTTTTCACAATTAATTTATTTTAAAAAGCAAGCAATACAACACAATCAAAGCCTGGCAAAACTCTAACCAATGACAGAATTCTGGTTTACCCAAATTCATTTTATATAATCGCCAGTGCTATATTCAAAATAATTTTTACAAAGAAAGAAAGAACAGGGAAAAACAGGAAGGCAAATCTGAAAATCTCTGGTCCATCTCAGCTGGAACATTGAAAAGTGGTTTTTTTTGAGTTCTTCATAAAGATATATAAAAATATAAAATGCTTCACAAATTTGTGTGTCCTTGCACAGGGGCCATGCTAATCTTCTATCTTTCTAATTGTACATATGTGCTGCCAAACGGAGCATGAAAACGGTATTTTTTTAAACAAGGATTTAACATTCTCAATTATTTATATTCAAAAGTTTCTCATACACTGGAATTTTAAAGTAAAAATGTGAAAGCTATATAGTATTCTATGGCAAATGCTCTTGTACTCCAATATTAATTATTATATTCTATATTAGCATACTTCCAGTTTTTTGTTTGTTTGTTTGTTTTTTTGAGACAGTCTCCGTCAGCCTAGCTCACAGCAACCTCAAACTCCTGGGCTCAAGCGATCCTTCTGCCTCAGCCTCCCAGGTAGCTGGGACTGCAGGCATGCGCCACCATGCCTGGCTAATTTTTTCTATATATTTTTAGTTGGCCAATTAATTTGTTTTTATTTATAGTAGAGACGGGGTCTCGCCCTTGCTCAGGCTGGTTTCAAACTCCTGATCTTGAGCGATCCTCCTGCCTCGGCCTCCCAGAGTGCTAGGATTACAGGCGTGAGCCACCGCACCGGGCCCACACTTCAAGTTTTATTCAATCCATAATGTACACATTACTCTGCCATTTGAGGCTGTAAAATTAGTTATTAGAGATCAGGTTCTAAGAGAGATTCACACACACGCACGGAGTTATGAGCAGCTCGTCCTTCAAAAATAGCCAGGGGACCAGTTCCTGCAGGGGATGCTCATGCATTAGACACAAATTAGGAACTTTCACAATAATATTACCAGATAACAACAAATGATAACCTAATGATCCTACACAAGGAAGGAGGCAAATGCTGGGGAAGAGGACAGAGAGAATCCTATGGTGTAGAGCTCCCCCAGATGTGAATAAACTATAGCTTCTAAGATCCCTGTGACGTCTCTAAAAGCAACAGAGTTGAAGAGGAAGCCAACAGCCCTGTGAACTTAGAGGCAGGGGCCATCTACTCCTGAGGCCCCTCCCAATCCCATCTCCCTATCCACCCCCAGAACCTGCTGCTTCCCAAGGCAGCCTGCGGACCACCACTCACAAACCTGAATCTCCAGCCCTGAATTCCAGTCTTTTTCCAGCTTGCAAGTAAGTGCCTAATGGAGATAATTCGCCTTTATATCACACCTAAGTGCCTAAAACACTGATACCTACTGCCACTCTCCTCCAACAAAACCCTACTTTGTTTCCCCTATGTCAATAATCTTATTATTTTCCAACTTACCTGGACTCCTTAACACCCTGGACCTTAAGCATCTTCTGACTCAACCCTCCCGTGACCACCCTCCCACGACAACCACTCACCACGTGTCTTTGTGATGTCCTCCATCCTGCCCTTCCCTCCCGTTTCCAAGGCCACTCATCGATTTCAGACCCTCCTCATGACCCTGTGCCCACGTCGTAATGTTTCCTCATGCTTCCATTTACAATTCATTCCACATGTGGCTGCCACGTACCTTCCCTAAAAGGTACCCTAAATGTAGGATTGGCCCAGCTCTGCCCTGCTGCCCTCTTCGCAATCCCCTACTTCCTGCAGTTGCTTGAGACTTCGATGGTGCTCACAAACTAAACCCTAAGTCCGTATGTTTTCCAGATGCCAGACTGCCCTGTCCCCACCATCCCCCCTGAAATCCGGGGCTTCCCTTACTCTAACTTATCAATGCTTTAGCCTCCCCTCTGGCCAGTGAGCTGCCCCCTGCCAGAAAGCAGAGAGCTATCTGACAGAGACAGTTGGTGCACCCAGGTAGAGGTAAAGTAGAAATGCAATTAAAAGCATCTACAAGCACAAAGTAAGAATAACGCTATGAGAAGTATAATTTGGAACAGGCTGTAGAGTCCAGGAGTCATCTACTAAGCTGTAAGACGTAGCATGATGTATAAATGGCAAGATTTTTAAAATCAGTTCCATTTCTGTATCCACATGATTTCCTCACCACTCTATGAAAATCAAGGGTGGGGGGAACATGTGATCCTATTTTCATCCCACCCTTGTGCTCACTGAAATGGCAATTGGTGCTCAACAGTGTTTCCTGAATCTCCTAAAAGTGAAAGACTAGTTTATCCTTTGCTTGAGCTGAAAAAAGTCAAATTTAACAGAGGTGTTATTTGTACATGTGGCCAACGTAGATAAGAATGACTCATGTTTGTACGTTTCTCTGTGGGGCCCAGAAGAGCTGATAGCACTTAATTGGGCAAAGATTATGAAGCCCAAGTTCATCAAATTAGACACCCTTCAGGTGTTGTTTTAGGCAGCTGTTCCATTATTTACAAGTAAATATGTACTCCAAATTTATAATTACCCTTTGATATCATGGTCTTTTGGCTTAGCTGAATCCCATTATCTTGGAAGCTGTCAAAAGTTCTCGCCCAAGCTACCTTCAGACCTAAAGGATAGTTTGGTGCCAGTATTCACATGGGAAGAAAAGTTTTCAAGATCAAAGAATATTCCTTGCATTTATGAACATCTTTGAAAAATAAGAGACTTTCTACTTAGCAAAAGCCAGCAAGTGGCCTTGCTTATTGCTGTTTAATTAAATGAATTGTTTAAACCAGCAGAAATAAACCATTCTAAACTCCAATTTTAAATATTCTTCTGATTTGAGCTTCTTTGGGGAAATAATAAAGAATCATGCCTGAGCCAAAACCAAATGACACACGAGTCCTTCCATCAGAGGTACAGCTGCCAGAGTCTCCTATAACAAGCTCCCAAGCTACCGTTGCAGCTTTTCTTCCCCTTCCTCCCCTGCCGACAGAATGGACATCTTCTGCCAGGCTGCCCACCATGCCTGCAACATGCTGCAAGCTCAGCTTATGTGATTATTGACAGAACCTTGCTTACCAGAACTCGGCCACCATGACCTAGGTCAGCCTAACAGTAACTGCTGACCCAGACCACAGGGCTGGAGCTCTTTCAGGTCTCTCATGCCTCGAGCGAGGATTGGTTCAGGCAAGTAGGGTGAGGCTGGGCCAGTGAGCAGGATTTAAGGGACCTCCCCACATCTGTAGGGGAGGAATAAACAGAGGCTGAGGACCCAGCTGGGCCTGAGAAGTCAATGCAGCCTGCCCTTCCATCAGTCCACCAGACCTAACAGAGGAAACACTAATGTAGCCTTGCTTCTAAGCTTAGGTCAATCCTGTGCACTAATCAACACACCTCCCATGCAGTGATGTAGCATTCGTTCATTCATTCATTCATTCTCTATGTAATGAGCCCCTGCATAGTTGTAGGCAAATACATCTCAGCATGTCAAATCTAGTAAACCTCTAGTTAGCTAGAACCCAGTGAAGCATAAACTTCCATCAACTAGAATGATGAGTTCCTTCATGTAAGTCTGTGGTCCCCAACCCCAGTGGACTGGTACCAGTCCGTGGCCTGTTAGGAACTGGGCTGCTGAGCTCCACCTTCCTCCCACCCCCCATCTATTGAAAAACTGTCTTCCATGAAACTCAGGAACGAGGCCACATAGCAGGAAGTAAGTGGCAGGTGAGCAAAGCTTCATCTGTATTTACAGCTGCTCCCCACTGTCTGCATCACTGCCTGAGCTCCGCCTCCCTCTCCCCACCTCCCCACCCCCAGTCCATGGAAAAATTGTCTTCCATGAAACCAGTACCTAGTGCCAAAAAAGTTGTGGATCACTGATGTAAGTGACATTTTGGCCACACTGAACTTATTATTTCCTGAATACACCAAGTTACTGATACTCTATCTAAAGATGCCTCTCCCTTTTTTCGACCAGAAGAAATCAGTTCTATTTATCCTTAAATACACAGATGTCACTTCCCTTGAAAGTCTTTTCCAACCCCCCAGCCTTCCCAGAAGACTCTCCAGCTACATCTCCCTCCACACCTGTCCCCACTCTCTCCTCTAGCCACACTGTCCTTTTCTCAGTTCCTTCCATGTTAATAAGCTCCTTTCTGTCTCAGGGCCTTTGCACATGCAATCTGCTCTCATAAAAAGCTCCTCACTGTACTCCAACTCATGACCACCCTCAGCATCACAACTCCACCACTCACCCTTTCATCAAAATCAGTCTCACCCTCTTCAGGCCCCAGTCCAGCAAGGAAAAGGGTTCCCCGGTCCCCACTGTTATTCACCCTCATGGCACCACAAGCCTCTCCTTTCCTGCAATTATCAGAGGTGTACTAGGAGAACCATGATATTATTTGATTAAATTCTATTTCCCCACTAGACTGTAAGTGCCATAAGAGCAGAGACCATGACTGTTTTTATCTATTACTGCAACCCCTGTGACTAGCACAGTGGCACACAGCAGGCCCTCAGTAAGTATTAGCTGAATGAATGAATGACCTTCCCCACAGTATTTGTGTCACTACATCCAATTATCCATTTGTGTACTGGCCCCGAAGCCTGGCTCCTGCCGGCCATATCAGAGCCAAACACTTTTCCATAATTTATTTAAAAGGGAAATGGGCATGTACCCATATCACCTGCATCTTGTATACACACATCTAGTAATGACGGAGGGCGAAAACAACGGTCTTAAGATCCTAAGATTGCACTCTGGGAGGCCGAGGCGGGCGGATCGCTCGAGGTCAGGAGTTCGAAACCAGTCTGAGCAAGAGTGAGACCCCGTCTCTACTAAAAATAGAAAGAAATTAATTGACCAACTAAAAATATATATATATACAAAAAATTAGCCGGGCATGGTGGTATGTGCCTGTAGTCCCAGCTACTCGGGAGGCTGAGGCAGGAGGATCGCTTGAGCCCAGGAGATTGAGGTTGCTGTGAGCTAGGCTGACACCACGGCACTCACTTTAACCTGGACAACAAAGTGAGACTCTGTCTCAAAAAAAAAAAAGATCCTAAGATTGATGATCCTTACTAAGGTCAAGAAGAAGTAGCCTTAGAATAGATCCAAAGAGGTAGAAATCATAACTAAAAATAACAGAGGGGGTGGTATTATTCAGTGTTTCTGATTAACTGTGACCAAACCAGAAAAGTCATAACCAAAGAACCCCATTTCCTAATTCTTCTGTTGATATTCCGCTGTTTTGACCACTTGAGTAAGAACCAAATCAAGTGAACAGGAGATAGCAACATGAGATGTGCAGCTTCTTAGCGCCTGTTTTTGGGCTGACTTGTGCCCTCCCAAAACTCATTTTTGGTCTTAACCCTCAGTACCTCAGAAAGTAAGTCTATTTGGAGATAAGGCCTTTACAAGAAGAAATTAAAATAAAGCCATGAGGTGGGCCCTAATCCAATCTGATTTATAACAAGAGAAGAGCGGGACACACAGAGACCCTAGGAGCATGCATGCACAGAGGAAAGACCAAGTAAGGACACAGGGAGGAGGCCACCCTCTGCAAGCCAAGGAAAGAGGCCTCAGGGGAAACCAACCCAGCCAGCACCTTGATCTTGGACTTCTGATCTCCAAAACTGTAAGAAAAATGAATTTCTATTGTTTAAGCCAACCAGTCCATGACACTGTGTTATGGCAGGCTGAGCAGCCTAATACAATGCCCAAGCAGTTCTTGAGGGAAACGGAAGGAAAATGTACCGACCATCCACTGCCCACCCCACTCTACAATCCTGGATGTCATCTTCTCCCACTGCTGTCCCTGTCTTCTTTATTTGACAAAAAAGGGCACTGAGGCACAAAACCAGCTGAGCCAGAACATGACTCCAGGGCTATGTGCTTCCAAATTCTATGTCCTTTGCATTTTGCCTTCAGATTCTAAAAGTATAAAATATGAAAACAGATTCTATTTTGTGTTTCTTAGCCCTTAGACAATGGGTGAGATCACCATTTTCACTAAGTTGAAGAACCACATACAATTGTATGTATCACCCAAATAAAGTGATTGAAATGCTGTGGAACAGATGTGAATAGAAAGTAATTTTGCTTTTTAATGAGCATTTTGACCAAATCAATACTACAAAATGCTAAGCTGTACGATGCCATTACTGTTTAAATGCAACTGCCCAGTTGATTGGCTCAAAGAGGCACTATAGTAGCTGAAAATGTATTTTCTCTTTATAAGAGGAGTCTATTATGCAAAATAAAGTCATAAAAATTTTAATCGCACTGCTTAAAGGACAGAACCTAGTCTAGACTATAAACCACGGAAAGGCTGAGGAAAAAAAGGCAGCTGAATGCTTAATCAGCTGTCTGTCACTTTCTGAATGGTGCCTAATATTCTAATTATTAGTCACCACACTGAAAAGGTGCAATTACGGAACAGGGAAGATTGCTTTATTTTTTTTATTGTTAACCCACAATTTGGAAGGCCTTCACAAAAATATTAAAGTCCCCATAAGCTATAAAGAAAAAAAATGATTAACAGTTAAAATTCAGTTTTCCCCCCTAAAGCATAAAAAAAAAAAAAAGCTTTCAAGTTGTATTGACAGATATGACTAACAATTGTAATCACAGAAATAAATTTAGTAAAACGATAATTTATCTGTCACAATTTACCGAGGGGGAAAAAGTGCAGCACAAGCAGCTGAATTGTGAAGTTAAATGAAAGCAAAGATAGAACCCAGTTTTTAATGAAATGTGGAGCATTATTAATTGGTTTCCTAGCAACAGCCAGGCTAAAATTACTTAACATGTCTGTTCAATCACATGCAAATTTGAGTGTTATCCCTTAAACGTTGATTATAGTTGGTCTTTTCAGATGCAAATCCAATGTGTAAAGTGAATGTAAATGTTGACAATGCTGATACAAAAAATCCCCTGATTAACATCATTCTGGTGTTGAAAGCACCAGAGTTGAGGATCTTCCCTTGGAAGGACTGCAAGCTGCCAGGGTTGCCCATCTTGTCTGCCATCTTCCTTTACCTGTCCTCTCTGTCCCACCTCACCACCCCCTGGCCCCAAAGCAAGCATTAGAGATGACTAACAAAAGGAGTCTGCTGGGCCTTGTTGATTTGCAGTGCTAAATGACAGCTGGATGATGCTTTCAGCCTAGAATTCAATCAGATGATGCAAGGGGCTTGCCAACCCAAGACCAAGACTGGTCTCAAGTGTGGTTTCGCAGATGGAACCAGACCTTTGAGCTACTCACTCCATCAGAATGAAGCCCAAGCAGACAAACTCTCTTTAAGATCGCCAAATAAGGCAATCTTCCTCAGCTATACTCCGGCCTTATCCTGTGGTTCAAGTGTAGCATGTTTCACAGTCAATGGAGGTGCCAAGAGGGGGGTAGGGGTAGAAAGGATGTAGCCCCTTCATAATTGCCATCAGCTCCCAAAGCCACCCTAATAACATACTTCCCCAAGCAAAAGCAAAGTGCTCGTTCAATCATGCAACAAATATTTATTGCACAGTTACTAATTGCCAGGCAATGATTTGATTGCTGGAGACACAGCAGTGAATCAGAAAAAGTTCCTATTCTCACCCCTCCTAGTGCAGGGGAAAGACAAATAAATGAACACATAAACAATAACATTTCAGGTAGTAATAAGAGCTAGGAAGAAAAAAAGTAGCTTAAAGAAGAGAGGGGGTTTAGGGCTGGGGGATCATATTAGATAAGGCCTCTCTTCTGCACAGACCTAAATAAAAAAGAGCAAGCCAGGCAAAGGTGGGGAGAAGCAAGTCTATATACCCCAGGGCTGGAATAAACCCAGAATAGCGCAGAGGCCAGAGGGGCTGAGTATGATGAGGAATGGGAAGGAGGGGAGATGATGATGTGGGAAGAGCAACTTTGAGCTCAGTTCCTAAACCAATAAGGTTTAAGTCCAATAAGGCTGCACCCCTAAGCCCCTGCCTTATGATATTTCAGGGACACTGTGTCTCCAGAGTCACCTTAGGGGTATGGTGCAGGACTACGAGATGAAGCAAAAGCCTGCCATATGAGGACAGAGGTCAGCCCACCTAACCCTAAAGGTCCCTTCCTCTTCAGGTCAAGGCCCAGTCCTCTCTACAAACCCCACAAGAAGTTTCCAAGCCAATTGGAAAGTATGTTCTTGAATTGATCTCCCCTACAGAAGGTAGGATGGCATTTCTGGCCAAAGCTCCCAAGCCTGTGAGCCTCTGAAGATTGGAGGAATCAATGAATAGTTTGTTTCAGACACCTAGTCAAGGCTCTGGGATATCCCAGGCCACGGTCAGCAGCTCAGGGCATATGAGGAAGTTCTGAAGCTTGCTTTTGACTAGAATGGAGAGTCAGTCTATGGACAGCTGCACACCAGGCCAAGGATCCACAGACTAACCTTATGAGTACTGGGCCAAGGGAAAATAGACAGATCCTTCCTCCACAGCATCTCACTCTAGCCTTATAACTCATGCTTTAAGTCTTTGAAGGCTTTAAGAGTTACTATTAAATGCAAATGTCCTTTAGAGAAACATGTGTAGCCCATGGTGGTGGGGGCTGAGGGCTTAGTTTGGGGTATAAGACGTCAGAGCAGAGGAACCTGTAGAAGTGGGATGGAACCTAACCTATCCAGTGGCCTAGAGTGGACCTGATTTGGAAATGGTGACAACAGCAACATATGCAAGGAGAGCTGTGATACCTGACTAGATGACATAAACATTTCACCAGGATTGCCTTAATTCATGTTAACCCTGAGAGAGAAATACCACGGGGCACTTCATTTTGCCTGGGAGGTCTAAAAAGAAAAAAAAAAAAGTGCCAAAGAGTTTAATTTCATCAACATAAAGGTAAATGTCAAAAAGAAAGAAAATGTGAACTGCCACTAAAGTAGAAAGAGGAGAAGCCTCTCTCAGTAGCATCTAATCAGAGTTCCAAGAGGCCAAATTAAATTTTGAGTTAAAAATCAAACAGGCTATATATATGACTGTAGTCCTGGTCATGGAGATGTATCTTCTAGGCCAGTAGTTCTCAAAGTATAGTCCCCAAATCAGCAGCATCAACAATACCTGAGAACCTATTAGAAATGAATATTCACAGGTCCTGCCCCAGACTTAATGAAATGGAAATCTGCAGTAGACCCAGCCATCTGTGTTTTAACAAACCCTCCAGGTGCTTCTGATGCATGCTAAATTTAAGAACTACCATTCTAGGCCAATTCCGCAAGATGGTATGTCTTGCTGAATTTATACTTTAGCACTGACTTGCTGCAAATTATTTCAATCAACAGGAAACCAAGGATAGCTGCACTGTATGTACCTTCTGCACGATGGCATGCATTCAAAATAAACACATTCATTGTGTGAATTCTCTGACATAATGACTTTTTCAAAAGAATGCACCACTCAGAACACAAGATGCTGATTTACTGATTTCTTAAGAGAACCAATTGTTCTAAGAGAGAAGTAAAAAGAAAAAAAGTTATTCTTTAGGAAACTCACATTTGGGGTAGCCTTCTTAAAGAGCTTTGAGGATCACTGGGATCTCTCTTCTAAAGCTAGACTCTTCCCTGACCTTCCTTGGCCAACTCTGTCAGGCCTACATCCTAAATTAGCAGGATCTCCCTGGGGGTGGACAGAGGGTCTGACTCATATAAAAAGACTGTAAATATCCCCAAAATGCTTGCCCAATGAATGACTCCCACTACTTCTCATATTTTAGAGAGAATTGTTTAAACCTTTAGTGTTCCTGACAATAAAATGGATGTTATGTAGGTGCATGGTTATTAAAAACTTTGAAGATGAAAAAACAACCTCGAAGATGCTTTAACCATTATAAGATAACTACATATGAAGAAATCTACAGTCAGAAGGGTGAAAATTTTAATTGCACATCAGAATCACTTGCAGTGCCCAATAAAAATGCAGATGTCTGGGTCCTATCACCAAACATTTTGATTCAGTTTGTATGAGTTGGGGGTCCAAGAATCTGCCTTTTAAAATAAGCATACCCAGGTGATTCTGGTGCAGGGATTTGTATTTAAATTACCAACATGGTCACTTCTCCAGTTTTCAAGGGGTATTAACAAGGGGTAATGAGAGAGTATATTTTACTTAGGGAAATAAAGCAAAACTATAGCAAAGAACTGCAAGTTCCTTTTTCTCTTATATGCATGCTAAAGTAGTTGAGAGAACGTTTGTATGTGTCTCGTTAGTGTAACTTTTTAATAATTTTTTTAATCACAAAAGTTATACATGTTCATGGAAAAAAATTAGTAAAGCAAAAGAAAGAAAGTATAAAATACCTATAATCCCACCCTCCAGAGATAAGCTGGTAAATTATATTCTTCCAGATAATGTGCTGGCTCTTTCCCCACGCACATTTTTTTTTTTCCTTTGAGACAGAGTCTCACTCTTGTTGCCCCGGCTACAGTGCCGTGGCATCAGCCTAGCTCACAGCAACCTCAAACTCCTGGGCTCAAGCAATCCTTCTGTCCCAGCCTCCCGAGTAGCTGGGACTACAGGCATGCGCCACCATGCCCGGCTAATTTTTTCTATATATTTTTAGTTGCCCAATTAATTTCTTTCTATTTTTAGTAGAGACGGGGGTCTCGCTCTTGCTCAGGCTGGTCTCTAACTCATGAGCTCAAACAATCCTCCTGTCAGCCTACCAGAGTGCCAGGATTACAGGAGTGAGCCACCGCCCCGGCCACTCCACACACACTTTTTTAAAACAGTGGGATCTGAACATATGTAGTCATTGTGTTATGTGTTTTTTACATCTAATAGCATTGTCAACATTTTTCCACCACTCCTTGATTCTTTTAGATAAAAAATCATAGAATGCCTAAACATTAACTCTCTGCTGGTTTTCTTTTTTTATCAAGAAATTAAAATTACATTTTTGTGGCCAGTACATAAATACAAATATTTGTGTCATTCATACAAGTATGCTAAAAATCTTATTGTTTCTTATTAAAGTGATTTAGCATTGATGCAGAGTTTATTAGTAACTTTTACTAGCTCATTTCAGTAAATGTATATACATTACTGAGGCCTCTAGACACAACTACATTATATTAATACAGCAAGTATCAACTTTAATGAAACTTATCAGACCAAGGTTTTTCTCATTAAATCCAAAGAGAGTAAAAAGACTACAGGAATGAAACTGAGATAAAAAAAAAATTTTTTTTTTTCTTTAACATGCCCTGAGTGTTTATAAACTAATTCTATTCAACCAGGAAGCGGTCAAAAAAATAAATGCATTTCACAGAATACATTCATCATAACCTGAGAGCTAAATTCTTGCATGTTTATAAATGAGGCACAAAGAATGTGAGTTTATATAACTACTCACATTCAAACTTCCCTGCAAGGCCTAGTATCAGAAAGCTTGCAATGGCTTCAACATTTAGTAGTCACATGAATGTAAGCAAGCCACTTAATTCTCCTATGTTTCAGATTCCTCACCTGGAAAAGGAGGATGCTAATAAACAATATCTGGGCTAAATTACTAAGAGTTTTCCAAGGGCCAAGCAGGATAAAATATGAAGTTCTATGTAGACTCCAATGTTATCAAGAGTGTAGTTGGTCTCTCTGGATATGGAGCTCACTCACCAGTTCTTATTCCACGCCCAGTACCCCTCTATTTCCTGAACACAAGAGATTAGGTAGAATATCAAATGTATGTATGTCAGGCCAGGAAACAGAGATTAACCTTTCAATATTAGGCCTAAGAACTGCTTTACAAGTGAATCCAACTCACTATCATCATGAAAAGTCAAGTTATATATTCTGGGAAATTCTTTGTGAATAATAATTCTTTGAGAGTGATGGGACATGGTCCCAAACTGAGCTTATCACCACTACGGTGAGCTTTTTAGAAACAAAAATTCTCAGGCCCCATGTCAGAGATTCTAGTCAAGTTTTCAACTTAACCCCGTATGAAATTCTGAGATGCCCTAACCTGTCACAGTAGTTTCTAGGCCAACTTACTATTGACATTAAAGATTGTTCATTAGTTTCAGTAAGTCTGGGAACCTTCAGTAAAATATGACAGAACTGCATGTCAGTGATTTGTATATTCACAAAGACAGAAGGCCCTTAAAATAACTGTTCTCCATCACCTCAACAAAAACATCTATCTACAGGAGTCTACCTGAATATACACAAAAAACTCTCTCCCTACTACTTAAGGTTAGGGAAATAACAGAAGATTCCCAATCCTTTTCAAAACACTTTTTATTTCTCCATAACCTTCTGTCCTTACATAGATAAAAACACAATATGCACCAGATGACTGGAATCTGTAAAAATACCCTTAAAATCATAGGTATCCTCTCTCTTTGTTTTTCTTTTTCCAATATGCAACAAGGAAAACGGACAGACATTTCACCCCTATAACCTGGTCTTTGAACATACTGACAAAGCTCTGTATACAACACTCTTTTATTCATTCAACAGATAACCAAAATAAGCATTTCTCAACACCAACCAATCTTTAGAGCTTATCCCAGAGGAGTATCCTACAATTGGCATAGAGTTCTGTTACCACTCTTTTAAACAGTCAAATACTGCCTGATTTTTCTAACCTCTGGGTTGGAAAACTGGGTTGTCACTTTGCCATGGGCACTCGTTCTCTAAAGTTCCCTCTGCTATGGGAAAATCAACAAAACACTGCTCTCAATGCACCATTAGATGTGACTCTTGAAATTTAATGGAATGGAAAATTGCAATGCATAAATCTTCAAATTTACTCTATGAAACAATCTCACTTGGAACATACGGGACAGAGACTGACCAAATAAAGTATTGATTTTTAAAAAAACAACTCTCTGATCATACTGCCCCCATGTTCAGATGTTTCTTGGCTAAAACATTCCTTACTTGGAATCCCATGGAGAATATCATTATATGTAATTTGCCTAGTAGAACCGATGACATGGAATGTATTATGTGCTCATTTTGAAAACATGTGAGCTATTGGTCACTTGATTACCATTAGAGAATACTAATTAGGGTAAGCAGTATGTGGCAGTCTTGGCCCGAAAGACAGAAAAGAATTCGTTAGGGAGAATGAGAATCAGTAAGGCTCAGCTAATTTACAATATTGACCACAACATGAAATCAAGTCATGTTCCAGAACCAGAACTCATTAAAAGTGCAGTGGGAGAAAAGGGAGCAAAGACTGTTTTGTTTAGAAACTTAAAGACTTGTGGGAACAAAGTATCAGGCTACCCATAGCTTAGGGGAAACCACGAATGCCCATAAAGATTTCAAAGGAGTCAACTTCAAGGACAGGGAAGGATTCTTAAGGGTGGTAAGGAGAGGATTAACTAGAAGTTATAAAGTGAAATTATTACGAAAGCAATTTGAGCTACACATAAGGAAGCAATTTCCAGCCATAATTTTAATTAGGAGCACAGAATGATCCTCTGGGTAATGATGACCCTTCATCATTCCCATTATTCAGAATTACCCTGCATCCACATGCATAAACATAAGAGTGGAAATTAAACATAGACATGGAAGAAAGGTCAACCATAATCAATTTTTTAATCCTCTAACTGCAGGTGAAACTTTCCAAATAAAACACCAAAATTAGCTGGGCGAAGCAGTGCACGCCTGCAGAGCGAGCTACTCCAAAAGCTCAGGCGGTGGGAATCACTTGAGCCCAGGAGTCCCAGGGCTCTCGATTTATAGATATTCCATTCCCAAACAATTGATAAATTCGGAAAGCCACCATTAACTCCCACCTTCACCCCAACTCATCTCTGACCCTTCTCACTACTCCCTACTATGGAACTCCCTGCTGCTGCAGCAGTAGAAATGAAAGAATCTTTATGGCTAGTCGTGGAACTTTGGAGAAAATGTGAGTGGAGGAAAGGAAGAAGCTGTAAAAGCAGACACTACTTTCAGTGCAGAGGCAAACTCTGCCGCTGGCAGGCAAGCACAGCTGGCGCTCCCCTTCCCAAAAAGAGGTCACCCTCCAAACCTCTCAGATGGTCTACTCATCTTTATTTTACCATCTTACTCATTAAAACAGAAGATTTGTTTGGTTTAACAAACATCCTTTTAAAAATGCAAATAATTGTAGAAGTGGGCCAGACCACATCAGTTATTAACACTATGAATCAGAGTTACCTTCCTACCGGCTATAATCGGCTGCTTTGAAGAAATCAGAGTTTTGACTGAGAAAGATTAAAAGGGGAAGAAAGGTAAAATTAAATTTAGAAAGTAGAGTAGTAAAGGCATAGAGCAGGGAACGAGTATCACGATGGGGAAGAAAATCAAAGCATCATGAACCTACCCGCTGCCTAGATGAAGGGGTACAAATAAAGAGAGACAGTGACACAAATTATGCACATTGCGTTTACTTTTTTAAATCTGCCAGGAGAATCCAGGAAAGAAAACAGATATTTTCTTTTCTCTTCTTCTTTTTTTACCAAGCAGCAACTTGGTTTCAGGACCCAGAATTCAACCTTGTATTCATACTAGCCTTAGCTTCAACTGAAAATAAACATCTTTTGTGCACCAGCCTGGGAACCTATCCATTGTAATAACTCCTTATTGCGGCCTCCTAGGACTCCAGCTGCCCGGCCAACCTCACCATGGTCCTCACTCACAGTGTTCCAACCACATGGGTCTCCTTCTGTTCCTTGAAGTGGCCAACATGTTCCTACTTTAAGGACTTTGCACTTGCTGCTTTCTCTGGCAAAAACAGTCTTCTTCCAGACAGTCCTTTGCATCACCCCAGTCTCTTCAGACGGGCCTTCCCTGCCTCTACCCAATGCTGCCCACCTGCTACTCTGCAAAACTCACACCTAACTGCCTGTCTCTATCAGTCCCATTACCTATCTTATTTCCTTCTTGGTACTCGGGCCTATCAAAAACATTACCTTATTCATTTATTTAATTTCTTATATGTCATCTGTCTTCCTCAATAAAACCCAAATTTCGTGAAAGCAGGGGTGTAGTCTTTTGATTGCTGCTGTCATCCCCTTGCACTGAACAGTGTCCGGTGGATACTGAGTGCTCCATGAATACTGGTTGTTCAAAAAAGAATTTTAATAACCATGTGGGACACCACCTCTTTTTTTAATTTGAGGATTTCTCCATCACGAAAAGCATCAAAGGCACAGCCAATAAAAATCTCCAAATATCTATGGATCAAATACCCAGAGTTGGGTCACTATCATTGTTTTAAATTTCCCAGTAATTATCTTTTACTGAAGAAATACAACAGGACTCTGGTTCCTGAAGAGCACCAATGACAGCCCAGTCTAAGGGATTTATTTTTTTCTTACACACAAATGAGCTCATTTTAGTTAGTTTAAAAGCAGGATCCAGAGCCAGGCATGGTGGCTCGTGTCTGTAATCCCAGCTACTTGGGAAGCTGAGGCACAAGGATAACTTAAAGCCAGGAGCTCAAGATCAGCCTGGGCAACATAGCAAGATCAGCCTGGGCAACATAGCAAGACGCCGTATCTATAAAAAAATTTGTAAAAATTAGCTGGGCACAGCAGGGCACACCTGTAGTCCCAGCTACTTGGGAGGCAGAGTAGGGAGGATCACGAGAGCCCAAGAGTTCTAGGCTGCAGTGAATTATGACCACACTAGTGCCTTCCAGCCTGGGCAACACAGCAAGACCCTATCTCTTAAAAAAGAAGAACAAACCAAACAGGATCCTATAGTGATAATACAAACTTCATGGTAGAGAGGATATGAGAAGAGAGGATTAAAAAATATGTAAACATAGGTTTGTAACTTCTACAGTATATTGTCCATTTTTTGTACTATCATTTATAATCTTCTGTATTATATTTATTTATACTCTCTGTTAGATTATACATTCCTTGGGGTATGGAATTCATGTCCAATTCCTCCTACCTCCCAAATGCCTAGCATTGTGCTTTATAGATACAGGTGCTCAATAAGTTTCAAATGAATGCATGAATAATACTTCCACTATAACTCGAAGTGACTCAAACTATGAGCTATCTTGCTACAAGTAACAATTTTCTTAAATGATAACTGGGCAACTCAGGGGGAGCAATATTTTCCTTATATAGTAGTATCTTAAGTTATGATTGAGAAATACAGACTATTTGAAACATAAACATACACAAGTTACATTGCCTACACAGAGACACAAATTTGAGTAAAATTTAAACACGAAAAGTTCTAGTCCCAAAGTTCATGTTCCCCAAAACTAAAGAGCCCTTCCTCCTCAACAGGCTACATACCTAACAACAGAGCTGTGTTGCTACTACAAACATTAACTAAAAGGCAGAAATGAGACAGAGGTTCACCGTGCAGCACAAAATATACTGTTTAATATGTAGGGGTTGCTACATGTTATGAGTTTTACAATTGTTCTTATGTCAGTTAATTGCTTGTAAGAGCGAACAGCACCCTGCCACATGTTCACAGCCACATGTTCTTTGGCTATTTTAATAAGAACTGGCCTGGATTTATAGCAAAATAACTTTACTTAGGACTTTCTGCCAATATTTTATCTGATAAACACCCCCCACACATGGACATCTGGGGACGGCATTTGAGGCACTGTTTTGAAAGAACATGGAGGAGATGTTTTCAAAGGCAAAAGGGAGCTTCAAAAGAAGCAAATACTTTTTAAGTCTGATCAATAGTGAAGAGCAGAAACTATAAACTGCCTCTTAAAAACTCATTTGAGGGTGAGGTGCAGTGACATGTAGAGCAACATCAAAAACAAAATGCTTATAAACAAGTTGGTGGTATTCTGGCTCAGTAAGTTGTACCAACATAAAATTCTGTTTGTATCTATGTATCTAGGTAGACAGAGGTTATCAACATATTCATCTCTAGTCCTCTTCCTGTATTAACGTTTTGTGCTATTGTACCGACTCTCTTATTTTAAGCAATTCCATGTAATGAAGTTTCTGCAAGCTGCTGAGATTGGCAACTGTACAAATTATCTTTTTCCAACCTCCCTATTTCACCTCAGGAAAAAAACTTCATTTCTCCAAAATATATGGATAGCACAGCCAATCTACAGTGCTGCCATGGAAGCCCAAAATAATAAAATAACAACAACGATGAGCAGAATCACAGCAAGAAGTAATTGCTAAATATTCACTGTGTGTCAGGTGGTGTGCTGAATGTTTTGTATTTATTATCTCACATAACCCTTACAACTCTATGAAGAAAGTATATTTCCCCTATTTTACACAGAGTTAAGTTACTTGTTTAAAGTCATACAGCTAAAAATAAGTAGTAGGACTGGGATTCAAACCCAGTTTCTCTAACTCTAACCCAATATCCTCGTCTACCATACTGATGCCCTTGTTGATCTCTTAAATGGGAGGTCAACCTCTCTCTAGCAGGAAAAGATAGAAATCACCTGGATATATACTGGGATATGACCTTGTACCACCACCACCGCCCCCCACCCCTCGCAAGGATGAATCTAGACCAGGGGTGGGGAACCTGCAGCCTCAAGGCCACATGTGGCCTTCTAGGTCCTTAAGTGCGGCCTTTTGACTGAATCCAAATTTTACAGAACAAATCCTTTTATTTTTATTAACACATTTTTGTCACATATAAAATACCAAATAGTAAGTTTCAACAAAATAATCCTCCCAGATTGACCGGCACAATTAGAACATTAGTAAGCTGTAAGGGCTAAACTGACGGCTGCTATGCTCATGATTGAGTTCTAACTTCCCCCACCTGACTGGTGCCACTACTGCATCAGGCTGGTTGGCGAGAGTTTATGGGAGATATACTTAAAAATGTACTTTATTTTGTAAATATCTAACTACTATGTACTTAATAATTTCAAAAAAATGAACACTGTTAATTTTAAAGTTAACTAACCTTTTAATGACTTTTGTTATGTCTGCTTCTTGTTGGAAAGCATTTGAACATTTGGTTGATATCACTTAGTTGGTATTACCTAAAGAACTACATCTAAAGGACTACAGATGGAAGTGGTTGAGCTCTCAGTAGATGACATTTTAAAGTCATTATTTGATGCTAAGAAAGATCCAATTAAAATATGGAAAAATGCAACAGAACACCCACGCCTTCAGCAACATGCCCAAAAAATGCTTTCTTGCTTTTCAGTCACTTATTGCTGCAAATTCACATTCGCCTACTTAACCCAAATCAAGATGTCCATAAAGTCACAAATGCCTGATACCTTCTAGAAGATCAATTGAAACTCCAGACCTCCATGCTGCAACCAAATATTCAAATACTTTCCAACAAAAAGCAAACACAAAAAAAGTTATTAAAAGATTAGTCAACTTTAAAATTGACAGTTTTCATTTTTTGAAATTATCAAGTACATAGTAGTTAGATTTTTACAAAATAATGTACATTTTTAAGTATATCTAATCAAAGTTTCTTGAATGTGGCCTTATTTGATTACAGCTAAATTAATGTGACCTTCCAACATGAAAAAGTTCCCCACCCCTGGCTAGACACAGTAGTGTGTTCAGAATCTAGATAGAAACATGCCTCAGCTGAGCTAAGTCTTTCCTGGGCAGCCTTAAGCATCAGTTGAAGCTGTGGTACAGTGGACAGCTGAACTCCACCGATGTTTGGTGAGTGCTCTCCACTTCAACTCATGCCAGAATTTCAGAGATGAATAACAGGGTCCTTATCATCATGGAGTTTGCAGTCTGGTTAGGGAGAGCGACCAGTAGAAGTAGTAATTAAAATTCGGCATGACAAGACCCAATCCTGACCTAAGCATCACTACTTCAGGCACAAGGGGTCTGTCTGGATCCAGCCTAAGGTAAGGAGGGCGAGGGACTGCCGGGAAGGCTTCCCAGGGGAAAAGCCGTGAGGCAGCCAGCAGAGGGAGATGAGCAGGTGAGCCCCACAGCCAGAGCGCAGATGTCTGCAGGCAATGAGGCCGGGTTTGGGGGTGAGGGGAGACAGAAAATAGCAATGGCTAATGCTGACCGCTTAATCCATGCTGACCGCTTACTCCAGGCCCTGTGCAAATGCACTTTTCTGCTCAACGACCCAACGAGCTAGGCATCACAATGTCACCTTACGGGGAGGCAGCTAAGGCACAGAAGGGCCAGTGACCTGCATGAAGTTAACCAGCAATTAACCCGATGGGGCTGGGATGGAGACTCAGAACATCCCACTCAAAAGGCCAGAGCAAACCCCTGTGCTGTGTGGTCTCCTGGGCTCACGGTAGCTCCTGTGGGCAGGAAGGAGCAACTCATGCGGAGGTTTAAGCAGAGAAGTAACATGATTCAATCTGTGTCTTAGAGTACCATTCTCACAGCTGTATGAGGAGGCGGAGGAGGGGTGGACCAGAGGCATAGAGGTTAATCAGCTGCTGAAACACAGCAACTTCTTTGTGGCCAAACTTCTCCGCCTCGTGGATAGCTCCTCTCTCCTGCTGCCAATCACCCTTCACAAGCCTGTGGCGTTCCAAAACGAGAAGGGAGGAATCTATCTGGAACAAGCGATCTGCAGCCGACCAGAATGCCCTTCCCCATTTCCTCCTCCAGTCTCCTTAAAGCATTTATCACAGGCCTCATCAGTACTTCCTTACAAGTCCTTTTCTCCTCCTAAAGGGTGAGCCCTTGGATGCACTGTGCACAGCTCATCTTGGTGCATCCCCAGGGTATAGATGACAATGCTTTCTGAATGGTGCCTCCCCCTCTCCACAGATGCTGCTTCTCAGCAGTCACATGAGTGGTGTCTGCCATGCAGCCAGGAGCTTAGCATGGCCAACTTGGACCCTTTGACACCACCTGACAGATGGGAGTGACTTGGCAACAAGCAAGAGAATATTAAGTTGGCACCCTGGGAATGGGAAGTATCTGAGAGCCCCAGGGGATACTATTATTACTGTTAACCAACATCCGTTTGATACTTACAATATCTGACACTCTTTCAAGAACTTTCCATGCATTAATTCATTTAATTGTTGTGACAACCCTATGGGTAGATATGGGTAGATAAATTATTACCCATTTTCCTGATGGGAAGACTGAGGTACAGGCAAGTTTCATACCTGGCCCAAGATCACACAGTAGGTAAGTGGCAGAGCCAGGATTCAATGCCAGGTAATCTCACTCAGAGCCCACAGTTTTAACTACTATCCTCAGCTAACTGCTTCCCAGGTGAAAAAATGAAGAACCATACCTACTACCTGCCATGAAGCAAGTAGGCGTAACCTCTCTGTGGGGCTTAAGTGTCTATTACAAGAAGGGAGTAAAATGCAGATAAAAGAGTACACGTTTTCAAAAGCCTGATGCTCACAGAAGTCACAATGGAAACAGGAGCCAGAAGTTACCCTCGTTTCTACACCACTATGAACATACCCAGCCAAGAAAGACAGGCGCAGAGAACAAGTTAATAATGGCCTAAATAGAAAGACATAGCTTCAAATCCAACCTACTATTAATTAATTTATGTATTGCCACTAGGGAGGAGGCAGTTACTATTAAGTTAGATTAAATTATGGAGAAGCTTCAGCATTGCTGTGACTATTTCAACAGTAATTATTAAGTTGCTATGCCTCCCTTCCTTAATAAAAAACCCTTTATTCTCATTCTCAGAATGCTTTGCCTTTCACCTGTCGCTAGCTTCTTTTGACAGGCATGACAAGCTTTTCAGATTAGACTAAAGACACTTTTCAAAGAGAGAAAGGAAATCTGATTTGTAAATCCTAGTAGGCTTCTGATCCGAACTTGTTCTCTGAAGAATGCGTGCCTCCCCTCTCCTCCAAAGAGGCCTGGGTCTCTGCTGTGCTGAGTGCACGCTCGTGAAGACCGGCAGTCTCTGAAGGAAACTGCAGATGCTGGGTACTGGGGCACTGAATTAGGAATCCAAAGACCTGTGCTGGGACCTCAGGCTCAGCCCTTGCATGCTATGTGAACACGCCCTCGGTCTCCGTATCTATACAGCAGAGGCCCCTGCAATGCCTACCTGCCAGAGTTGACTGGAGGCTCAAATGAGGTAGCGTATGTGAAAGCCACTTACAAACTGTATCACCGCATGATGGTGAATGAATGAATGAACTGGCTAATTAATTAGGTCGGGGTAGAGCAGAAGTGGAAGGACTGAGTTGCTGCCCCACTGCCCAGCTCTGACGGCCTCAGGGGCCTTCTTCCAGTCCTCTGCTTTACCATCAGTGACAAATCTCCTGACTGCCCATAGTGACACCTGATCTTGGTTTATATTCTACCACAAAACACTGATTTCATATGCTCCTGTCAGTGCCTGAGGAGCTGAAGGGCCATCCATCCACCTTTTCCATGCCATGGCCAGACCTTTCAAGGAAAAGACCAAAGGAAACTCTTTGCAAGGGCCCACTCCTTCTCCGCACCAGCTAGAGAGCCAGGGAATTGTTAGTGTCACAAGGTGAGCTGTGTCCCCTCAAAGTCCATATATTGAAGTCTTAACCCAAAGTACCTCAGAATGTACTTTATTTAGAAAGAGAGTTGCTGTAGATATAATTAGTTAAGATGAATCGGGTGGCTCTCCAATCCAATGTGACTGGTTTCTTTATAAAAACGAGACACTTGGACACACAGACATGAACTAAAGGAGAACACCATATGAATATTGGAGTTATGCTGCCACAAGTCAAGGACCTAGCACCATCAGAGGAAGCATGGCCTTGACAACATCTTGATGCCCACACTTCTAGTTTCTAGAACTGTGAAACAATAAATTTCTATTGCTTCAGCCACTCAGTTTACAGCACTTTATTATGGCAGCCATAGGAAACCACGCACTTAGTATTTGCTTTTCCTGTTGCCCTACACTCCGTAATTCATTCATTTAACTATATTTACTGAGGATCCAACAAATGACCAGCCCTGGACACAAGGATAAAGAAGACAACACCCTGCCCTCAAGGAACTTATAGCTGAGTAGGAGGCCACAGCCCTAGGGACAAGCATGATGAAGGGGCCTGAAGGTATGAGTTTAGAGTGATGTGTTGTGGGAACATGGAGGAGGAAATGGTTCTTTCTGGAAAGAGAAGGAGGTGGGGGAGGGAGAAGTTGCAGAAAAAAAGTGCTTACTCTGACAAGATGAGTCCTTCACAGACTCCAGCTCCTGTAAAGGCTGAATGAAGTCACAAGTCCTAGTTGTCCAGAAAACAGGCAGGCAGCAACGTGCCTGAGGTGTCATACATGAGGGGAGCTAACAGAGACAAAAATACTCATTATAGTATTTTTACTGCAGTCCAAGAAACATGCGCTTGCTGCCCCTCAACGCAAACCCCACTGAGATTCTGACTCAGTAGATCAGGGCTGGGAGAGATAATTTAATTAATGTCTGCCCTTAGAATGTTCCTCAGGAGGTTTAAAGTCCAGCCTCCCCATGGACTCTGTTGGTGCTTCCCAACATTTTTCACATCACGGCAAACACAGTAAATGATAGTATGTACACAACATATTGAATTAAGCAGATGTAATGTGGCAACATCTATATGGAGACTGGTGAAGAAAAATCTACTTTCATCTTTATGTAACATTATTATAAGAAGAATAAAATACTAGAAAAGATAGTAAGCAATGAATTTTTATAAATATTCCAAGCACAAATCTTTTGAAATCACTGAATTCAATAAGTTTACAAAGGGAGCCATACAAGTGACGTTCACATGTAATTTGAACTGTTGTAACTTTTTGAATGGTTGTAAGAAATGTTAAATGCTTTAACACAGAAAGAAATCTACAGCCATGAATATCTGGTGGCACATGTGAAACTCATTGCGAGCACATAGTTGAGGAAGCTCTCAGTTATGTTATGCTATCCCAGCTTTTAATTTGAGGTAGAACAAAAATTCACAGGCTCAAAAGATGCAGCCACAGCCGATATCCTGTTACAGCGAAATCCCAAGCTGAATGTTAAATAGAAAGGCAACCTAGACACAACTCAGAGACATGTGACTTCTAGAAAGTTTAAGTTAACAAACAAAATGAACAAATAGCTCCTACATGGAAAGCCTGACGACCAGAAGAGAAGGTTTAAGAAAAGGATTTTTCAGAGACTCAGCTTTGGAGCTATAGAGGTGGAGTCTAAGAACTTGCCCTAGGTTCTTTAGGTACACAGTGACGGAATGCCAGAAGATTCCTGTAAGGTGTTGGTAAGAGGCCAATACTACTCAAACCATGCCAGTTTCCTCAGTAAAAACACTGTATTTAATGTCAAGTTAATTCCAATAAGACTGTCAATTCAACTTTTGTGTTGTTACATTTTCTATAGTCCCAAGATCAAACTAGACTTTGTCAATAAAGCATGCTTTAAGAACAAGAAGTCTGCATTATTATTAGGCATATACCAAATGAAAAAAAAAAGACCCTGGTTTGGGTACAAATATTAATATAAAATAAGTTCAGCAGTTACTATGACCTTGCCCTCCGAAAGATAACGTAAGGTTCTGATGTTAGGTGCTTGACACGCAGATACTTTATTTATAGTTCTCGGAACCTTATGGCTTTCAGAATTTTTATCATAGCTTGCAGTAAGAAATAATTTTTAGTATCTCAACCAGTATGCCTACATGCATAAAGCTGAAAAATAAGCCTCACAAAACACTCTCTTATGATTTCTTTTATTATGAAAGTAATATTTAAAAATTAGTATTGGTCAATACACAAGTGGGTAAATAACCTATTATTAGATTTATAGTTAGAAAAAAGACTGAACTGAGAAAAATTCTCCTTAGCTAAATAACAGCACATCTTCAAAGTGAAACACTAGGTAGTCATTACAAACAATGAGGCAGCTCTACTCCTACTGATATGGAATGATTTTCAAGATAGATTATTAAATAAAAGAAAATTAATTTTAAAATATTAGGGTTATCTTTCTAGTATTGTTCAAATTTTTTTTCACTTCTTCTTTGTCAACAGGACATGAAAAATCACAAACATAGAATTTCTTAAATGTTACTGGCCATAAATATTTTCTGGAGAGCTTGGTGAAATTCCTAGGTCTCATCCTCAGAGATTCTGTTATGGTAGGTTTACAGAGACGCTCAGAAACTGGTATCTTTCCTAAGTACTACCCCCCTATGCAACAATTCCAACACAGGTGGTCTAAGGACCACATTTTGAGAACCACTTCTAAAGCTTCAGTGACATCTGAGTCTTTCAGAGCCAGGTGAGCAGTAGCATATTCCCTGCGGCTCACTGAGGGGCCTCCACCTAAAATAAAGACTTAGAGAACACCAACCTCCCAGAGTCAGAAATAAGTTCTAAGGGCACTGGAGGAGGTGACTCCACAAGTACTTCCCAAACATTCAAGGCCTTTCACTGTGGGCACCTTTCCTTTTGTCCTGCCACTTCTAGCTCCTAGCACAGGGGACACTTCAGTAAGAAGCCAAGTATAAAAGGCCCTGATGTTGAATTTAAATTGCTCATTGTTTCTGCCCCTCAGAGTGAAGGCGTGTCTCTGCAGGCCACCCAGGGCCCTGCTACCCCATACAGCTCTGTGTGGGACTTCAAAACAGGTACATACCTCTTCTTCTGGGCAGGAAAGCAACCCAGCACAGGATGCAGGGCATGGCCAGCAGAAAGCAGGCTGGATTTCAGCACCCCCACCCCCTCCACTCATGCACAATGAACAACCTGTATGACCATACCAGATGCAATCCAATTCATTGTATTGATCAACCCTGCCTAGGGCTTATTCTGTGTCCAGGGATAAAATCACAGGCACTTGTGTTAGAGCAGGAAGAGCACTGTACTGGGAGTCAGGAGAACTTTCAGTCTCAACCCTGCCTCTAGCTACTTACTAGAACAGTCACTGGGCCACGCTGATCTACTGTCTTCTGAGAGACAGAGTGAAGAGTTTTGTCTAACCCTAGGTCTAACCCTCTGGGTCCAGCCTCATCTTGCACAACTCCACACCTCCTCCTCTAAATCCCAGATTGACTGAAACACTTCAACTTCCAGAAGTCACCAAGCTATCTCTGCGACGTCTCAGCCTTGTAGTGCTATTCCCTGCTTGCAAGTCCCTCCTGGCACTTGAGTGTCCATGTCAAGTTTCAGTTTAAGGCAGTGTATTTCTGGTTTAGCCTTCCCTGCTTCCCTCGGGTACCACTTCTATTGCTACACTTTGAACATATACGTCCTCCTCCTTAGCCAAAGTGTCGCACTATACTGTAGTTCCTGGCCAGTGTGCCTGTCTCCCTATTCCATGTAGGTACCACAACCTTTGCAGATGATGTTGCACTGACCACATAGCTCCACGTGTGTAACATGCTCAGTAATTAAGGAAAGAATCAATAAACAGAAGGACTGTTTCTTCTAGCCTCTAGCAGTTACCTTTAATCAGTCACCTCTAGCAGTGTCCTTCTGACCGAGGAGAAGGAATGTAACCTATGTCCAGTCTTTGGAAATACAGGCAGATCCTGACAGATCCTTTAAATATAAGAGAAATGATACTCTCCATAAAAGGAACTTACAGTACAGTCTCATCAACGCAGCCAGAGTGACATTTAAAAACATAAGCGAGGACATGTTTATTGTTTTATTATCTGTCTTTCCCACTAGAATGTAAGCTTCAGGAAGGCAGAGTCAATTTCATTCACTGCTGACTACCCAGAACCTAAAACAGCACTGGAGCCTACAAGCTGCTCTAAAAAAAATTGTTGAATGAACTAACAAATAAGCCTATGAAGATTAAAGTTTCTGGGTGGGGGGATGAAGAGAAGGGAAAGAACTCGGAACAGGTTCTGCATTGGTAAGCATGTGTACAAATTGCTTTATAATCACTGATTAGCTTTTCTAAACCACAATCCCTCCGATGCAGACAGTACTATCCTCCCAATTTTAAGATAAGAGAACTCAAATCCAAGGTCACACAGTGAATCAGTCTCAAGTCCAGTGATTAGCCCCTAGCCAGTAATAAGAAAAAGATTAAAGATACTGCTGATTTCCAAAAGGTTGAAATATTAGAGGCAATGAAAGAATTGAAGGCTTGAGACCAAGAAAGCTTTGCACATATTCTCAGCACAATGCATCAAAAGAGAAACAGACTGTTCTGTCTGGAATCCTAAGTTCTCGGTGTGTATACACTGCATTATTCAGTCATCAATTTCCAGGGCCCTGAGAGGCAGACATTTGCAGGAAACAATGGGAGCTGCAGTCTCGCTCCGGAGTCTCAGGACCTGCCTGCCAATCAGCAGTGACACCACTCTGTCACCAGGAGGATGGGGCTCGCTGACTGCCAGGGTCTGGCAGGCTCTTTACACAGTGGTCAAAGGGGAAAGAGAAAAGAAAATAAAACCTAACTTAAAAATAATTAAATCAAATAAACAATAAACTGACATCAAAAATAAATAGAAGCCTATGAGGGTTAGTTATGCCTTTCTGAAAACCTTAACTTAGGGAAAATAATCTATTCTGAGGCTTACGGGGAAAAAAAAAATATAAGATAAATAAATAGATATAATCACAGTTTAATCACAGTATTATCATCTGGTACCAAATATGCTCAGTTATATTACAAATAAGACTTTAAATTTTTTTAAAAGAAAAATGAACAGATAAATAAAGATTCCTAATATTCTATCTCAGGCTTTTTATATCAATGTTAAGTTTGCTGGAAAATTTGCACTTGGTTTCTCAGCATGATTATTCATATTCCAAGAAGGAAAAGTAAAATGTAAATTTTGATGAAACGTAAAATTTAATTTTGGTTGGTCTTCTACAATTTACTTTTTACTTAGCTGGAAAATGAGATCAATCTCCTTCCTCTCTTCTATTTTAAAATTATTGTCCACTAAAACATCAAAACACATTCAATACTGCTAGGACAGAGGTCACAGAGCATTTGCAGCGCTAAATAGGGAATAAAAGAACTGAGAGAGCTCCTATCTTTGATCCCTTGCAAACCTGATCCACATTTCCAGCAGGTGGAAGAGCCAAGGAAAAGGTAACTAAAATGCCCAGAGCACTGAAAGGTCTGTGAGGCAAGGCTCATGTGTATAATCTTTGCTTCTCTGGGCACTGAGGGCATGAGACTAGGAGGCCATGCCTCTCAAAATACTGGAGGTAAATAAGAAAACACTCCTGAGCACATATGGAAATGGAGACAGGGAAAATCCAAAGCCAAGGATAAATGATACCCTGACCCTGAAGCTTAATCATCAATCACTTAATCTTAACCCTAAGTAATGTTAGATGAAGCATTTTTAAACATTAAGCATGGTAGTTTCCTGTAGGCATCCAACAAATAATAAGATTGAAAATGGTTTCGTAACAATTCATCTTCAAAGGAATATGAAAAGTGATTGGAAGCTCTCTCCATATAAACTTGACAGCTTTACTGAGAAAGAATTTATAGAAAATAAGATTCATCCATTTGTAAGTGTATAGCTTGATGAGCTTTGGTGAATGTATACAGTTGAGTAACCGCTACCACAATTAAAAAATAGAACATTTGTACCTCCTTTAAAAAGTTCCCTTGTGCTTCTTTGTAGTCAATCTCCCTCCCCCATCCCAGAATGAACCCTGGCAACCACTGATTTGTTTCCTGTCTCACTAGTCTTGCTTTTTCTAGAATTTCATGTAAATTCATACTGTATGAACCTTTGTGTCTGGCTTCTTTCACTCAGTATGGTGGTTTTGAGATTCATGCACATTGCTTTGTGGATAAAGAGTTTGTTCCATTTTCTCGCTGAGTAGTACTCCATTTCTCCACGTCAATTTTATACCCTTCCAACAAGCCCTAATACAAGCCCTGTGCTAATACCCTAAATTCTGTTTTTTACTTTCCTTGATTTTGTTCTCTACAGAAACATCAATATGGCTTTGGTCACATGGACAGGTACAAAAATAACACCTGTCAAGAGGACCAAGCTCAGGAAGGCAATAAGAATTTAAACTAAGAGTTGGAAATGAGTAGACAAACTAAGGAAAAGCAGCCAGCAGGTGAGAGGCCAATATTTTGAAGAAATCTCTTAACTATTAACTAATATAAAAGATTATATGAACACCAAATTAAAGAAAGCAATTCCCCCATTGATCAGTTGATCAGTAAGTATTTGTTACAGGGAACAGTGATATACCTAATGGACTGTCACTTGTCCACTGTGAAGAGGACAAAAGCTACCCCATGGCACTTGAAGGTTCAGGATCTTCAGGTATTACACGAGTGAATCTTCAGATAACTGAAATACATCTTCTTAAATGTCTTAAGTACTAATTAAGTACTAAAAAGGTGCTACCTCTATGCCTTATTAAACAGAACCTACTGAACATAATTAAATGTTTACTTCATGATGCAGAAGCATCATTATAAACAGTCTGACTACTGTGCTAAGCCCTTAAACAGAGATGTCCTCAGGGGTTACCATGTTTAGTAGACTAGTGTCTCCCTATTTTAAATGGCCCTAGACTATTGTCATTTTTAAATAGAAGTTCCCATCTTCTTCTTAAAATGTTAACTGTCACTATTCCTCCTGTTGCTATGTCCTTGCTTCTAACCTATTACAGGTTGAGTCTCCCTTATCCAAAATGCTTGGGACCAGAAGTGTTTCAGATTTCAGATTTTTTCATATTTTGGAACATTTGCATTATCTTTACCAGTAGTTGAGCATCCCTAATCTGAAAATCTGAAATCCAAAATATTCCAATGAGTGTTTCCTTTGAGTGTCATGTCAGTACTCAGAAAGTTTCCAATTCTTTTCCACTATACAGAAAAGTCCAAAGAATAAGTACCCAAGTACTTACCCTCTGATTTAGCAACCATACACATTTGATATATTTCTTTCAGGTCATTTTTCCTCTACTAGCAACAAAAAAAAATAAATAATTTTTTTTAACATTATGAAAGTTTAGCCACCTTCCAAGGCATTTGGAAAACAGAGAAATCACTCATAATCCACCACAACCACCTCTCCACATTTTGGTGAAATTTCTTTTCTTTTTTCCCATGCAAGTGAGTTTTCCAAACTTTTGTGAGCATGTATGTAATTTGGAATGCCACGTTGATAACAGCGCTTTATCACAGGTGTTTCTTTAGGTTGCTACACACCATCATTTTCTAGAGGCTGCACAGTGGACTAGATGAATGAACTCATTACCTAACCATTTCCCTCTCAACATTACTCATTTAGGATATTTCCGATTCTTTGCTGTTATAGACTTCAGAGAATATATTTATGCATATAGTCTAATCTCCTGACTTCTAATCTACTCAGAAGGCATATCTGAGTGTTACCTGGCTAGACTTGATTTGGTATCATCACAGTGAGGCCTAAAAAAAGGTTTCATTCATTCATTCAAAACACATTTACCAAGTTCCTCCTTGATGTTAGAGATCTTTGTTAGTGAAATAAATTGAAAAGAGAAAGGTATGGTCTCTGCCCTCAATAAGCTCAGGAATTAGCTGTGCAGAAAAACTCGGTGCATGATAATCAGAGAACAACGAAGGAACAGGGCAGGATTCACGGATTCACTGATTCACTGCTAGGCCACATTGCACAGAGGATACTCACAACTCAGAGTCTGGAGGAGGAAAACCTCCTTGTGGTCATGCAGTCAGAGACGGGAAGGTGAGGCAACCTTAAGGATAGGCGGGGTTTGTCCCATCTGCTTATAATGGCTTTATAGATCTACTATATTCCTCTGACATTAACAAAGAGTTGGTACAACCAATGGATGCAGAGCACACTGTAGGGGGGAAGGGCACGCTTGTAGCCCTGGCTTGGGTAAGACAAGGCATTTTATGTAACCAAAATGTTTGTAACCCCATAATATTCTGAAATTTAAAAAAATTAAAAACAGTTTTACAACTTTAAAAAAAAAAAGAATTGGTACCCAAATCTTTTCTCCTAATCCAAAGTCAAGCATAGCAAAATGATAACTTTTTCTTCCCTAGCATTAAGCACTATCACTGTCACTTTTGGTGAAGGAATCCAGGGTGGTGGGCCACCATTCTTGTGACACCAGGGAGCATGCACATATGAACTGGGCTGCAGAGCCTCCTCTCCTTAAGCAGCCCAAGCTCTCCTATCTTAGCAATTGAACCAGACAACTATATCCCCTTTCGCACTCTGTCAACAAATGCATGAAAAGCCTTTTTTTCTTAATGCCTATCAGACTGGAAAAAGTGCCAAAGAAGTATGTCGCCAGTGTCAAGAAAGATGTCCATGGAGAAAGAAAGGGCAGCAGTTCGTCTATTTTTTTCTCTGAAGATCAAGACATAAATAGGCATGCAAAGGCAGGTAAAGCAGAAAGGCCTGGGTCAAACTCAAAGGTCCCTACCCCACCCCCGTCTCTCAGCTATACAGGGCCTTGTATTTCTGGGCTACTCCAAGTCCTGCTTGGCATACCTCTCTCACTGGTGAATTTCTCAGTGTAAGAAATAGAGAGAAGAACCTAGCTGGTAAGACAGCAGAAATAAAGAGGTATTGGGAAGGCTTGAACCCATGGGTTCAAATAAATGCCCACACAAGCACACATTTATCTTCAATGTGAATCAATGGGGGGAAAGTTCACTTATCTTTAAACCTGAGATTTGTCTGATATGAATGTATCTGCTGAAATACGTGATAGAGCAATGGGCTGAATTACTAAGTAATCCACTTGCTCCTAAAACTCATCTCATTGTCTATTTTCTTATTCCACTGTCTTCCGCACATTCTCTTCCCCTGATGACACAAACATACTGATGAAATAAAACGTCTTACAACGTTGATTGGAAAATTCTCTTCTGGCAGCAGCCTCCGCAGTGACCACTAGAGCAAACAGCACCCACGTGATCTGCAAGAAGAGGCGGTTCACTCGGGAAGGTTTTACCTTTCTCTGTGCCCTTGCCAGGAGCACCGTAAGAAGCATTCCCTGGCTACTTTGGGGACAGGATGGTCCTCTAAAAAGGATTCCACTTCTTCAAGGAACTGTCTAGGCTCTTTAGGAGAGGCATTCAGGGAATTGAGTAAGTGGAATGAGTGTTACTCAAAGGAGGAAAGGATCATCCTACCTAGTGGGAAGGCAGGTCCAGAAAGCTCAAGGGTAGGGTGACAATGCTACAGGGAATTTTGACAGACTCTGTTTTCTGTAAAAGGGTGGGTCAGGTATTCAAGGAAGTACCAACGTGGTGAGCAAAGACATGCTGGTGGGAACAGTCGGGAACTGCCAATAACTTGGCACAGCTGGCTTGCAAAAGAACCACTCCCAGACTTTTAGATTTCACAAAGCAGGACGTCAAAAAAAAGTAATGCCCCAAAAAAGACTCCAGAAAAAAAAGATATCTACTATCATCATCTTTATTTCCTAAAAGCAACAGCATGCATACTCATTAAAAGGCATTACCTCCAAATAGAGTCCACAAATGACACATGTAACTTGAAGAAATACTCATTACAGGGTGTCTACGTTTTATTCTCATTTCACTGCAGACCAGTGGAAACGCCGTGCCGGGCCAGCACGGCCTGCACATTTGGGCATGACCGCTGCAGAGCACAGAAGGGCCTTTCCCGCTCCTAAGAAGCCAAGCAACTTGCCCAAGCTTCACAGTGGGGAGCGATTAGGAAGCACGCAGGTAGGGTCTGAAAGGAGGCCTGTGTGGCTATAAAACCCGTACACTTCTCCTGCCACAGGCCACCTGGCCTCCAGGCCCCTGCAATGGCCTGAGAACTGAAGGGAACCCCCTCTCGAGGTCCGTGATTCAGGAGTCTGTAGGCTGAATGTGAAGAATGTTCATGAACTATTTTAAATTCAAGTGTGTGCATCCAATATAAGGCAGGCACTAAAAATTTCACGTACTTGAAGTAAAAAAGTTTTAAGTTATAAGGTTATGGGACAAGCATAATACAAATTACATATAGTAATTTAATGAATAATGTAAAGAAAGACTGAAAGGAAATGCATTCAAATGTTAACAGCAGTAGCCCTTGGGAGGGGGGATTATGAATGTACTTTATGTTTTTCTGTATCTCCTAAATTTTCTATCATTTATTTTCATGTTTTTCTGTATCTTCTATATTTTCATGTTTTTCTGTATCTTCTTCAATATTTTCAAAACCAGAGGATAAAATGTTTTTATTTTTAGAATTCTGAGAGTCAAAACTAAATTAAAAAAAAAAAAAACCCTGCATTTTGAAATTGTTATAAATTGCCACAATTTAGTAAAGAGTTCTAATAATACTCTTTACTAGGAAAAAAACAAACAAAAAATTGTGGCTCATGTTGACATATACTTACTAATTACTCTTCTTTCTGCTTTAGTATGACATTATCATTTTTAGATTTCCCAAAACAAACCAGCAGATTCATGTCCTTACAGTTTTGTTCTGACACGATAAAGTGGGAGTTTCAATATGATTTAATTATTTCATCATGTAGAAGAGAAATTCAGCCAGATCTCTTGATAAATCAGATATTCTCTTACACTTAAAAAAAAAAAAAAGCTAATCATACAGATAGTTTAAAAGGAAATGAATTTGGTTTGGTTGTTTCATGACAGGGCGACTAAATCTTCTCTCTATACAATTTTCCCATTTTTGACTACACCTCTCCAACAATTTCACAAAGATTCATCTGAATACCTAAAGGTGCCATATTTAGAATAAAGTCCTAAAAGGATGAATCCAAAAAAACCTTGAGCATGGTTCCTGATACAAGTTGGCCCTCTGACCCACTGACACCCCATCCCCCAATTATCCCACTGTACTGCCACCTAGCAGCATACCCTTTTCTCTCTCAAGCGTCACTGCATTTCTTCTAATACTTATTAAATGCTTCCTCTATGCTAGACACTGTATTAGCTTTCTCTATCTCCTATTGACTAAGAAAGAGAGGGGAGGGGAATCAAAGGCCAAGTAATAAATGAATATTGATTTACTGTTCCTTCATAAAGGAGAAAGATAAAAATAAAAAATTCCACTCTAGAAATGTAAGAAAAATAAGACAAAATGTGGCTAGTTAATTAAGAACAACAGATAAAGGAAAAATGATGGGAGAAAGGGTTATAGACATAGGAAAAGGAAGAAGATAGAAGGTTTGAGAAGGGGAGACAGTGAGAAAAGTGACAAAGTTAAAAAGCACAAGAAAGACACAGATAAACAAATACAGCTATGCAAAGATACATTTAAATAAAAAAATTTTCATAACTATTATGACGAAATGTTTTCTCAATCTTTATACATCTGCATTGTATTTTTGCAACAGACACGGAGCAGTATTATATAGTTTCTTAGTTTGTTGTTGTTGTTGTTTTTTTTTTTTAAGACAGAGTCTCACTCTGTTGCCCGGGCTAGAGTGCCGTGGCATCAGCCTAGCTCATAGCAACCTCAAACTCCTGGGCTCAAGCAATCCTCCTGCCTCAGCCCCCCGAGTAGCTGGAACTACAGGCATGTGCCACCATGCCCGGCTAAATTTTTCCACATATATTTTTAGTTGGCCAATTAATTTCTTTCTATTTTTAGTAGAGACGGGGTCTCGCTCTTGCTCAGGCTGGTTTCAAACTCTTGACCTTGAGCAATCCACCTGCCTCGGAGTCCCAGAGTGCCAGGATTGCAGGCGTGAGCCACCACGCCCGGCCTAGTTTCTTAGTTTCTGAGAACAATTTTTAAAATTTACAAATCATGTAAGGTTTGTTGAGCTGTCTGGGTAATTTCCACCTTCTAGAGGCCAACATCTATACATTACAATCTCCACTGTGGTCCTATCAGCAGCGAGGGGCCACCAGTATCCTCCAAAGGTACACCTTGGTAAGCTCATCTTTGAGCGTACAGTTCCCAACACTGACAGTCAGGAAATAGACTCTTGGAAAATGTTTGCTGAAATAATATTAATTAAATGAACAATCTGGCTCTTTGCAAACAGTGAAAAGCATCATGTTAATGCTAAAAAAAAAATGGTAACAAAGTTTTTTGTAAATTTCTTTTCCTAAAGTCTATACTCAGAACATAACTTTTTTTAAATGACTAACTTTTTTATGGGGGAAATTTTCATTATTAGTAACCATACTGCAGCTTTTTTCCCCCCAATTACAATAAAAAGACAAAGTGAAAAAAAGAAGGCTTGGTCAGTTCTCGATGAAGATGCCAGGAAATCCTATCTGAGGCCAACCTGGGCCACAGTAATCTCCATTCTGACCCTGTCTTCACCGTGTGTAATCACACTAAACAAATCTGTTTCTCATATCTGAAACTGTGTCCTCTTCACCACGCTAAGCATTACCAGTCCCTCATCTCTTCCTTATGCAAGGCTTCCAGAGCCTTCATTTCTTGTCAGCCTTTCTTCAGAGACTTGTTTCATTAAATGTGAAAACCAGAATTGATGAGGTCTGGCAATGACCATGGTGGGGCTACCACTCACCATATCCAGAAAGACATACCTCCATTGGGGACACTTTTAGAGGCTGGCAACAATGTGGGCTCACACTGAGTTTGTGAGGAACCAAAAGCCCAGAACTTTTTGCAAAGCGTGTATCTTCTCCTGCCCGCCACCTGCCTGCCCCTCACCCTGGAACAATTATCATGAGAATCTAAAAGAAGTCCCCATCAAAACATCACTAAGAAAAATCCAGGGAAAACACTGGGGAATGCCAAGAATCCTCAGTCCCTGGGTCTTTTCATAATAGGATGAGGAAGTACATACAAATGACAGCCCCTAATGCAGACTCCTCAAGGTTTCTGACTTTCCCAACCTATGAGGATAATTGTCCTGTATAAGGATAACTGTACAAGGGACAATTTGCAAAGCACAGATGAACTCTTGCTACAATCCCACAAATTGATCCCACAATCAGAGCTGGTGAACAGAATGGAGCTGATAAGAACTGATACATTCTTAGTCATTACAATGTTCAAGTATGGCAGAGGGCCATTTCTCAGGGTCCCTACTGAAGAAGTTTCTAGTGGGGAGAGTAGAAGAGTTTGGAACCATTAACGGGTTGATCCTTCTGGTACTTAAAATATGAAAAATATGATCATTATACAGCCCCTTCAAGATCCTCTGTGCAGCCAAGCACAGTCGTGTACACCTGTAGTCCCAGCTACTCAGGAGACTGAGACAGGAGGATCACTTGAGCCCAGGAGTTCGACACCAGCTTGGGCAACTTAGCAAGACTCTGTTTCTAAAACAGAACAAAACAAACAAAAAACAAAAAAAGATTCTCTGGACAAACTTAACCTCATTTCCAGTACTTTGGTTCCCTTGAATAAGTGCAAAACTCAAATATTCATTCATCAATCAACCAACTAACCAAACCACATTTACTGAATTTCTGCCTTCCATTGTGAAAAATGAACCCCATTCACATTCCCCACCCAACTACGTCCTTTATTATTCTGCTTGTATCTTATTAAGCTATCACTGAGGAACTTTAGGATGTTAACAATTAATATTAAACCATTATTTATGACTCCTTACTTCCAGCTATCACTTATTAATTATTTAATTTCTCAGTTTCAAAATTTCTGTAACATCAATGACTATAAATGTAATATATTCAATTTCTTACCAAGGTGAAGTCTACATACTGAAAAACATGAGGTCCCAATAATAAAAGAAAAGAATGGTCCTTTCTCCTCCAAACAATTGTATTCGAAATAGACAAAACATACTAAGGAGAATAAGAGGCAAACATTAGAAAAAGCATAGAAGTGGATACAGTAATCTATTTGCAACTGCTATCTGCCCTTGTTCACTAAAACTAAAAATAAAATTGGCCTGTGGTTTACTAAATTTGGTTGCAAGTGCTTTTCCCACCAAACCGCTCTGTAATCACATCAATCACTAATGAAAATGATTGGGAGGGGGGATGGAAAGAGGCTACAGTAAAAATATATCGTAGATTTTCTGGAATGTATTATGAAACAGAAGGTTTCACTTCTTGTTTTGACTATTTTAACACCTTCTCCTTTTACTCAATTTCAGGTCCATTAAAGAGGCTAGGTATTGGGCAGAATACAACAAGAACTCATTCTGAGAGAAGATTAAAACCTGGCCAGTAATAAACTGTCTTCAGTTACTGTACACATCAGTCAAACCAAATAGTTCACTCTGAGTTTAACTCGTTCTGCAGGGCTCTGAAATAATACATCACTCTTCTGATAGAGGCACAAGTCCATTAATTACCAAAATGTGCTGCCACGGAGTTATACGGACTTCATTCTTCCCCTATAAAGCATGTTTTAGTTTTTGAGGCAAGAGAAGAAATTCAGATGGGAAATGAGTAATTTAGGAACCTTTTACAGCTCTCTGGCCTGCACTAAGTAATCTTTTCTTCCCCTTTCAGGGTTCATCAGCCAAAGTGCTGAACACAGAAGGGAGGAGTTGGGTGCTCAAGGCCATGCATGCAGCAAGTAGAACCTTCATCTAAGTTCTAAATTATCACACTAAGCAGAGGAAACCAAGAGAAACAACCACATCTAGCTTACCTAGAATGTATATAAGTATATGTTTGTATGTGTCTGTGTAAGCATTGGAAGTATAGACACCAACTACCTGGGTCAAATTCTAACCCTGCCTCTTTCTGGATAGAAGGCTTTGTGCAAATTAACCTCACAATTTCTGATCAGTTTTCTGATCTGAAAAATTTCCTCAGTTTTTTGATCTGAAAAATGATAAGAGTACCTACCTCAAAGGTGGCTGCAGGTTATATAAGCTAATGCAGGTAATGTACAAAGCACAGTCTCTGATATATACCAATATACCCTCGATAGATACAGTATTCATTCAATCCAAATTGCCACTCACTCCAGAAGACTGGTGGTGTTGGCTGCCAAGAGCTATGCAACAATATACTTAAATACCAAATCACCTAAATCGCTGGACTGGAGTCGTCGATCTTTAACCAAGGCTTGTGAAATTTTCTCTTGGCTCTGTTTACTTTGGACAAGCATCAAGTGTCTGTTTTCCTCGGAATCTGAAAGTCACTGGATCAAGGCTGTCGAGGCCCCTTTTCACACAGAGGAATCAGTCAAGGACTGAGGTCGCTCTGTGTGGTGGTCGCCTTGCCAATTTCATGGGGAGTCACTTCGCGGCTTTGGCAGAGTCCGCCACTGTCTGCTGGAATAAAGCTGGAGCCAAAATATGATTTGTCTATTTTGACTTGTGTACATTTTCTGAGTACAAGAGACTATTGATAAGGAGTTTAGGTAAGTGGAGAAAATGTTTGTTGATTTCCCAGAAAGCACAAAATGTTCATTCAGTGAAGGGAGGTGACCATTGACTCATTATATTTATGAATTAATGCTACATCTTCTACAGCAGTGGTTCCCAAGTACATGTCAAAATTGCCTGGGAGCTTGGCAGAACACAAATTGCTGGGTCCCACTCCCACAGTTTTCTGATTTTACAGGTCTAGGGCAGGAGGACACAGTGTGGAGAATCTGCACGTCTAACACAGTCCCAGGAGACACGAATGTTGAAGATCCAGACAAACTTTGAGAAACACTGCTCTCTAAGTAGGAGTTCTTCACTAGCTGTAAGAAAGTTAAATTCAGGTCCTACAACTAGCACACTCCCAAGCAAAAACGGGGAAACCATTCTCATTAGTCATTGAATGAATGCATGAATCAACGTGTAGATAAATAACTCCTCCTCCATCAACACGTTTTTTGTTTATATCTGACTACACTACATGTAAATCAAGATGACCTTCAATATCCACCAAGATGGCCTTCAGTATCCTTCAATCAACCACAAGTTTTAAAACAGAAAAAAATGTGTGTAGCATACATACACGTGCGCGTGCACACACACACTCCCCTGCAGTGATCTGCTAAATGTACCCCAACCTCCATTCTCTCCTTCTTCCTTTCAATAACAGAACCTCCAGAGTTTCGGCTGGGCAAATGGCTGCCCAGTCCTAGGCTGTCTCTCACCACCCTGCAGCTCTGTGTGCCCACTAACAAGTCCCTCTTCCCATAGGCTGACGAGCATGCAAGGGGGGAGGAGGCCAGCTTCAACCTGGGCCAGCCTCAACCACAGCTTAGAGCAGAGGTTGGCAAACTTCTGTCAAGGCCCAGATAGTAAATATCTTTGGCTTTGTGGGCATCGTCCCTATCACGACTACCCAATTCTGCCACTATGGCACAAAAGCAGCCGTAGACAATACGGTATTTTCAAATTTTCAATATTTTCAAAGAAGTGAGTAGGACTGTATATTCCAACAAAGCTTTATGGAAATGAAATTTGAGTTGCATATAATTTTCACATGCTAAAAAACTTTTTTCCAACCATTTAAAAACATAAAAACCATTCTTAGTATGTGGGCCATACAAATAAAGAAGACAGGCCAAATTCAGCCTGTGGGTCATAATTGCCAACTCCTGCCCTAGAGGATGATGATGGAGCAAGAGCGAAGGAAACCGTCCTTAGACAGCTTTCATGGAGTAGAGGTACTGCCCTTCCCCCAACCACAGTCTACTTCCATTAGCAACGGAGAAAAGCTTTTTTATCTTTGAGCAATTGTACTTCAGGGTCTTGTTAACAAAGCTTAGCATATAACAATAAATCATAAACTTACATACACAAAATCACGTTTTAGTTGGTCTGAGATATTAGGACTGTTCAAAAGGAACAAAAATTTAAAGGAATAGAAGACTTCCCTTCCCCCCTTCCTTTTTTAGGAGACAGGGTATCGCTCTGTCGCCCAGGCTGGTGTGCAGGGATGCGATACGATCACAGCTCTCTACAGCCTCAAACTCCTAGGCTCAAGCCATCCTCCTGCCTCAGCCTCCTAAGTAGCATCGGGGACTCCAAGTGTGCCACCATGCCCGGCTAATTTTTTTTTTAATCCCCGATGTAAGCTTAAATTCCGCATGGTCTCCTCATAACCTTCTCAGGTGGCAGAACTGACAGGAATAAAATATTCATCTTGGTTGCTACAGCAGAGATTCCCCACTATCTATGCTCCCCCTATCCCTTTGTAATCAAACCCTGGACAACGTGCCCTGCAGGAGAATTACACAGCTCAGCCTCCCAAAGCTCGGTTGGGAGCAGAGAGGGACTGAGAGAAGGTAAACAGGCCTCTCATTCAGACCGGGGTAGCCAGTGTAATGTGAGCAGTAGCTGTTGGGTAAGGCTTCCCAGAAAGGCCCTCTGGAGGCCTGGAAATCAGGAGTGCTAACTAGAACACTTTGAGCCATGAAGTAAAGATGAAGAGAATGGCAGAGATCTCAGTTGATACAAACATCCTGGGCCACTGAAGACAGCACGAGGCTAAATCCAGAATTCTTTACCTGAGCTACCATGTCAGGTGTCGGTTACTAGCAGCCAATGCAATTCCAACTCACGTAACTCCCAAATAGGATCCTATTTGCACAACTAAGAAAGGAGAATACCCACATCCATACATGCACAGCTCAGGGATGGAAAGAATTCTCAGATATAAAGGAGCAATAATACACAGGGTCAAGATAATAGGGATAATTCTGGGAAAGGCAGTCTTTGGCCTGAGAGTCCTCACACCATCCATTTACCTTGATCCTAACTACCGTGTTTCCCCGAAAATAAGACAGGGTCTTATATTTATTTTTCCTCAAGAAGACACCCTAGGGCTTATTTTCAGGGGATGTGTTATTTTTTTTAAGTACAGTACAACAATCTACATTTATTCAAATATAGTTAAGTTGTCGTCTTCTGGAACATCATCCTAACTCTCCAAACCCTGAATTCCATCCTGAATTTCTTGCGACTCTATTTCCTTTAGAACCATTGGCCTCAATCTCTCATGTCGAGCAATAGAGCTCTCATGGGGCAGATGAGAAGGGCTGCTCGTCTTCTTTACCGCTCCCCGACGAAATGCATGGGTTGTGCAGACACGCTGTGTAACCACGCCCATCACTAGGTCTTATTTTCAAGGTAGGGCTTATATTTCGCAAATGCTTAGAAATCCTGCTAGGGCTTATTTTATGGGTAGGTCTTATTTTCAGGGAAACACAGTACACCTTCCAACTGACCCTCTGCAGATGCAGCCCTATCGCTGACTGCAGTTGAGAATTCAGACTCACGTGGGCACAGATTGGGCTTAATAATGCTGAGCATTTCCAATGTCAGGAAAACTAGCTTTGCATTTTGGTCCTCCACGAATGGCTCCAGGCCCTGGACCAGCCTTCCCTGGCTGAAAGCCATCAGTAGGTCAAAATATCCCTACAGGCCAGCCCCTATCCTAGGCCCTGGGAAACAGCAGTGCACTTTGGCTGTGAATCTCTGCCTTCCAGGAGCTCACATTCTAAACAAACAAATACACGACTAATACAATTTCAACAGAGGTAAGTCCTACAAAAAGACATAACTGGGTAATGTGACAGCAAAATAAGCAGGCAGAGCAGGGCTCCTACCTTAGTTGAGGTGGAGAAAGCCCCTGAGTAGATGAGACTTGAATGATAAGGAGATATTCATGGGAGAATCCAGAGAAGTAACTGACGGTGGGGTGGATGGGTGGATGGCAACTCTCTGTACTACCTTTGCAATTTTTTCTGTAAATCCAAAACTGATCTAAAAATTAAAATTTATTTTAAAAAATCTAAAGAAGGGACACCAAGCAGGAGTAACAAGAGCAAAGATCTTGAAACATGAACAATGCTGGCTGGCATGTTCCAGGGAGGAGAGGACTGTAACTGTGGCTGGGGACAAGAGCACAAAGGAGGACAGGAGGGGTGGTCTTCAAGGTGGCACAGGTGGGAGCCCCAGTAAAGCACTTGGATTTTTTTGTTGGAATGGCAGCTTTGCAAGTAGAGTGGCTTGATAGGACTGACGTCTTGAAAGGTCACTCTTGCTGCTGTGGAGGACACACGCTACGGCATGCAGGCTGGAGGAAGTGCAGGGTGCGGCGATGGCTGGTGGCAGCATCAGAGCCTTGGTCTTCAGTCTCTTCACCAAGAGCAGTAAGAATCAGTTATGCCTGGTGAAGTTCACTCTTCCTAGTGTACACACAGCCTATTTCACTGCACACTGCACCAAACCCACAAGTCTAGAGTCTCAGACTACTTCACTCCTAATGCCTAAACAATTTTTTAAAATTTTTCACCCAAAGCCCTGATACTCCTCATAAATAAAAACATAATGAGGAAATAAAGTGCTATGAATTAAAAAGTTCCTTTAGGCTAGATTGCGATATATTTAGAACAGGCCTTTGTGAGTTTGGTTTTGCTCACAACAGCAAAAAGCAGAACTTAACAGAATGACAGAGTGATACTGCCCCCAAGGTGGTAAAAATTGGTTCTGGGATGGGGGTGGGGAATCTCACTCTTTGTGTACAAAGCACAGATATATACATACTCTCATAAACAGATACATACCTAAATTTTCATGGGGATGGGTGGAGATAGGGAAAAAATGTCAAAAAAGGTTCTGGGGCAGGAGGTACATAATGAAAAGAGCTGAGAAATGCAGATTTACATAAACACCCCAAATGTAGCGTAACACAGACAGAACCCCACTATCGCTCTTGTCCCTCACCATGCTTTATGTTTCTTTCCAGCACTTACCACTACCTAACATATATATATTTTCTTTTTGCTGTTGTTGTTTATTCTGTCCTCCCCATCTAGAATGTAGGCTCCGTGACAGCAAGTGTTTGGTTGTTGCTTTATCCCCAGCACTTACAACAATGCCTGGCACATGGTAGGTGAGGTTTATTTTGTGAAAAGAGGCTGTTGGATTAGATGTTCTCAAAGGCTCCTTCTGCTGCAAAAATTCTTGAGGCTACGATGCCTTGTAGCCACAACGCATCATTTTAGATCCATCCTAGGAGGCCATTCCTTGCATACCAAAAGCATCTCATCAGAAGGTGGCCCCCTGTTTATGATCTTTACCCCCAGGAACAGCTGTGTTTTAGGAAGGCCACGACATAGTTATCAAAGCAGCTCCAAGGTCTGAAACTTCAGCATAACAGTGCCTCATCCTGCATCGGGCAATAACGAAAAGATTATAAGCTTTCTAAAATTATCAGCAAAATATGAAACTTTATGACTTACACTCAGTTTCTAATTGTCAAGAGAGAGGTACTGAGTTATTTGGAAGTTGTTTTTTTTAATTTTTTTGTTTTTGTTTTTTCAAGAAGAAAAGTTCTTGAGCTATCAGAAAATGGAACCAAAGCATTTTTAGACCTGGGAGAAACTTTAGAAATCATCCACTCCTACAGTGTAGCTCTGGATCTCCAAGTCTAAGTTTGAATTCTGGTTACATTCTAGTGAGTAATGATGGGCATGTTATTTAGCCACTCTGTGGCTCAGCTTCCTGATCAATAAATTGGGAACAATAATAGGTGCACCCCCACTTGATGAAATAATTTATGTGAAGCAGGCAAAATAATAATACTGCCTAGCACATTGCAGGCATTCAACACATATTAGCCCTTACCATTATAACCAGCCTTTTGGGTTTTACTTTTTTCAAACTTGAAAAATCTTTTAATCTAAGAAAAGATTAAAAGCCCTATAATGTAAAAGATAAAAACTACTAGGGAGTTCTACAGAAACCCTAGAGTCCAAGAACATATCTGGAAAACCGGTGATTAAGCCCAGGGCACATATTTCATTCCCCAAGAAATGCAGGCTCCAAGTTGTAGTGACCAGTCAAGGTGACCGAGAACTCCAGTCTCAACTACTGGCCCTCCTGTGCCCTATGTCACCAGGTGCCTCTTCGTTATCAAGGAAGTACAGAATGTGAGCTAAGAGGAGCTTGGCTGCTGTCATGGGAATGAGGGATCATGGGTGACATTCAGAAACTGAAGTGCACAAAGCAACGCACGTGACATTCACAGAGAATAGCAGAGGTCACCACGGCCCAAGGTGCAAAGCAGGAAGCCCCTATGTGTCAACCCTGACAGGCAGTTACACAGCCTCTGCGTGAGTATTTCCAGAGAACCACTGCTTTTCCTCACAGCCTTTGCTGCTGACCAGCTATAAAAGCCAGAATTAGAAACAGTGTATGGCCATCCTTTAATTCCCCAGGAATCTCCCCATTCCCGGGGCGCTATGGGGAAGGCTTTAGAGTCATGCAGGCCTGGCTGTGTGACCTCGAGGAGGTTACAAACCCTCCTTAAGGTCTCGGCCCATAAAATGCAAGTAACAGTACCTCCCTCACAGCCTTTCTGAGAGGGTCAAAGGAGATAACACATTCATTCGTGTCTAGTAGTCACTAGCACTCAGTTGGAGCTCAACAAATTGTTAACTGCTACTAATTATCATCATAACCACCCACTCTCTCCATTAACTCAGTAAGCTATATGTTAGCTATTCAACAGAAGGGCGCAGTTCTCAGACTCACTTGTTAGTCTAGGGCAGGAACTTGCTAGCTGTCCACCCAAACCAGGCCCTCCCTCCCTCCACAGTAATAGAACTGTAGTTAGGCCCTGCTGGGGGCTACATGCACCAGCGCCTTTGCAGCTACGTGTAGCCATGCAATTAAGTTCTCATTGAGGGAATAGTGGAAGTGACAGTTACCACTGAAGGCCCCAGGCCACAACACACTGTGCGTGTACTCTCCCATACTCTTTTCCTCAGGAAAGGACCTAGGAACCCAGCTTCTACCAGACAGAAGAGAGTACAGTCTGGAAGAGTAGAGAAGTAAGATGGAAGGACTCGGAAGTTCTCAATAACCGCATGAAGCTAAGCAGCCTGCCTACCTAACCCTGGGCCCTTGCATGAAAGAAAAATACACTTCTTGAACCTTTAATCCATGCAAAGTTGGTCCTATTTGTTACAACAGCTGAGCCTTTTACCCAGGAGTGGCCACTCCTTGGAAGCAGGAACTTAGCTGATAAGTTACAATACCTTTGAACAAGCTAAATGGTAAGAGCATGGCACAACCTGAGAGGCAAGACAAAAGACAGGAGATAGAAGAACAGTAGAACAATATATCTTTAAATGCCCTTTAAATCTTGTAGACACACCATAAAAATTAGTCTCCATACTTATTTCAATACTTCTGATGTAACATAAAGAAGCCAGGGCTTCTTTGGGTGTGTAAAGTGTCTGATTAAAGGCAAAGCATGAAACTAACTCAAAGCCTTTAAATTCCTATGGTTTCAAGAGTCTTTATTTCAGGCAAAATGTAAAAGTGAAAAAAGAATGATTAAATCTGTTTTTAGAAACAATCTAATCTGGAGCTGAAGCCTTTCACGGTGGAGGACTTCTATCTGAATACAATTCAGTGGATATCAGTTTAAGTTCCTACATCATAAACTTAGTGCTGCTGCAGAGTGGGGACACAAAGATGAGATGCAGAGCCATGAATCACGTCTTTTGGAGGCTCACCATCTAGGGAGGAGAAACAGAAAAATACTGGGATAACAATAATAGAATGCTGTCTGTTGTGCCTGTTGTACCAGACAATAATAAAAGCCTTATCAGCTAATATTCATTAAATGTTTAACATGTGCCAGACACTGCTAGGAGTTGTCGTGTGTTAACTCACTTAACCCTCACATCAGCCCTATGTGGTAGATATCCTATTCCTCATTTTGCACATGAGAAAATTATACATTAGTAAGTTGCACAAGGTCACATGGCAGTCCAACAAGAACCTGGGGGCATCTGATACCAGTGACAGCTCTCTCGGCCACCAGAAGGTATGATGTGCAGCTGGAGAACAGGGAAAAAGTTCCTGAAAGGCTGGACATCTCTTTCTCATCCTCTAGGACGTTGGCTCAGAACAGGGGGAAGAGAAGGGGCACAGGATGGAGCAGCAAAGCAGTCCACAGCTTCTTGCTCTATGCTGGGGGAGGATATCACAGGAAGCACCCCTTAACCTTCTCAGCCTTGCCAGGCAGCTCAGGAATTTACAGTACAAGCACAGAGCACTGGGCAACCCAAATTAAAGCCTTTGGATTCTTAAGTAACCTCAGAATGAAAGCAGGATCATCCCTAACCAGAGAAGCAGGCTCCCCTGTTCTTTGAGGCCAAGTAGAAATCATTCATTTTCTTTTCCCCCCCATTTAAGTCTCAATTTTCCTGTCTGACATACTTATTAATACCTCCCTGGGGAGTCACAACGTATGCCTCCCAAGCTCTCTCGGATGTAGTAGGGACAGCAACCTCCTGTTTACAGAATATTATGATCATTTTAGGGGGAAATTTTTATCTCTGTACTAAATATCAAAATCCTTTTGGACTTTTTCCATTTCTGATACAAGGCACCCATGATAGACTGGATTATTGTTCACTCACATCTCTCCCCCTTCCCCTTAGACAGAAATATATTTCCTTGCCCTACTAACTCTGAGCTTCGCCATGTGACTTGACTTGGCCAAAGGAATGTAACTGTAACGAGTATGACGTGAACAGAGGCCTTAAATAAGCTTCTGTGATTTGGGTTGGCACTTGCACGTTGGTGGTCCACAATGAGAAGAGCCTGCCCCTACAACCTGGTCCCCCAAATGAACACACGTGAGCAGATTTGAGCCCAACCCACAGCAGACCAGCTGACCAGCATGGTAACATAGAGCCACCCAGCTGAACCCAGCCTCCATCAGCCACACCACAGTCCCGCTACAGACCAGACAACATTAGTGCTCACTGTAGAAAGGCACTGAGTTTGGGATAGTTTGGGACACTGTATTACTGTGTCAGTAGCTGACTAATGCATCATCATATGATACTAATTGGAAAGGCTAAATTACAGGTACAAATATGTGTATCTCAGCATTTCTCACACTCTTTGATGTTTCCCTTGAATTCATTGACTGCACAGGCACCCCGTCACCCAAAACACACCAATTCTCAATTACTTGAATAAAGAAGCTGACAGGCAAAAAACAGAGGACAGGTTCGTAACCCCTTAGAAAAACAATGGCTCATTTTGACAGTAACGTCTCTCTATAAGATGCAGATTTGGAAGAAAAAAACAGTATCTCTTTTTCATAGAAAAGCTACATAAAATACAAGCTTTCAAAACAGTGGTCCCCAACCTTTTTGGCACCAGGAACTGGTTTCATGGAAGATTCATGAAAGACACTTTTTCCATGGACGGTGGGGGGGATGGGGAAAGGAGGGATGGTTTCAGGATGATTCAAGTGTATTACATTTATTGTGCACTTTATTTCTATTATTATTACATTATCACTTGCCACTCACTGACGGGGTTTTGATATGAGTCTGTAAGCAACTGATTTATTATGGTCTCTGCAGTCAAACCTCTCTGCTAATGATAATCTGTATTTGCAGCCGCTCCCCAGCGCTAGCATCACCACCTCAGCTCCACCTCAGATCATCAGGTATTTAGATTCTCATAAGGAGTGCACAGCCTAGATCCCTCTCACACACAGTTTATAGTAGGGTTCCTGCTCTTATGAGAATCTTAATGCTGCCGCTGATCTCTGACAGAAGAAGGGGTTCAGGCGGTAATGGGATGCCACAGATGCAAAGCGGAGTGGTGTGAAGGGGAGCGATGTGAAGCGGCTGTAAATACAGATGACGCTTCCCTCATTCACCCACCACTCACCTCCTGCTGTGTGGCCAGTTCATAACAGATGGGCAGTTTCAGAATAAAAGAAGGTACTGTGATGGTAAAATAGTATCTCCAGGCTCAGGGTCTACATAGTCTCCATCAGTACTTTTTCTGTCCTGTCAATACATTTCAAGCGACTGCTTTCAAGACCATGCTCTCCTCTCTTCTCCCTCTCCACCCCATGTTTCTGCCGACTCTCATAACCACGAAAATCTACGCAGGGTTTCACAGAGCTACTGCAGAAAATGTTTAAAGAAATCTATAGGTGCCCAAAGTTTGAAAACTGTACCAATTGTTATTTCCAATACATCACAATTATACACAATCCTTATTTTTCACTCCTGCTTCAAAATAAAATAGCAAACACTAAATGAACGACATCAGTCAAAAAATTTTATTTCAATATAGATTTCAAAAGATAAATAGAGCTTTTAGGATTAAAAAACAAGCAAACTAGATTTAAAGAGAACTACAGTGCCAATTAGGGTTTCCCAGATTTCTATGGGGCTTTGAAGGTGGTAACGGGTCTTTGAGCTATTTGAGTGTTATAAAAAAGCATAGTGGAAACTAACCATAATGAAGCCACACAACATTCCACATCATCATTTGGGGCTGGAATTAGTCTCCTTCCATGCAGTGAACTGGCTGACACACAGGTCTACGTGTGCAGGCCCTGGAGACCCCTCACACCCCACCCCTAGCCCTCTCCTCCTCCCTCCCTCTGCTCCTCAAACACACCAGACACTCTTGCCTCAGGCCCCCTCTCCCTCTGCCTAGAAAATTCTTTCCCCAGACACCCAAATGGCTCATCTACTCCCCAGCTTCACTCAGGCCCCTTCTGCGACATGCTCCTCTCAAGGAGGCCAATCTTATCTCAGGCCTCTCAACCTCTCTCCTGACCCGCCCTACTTTCCTTCACGGCATCATGACTGTTTGAAATGATCTTACCTACTGTGTTTTGTCTGCTTTTCCCATGAGCACAGGGGCTTCCACTGTGCAAGTCACCACTGTACCCCAGCTCCCAGAGCCTGGACAATGCCTGCATAGTTGGCACTCAATACATAGCTCCTAAACATATAAACTGGGAGTTCTAGATGTTGCTGCGTGAAAAACAGAAAAGCAAAGCATTTAATTACTTAATAAATCAGCCTGTTGGTCAGACAAAACCTTTCAAGACATAGAACCCATGAGGATGGAGAAGGAAAATATGAAAGAGGCCCTCAATAATAAAAAAGTAGGAAACCATTTTCTTATTCAACTACTGCTATGTCACATAAGCCTGAATCAGTTGCTTAATTGTATCCGACCCCAGAACGTTCTTTAAAGAGAAAAACCAGTGGCAATATATTCTGTAAGACTGCAAATGATTTCAAGTGATATTGTCAAATATTGTTTAGGAATAAAGTATTTAAAATTTTCTCCACAATAAGTAAACAACTATTGGTACTGGAGCTTCTAAAACAAAGCCTGTCCTGGGGTTTTCCTGAGAAGCTTCCAGTGTTTGAGTCTGTGATATTTCAAGGACTATTATTGAAGAGATGTACAGCCACTTAAAGAGGAAGACATGGCATTTTGAAGAGTCCTATAGTCATGTTCTTGGATTTCTTCATAAAAGGCCTACAAATCCTTTTGAATGATTCACAATAAGCCTTTACAAACAATACATATAAAATCATCTGTTTTTTCCATTGTTTAGTTGTTGCAACATGAAAAAATTATGTTTTCTGTTTATGTAGTTTACTAAACCACTCTAGACTCTTGAAATGCCTTGTCTCCTAAACTGAAAATTATATTTATCAAATATGGAAGTCATTTTTCTAATCACATGATCTAACATCTCAAAAGCTTAAATCTGGATAAACAATACTAAATTAAGGCTGGTGTATTTTGAAACAGCAAGAATTTGTGTGTGGAATGTTTTAACAGCTCATGAATTCCTGCGACCACTCAGTATGACTTATACAAACACAAACCAAAACTTTACCAGGGAAATCAAATCTCAAATACCTCCAAGTAAAAATGCTTAACAAAAAACAGAAATGTACAAGGTTATTTTGATTATTTTTCTTCCATCATGGTATGGAACCCTGAAGAAGACAGAAGGATCTGAGGAGTGTGGGGCATTGGGAACATTATCATGGATACAAAAAAATGGTACCATCATGTCACTATTAACACTTATCGGTGCTTCCTAGTCACCACGTCCTTCCCAAGCATGTTTTTATGTAATCCTCATAACAACACTCTTGAGATAAGCACTACTGCCATCCCCACCTGACAGGAGTCGAGACCTAGAGGAATTAAATAACGTGGCCAAGGCTGCGTAGCCTGCAGGATACCAGAGGTAGCACCCACAACCACGCCACAGCACAGCCTCCTGCAGAAGACAGGGAAGAGAACTGGAGAGCTTTTTCTTTTCTTTAGAATTCACCAGTTAACATGCCAAATACACACAGTGTCTCATAAAACCCTGAGGCGCATACCTGCTACTGCCCCCATTTTAGAGACGCAGAAAGTGAGGCACAGATAGATTATATAACTTGACAGAAGGAGCAAAGCCAGATCCCACGTGAGGCAAGCTGGCTCCAGCAACCAAACGCTGAACCACAGCTTACTGCTGTTCTCTCAACTTCTCTTGGCCAAGCACTCACACTCACTCATGACTTTAAATCTTCTTCATCTGCGGAATTAGCTAGTTGGACTAGGTCATCTCTAAATTTCCTTCCAGTTTTTCAGTGATCCGATGCTCAGTTCATCTGAAAACAGTTTTTTGCCAGGATCAAAACACTCGGCAGAGTTTTTGGGTGCTCCTTGCTTTCTTCCCCTAAGGGAGGGAAATGCTACTGATAATGATCCTAATATACTTTTAGGATTAAGGCTCATCTTTTTAGAATTTGGTATAAAAGAAAAAATTTTAATCACAAAGTTTTCATATTAAAAAATAGTTTAACTGTTTTATAAAGAGCAATGGAAATTAAAAAAAAAAAAAAAAACAACCATAAGGTACTATTCTTTCCATTACACCTTCTACAGTTCGAATAGCTTCCCTCCTGGAAGCAATGGTCTTCAAGGTTTGCTTTGTGTCCCACCATTCAGATGTGCTTCATTAAAGCCCATGGCCTATCATTAATATCTTTTATTAAATACAGTGACTGGGTGGAGTAGTTGTCTTATGCAATGTTTTAAACCCATCTCTATTAGCTGCCAACATTTAAAGATGGATTTCATATAAAAATCTTAATTCCTAGCTCCTCTCTTTCAAATAATAATAATAAATAAAAGCATCTGCCAACAAAGGGCCGACCCTCCAACGTGGCAACACTGGGTAGCAGCTGCCTTTTTAAGCAAAGCAAAGGCTCTCCAGTTTGCCAGTCTCAACCACTCCCAATTATATTGCACTTGGCCACTTCACTCACACATTGTGTCCTGATGGCATTTGCATTTGAGCCCCTTTGGCCACAGGCTCCCCAGTTTGAACATTTCTATTCTAACTGCATATTTGAGATGGTGTCACATATCCTTAAACTTGCTATTAAAGGCTTGTTATATTTTATTAAAACATATAAAAACTACACCTAAAAAACTGTAACCCTAAAAGGTCACGCCCCTTTAAAAGTTTGATTCCTTTTTAAAACACCACAATCCTCACAATGCTAGTTATTCCATTCATGTAGCCCAATCAGTTCTCAACCTTGGTAGCATGCAAATCAACTCTGAGGGGTTAAGAACATGGGCACTCTGATGCCCATGCCACTCCAGGCCAACTGCATCTCAAGGGGTGAGGGGAGCCCCAACATCCTTATTTTCTCCAGTTTCACCCAAGTGACTCTGATGGCAACCTGTGTTGAAAACTACTAGTGTAAACTCTACTGACATATAGGATGTGACTTATAAATCAAGACTGGCTTTCTACAATCCACAGATGAGAATCGTTCTCATTACTTTACAAGATACCTTAGATATGTTACATATAAGGTATCATCATCTTTCCAGGGATTGACAAAATATGATTCCTTTATTCTAACATCTGAAATAAACATGTAATTTAACATCTCTTAACTATTTTTTGTCTGATATTTGCACATTTTAACAGCAAATATTTTGGTGTGGGCCCCTGAAAGTGCCAAAGTGGAGCCAACATACAAAAGGGAGTTTCCAATCAGGGCAGAATATTGAGACAAATTACTTTAAATCACATATCATCAACTATTTGGTTGAGCTGGAGCCAAACTCCAGATGTCTGATGTCAGAAAGATCTTATTAAAAGATGTACTCAGCATCTCTCTAAAATCTAAACTAGCTATAGGTTACAGGAGGGCTGAGAAACACCTGTGTGACACTCGCTATGAGTCCTGAAGATGGGTCTCTGCCCACAGCCCACCAGCCTGTCAGATTCCCAAACAAAGCAAGATTAGCCCAACAAGGAAAAGAGAGAGGCCCGGTAGAAGTTTAATCTGGAACTGTTCAGGCAATGGCTTTCTATAATATGTAATTAGCCTGGGTTTACAAAGAAATTTCAGAAATCCCACTTCCTTCATTTGATGTTTGATACCTTAGGAGGCATGGGCCTAATTTATGCTTATTTATGCTTATTATCATAGTGCTCAATTCACTTAACAGTAAACTGTACAAATATGTCTCTGTGGATTCCCCTGCTTTTGCCATTACTTTCATAATTATGCCATATATGGAAAATCAGACAGCTAAATTAGCATTTGAGAGGATTTCACTGAAGGAGTTAGGTAAGAAAAAGGGTACTTCAATTTGAAGGCCAGATGTGCTCCTGCACCAGCTGTTTAAGGTCTGGTGATATAACCCGAAGTGTGCTCTCTGTCTGGCTGCTGCCAGGGAAGTGTCCGGTAGGGAGGACCAAGGGTTTTCAGTTCTTAATTCACAATGTTTACAGCTGGGCTCCGTTATGTATTACTGGGCCAAGTTGTTAAAATAAAATACATGAACATAACGACACAAACTTAATTTTGAAAATCTAAAGTAAAAGAGAAGGGGTACTGGGAGTGGGTATGTGTATAGGGTTAGCTATTGTTTGTCAGGAAAACCCATCTTTAAATAAATAATTATCAGTGAGGGAGAGAAAGCTAGTTAGCACCTTTGGACAATTCAGTAATTATAGCCATTTTAGATTTGACAAATCATTGTTTTCATCATTACTACTGTGATGATGGGATGCTCGTGGACCCCTCTATCCTACATAAGTATTTTCTTAGAGAAACCTTGAAATATTCTAAAACATTTCTATCTCCACCAGAAGGCTAGCATCAAAATATGTCACCAACCATGCACATTGCTCCCATTGGAAATCCAGCCTTTTTGTTGGTAAGACTTTTAGGTGTGGAAGAGCCTTCCATTAAAATGCAAACGTCTCGTAAAAGGTCACAAATTAGGCTGTAAAGAACAAGTACTGAGTATATGGGCCCATTTAAGAGCAAAGCCTGACTCTGGCTCCCCTGGGCATTTTACTGGCTGTGTACTTCAGTCTAGTTATTTGGTCTATGTTCTGGTTTCCTCCTGGGTCAAATGAGACTAATGCTGCATCATGCATATTAAAGCAACTACCCAGAAGGTGCTCAATAAAGAATACTTTACTATCTTATACAATTAAGACTGTCAGAGCTGCCCAAGTTTGAAAAGCGAAAGGCAGTAGGATGAGGAATCAAAACTCAGTTCTGTCTAGCCTCAGTCCAAGATTCTCCCACCCCAGATCCCTGCCTCCTTAGTACCAGACACCTCTGGCAAAGAAGACATGGGAAGAAGCAAGACATACTTTTGTCCTCGCATTGTTTAGGTTGTTTAGGCCCTGGAATGTTTTAGGCAACCAAACATTGTAGGTAAAGCAAAAAATAACTCAACTAAGCTTCGTAATATCCTCAACCTGGAAAAGGACTAAGTTCTATTCTCAAGTATAAAAATACGGAAATCAATTTCAGTTTTAAATCTTATTTAAAAAAAAAAAAAGGTCATCTTCAAATTCCCTTAATATAAACTACCCTGGACTAACTACATAACTGGTATTTGTGTATATGCCATAAACAACACATAAATGTATATCCCTCATGAATGCACACCTCCAGAGATTAGTTTCAAAGATGATTTTCACAGCCCAAAGTTACCTTTGTAACTCATTCTTTTCATAGCCCAAAGTGCCTCTCAATTTTTATTTTCATCCCATTCCGGAAAACACTTCTTGAGGAAGAGGACAGGAAGCTGACAAGACCCTGTACTCCAGGAGGGAGCTGAGTTTCTGGGGGAGAAGGCACAGCACACGGGCAGTGACCACACAATTCAGCGCACACCCACTCTGGCGCAGCCAGGGGCAGGTGCTACAGGACAAAGAGGGAAGGACCCACTATAATAATGATATTTATTATGGTAGAAGAGGCTTTCTGCCCTGAAGGAAAATATTTCTGTTTCACACTCTTACCAAAATAAACATTCTAGTTCGTATTTCACTAGATGTAGCATTTAACTAATATGGTAGCATATTTAACTCCAAATTAGAAGGCAGTACTTCTAGGATGGGGGTAATGTCTACTTTATAGGCTTGCTATGAGGATAAATTAAATACTGTATGAAAATTATTTAGCACATAGTAATGATTCCCTAATTGGGAGTTCAACGAATGGATCCAAGTTTTGTGGGGCCTGCAGCTTCAGACCTTTTATGAAAAAAATATGTAATGTTACAAATATAAAATGCTTATAAAAGTGATTATTTAGATTAAGAAATCACAGCAAAACACAAAATTTTATAAGCTGACAATACCAAAACATCACAAAATCAAAATCCAGGCAAAGAACCCAGTATGTGCATTAATTAACTGCCTGACACACTGTTATAAATATTTCTTTTGGTCTATACACTCTGATGAATTCTCATATGACAATGATTTATATTAATATCATTTTCTATAGAGCAAAAAGACTAATCGGTCTTCCCTCAAGCATAGCTGATCAAAATTTATTTTTAATTATTGATAATTCAGAAAAGTTCCTTTTAGCCTCATAGCTCTTTATTGGTAATGTCACACAAATTTTCAGGATTGCTGTCAAATATGTAAACACCTCTATTAAATTTCTCTTCCATATGAGCCATAAAAATTCAAGGCACTTCAAATCTTGTGCATTGACTAAACTTTAAATGTTCTTTGTATTAATGATATTCACTAACCAGTTTCTTGTGAGTATTTTTTTGTTATCAATATATATTCATGTCAAACGAATAAGAAACTTAAACCAGAATTCCCATAAAAAAGGTACATTTATAATTGTATATTTGCACTACTGAATATATCCCTAACAGAAGAGAATTTCTACACTGACTACACTTAAATAACAACTAAATCCACCACTTACAATTTTACACATCTAAGTAACAACAGGAAGAATTTTCTAGCTAGCTAGCTTCTGGCTCCATACATTTCAAACCATATTCCCAATGACAGATGTCATGCTACACATGAATGCTGCAATGCTACCTCTGACCCTCCCCTTTGTGTAAGGACCCCAGCTGAGCTGGCACAGTGGGTGGTGTTCCTAGGAGCAATTCCTACACTAGCAGAGCTGAGGATAACATAACTAGACACAGAAATGACTGTGAACTGTATGGGCATTTACATCCCATTAAACCCAAACTACAAGTGTTCCCAATTCAACTTCCCCTTAGCTATATCTCAAAAATACTTGAAACTCCAATGTCATCAAACTCAAAGAGAAATGTGACAGAAGAGAAGTCAGAGTAGAAAAGGAAAATATTAAGTGACTGCTGTTAAAATCTTTTTCAAATTTTACAAGTTCTGATCCCATGAATGCATCACTACAAACACTGCTAGGGCTCCTCCAGGGCCTTGGAAAGTGCTTGGGTAAGCCCTAGCCACATATTCTAAAATGGTAAAAAAAAGAGTGTGGAACAAGTGAGGGGCCCTGGGGCTTGAGCTTCATTCACTTCACGATAAATCTGCCTCTGTGGTCCCTATTACTATTCATCATTTGTCACAGTCTGTACCTGTCAGGTCTCTCCAAATAAATTTCAACTCCTTTGTTTCAGTAAGTACCGTCTTAACACATTCTGTACCACTCACAAGTTTTCTCGTTTTTCACGGGCCATCTGTTATGGACCTTAGATGTCAACACACTGTCTCGTCCACATCGAATGAAGCGATCTCATTGGTGGAAACTGTGCAGGTCAATCTACGAAAAACTATATAATTGCAAGAACCCATAAAGCATTGCAGTTACATTGTATTTTGGTCATTCGAATTGTCTTCGTCTTCAAGTTCCTGGCGCTTTTAGAAATGCCCTCTCTCAGAAAAAAGAAAGAAACTGATACACTTCCGGGAGTATTTAATGATAATTTATCAGATATTCCTAGTGAGATTGAAGATGCGGATAACTGTTTTGACGATTCCGGAGATCATTCTACTGATTCTACTGACAGTGAAATTATTAGACCTGTAAGGAAGCGCGAGGCGGTGGTGCTTTCAAGTGATTCTGACCTTGATGAAGCTACTGGTAATTGTTGGTCTGAAACTGACACACCACCACGCTTATAAATGTTTGAAGGTCATGCTGGGGTCACTACATTTCTGTCTCAGTGTGACTTGGTACCCTCTGGGACCAATCTCTTTTTTGGTGATGAATTGTTTGAGATGTTGTGCAAAGAGCTGTCCAACTATCATGATCAAACCGCAATGAAACGCAAAACACCATCTAGAACACTAAAGTGGTCTCCAGTTACACAGAAGGACATCGAGAAATTCCTTGGCCTAATTATTCTGATGGGTCAAACAAGAAAAGATAGCTTGAAAGACTACTGGTCAACAGATCCTTTGATATGTACCCCTATATTTCCACAGACAATGAGTCGCCATAGATTTGAGCAAATATGGACATTCTGGCATTTCATTGATAACGCCAAAATGGACAGTTGCTCGGGGAGACTTTTCAAGATCCAACCTGTGCTGGATTATTTCCTGCATAAATTTCGAACAATATACAAACCAAAGCAACAGTTGTCTTTGGATGAGGGAATGATTCCATGGAGAAGGCATTTAAAATTTCGCACGTACAATCCAGCAAAAATAAGAAAATACGGTTTACTTGTTCGGATGGTGTGCGAGAGTGACACCGGCTATATCTGCAATATGGAGATATACACTGCTGAAAGAAAGAAATTGCATGAAACTGTTCTTTCAGTCTTTGGACCCTATCTTGGCATATGGCACCATATTTACCAGGATAATTATTACAATGCTACATCTACTGCTGAATTGCTGCTACAGAACAAAACTAGAGTCTGTGGGACTGTTAGGGAGAGTAGAGGTTTACTGCCAAATTTGCAAATGAAAACATCAAGAATGAAGAAAGGTGACATAATATTTTCCAGAAAAGGCGATATTCTTCTAGCATGGAAAGACAAGCGGGTTGTCCGAATGATATCAACAATCCATGACACTTCTGTCTCGACAACAGGAAAAAAAATAGAAAAACGAGAGAGAATATTGTAAAACCTGCCTGCATCAAGGAATACAATGCCCACATGAAAGGCGTTGACCGTGCGGATCAATTCCTTTCGTGTTGTTCCATGCTAAGGAAAACGATGAAATGGACAAAAAAAGTAGTGCTGTACCTTATAAACTGTGGACTTTTCAATTCATTTAGAGCAGGTGTCCTCACACTACGGCCCGCGGGCCACATGTGGGTGTTTTTGCCCGTTTGTTTTTTTACTTCAAAATAAGATATGTGCAGTGTGCACAGGAATTTGTTCATAGGTTTTTTTTAAACTACAGTCCAGCCCTCCAACGGTCTGAGGGACAGTGAACTGGCCCCATTTAAAAAGTTTGAGGACCCCTGATTTAGAGTGTACAACATCCTCAATCCACAAGCAAAAATGAAGTATAAACAGTTTCTGCTATCGGTGGCGAGAGACAGGATAACGGATCACAATAATGAAGGCTCTCTGGAACCAGAGACAAATCTGTCCAGCCCTTCCCCTGGGGGTGCAAGGAGAGCACCTCGTAAAGATCCACCCAAAAGGTTGTCAGGTGATATGAAGCAGCATGAACCTACGTGTATTCCAGCGAGTGGAAAGAAAATATTTCCTACGAGAGCCTGCAGAGTTTGTGCCGCCCATGGGAAAAGGAGTGAATCTAGATACTTATGTAAACTTTGTTTGGTCCCTCTTCATAGAGGAAAATGTTTTACACAGTACTATATGTTAAAAAGGTACTAGGAACTTCAATTGTTTAATTAGTTGTTTAATTGGTTTTGTAAATAAAAATGTTATAATTATTGAAAAACAACACCTAAAGTGCATTA
>VBSM01002217.1:23069412-23091723 GCA_008086735.1 Cheirogaleus medius | reverse complement strand
CGGCGGCCGCGGCAGCGTCGGGAGCGGCGGGGGGAGGGTGGGGGTGGGGGTGAGGCCGCCGCAGCTGGGAGGAGGGACCAGGGCGCGCGGCTACAGCTGTGCGGCACCGACCTCCGCTCCGGGACCGAGGCCTCACCTGCGGGCGCCCGCCACCAACTTTATCCCACTCGGCCGGCCCTTCTCAGCTTGCTGTACATGCAATCTGTTTGCAGCCTCCTCGGTTTTGTATATTTCATTCTTAATACACACACATGCGTTAATTACACCTACTTGCCAGCAGTGAGAACTCGGGGAGTTACCCAGGCCCCTCTCAGGGACATTTGTTTGCACTTGGCCACCTGTCTGGGTGTGACACTGACATTCACAGGGGACCCAGGAAAGGTAATTGTGTGCACCTTATTCTTTAAACCTTCTTTTTTAAAAAGTCTATATTCTCTGGAGGTTTGTACTAATTGATTTTAATGAAGCTTCCCTCTAGGCCAGAAGAAAATCTTAGCTTTATTTAAATTTCAAAATAGACTGCTTGGTTGTCAAGTGCATATGCCTGTGTTTTACATATGTAACACATTTGTTATACTCCTTGCTCCATTCGGGAAAACAGAAACTAAAATAATTTCATTACCCCAAAGTACAGCACCCCACTGTACCCACTCAAGTCTGGTAATTAACCCATCTGTGTGTTTCTGCCACAGGAGAAAGGACAGTGCCTTGGTTAAGGCTAGAAGGAGTGGAAACAAGGTCAAGGGTTATACTCTTCATTTAAAAGTGAAGGGATTCCTCTAATCAATCAAGATGACACCATCCTGTGAGCATTTAAACTATAATGATGACCAGTTAAGCACTTAAGTTGAATGAAAATCAGCATTTTGCTAAGAATTACCTTCTTGTCCCCAACCCCACCCTCAGTTGCAGTCATTTTTACCTGTAAAGTGTATGTTCTTCAGTAGCACTTTTTCAGGTCCCTAAGAAACATACATTATCAGCAATTTATGACACAACGGTACATTTTTTATTAATATATGCATACTGAATTTAGCATTTTTCCTTAGGGCAAATTTCACTTACTCTCTGGTGCAGATACATAGAAAATTATTATTCCTCCCTTCATAAACTGTGTGCATCTCTAATGTTATTTCTAATAATGGGATTATTAAGGCTTTTCATGTAAGTGTTTAGAGTAAAGGCACATGTAGTGTTCCCATTGCTGCAGAAAGTTTTATAGTCTGACCATCACAGCCACTGGGGCTGAGCTCCCTCACCCATGGCATTTTCCCTTCTTGCCCATCCCTTCTGTCTTCCAGCTTGCAAGGTGACAAACTTGTGCTGAGATGAGATTTGGATTGGGTGGGGCTGGGGCAGCTGTGTCCTCGAAGTTCAGTTTGGTGCCAAGAATGGTTTCCTGGACCCAATTGAGGGTGGGGGCAGGGCTCTCATGGGCCTCATAATGAACCAGGGACCCGGTTGGCAGAAGACTGGGGCCAAGGCCAGACAAGGGTCTAAAGAGCAGGAGTTAGAATTCTAGATCTTGAATTAGAATTTTGGCAGCTGTGCAGTGCATTCAGCTGCCTAGTCTGGGAAGGCCTTCAGCTGAGAGAAGGCAGAATATCTGGCAGGCACATACCACACAGAATGACATGGAAATGCAATGCAAAAACTTCAGCCAAAAACAGTGCCAAAACAACCACCCCTAGAGATCTGGGTGTTAGGTATCCCCACTATGCAGCATCTGGGGAGCACCAAGAGCTTTGAAGAAGTTAGAACTATGTCCTCTGGAGGAAAAACTATCTGTGTGGAATCATTAACTCCAGAAAGAGTGTGGAGAGGCTCAGAGGTGGTTCACACAAGAGAGCTCAGAAATGGAAAGTGCCAGAAATGTGCAGGTGAAAGATGAAGGAAGTGAAGGGGCCTGGATTTCACCAATGCATGGCTCTCTGCTACCTCCTATCAGTTTCACGATTCCTAAAATAAAATTTTGGTAGGCCAAATTGAACAAACAGATTTATTTTAACAAAATGAGCCAAGGAAACCTTACAAATGAATCAAGATTTGGATTTTTAAAACTTAAAATTATTTTCTCTACCTTGGATAATGATTAATATTTTGTAAAAAATTTATTTTACCTGAAATAACCCACCCTACTACTTCATATATGACCACAGCTTTGCTCATGAGATGTTCTACTCATACTATTTTTTTTTATCTGTGTATTCTAAGCATTTCTGGCCTTTATATGAGATATATGATCATGATCTTTTAGATCTGGAAGGTACTTTGGCCATCAGACCCACTAATTTTGTAGATGGGGTAAACTGAAGCCAGAAGCATCAAGCACGTTCTCCCAGGTGCTCACAGTCAGTTTTCCCTCTGTATTCATAGTGCATTCAGTGAGGCATTAAAAGACAATAGAAGGACAACAATACAGTAACCACAGGCAAACTTAAAAAAATTGCTTTACAATGGCACTTATACCTTACATTTAAAAATGTTTGTTTCAAGGGTGTCCCTTTAGATAAAGTCAACATTTAGACTATAAAAATATATAAAACAAACACCGTACTTCCAAAAAAATCTAATTGGGGGAGTAAAAATATTTCAAAGGAGAGGGACAGTGAGAGAACTGAGAAGTCAGAAGGATATGAGAGTGGCTGTGGACTAGAAGCATTCCCTGGGTTGAAGGAGCCTTTACTTGGAAACCATCTGCCTCTCCCTGCAGCACACAGTGCCTCCCAACGTGTAGGTCCAAAGTATGGATGTATACTGGCCCCATAGCATGGTACTTAGCAATTATAAATGATTTGGGATCCAGTGACAGTCTCCTAAAATCCAGCATGGCCAGTGCCCTGCGTATGGGGCAGCTGCCAGGGAGGTGCAAATCCATTGGTCTAATGGAGCCAACTGAAGCCACCGAAAGATCCTGCTTCATGCAGCTGTCTGGCCTCTGCATACAGGATTCAGTTAATTTCGGGATACCCTGATAATGAAAACCGTGCACTTCCTGTGCCCTGTGTGGACATCTGTTACCGCTACAAAAGGAGCTGTGTGAACATTGGATTCTATCTTGAATATAACTCTTGATACCGTCTTCATCTCTAGCTTTCTCTGGCTTTGTGGGTTCTTTTCCAAGTTCCTCTTGAAGGTTCTTTTCAGGTTTACTAGATATAAACAGGCTCTACAGTATGTTGGGGCACTCCTTTTACTGCCACCACTGTGTAAAATGAGCAGGTCATGAACCCAGGTCTTCCTTAGCTCATGTAAGTCATTTACAACAATAGCTGATGCTCCCCAGTTCTTGACTACTAAGGCTGCCACTTCTACCAACGTTTGCCTCAATGGGATGTTTTCTTTAGGCCCCACCTCCTTCCAAGGAGGACAATGTTCCAGATTTTCTCATTTACTATTTATGCAACCAAGTACTCCATTTCTTTGTACTGATTTTATTCCAGCTCAGAAATAAATCAGCTCTATCTGCTCCTTGGTGATTAATTCTCATTTTGTATCCCCGTCTCATTTGCCTAGGATTAAGAGTTGGCCTTTGAATGAGTAACAAGGGTTCTCTTGTCAGTTGCCTCCAGTGACTGATCCTCATGGGCATTACCCCCTAGCTCTCCACCTGGCTACTTCTGCCCTACTGACTATATACGTAGTTATGGCACTAAATTATTTCCAGTTCCTTTCAGGACTTCTCTAGAACTAAAGTAGTAAAATACCCTGCCAATGACTGCAGTTCTAATTGAGCATGCCAGGTCCATTCCCCTGTTGTCGTCTGCCACACTGCCACCCAGATGATAGCTCCAAACCCAAATCTGATGGGAACCACTGCTTCTCAGGCCATCTCAGCCTGAGGTTTAAAATAAGGTTCATAAGAACAGCCACGCAGTCCCTATTTCATTTGTTCTTTTAACATATCTTGATGGAACATCTGTGCAAGTGTCCCATTGCACAACTCCAGAAAGCTCTATTTATATGGGCAATTGCATGAACAGTGACCCCAGGATTTGTGCAACCCTGCAGTCCTGATCCCCTGTGCAAGATACCAGGGATAGGGATACCATTTGAATGAGACAAATGCAGTCTCTCCTCACATGAGGGGACACCAGGTACCTTGCAAGGCCTTCCTGAGTCCATTCTAGGAGCCTGCCAGGGATGACTCAGTTGGATGGCACATACTGCCCTTTCTTTGGTGTCTGTCTACTATTTTCCTCCTTTCCAGCTTTGGCTCACTCAGGTAATAACTCCTGTTGCTATTGATGGTAATGGAGCTACCAAGACACTAATGCTTGGAAAAGACTGCATAGCCTTTTTGCCCAAAGATGTGTTTTTAGGTATTATTGATGGTCACCCACCAATACACACTGCTGAGGATTTCTGTTCCTTCAAAGGTTGCTAGCACCTTTTTCGTCCTAGCTTTTTGAGGTTTTACCAGCTCACACTATTGCAATCTGTTTCCTCTAGGACTCAGACAAGTGTCAGAGGAGACTGAACTAGAGAATCAAGTTGGGAACACTGCTCCACGGTCTCACCTCCTTTGCAAGAATCCCTTAGTGGTAACCTTTCACTATCAGAATAAGCTTCCTACTCTTCAATGACCATAATCAATATCTGCAGAAGCCTCCCAGCCTTACCTTCTACAGTTCCCCCACATGTATTAACAGTTCAAGTTGTATCAAATTAGTTTTCAAAATGCACATATTCATGCACAAGCCACTTTGCCTTTCTTTGCATGTGTTGTATAGCCTGCCTGGAACATTCTTTTTCCCTCTTTTCTTTCTTTCCACCAAACACACTACAGCAACTCAGCCTATCACTACCTCCAGGAAGCTTTCTCTGGATCCTGCCTCCTCTTCCTTCTCTGCTAAGCTGAATGCTTATCATCTACATTCCAGCCAAGTTCCCTGTGTGTTAGATTTTGACTGTGGACTTATTAGGCTTCCCTGTCTATACCAGTGGTTTCCAAACCTTTTTGATCAAGAATCCCATCAATAAGAAAATTTGAGCCTTGATCTCATGGAAATTTGTATTTTTATTTATAAATTATATATAGGCACTAGTTTTCAAATATAGTATGTATATTATAAAATGAATCAGGCATTTTAAAAAGATGATTTTTTTTTAATCACAGAAATAGAAGGTCTAATATCTTTATCCCACACCCAGAGTATTGCTGGCCCACATCCTGGGGTGAAACATTCCTCCTTAGAGGCCACTGCACTTGATCACAGCCTCCTTGAGGAAGGAGACTATCGTTCATTGTGTCTGCACATAGTGTAAAAGTTATATGGGGATATAGCTCAGCACTGTGATAAGGTGGTATGCTAAGATTTCAGTTTTCAATGTTAAAGCAGTTTCTAACAATTTGTTACTGTTTTTCTCTTATGTAGCATCAGTTATAGATAGTCTTCAATCATCTCATAGCTTAGATAGAATACAACAGTTATTCCTTCCCATGATCATGGCCCAACCTTTGATGAGACCTCTTTTAAGGTCTAGCACGGTTATCACTGTGCTGTGCCCATAACAGGTACTTAAAAAATGTTTGTCTCATTCGTTTTGATGGCACCAGTTTTGTAGTCTCTGCTGAAGCAGGCAAAGCTGTTCAATGGCACAGAGATAAGCAGAGAGGCATTCAGCCATGACATGAGACTGGACACTAGCTCTCCTTTTATAGACTGACTAGCATACCTTTCCCTTTCACAGATGTTCAAGTTCATTATGATGATTATTTTAAATAACAATTACCACCATTCATTGAGTGCCTACTATTGTGTCAGACATTGAACTAGATGCCTTAACATAGAGCAGGATTTAAACCCTATGAGGTAGACAAATGCTATCATGCCCCAACTGTGGATAAGAAAAAACAAGACCCAAGGAAATAAGGTAACTTGCTGAGGTCTTTAAAGCTAATAAATGCTGGAACTGGGATTTGAACTCAGGTCTGTCTGACTCCAGAATCCTGACCCTTAACATAATATCCATACTTGAATTTGTGGATTATAGAACATTTTCCTTTTCTCCCCTTGAATCTGGGGCAGAAGTTGGGATCTTTGCCCAGGCAAGGACCATGTTCATGTATATCACAAACACTAAGATGCTCCAGCATGCAAAAGCATCCTGCTTTGCCAGATGCACTTAAGCAAGGGTACTAAGGATCCAGGATGGATATTGATGATGGAGAAGCCATGGAGCTTTCAGCAGGTATTGAAGCTCTTGCCTTATCTTTTCCCCTTTCCTTCTCCTTTGGGAGGTCCTTTCGTTGCTGTTGCCAAGCTCATTTCCTGGTCTTAAGTACCTTATTTTAAACCTAAACTTTATGGAGAAGTAAGACTTTTAAAAGATACCCTTGTTTTGCTCTTCAGCTGGTCCTTGACTTAATCTTCACTCTGTGCCTTCCTACTGTTGATTTCGGGGTGGAGTGGGGAACACAGGCATTACCTATCATGAGGAAAGGTGATCCCTTTTGCTTTCGTCATGCTCTTTGTCTTTGTCTCCTGTCCTGTAATGACTGTAATCACGTTGCCTTTCAGCCAATTGTTTGTGTAATCATATTTTCTGTTGCAATTTTAGTTCCCAGAGTCAGAGAACAAACAGTGCCACTGAACACCATCTCTCAGGGCTCTGCAACCCAATCCCTTCTTTTCCTGAGCTGGATCTATGTGACGGCTACTTTCACCTTTCTGAAAACAAACCCAGATTCCAGTAATTTCTCCAGGAAGGACATTTCCCCTGGGTTTTATAACTAAATTTACCTTTCTATAATTTTCATCCTATTGTGTGTTTGCCAAGATGAATGATTATCTTCCATCCCTGTATTGCCTTATATTTTTAATGACTTTTCTTATCGTAGAGGCCTCAAACTCAGAAGCCTGAAGGGCCAGGCAGGAGACGCAATGAGAGAAGAGGTGTGTGAGAGCGTGTGTGTGGATCGTGTGAATGGTGGGGACCAGCCATGACCTGGAGAGAGCTGTTCTCTTGAAACACTGGAAGGCAAAAAAGTCCCACCTGCAGCTCATATCTGGCCCATGAGCCCACTATTTTGCAACACCTGCTTTTCCTTCCATGCCACAGTGCAACAATTAGGTTACTCTTATTGTCACAACAGCCCAGGAATATCCAGATTAATGGTTTCTCAATTTCTCATTGCCATGAGATTAGATGCAATCTAATTCTTGGTGCAAACAATTCAAAAAGGGCCCTGTGGCACCGTAAACAGATCTCTAAGATAATATCAGAGCTGCCCGAGTAATGGTCATATCAGAGGGAAGAAATAGTCAATAAGGACTATCTTCCAGGCTGTAACACTTCTTGATTCTGAATATCTCTTCATATTCCTCAATGCAGATCAGAGTCATAAGAAAATTAATCTCCAACAAGCTGAATATATGAAAGCTCCAAATTCATCTAAAAGGAGTGCCATAAAAGACAACGTTTTATAGTGCCTGACCAGTTTCCATCTACACTTTAAACTAATTAACAAAACCTTTCAGTTGGTAGGCTTGGGCTTCCCCATCTCTGAGTATCACCCCTCCTCCACCTACAGTTCAAAGTCACATTGCCTTGAAGGTATTTTCTTTAAAAATATACGTAGTAATCTAACATTTTAGATTACAGTTAGTCTTCAGTGTCAGAGCCAACTCATAATTCCCATTTTTTTCTCTTGTCTCTTTCTTTCACCATCCCCATTCTCACCCGCCCCTTCCCCAGTCCTGTCCCCTCCCCCTTTCCCTACCTTGCCCCCCATTCCCACCCTCCCAGAATGCCTTTTCAGGATTGATCCTTGAATGGGGCCTGGCCGTGGAAAGTGGTATTCTGTTTGAGAATGTTGCACCAGAGAAGAGAATTTGAGAAAGAAACAGTTGGGAAAAAAGGAAATTGGGAAAGAAAACAAAAAAGGGCAGAAGCAAAGTTTGAGGGGATCATCTCTGTCTTTTCTCTCTGGTGCACCAAAGTCCTGCAGCAGAGGAGTTGCCCCTTCAGACAACCCCTACTCAGTCTCTCATTCCTTTGAACCACAATCAAGTCTGCATCTTCTCTTTCTTATTCTGTACCCTGCTCCAATCAGAGGAAATATCTCCACAAAAGTTCAGCATTAAAAAGTTCTAGATCCTAATGCCAGCTCTATCACCTACAGATAGTTGACCTTGGGTAAATCACTTAATCTCTCAGAGATTTCCTTATCTACAAACTGGATATAACCAGACAGTTCCTACCCAGCTTCTGGGGATGAAATGAGGTGCTGCCTATGAAAACACACTAGAAACTATAAAATGCTGATTAAAGATAAGCTGTTTTTATTATTATCTCTGAATCCAGTGCTACAAATGCTATGACGTGTGATCATCTCTTCCCTCCTAGTTTTCTTAGAGTTCTTGGAGAAGCAGCTGGGTATTACAGTCTGGTACAGCAGTGAGGCAGAACTTTAAGTTATAGGAGGGAAATTGGCATTTACAGTTGCCAACCACTGCTATTTCTAAGACATTGTGAGGATGTGAAATCACTTTGGAGTAGACTTTCTTCGTTCTGAGATGGGCCACCTGAGTGGATTCTTTTTAGTGATGTAGACATAGTAAGGCACCCATTATTCTGAGGGAAGTGCAACGGGACTTGTTTTTGTTTGTTTGTTTTTTGTTGTGTTGTGCTTGATTAGGGTTTGGGGCTTCAGCACTGCAGGCACATGGAGTCTTGCTGCCAAAATGACTGGTGCAGGAGGTGGGCATGTGGCCAGAAGGTCCTGTCAGAGTTAAGCGTTTATTCAGTGGTTATCTGGGTAGAGGCCTGTTCTCTTGTCTTCCCTTTTGAACAAGGAAGATGTAGCCCAGTTGATGCTGGCAGACATCTTAAGACCATGAGGCACATCTGCCTGAGGACAAAGCTGACTTGGTAGAATGCAGAGTTGAGAGATCTCAGAGAAACTGAACTGGACCTCTTGATAGAACCGTACCTGAAGCCCACATTGGTCTTTGCAGTTACATGAGCCAACGACTCACCTTTTACAGTGTAAGCCAGTTTGTGTTGGGCTTTATAATACTAGATACTGATGGTTAAGTCATGCCAAATGGTACAGAGTTTGAAGGTTTCTGGAAAAGGAGTGGGAAATCTTACATAGTGTTCAGGGAGCTTACTGAGAGGAGGCTGCCCAAGTCTCCTAATCTTTTCCACTATGGTTCACAGCTGTGAACCTGCCTCTGCCAGGTTGAGGTGGGCCCACCTATGATCAGCTCATGGAGACGATGCTGCAGGAGATTGGTGTCAACAAGGTCTGAGTTGTCACAGGGGAAGGAAGGCTGAGTTTGGTCTTAGTATGGATACAGTGGATAAAGCTGTGTCACTAAGTTGATGGTCATGAGTATGGTCCATAAACATGCCTATGTTCAGTTTTCGTAGATGCTGCCAAACCATTTTCCAAAGTGGGCTTACCAATTTACATATCCACCATTGGTGTTTCAGAGTTCCCAAAGCCTTTTACTTTTACTCTGTCCACAAGCCAATAAACAAGGGGTTCTGGTTTTACCAGAGTGCAGCAGTTTACAAACAGCAAATACAAAGGTTACTGCTAGAATAAAACACACCAAAAACTGTCTCAAACATACACACACACACACACACACACACATGCACACACACAAACAAAAACATAGAATTAAAATAGCATGGCAATTTGAGGTAATGATTTAGAAGTCAATATATTTCAATTAATGAAGTTATTTTAAAAATGCAAGTATGACCCAAGTGCCTGAGTACCTGCTGGCACTAAGCTGTCCTCCATGGAACAGGAATACCTCCGCACCCTATCAAAATTTCCCTCCCTTACATAGCAGTAGTGTGGGGGGGGGGGAGTATGTGGTGTGTATGTGTGGCAGATGGTGAAGGGGTGGGAAATGGTAAGAAAGGTGGTTTTCTACACAAGTAACAGCCTGTCAAAAATGTTTCCTTACACTTAAGTTGATTCCATATCTTGCCTATTGTGAATAGTGCTGCAGTAAACATGGGAGTGTTCTTCGACATAGTAATTTCATTTCCTTCGGATATATATCCAGGAGTGGAATTGCTGGATCATACAGTAGTTCTATTTTTAGTTCTTTGAGGAACCTCCATGCCGTTCTCTGTAATGGCTATACTAATTTACATTCCCACGGGGTGTAGAGTTCCCCTTCACATCCGTGCCAGCACTTGTTGTTTCTTGTCTTTTTGATAATAGCCATTCTAATTGGAGTGCAGTGGTATCTCATTATGGTTTTGATTTTCATTTCCCTGATGATGAATGATGTTGAACATTTTTTCATAAATGTCCATCAACAGATGAATCGATAAAGAATATGTGGTACATATACATAATGGAATACTATTCAGCCATAAAAAAGAATGAAATTCTATCATTTGCAACAACATGGATGAACTTGGAGGAAATTATGTTAAGAGAAATAAGCCAGGCACAGAAAGACACAAGCATGTGTTCTCACTTATATGTAGAATCTAAAAAAGTTGATCTCATAGGCCTAGAGAGTAGAATAAGGGTTACCAGAGGCTGGGGAGGAGAGGGAGAGATTGATCAGTGGGTGCAAAGTTATAGTTAGATAGGAGGAATAAGTTCTGGGGTTCTATTGCACAGTAGGGTGACTCTGGTTGACAATATTGTATATCTCAAAATAGCTAGAAGAAAGAATTTTGAATGTTCTCAGCACAAGGAAATGATAAATATAGGAGGTGATAGATGCTAAACATCTTGATTTTGTTTATATACAATGTATACATGTACTGAAACACCACACTGCACCCCCAAATTATGGGCAATGTGTCAATTAAATACAAAATAAAAAACTTTCCATTATGTTAAATTATTTAATATATGTTGATGAAACAAGCAGTAAGATTTAGTATGATTTCCATTATTACTGGTTCATTTTTTATTGATTGTTGCTTTAAAAATGTTTCCATCATCTAAAAAATTCACTACATTGGACTTAATTAACCAGTGGCACCAGCTTGTTAAGCATGAAGTATTTACTTGAAGATGGAGGCGCGAGTTAATATAAATTTAATTGACATAATATTCTCATTTAAATATATGTACTTACTAAAAAGCAAAACATACAAACTGACAAAACTGTGCATGTTCATTCAAATAGTACCTAATACACTCCTATGTTGCCTTTCACGGGTCCCATCCTTGGAGTAGGGTGTAACAACCTCATGAATTGGTTTCTGTGTTCCCATTGGCAATGTCTTTCACCTCCCATTGTGTAGGTTTGTCATCTATGCTAGATTAGTGTTATTATTATTATCAGTCCGTGTTATCTGCCAGCCTTTAGGAGCTGAAGAACAGAGCTCAAGAATTTCTGACTTTTTCTATGAACTTTTTCCTGCCATGTTACATTTGGCCACTTTCAGCAACTCATATTTTCACATTTTCGTCCATTAGAAGACAGCTTGTGGCAGAGACTTCTAGGTACCTATCCAATATCTATTCTCATCTTGCTTCTTAGTAACAGCTTTTGTCAGGGAAAGCAATGTGTCCAAGTTAAACCCAACATTTCCCAGCCTTCCTTGCAGATAAGGGTAGCAATGTGACTAAGTTCTGGTCATTGAAATATAAGTGCAAGTTGTTACATGGGGCTCCTAGGAAAGCTTCTTAAAGAACATATTGATTCAACTGCTGGGCACTGTTTATACTCGGCCCATCTTCCTTTCTGTTTCCGAGAACACTATGTGATAGCTGGAGCCACAGTAGCTATCTTATGAACATGAGGGTGAGGACCACACTGTAGGACAATGAACTGGAACTGCCCTATCAGCCCTGGACCGCCTACTTCTGGAATTCTCATTCCGTGGGAGAAAAATAAATTCCTATTCATTTAAACCACTGTTTCTTGGGTTTCAGTTACTTATAGTTGAATGCAATTCTGGTATTCTAAATATTCATTCAATGTAATCCTCCATTTGATTTGTTCAACATTTTACAATTGACTTTGAACAGAACCCTATATAGCAGAAATGTGTACAGCTCATTCAGACTCCCTGGCCTGGATCATAAAAGACTAAGCTTTAAAGGCTCTGCCAAGCCGAATTATCAGCTATGGAGCCAGGGCCCCTGGGTGGCAGGGTGGCAGGGCAAATCCTTCCACTCCCAGGTAGTATGGGGAACTCCACAGGGTGGAATCAAAGGTTGAGGTCTGAGTGTCATCAGAACAGAGCTCACAGCCTGCTGTCGTAGCAGGAAGGAGAGGTCCATGGCAGTATGTTGGAACAAATACAAGACTTCCTCCTGCCGTTTACACTAGAGTCTTGCTGGCCTACTTGGTGAATTAATCAAGCCTCCTGAAACTAAATGTCAAAATCTTTTGACAGGTGTAAAAAACTCTGTAATCAGCCCATAGACACTTTCTCACTGCATCTGCCTGTTCCCACCTGGCCTTGGACTAGGCAGGCATGGTTTTCCAGTCCCCTTCCCTCACCCCAACACCACCCCCAGTGGAAAGATCAATGCAGTTATGAAAGGAACAACAAAAATGCTCACTGTGGCAGACATCACTCCCACGCCATCTCTATCCCCACTCCGTTTTTCCCCTATTTTATTTTATTCCCCCAAATCATCACGTGATTAATAAAAATAAAGTGTTTACCAATATAAAATGTTTACAGAAACCAAAACAAGTCAACTGCATACTGAAATATTTTTGTAAAGTACAGCCTACCAAAAGCAATTTTTAGATACACAAAAACTAAAGGAAACTCAAGATTAAAGCAGGGAAAAAGAAAAAGGAAGAAACCAGTTCGAACTTAAACAGGTGTGATCTACCCACTTGAGCCCATTTCCAAAACAAGAACATTTTCTGTGCTCTACCAGTTATTAAATTAATTATCTGAGCTGTATCCCTTAATACTATAGTCATTTTAGTCATCATGTAGCTTATAAACTTTTCACTCTCCTGTGGTTTCTTAAACTGAGCCGGAGCCAGCTCTTCAAACTACATTTAACTCAAAGAGCTGCTTTAATGCGTCACAGACTTCAAGGAGAGGGAGGGCAGGTGTTTCCCCAGACCACCATGCTAGGTGTGCGCTATAGAGCTAATGCGAATGGAGCTTGTATTCTGTGTCCTGACTCCCACAGTCTCCTTCTTCTCTTCCAGACGAGACAGGGAATTGCTGAGATTCCATTCCTGCCACTGTTGATGTCTGTCCCATGCAGCCCCAACTGGAAAATCCTGGGGCTCCTGTCCTATCGGGGTGCCACTCTGCTCTGAGCCCTGCCCTGGAGCCACACCAAGCCCACCCAGGCCCCCTCCACCCCGGGCACATGGGCAAGGAGTCGAAGCAGCACCAGCCACCTCACACTGCCCCTCGTCCTGTCATCTCCAGATGGGCTCAGGTGGTCCCTTTCTCTGGCTCCCACCAGCCACGCAGGAGCTGTCACTGGAGCAGGGGGCCTAGTGACATTTGTCTGAATCCCTCTGATAGGGGTATGTGAGCCCCACTCATTAGGTCACAAAAGCACAGTTACTTAACATTTAAATCACTTAATCCTTATAAACCTCGGTTTATTTATCTGTAAGATGGGAATAAATAATGGTACCTTTACATTGCAGTCACTGTCATCACCACAACCACAATTACCATTTTTTCCCATTTACTATAAGAGGTGTATATCTTAGTGGTTAAGCACTCGACCTGTAATGTCAAATTGCTTGGGGTCAAGTCCTGCCTCTGCTACTGAATTCCTGAATAACCCAGGCAAGCTGCTTGAGGGCTCTGTACCTCAGTTTCTCCCTCTGTAAAATGGGGACAATAACAAGCCTACCATACAGGGCCGTCATGGCAATTAAGGGAACCGTGTTAACAGCACTTAGAGATGCCCACAGCAAGTAAGATGATGAGTACCGAGCCCTAAGTAAGACAGCAAGTGCCAGAGTGCTTGCCAAGGAGATATGGGCACATGGGCAAGGGGCCCCAGTAGCACAGTCCACCTCACAGTGTGAGGAGATGACTGTCCTGTCATCTCCAGACATGCTCAGGTGGAGCTTTGTTAGCCCTCACCACAGAGGTAGGTACCATTAATTATTCCCATCCTACAGATAAGTAAACTGAGGTTTAGAAGGAGTAAGTGATTCAAATGTTAAGCAACTGCGCTTTAGTGTGCTCTTGAGCAGGGTCCCCAACCTTTTTGGCACCAGGGACCGTTTTCATGGAAGACAATTTTTCCACGGGGGCAGGGGGGGGGCGATCATTTTGAGATGATTCAAGCGCATTACATTTATTGTGCACTTTATTTCTATTAGTATGACATTGTAATATGTAATGAAATAATTATACAACTCACCATAGGTTGGGGACACCTGCTCTTGAGGACCCTTTGCTTTGAGAAGCCCTAGATCCTATGGGGCAGGGTCTTTGCCCATACTTCCCAAACTGGCGCCAGGCTTTACAAGCTGTTTCTCCGTCCTCAAACCTAAACCGAAAATACATTCTTTCAGCTTTTCCCGGCTAACTCCTATCATTCCGCCACGGTTAGGCTCCTCCCTCCTGGGGCAGTGTTGGTCAGGGTCCTCCAGGGACCTCTTCCTCCCCAGGGTCCTCCTCCCCAGAGGCAATGGCTATTACTCATTTTTGTTTTGCCTTCCAGAAATACAAAGTGGTGGGTGGAGGTGCCTCGCTGCAGAGTGGGGGCGCAGTCCCTGCTGAGAGCCGGGCCTGCAGGGACACTTGGCTGCCTTGGGTGATAACCATTTCCTTTCTTCTGCAGTTCACACTTCTTAATTAGCTGTAGCCTCACCATCTTCTTAGCTTTCCTGTTCTAGGTTCCTGGCTACCAAAATGAAAATCCCCTCCTGACATTTCTTTTTAGCATACTTCTGGGAAAGAAGTGCCATCTCTTCTTTAAACAGTCTAATTCTGGATGTGGAGTTAGTGTCTATTTTTTCCATAATGACCTTGGGGCTTTTTTTCTCAGCTTCCATCTGACCTTCAAGTCTGGCTACTTTGGGGCTCACACTAGCAGTTCTCACACCCAGCAGCTAACTGTTCATGTCAGGGAATGTTATGTACCTGCTCTCCCCTGAAGTTCAGAGCAACACACCTGCAAAATGCCACGAGAGCTTAGTACAGTTTGTTTATCTTCTCCCCCATTGAGTGACAAATCTGAAAATGTATTACAGTTTGGAGAAGCACACTGTGAAAAAGTAAGTCTAACACTGGCCTCTCCCTCCCCAGTGTGCTCCTCCCTAGAGGCAATCACTAATTTTTGTTTTGCTTTCCAGAAATATAAAGGCCTGTGTGTATATCCTTTTATAATCAAGGGTTATTATGATATTCACATTGTCCTGGACCTTGATTTATCTTATCAACGGAAAAGAAGCCAAACTCTATAAAATAATTTAAAGAGGTTTATTCTGAGCCAAATTTGAGGACCATGGCCTGGAGCCACACCCAGGAAGCCTCGGGCAAGTGGACTCACAGTGGTTGGGTTACAGTTTGGTTTTATACATTTTAGGAGACAGGAATTACATGTAAAGTCATAAATCAATAAATCAATAAATGGAGGCTGGGCGCGGTGGCTCACGCCTGTAATCCTAGCACTCTGGGAGGCGGAGGCAGGCGGATCGCTCAAGGTCAGGAGTTCAAAACCAGCCTGAGCAAGAGCGAGACCCCGTCTCTACTAAAAATAGAAAGAAATTAGCTGGACAACTAAAAATATATAGAAAAAATTAGCCGGGCATGGTGGCGCATGCCTGTAGACCCAGCTGCTCGGGAGGCTGAGGCAGGAGGATTGCTTGAGCCCAAAAGTTTGAGGTTGCTGTGAGCTAGGCTGACACCACGGCACTCACTCTAGCCTGGGCAACAGAGTGAGACTCTGTCTCAAAAAAAAAAAAAAAAAAGACTGAATCTCAGGCAGTGGTTTTAGGTACAAGGACCTGAAATAATTTATTTGGTAAAGAAAAAACAATACTATAAAGTTGTGGCTATTTAAATTTAAGTTTAAGGTAATCAAAATTAGATAAAATTAAATATTAAGTTCTTCAGTCACATTAGCTGCATTTCAAGTGGGCACATGTGGCTACTGGCTACCCCATTTAGGCAGCACAGATATAGAACAGTGCCTTCGTTGCCAAAAGTTCCATTGCACAATGTTGCTACAGAGTGATCTTTTAATCCTCAATCAAATTAAAAACAATCTATTGCCTGGACTACATTTAACTCAATTCCATTTGTTATAGACTGAATATTTATGTCCCCCCAAAATGTATATGTTGAAATCTAATCCCTAACGTGATGATATTAGCAGGTAAAGCCTTTGGGAGGTGATTAAGTTATGAGGGCAGATCCTTGTGAATGGGATAACTGATTGTAAGGCTGGTGGCAGGCCTCCCACCCCTCCCTAGATCAAAAAAGAAAAGGCTAACGAGACCAGACCCGCCAAGGACAAAACTGCCAGGCCCCGCTGAGAGGAACCACACCCAGATGTCCACCCCGATCCGCTCCTGGATTCCACAAATACCGCCAGCCCCTCCTATTAATCAATGACCACCCAAGGTCACAATGGAAAATCCCCAGCTCTTTCCGCCAAAAGTCCCTAGCCCACCCAAAGGGTATAAAAGGCTTCAGCCCCTTGAAATGGTGGCGACTTCTGGGGCCCCCCTCTCTTGGGGCCCCAGAACCTCATCCAGGAGTGTATAACAAAGCCACGTGGTTTGGCCCCCACTCTTTCTCTCTCTGTCTTTTCTTTCTGCCGCTGCCCAAAAACCTTACACTGATCACATGAAAGAGACCCCATAAAGTTCTCTTGCCCCTTCCTTCCTCCATCTGAGGACACAGTGAGAAGATGCCATCTATGAACCAAAAAGTGGGACCTCACTAGACACCAGTTCTGTCAGTGTCTTGATCTTAGACTTCCCAGCCTCCAGAACTGTGAGAAATAAATATAAAATGTTATTTATAAGCCACTCAATCTTTGGCATTCTGTTATAGCAGCCCAGATAGACTAAAACACTATTAATTCAACAAACATTTATTAAATGCCTACCTTGTGCAAGTCATTGTGTTAGACACTCTAGGGAATACAAAGTTTTTTTAAAGATCCCTGTCTCAAGTATGTCACAAATCAACAGAAAAGAACAGAAATGTTTCCTGGACTTGCCCCAGGAAAACCCTAAGTATAACTAAGAAAATAACAAGTAAAATAAGTTCCAAAGCAATTTAGAGGCACAAACGGAGTACATATAGCATGTGGGTAATCCTGGAGACAAGAGTCTAGAAATTATTCTCCTATCTTTAAAAATAGCTTACTCGTTGTCCATTTTTATAATGCTATTGAAATATTGAAATGTTCATTGACATTTTATATGTAAATAATAAAATGAGAAAGCATTTTAAGGCTTTAATAGAGGAGAAGCAATTACAGCACAGACTCTGGAGCCAGACTGCATAAGGTTGAAACCCAGACTCTGCTATTTACTAGCTGTGTGACCTTGGGCATGTTACTTAACTCTTCTGGGCCTCAGTTTTTTTCATCTGACAAATAAGCACTTGTCCTACAGGGTTGTTGTGAAAATTAAGTAAGTTAATGTCTATAAGTGCTTAGGATGTGGCCTGGTGCTTAGTGAGTACTAAGTGCCAGCCATTATTACTTTCTAAACATGAATAACCATAATGCTTGCATTTCAGCTGTGTCTAAATGTTTCAGTTGCTTCTGAATTGACCATGGAGGAATTCAGTGGTTTGTAGAAAGCCACTCAGATCTGACCAGTCAGCGAGACAGATGGGGCATATGTATGTATGTAGGACTGTCCTGACTCAGGTCCACTGGCTGCCCTCCTCGTGGGACAATGGTACTAAGAGAATTTGCAACCAGAGGGCCTGGGTTTCCTCTCTGACATTGACTGACAGAATTCTGCACTCTCATGGTAATTAGTTATGGCCTGGTCATTTGTAAATTTGGCCAAATACTACCTCCCCATGTTCCATGTGCTTATTTCTAAGTGAGGCAAGTAATATGATCTTTCATTAATTCTGACATTCTCAAACACCAACAGATACCTCCTTGCCACAGCCTAAAAATTTAGGTTTCTGGGATGGTCACAACTGCAGCCATTATCATCTATGTCTTCCTTTGAATTTCTCCAATATTCCTGTTCTTTTGAGTCTGTCTTCCTATGGCATTTTTGTCTCTTCCTGCCCTTGGGATCATTTTTGGTAGCCTCTGCCTCTTTTTCCCAACTTTGAAATGATGCTAGTACCTACCAGAACTGGTCTCACCAGACCATTGAAAGAAACAATTGGAGGTTAGAAAACAATCAGCAGCTACAAAGTGCTACATAATGTGAAATAATGCTTCAGACTATAAAAATGTATATTTCACTGCTTCTATTGCAATATGGGTTACCTGACTCATTTGTATCTACAAAGCCTACTTCTTAAGTACTAAATTCATCGTGCAACATTTGGAAGTATATATTATAAAAGCCATTTGTTGTACTGACTAACCACTTAGCACCTGCTTTTAAGTGTCTAGGGCTGTTGTTTATCTTCCTACAACTGCTTCCTACATACGGACTTTTAGATGGTCTTTGGCCAAACTGCAGAACTTTAGATTGTTTTCATAAAAGAAGAAGTTCAAAAAAAAAAAAAAAAGAGTAAGAAAATAAAACACACCATGCTGCTTATATTTTCCTTAATGCAAATTAGCCAAAGTGTTCTGCACAAAAGCAAGGAAAATGTGGCAATTTACAGATGGTCCCACTGTACTCTGTACCACTTCTGCTCTGAGGCAGATTTACCCTGAAGCTAATGACATGTCAGTTTCAGGCCTCTGACTTGCACAAGTCCCTACCCAGGCCCTGTATCTTATGCTGCATTGTTTTTCTCAAAGAGCTCCCCCGCCAGACATATAAGCATCAGGCTCCACAAAACCTAATATCCTCTGTTGGTGCCATAGTAATGATCACACATGGCCCTGGGGACCCGTGGCAGCTGCGGGGATGGGGGTGGGTGGGGTGGGGAAGAGGAATGTGTGCCAAGTGCTAATCTCTGCTGTGTTGAAGATTGTGCACTACTTGATCCAATTGTTCACACAGTTGCTGACCCAGGGCCTAGGACACCATCTCTACGCCCGTCAGGCAGCCACTGTGGGCTGAGAACTCACCATTCCCTGAACTTCAGCCCGCACTTCTTTAGAATCCTGCGGAGTTGAAGAGAGTGGCTCAGGTGCCGGTGAGAGAAGGGAATATTTTTGGAAGCTATTCCTTTGATCCAGGGTTTTTCAACTTTGCACTGTTGATATTTTGAGCTAGATAATTATTTTTAGAGGAGGGCGTCCTGTATATTGTAGGATATTTAGCAGCATCCCTGGCTTCTGTGGACTAGATGCAGACTGTACAAGAAATATGGCACCAGCATTTGCTTCTGGTGACAGCCGCAGGAAGCTTACAATCATGGCAGAAGGTGTAGGGGGAGCAGGCATGTCACATGGCACAGGAGGAACAAGAGAAGAGACAGAGAGAGAGAGAGAGAGAGAAAGAGAGAGGAGTACCCATGCTCTCTCTTGTAAACAACCAGCTCTCACATGAACAAAACCCCTCCCACTCAGCCCCACCTCTAACATTGGAGATCAAATTTCAGCATGAGATTTGGAGGGGGCAAATATTCAAACCATATGAGGTACCAAGATAATTCAATGAGGGAAATAATAGTCTTTTTGACAAATAGTGCTGGGACAACTGGATGTCCACATGCAAGAGAAGGAAGTTGAACCCCCATCATACCATATATAAAATTTAACTTAAAATGTGTTAAGGCTTAAATGTAAGAATTAAAAGTACAAAACCCTTAAAAAATAGAAATAAATCTTTATAATCTTCTATCAGGCAATAGTTTCTTAGTTTTGACCCCAAAAGCATAAGCAACAATAACAAGAAAATAAATAAATTAGACATCGTTGAAATGAAAAATTTTGTACTTTAAAGGACATCATCAGGAATATGAAAAGACAGTCACAGAGTGGGAGAAAATGTTTGTAGATCATGTATATGATAAAGGACTTATATCCAGGATATATAAAGAACTCTTGCAATTCAATAATAGAAAGACAAACAATCTAATTTTAAAAGGGGCAAAGAATTTGAACAGATATTTGTCTAAAGAAGATATACAAATGGCCAACAAGTACATGAAAAGATGTTCAACATTATTAGCTATTAAGAAAATGCAAATAAAATCCACAATGAGATACCACTTCACACCCACTAGGATGACTATAATTAGAAAAACAAAAACAAAAAACCGGCAGTAACAAGTGTTGGCAAGGATGTGGAGAAATTGGAATCCTCATACATTGCTGGTGGGAATGTAAGATGGTACAGCCACTTTGAACAGTTTGGCAGTTCCTCCAAATGTCAAACATGGAGTTAAAATGACCAGGCAGTTCTAGTCCTAGGTATTGAATTGAAATATGAGAACGAAATATGAAAAATACGAGTAAGAATTAAAAATATATGCCTACGTAAAAACTTTTACACAAATGTTCATAGCAGTATTACTCATAACAAACAAAAAAAGTGGAAACAACCCAAATGTCCACCAATTGATGAATAGATAAACACAATGCTGTATGTCCATACAATGGAACATTATTGAACAATAAAAAGGAATGCATTACTGATATATGTCACAGCGTGTATGAATTGTGAAAATACGCTAAGTGAAAGAAAGATACAAACAACCACATATTGTATGGTTTCGTTAAATGAAATGTTCAGAATTGACAAATCTATAGAGACAAAGTAGATTAATGGTGGTCAGGGACTGGGGGTGCAGGAATGGGGAATGACTGCTAATGGATATGGGCTTTATTTTTGGAATGATGAAAATGTTATGGAAACAGTTAGTGGTGATCATTACACAACTTTGCAAATATCCTAAAACCCACCAAATTGTACGCTTAAAAAAATAAACTAGAAAAATGACAGAGCAGTTGAAATGCAAAAAAAAAAAAAGCCAACCATTGGGAGAGAAACAGGATTTCCATAAAACCTCATCAGAGAGGGCCTTATGAAGAATGAAGCTATGGATGACAATAAGCTTGCACATCCTGGTGAGGGGGGTGGAGTGCCTTTCAACCTTGTGACGACAGTGGCACCGATTCTATCACGGGGAATGGCGCTGCAGGAGGACCCACAGGCTCCAAATCCTCCCACGTTGTCTGGGCTCTGAGTTAGTCTGTTGAAACTGTAAGATAGTACAGGAGGGAACCACTGATAAAACCCACAGGGAAAGGCCCAGAAAAAGACTTGCTTGCAAATTATGATACAATAAGTCCCAGGAGCACCAGTGCAAAGGACTATATGCCTCCCTCATTCCCATAGTGAAGATGAGGTTTCCATCCAGGAACTGAATATAGACCTTGCTCCTCCTGCTTTTTATCCATTGTAGGAATTTTTTTTTTTTTTTTTTGAGGTTTGCCCCCTGTCAATGATATTAGATTCAGGACTGCTCTTTTTGTGGTTTATTTAAAATAGAGAAAAGAAAAATGTAAAAGAACCCCATTAGGTATCACCCTAGGTGCTAAAGATACAACAGTAAACAAAACAAAGCCAATCCCTGCCCTTGTGGGACTTACATTCTAGTGGCTGAATGCCAACCTTTTTTCTGGGGGCTTTACATATGGTCATTAAATTCTTATCATATGAGGTAGCTACTATTAAAATTCCCATGACCGGTGAGGAAAGCTAAACCTCAGGAAGGCCTCATTACATGCCCAAGCTCACACTGTGAGAGGGTCAAGATTTGAACCCAAGCCATTTACTCTGGGAGCTGAGCACTTAACTACTACACCCACTGTAGGGTCTTTTAATTTTTTGAGGGAAATACAGACCCATCTTTCAGGGACCACATAAACTACTACTATTAAATTGTTTGGAACTAAACTAATACATAAAACTATCAGACATTTCTTCTGGCCCGGGGGCACTGTGAAATATTATTCAGAAGCCAGAGAGACCATGAACTGAGAAAATCTGGGAACTTATGCACTATGCTCTTGTCTATTTACATGGCTGGTACCCCGTCTAGATCACCAGCTCCTGAGGGCAGCCTGGCACATAGTAGGCACACCAAAAGTGTTTGTTGAATGAATGAATAAGTGAATGAATGAAGAGCAGAATACAAGTAAAGGGGAAATTTATAAGTGAATCAGAGCCAAGGTATAAGTAGCAGGGACAACAGAGAGAAATAAGAGAAGAAGGTGCAACATTTGGAGACTAAAAATTATGTAAGTGAGGCCGGGCATGGTGGCTCACGCCTGTAATCCTAGCACTCTGGGAGGCCGAG
>VBSM01002217.1:23048620-23063237 GCA_008086735.1 Cheirogaleus medius | reverse complement strand
TGGTTTCAAACTCCTGACCTTGAGCGATCCACCCGCCTCGGCCTCCCAAAGTGCCAGGATTACAGGCGTGAGCCACTACGCCCGGCCGATAGCAGTAGTTTTTAAACTCTCCACGTGAGTCTACTGTAGAGCCAGCGTTGGAGTCCTGCTTGCAGTCCTGAGGCCCTGTGCTCCCGCTGCTCTTTCAGTTTGCATGTCACCTCCCCAAGGAAAGCTCTCAGACCCCTAAGTATAGGTGATGCACTCCTGTGCCCTTCACTGCTTTCTCTGTCTTATCCTTTATCACGCTATGCTCTATCTGCCTGGATGCTTTGCTGTACTTAGCTGTAAGCTTTGTAAAGGTAGGGACATACCTTCTTCATTTATTGAATGCCCAGCTCCTGGCGTTGATGCCTAACACACAGTAGGTGCACAAGTCATGTGTGTTGAATAATTAATACATAATATTGGACTTAGAATTTTATATTGCTTCCTGTTCCAATATAAAGCTTGCAAGTACAGACATAGGATTAGGAGGTTAGTTTATTTGCACCCTTCGTGAATACCTGATATGGACCTCTTTTAAAAGGATCCTGGCCTAACTGCACAAAGAACATTTGCAAGGCTGGGTTGAAAACAGCAAGTAAAACATATGATGCTTATTGTGATTATTTGAACTCATTTGAAGGTTACACACATCAGGAACTTTTCTTAAGAGGATCAGAAGTGGTGAATCTATTTGCCTAAGCATGTTGTACCTGTATACCTTTCGACAAGATCGTACGTAACAATCATACTGCCTGCAGGGTAAACTGCACATTTTTCTGTCATTCAAGGACCTTTGCAATCTCTCCCCAGCCTGTCTTTCTGACATCTCCTAGTCGAGTGAAGGTGGAAAAAGGGTAGGTTTTAAATTCACAAGCCTCAGAGTCAAATTGGCATCTCACAATATTCTGAGAATTTTAGGCCTGTTTCTTAATTTCTCTGGGTCCTAATTTCTCCATCTGTGAAATGAGAAGAGAGGAGCTTCCTCTCCAGTTGTTTGCAGGGCTAAGTAAGCGATTGCCTATGATGGTGCTTTGTAAACTGAAAGCCCCGCGCAAAAGATTCTTGTTATTGGTTGCCAAACAGCGACTGAAAGGCGTCATTCTTTAGGTGGGTACCTGAAGTTTCTCATCGTGGTGACTTCCTCAGCCCGGAGTACTTTTTCTTCAAATTCTATCTATCCACCTATTATGCCCAGTAATTATTAGTCTCCTTCCCTCCCCTGGTGAATTGTTATTTCTAAAGAAGTCTGAGCAGTGGAGCCCAAGCAGCGGTACAGTGATAGGAAAGAGACTGTGTTTTCTGCAGTGGCCAGGGACGACAGGGTAGGAAGGAAGGAAAGCGTGATGCCCCCAAGCATCTGCTCACTAATCTCAAATGTGCCATTTACTTTTAATTATTTATTATAATACTTCAAAGCATATTTTGTAAAATTAATAAAGTCTGAGTAATTTGAAGCCTTTCCATTTAGCTTGCCAATACATCTTTGCTGAGAAATGCAGTTAAGTGGAATTCTGAGAGAATGATTTGATCTATGGGCCAGGGACACAAGGATTACTGAGGATTTTTATATGTTCTTAGAATGCCTTTCTATTTCAGGAGAAAAAATAACACAAATTCCATTTACAGAAGCAAGCAGAGTTATAGCAGAGAACGACTTACTGTTTAGTGAGGAAGAGAATTTCTACTCTAAATCACGCTTGTTATGTTCAGATATATTAAATATAGAATGAAAAGAATGTAGAAAGCAAAATCAATGTTTGTGATTGAACTTTTAAAAACTGATGCAGATGTGTAAGTGAAAATAGTACAAATGTGTGAGGGCCTATATTAATTTTTGCATGATAACATTTGTTGCCAGGGGTTCCTGTTGAGATTAGAGACTTATACCAGCATTTACCAGCATACCTGTCATGGAAGACTGATTCTGCGTGATGATCTGTGATGACAGGTTTCAAGATTGAACCGGTTTGGCAAACCAGGCACGCTCTTATCCCCCTCTTGGAGATTCACAATGCATGTCTGCCTATTAAAGCTCTGAGCACTTCAACAGTGAAGATCCTGTTTAAATTTCGCCTTGCCATTCCTAAATTTCCTTGACTGCGAAACCTTTTAAAATAATGATTACACTTATTAACAGCTGAAAACCTACTGTCCTCTGAAATATCCATAGGGAAATTCTGATTGAAACTCTGATATATCAATTAAATATATTCATTTGTCCAGCTTGTCTACAGAGTGTCCTTTCTGGAATGGAGTTGTAATAAGAGTTATGTAAAGTTTTTTCATAAAGCACAATGTGATTAAAAACTAGTCATAAAAGAGGGTTTTGGAGTAAGAGATTTATTGAGATATAATTCACAAACCATACAGTTCACCCATCCAAAGTGTATAATTCAATGATTTTTGGTATCATCACAGAATTTTGCAAGCATCACCATGGTTAGTCTTAGAACATTTTTATCACCTCGAAAAAGAAAACCCATTTCCCTTGGCTAGGACCTCCTATTACTCCATCTACCCACCCCACCTATAGGTAACCACTAATCCATTTTCTGTCTCTGTAGATTTGCCTATTCTAGATATTTCATATAAATTGAATCACACAATATATGGCCTTCTGTGCCTGGTTTCTTTCACTCAGCGTAATGTTTACAAGGTTCATTCATATTGTAGCAATAAAATTTTAAAGATCAACAGAAGAAGACCAGGAAGGTAAGCAAGTAAAGAAGGGCAGGATAGTGAGTTTTCACCGAAGAAACCACATGCTTTCTCTTGCGGGTGCCATGGATCACCTTCTTGGGCCTCCCTCACAGGGTAAAGGGGACAGAAATGCCCTGCCTGGGGAGGGAATGCCATATTCTTTCCTTTCTTCAATGTCTTCTTATGGTTTGGGCTCCAAATTATTTTACACACACTGAATTTACTTCCTCCGCAAAATCCGCTTCCTGAAAATCGTTGATGAATCAACGCTGCTGCTTTTCTTGGATATGTGGGCCACAAGGCTTGCACCTGTTTCTCAAAGCGAATATCCGAAGTTCAAGATGTTCGCACTTGTTTCCTGCTATTTCACAGACTTTAGGAGGGAGTTTCCAGGGGAATTGCATGGTGCTTCAGTCAAACCTTTTAAAATATAAAAATAGTCGGGAGAAGGAATGCTGCTTCTCCCTGGAGGCGTCTACTAGAATCACAGTAGGGATATTATATTTTGTAAAAGATCTCATAGCAATTTTCAGTAATTAGCTCATAAGAGCTCTAGGGGTGAGAAGAGCTTGTTTTCTTAACAGAGCAGGTGAGACAGGATCTGGGGACAGAGTTTTCACCCAGTCTATACTCTCCCCAAGAAGAGAAAGGAATGGGAAAAAAAATAAACGTGAATCTTTCTGAGCACCTGTGATTACGGTTAATGTTATGCAGGTGGCTTTTACGTTGCCATGTTGTGACTTTCACTTGCATCCTGCTGCCTGCTGCTTATTAATAATGGCGGTTGAGCATAATGTCCCTTCTTCTTTTAGGTTGCAGAGTTCAAGGACCCTGAAACAGCTGGAGGGGGAGATGATTGGGAGGTTGGTCTGGCCCAGGCCTCAGGAGATCCTAATGTAGGTCTGACTGGTCACTTTACAAGTAACGCTGGTCTACACTTTGTCTGTGTTATATTCGGGAGAATATTGAACCTGAGGCATTGGGGCCATGGAATTTATGATGCTTTCATTCATTCATTCAGCCAACACTCCTTGAGTGCTTACTGTTTCTAGACAATAGAGATACAGCAGTAAATAACACAGTCCCTGAAATTTATAATCTGGCTCACATTCTTCTCAACTAGAATTATCTTATGTGTTTCCTGAGGATTCCGTAAAATAATCAAGATGTCTCAAATTAATTCATTTCTGACCTGAGCTCCCTAGAGAGACCCCAAATGACAGGAAGAAGCATTTATGTGGTATCTCCCAGTCACTCCTCTGGATGTGTCGCATGCCTCATCTCCTTTTATCTTCCTAACAAGCCTGCAGGTGGGTTTTGTTATAATTCTTTGCTAAAAGAAGAAGCTGAAACTCAGTAAGCTTTATTGAGAGACAGAGCCAGGATTGACTCTAAGACTATCTGACTCTAGATTCCATTCTCTTTCAATGAATCAGTGCTACTCCAAGAGACTGATAAACTTTGGTATAGACCCCAAGTTCAAGGGATGCCTGCAGGAACACTAACAAGTGACAACAGAGAGTATGCTAAATTCAACAATAACAACAGAAGGCATTTTTGTGTCTTGAATCCTGTGGTGTGGTAGAAAGAGTATAGGCTTTCATAAATCAGTGAGGATTAGATTAGTCTCCAAACAATTAAAATTCCAAAAATAGTGGCTTAAGGATTAAAAATATTTTCCTGTAACAGGTGGTATGAGATGCCTTGGTCTTCAGGGTCAGGGGCTCTTCCAGCTGTCTGTTTCTTTTCTCTTATTGTCCAATATGGCTGCCAGTGCTCCAGATATCGCATCCTAGTTCCAAGCAGCAGGGTAGAGAAAAGGCTAAAAAGGAATGTGGCTCCTTTTCTTTGGGAAAATACCCAGATGTTCTACATAATATATCCACTTCTATCTCATTGGTCAGAATTGAGTCCCATGGCCCCTAGCTACAAAGGAGAATGGGAAATGTGGTCTTTCAACTTGAGGACAGTGTGCCTAAATGTAATTTGAGGTTCTGTTACTAAGAAGAGAAGTCTGGATATTCAGAGGTAACTAGCAATCTTTGTTCTAATATATTTTATGCTTCTATATTATGTGGTAGATATCTCAGCTATAGCTTATTAATTGAATTGATTGCATTTTTACATTCATTCAACAAACACTGGTTGATGCTTACTGTATCCCAGACATTGTGTTAAGTGCTAGGGATGCAAAGACCAATAAGACAAAATGTGAGCTCGACATCATCTAAATAAAAATTGAGGGATGCAGGGTTTCTTGCACAATTCTAAAATTAATTATAGTGATGTGTACACAACTCTGTGAATATACTAAAAGTCATTGAACTGCACACTTAAATGGTGAATTGGATGGTATGTGTATTATATCTTAATAAAGCTGTTTAAAACAGGACACAATTTGCATCAGTGCTGAGAACAGAGTAGAACAGTGGCTCAAAGTGTGGCCCTGGACCAGCAGCATCAGCCTCACCTGGGGGCTTGTTAGAAATGCAGATCCTCAGGTTTACGCCACATCTGCCGAATCAGAAACGCTGGGGGTGGAGCCCAGTGATCTGCGTTGGAGCAAGCTTGCAAGGGGATTCTAATGCATGCTCAAATTTGAGTGCCACTAGATTAGAGAACATGAAAGCACTGAGGGAAAGAATATAGGATGTTACTTCAATAATCCGGGTCAGAAATGATGGAGAACATTGGTGGCTTGAAGTAAGGATAAAGAGATAGATGGGGAGTGATTAGATATATTTGGAAACACTTCTAAAAGGCTCATAATATGCTTATCTATTGAAGTGATGAGTCGGGAGGTAATGGCTAAGGTTGATGAAAAAGAACTCAAAGCATGTTTAAGGATATAATGGAAATAACCTATGAAAGATCTAAAGTGATAGTCATCAACATTTTGGAGGAGGGGGAAAGGGAATAATGAAAATGAATTAAGTTTTCATCCTTTTGGCAATCTATTGAATGATCTTGAATCTTTTGAAAGATAATCTCTTAAAATGACACATAAATTTTTTAAAAGAAATAAAAACTTATCATGTCAGGAAGAACTACACCTAGAAATGGTTAGAAGAGATTTCCTCTGATAAGTCAGGGTGGCACTTTTAATTACACACCCTTCTGTACTTAAAAAAAAAAAAAGTGCAAAAATAAAATTTTTATTTAAAAAAAACCCAACTATCTTTTAGTGAGGCAGATTATACTATTAGTCTCATTAATCTGTTTCCCCTTAAGGCGTCAGCTACTGTTTATAAGTAAATCTGAAGAACTAAGAGTTTTAAGAGGTAATGCCAGAGAGTTAAAGTTAATATGAGGAAAAAGTCATCTAACAGTAACATAAATAAAGCCTCCATAGCTCTAAAGCCTCTCTAGCTCATAATCTTCCAGTGTGAGTTAGTACCTCAAGATTCTTGATTTTCTAGTTATTTTTCTTGTCTAATTTTGAGTTGTGCTGGTCCTGTGTCCCAAGTGTGAAACATTATCTCTCAGTAGGTTTGTTTCACTTGTTCCACCCAAGTCAATACATCTATTGGTTCCTTCAATGTGCTAAGTTCTTTGTGTCAGTGTACTTTCTGGAGAGGACCAGGCATCCCAGTAACCCTGGGACACATTCCATTCAGGCTTTCGGTGCCATCATTTTTTCAAAACTTACCCCTTCAAGGCCCCAATGATCTTTGTGTTTCCAGACTCAAAGTCAACCCTTGATATACATCTGTTCAACCTATCAATGCCAGCTGACCATTTATTCATTGATTATCTTCACTTGGCTTCCAGGACCCACCCCTCCATTATCTTGGTTTTCAGATGTTCCCAATTGCTTGTTTTCATTCTTCTCTGTAGGTTCCATCTCTGAACATTGACATGTCTCAGGGGTCCATCTGAAGACTACATCTCCTCGCTAACTTCACTTACTCCTTCCCTAAATGATCTTATCCAAGTCTCACGGCTTTAAATGACATCTATATGCTAGTAACACCCAACTTTAATCTCCAGCCTTCACCGCTGAACTTGTACTTCCAGCTGTTTATTTAGTGTCTCCACTTGGGAGATTAAGTAGTCATTTCAAATGTGGCATATTCCAAAATATTTCCCCTGCAAACCCTTATTCCTTTGCAGGCTCTCCCAACTCAATAAATGGAAGTGGCCCTTCTTCCAGTTGCCTAGGTCAGAGCACATGGACTCATCCTTTGTTCCTGTCTTCTTTTCATACCCCACTTATGATCCATCAGCAAGCTGCAGCTCTCCCATCAGGTATGTTCAGAAGATGATCCCTTTTCAATATCTGCACAACCACAACTGTGGGCCAAGCAGCCATCACTTCTGCCTGCAGTAGGGCAATGAATGGTCCCCCATGTCCACCCTTGTAAACTCCCAATTAATTCTCTACGTAGCAGCCAGACTAAGCCTCTAAAACATGCTTCAAATCATGTCATTCCACTGCTTAAACTCCCCAGTGACTCCTGTCTGACTCAGGGAAAAAGCCAAAGTTCCTACATTTTCCCCAGAGGTACGACCTTATCCAGCAAATGATACTATTGTTCTCTTTCCTGATCAATGTTGGCTTCACTCTGTTCTGGATGAACCCTTTTTCTGTATCTAGCTATCTTGAAAACATAGGCCATTGAACCCAGAGAAAATAAAGTGAATATAGGTGGCTGAATCAGAGTGTTTGTATCTGCTAAAAGCAAATAAAACGTGAAAAAAAAGGTAGAGTTGATGATCCCCTAGTAGTGATGAATGCTTATATGTATACCACGTAATATCAGTTTTTAAGCTTAGATATTCCAGGGATGTGACTTCATTTATTGTTCTATAAATCAGTTTATTTCTAGAGAAGTGTGCTAGCCTATAGAACTTTCTGAAACAATGGAAAAGTTCTTTATCTATAGTGTCAGGTAGAGAAGCCATCTACCATGTTGGGCAGCATAGACCCAAAGCTCCTATTCCTCCCAGTTGCTGAAAACATACTCACAGCAGGGCAAACTCGGTCAAAGTAAGGACTTCTCAGTTAGTTTTGGGGTCTCCTTCCTCCCTTTAACCCTACGTTGCACCTAAGCCTTACTAGGCTCCTTGAGAGTCTGGTTCCCAGTCCTCCAGCTGTCATCTGCTGAGATGTCTGAGTTCTTATTTGGTCTCTGGTCACTGGTCTCTCAGATGACTGAGAGGTTTGCTGGCCACCCCATAAGTATTATCTGTGACCTGGCGGTGGTGGTGGTGTGCATGCATGGGGGTGCTGGGTGAATGTGTATTCGCTCCAATGTTTGAGAATATTCAATTCTGCTATAGAGAATAGAAACGGGGGATGGTGACACTCATAAGATATGATAAATATAGATAGTAACTTGTGAGACATGTTAAACATAGATAAAGTAGGGCTTAAGCATATTGAACACAGATATGGAGAGATGGAAGAACTAAGAGAAGAAATAGCTAATTTTCATGAAGCACCAAATATACACAGGGTACGAAAGGCACCTAATCTTCATGAAACACTAAATACACATGAAGGATATGAAGCCTTCCATGACATCTGAAATTGATCACCCATTGGTGACACCCATTCTGGCCCCAAGTAGCCTCTGCCAGATAAAATCTATAGCTGTTCATTGGGCTAATCGGTGAGGCACAGCTCTAGCCAGATATACATACCCCTGTGTTTCTCCTATAAAACAAGTGTCTGTGTTGGTCCCAGGCATCTTATGTCTTGTGGGCCTCTTTGCTCATCTTTGGTCCTTATAGCCAACCATCAGCAGGGAAGGCTGGTGGGGTGCAGAGGGCAGTGCCTATGAGCATCCTATAATCCAGGTTTCAAATAGTGTCATCCTTCTACCTTGCTTGCACCATTTCCTAAATACATTACCCTACCCCATTCCTTTCCCCCTGTTTCTTGCTATATGTTTTAAATTGATTTAATAAATCGTGTGATTTGAATATCTTAATTTGGTCTCTGATCCTTTTTGATCCAGTATCTCTAGGGTAGCTTGCTGGGTTGTGTACTGGTAGTATAGGAACTACCATGTCATCAAGGTAATTTCCCTCATGATGTTGGGATGAGACCAAAGACTTTCAAATACTCTTTAGAGTGACAGGAATGAGGCCACCTTAGGATCCCTCTTTCCCAACAAGCTGTACCATCATGGCTATGTACTGCTGATGTTCTATCATGCTAGTGTGGGAGAGGGCAACAAGATTTGCCACTTCTGTGAGCCCCAGCCAAGGAGTCAAACACAGTCCTTGGTTGCTTTCAGATGCCCAATTTACCGAGGGTTCTACCTAGCCTGACTTGGCCAGTGGCAGGTGTGACTCTTTCTTTGGAACACCCAACAGTGTCTAAATGGCTTTCCTCCATCTCCTCTCCTCCCTCAGTATGAAGAGGCTGTATCTCCTTTGGGAAGCATTTTTTCCAAATCCATGGATAATAGTGTAAATTTCATGCCTCTAGTCCTTCAGAAGCTTGGTTTTGATTCTGATAATCCAGGCTTTTGAAACTCAAAACACCTTTATCTCAAACTATTGTCTCTACTTCAAAGGTCTATTTTGAAACTCTACTACGGTCTGAATGTCTCCACAAATTTGTATGTTGAAACTTAATCCCCATTGCGGTGGTAGCGAGAGGGGGGGCCTTTTCGGAAGCAATTAAAGATTAGTGCCTTGTAAAAGGGCAGGAGGAAACTAGTTTAGGTCCCTTTTTGCCCTTCCATTCCTTGGGTCATGTGAGGATGCAGCAAGAAGGCCCTCACCAGACACTGAGTGATGGTGCTTGATCTTGGACATCCCAGACTCCACAACTGTGACAAATACATTTCTATTGTTTATAAATTACCCATTCTGTGGCATTTTGTTATAGCAGCACAAAGGGACTAAGACAAACTCATTGTCTCTTCTATCTCTTTGCATTTCTGTCATAGCAACACCACTTTGAAGACGTGCACACTCATACACGTGCATGTGCACACACACACAAAACCTCTCTGCTGCCTAAATGGAGGGGGAAGTATGAGGGTAGCTTGGAATACTGGGAAAAGAATAAGTGTAAATTAATATTTTCAGTTCCTGTTCTTCCTTGTGTGCGAAAGACTGCACATAGCTATAACTGGAGTCCAAGGAATCTGAATGCAGGTTTTGATGTTTCTCCAGGCTGCTCCTTCTTTGTGTCTTGGTTTGCTTTCTGCTGGTCTTTATTCAACAGCAAGGTGGATGCTAGGAGTTCCACGACAACGCTGTGAGTAGAGTTCAGCAGCGTTCAAAGGATACTATGCCGTCCCTCTGGTTCTGAAAATATCTTTCTTACCTTCTGTCTAATTTTACTTTTAAAGTTTCATAACTTTGGTTCTTCAATGGAATGGAGATAACATTTACTGATTACCTTCCACACAGTGGGAGTTGCTTTCCGAGAGTCCCCTTTTAAAATGTAAATTCCCTCTGGCAGGGAAAAACCCTTACGCCCTCATTATCTAACCCCCTAGAATTAACTTATTAGAACTGTTTCCATCTGTCATAGCCAGCCACGATGAAGGCCTTCTGAGACTGGAGTCGGGCTAGCTGTCCTGAGCTGAGCTCTGGGAGGGAAAAAGGGACAGGGGTGGAAGGACCTCCAAATCGACGTTTACCGGCTCCACGAAATTTGTCCGGGGCAGCCCTGAAAAATTGATGTGCTAATTAAAATCCCCGTAGATTCAATAAAGCAATCCTGAGAAAAATCTCTGCTTTGCCAGTAGTTTGGGTACTGGCAGTAGTTTGGGTATAAATATGAAAGTAATGAAACTCATTGCTTTAACAAAAATTATCTCATTTTGGCTTTTTCTATCAGTCCAAATTAAGGGATTTTAACTTCATTTTAATGCTTAGAAATGCAAAATATTGAGGATCAGATGAGAGAGAAGGTGTAGGTCATATAGGTAGGCTGGTTTGTAATTTACACTTTATATTATATAGACTGGCCACAAAAGATCAATCAACATGAGAAAATTATTAATAAAACAGCATAGTCATACAATGGAATACTACTCAGTGATAAAAAGGAAGAAATTACTGATATATGCAATGTGGATGAATCTCAAAAACTTTTTGAGCAAAAGAAGCCACACACAAAAGAACGTATATTATATGATTCCATTTATATGATTTTCTCAGATAGGCAAAAACTCATCTAAGATGAAATCAATCTGAACAGTGGTTACCTTGGAGTGGGTGAGAGGGTAGGATTGAAGCATGAGGGAACTTTCTGGGGAGATGAAAATGATGTGTCTTGATTGGGTTGTTGTTACATGGACCTACTCATTTGTCAAAACTCCTAGAATTGTACACTTTAGATATGGGCATTTTACCATATGTAAATTATATGACAATGAAAGAATATTCAAAAACATTCCCTGGTCTTCTGTTGAGCTATCTTTCCTTGGAATTCGAGGACTGCATGTTGGTTTGCTGCCAGAGGTCACTAACAACAGAGGTATACATAGCATAGAGCCATAAGGGCAAATTGTGCAACATGCAAATCGCTGTAAGTTGAAGAGCTAAACATTGAGGGTTGCCTATGGGTCATGTTATTAATCACTTTATAATGTAACATTTGCTCTAAAATATAGACAACACACACAAATTCCATCGATAGTCTTTTGAATTTTTTATTTATCCAGAATGTTTTTTAATAGGAAAAGTGTGGACCATATTAATCCCTGCTTCATTTAAGTCAATTCTTCAAATGACTTATTCTTTTCTAAACTACTCCCCATGAATTCCTTTTGCTCTAGAAAAAAAGTAAATTAACAAAATGTAATAGTTCAGCTCTGCCCCCGTAGTTTATTGCACACTGTAACTTACGCACACCTATAAATTTCTTTCCAATGTACTATTGCAGGGTATTTGGGTACAATTGGAATATAGACAATTAGAATGTTACAGAGATTTGATTATGCTTCCTCCACCCCATTTATGCATACAATGTATAGGAGTAGCTGTGTCTTAGAATAACTGAGGACTCCTAGAATATTGAACTGAAGTCATTTTTTTGAAGGCTGAAATAATTCTGAAAGAATTATAGCACATTCTCATCCTAATATTCCTTCTAGTCTTATTGAGACTAAGGATCATGATTATTTTCATTATTCATCTGCCCTTGTTGTTTATTCCTTTCCTGAAGTCTTAATCCTCTCCTTGAGACATCCCAGTTGGTTGCTATGGAAATGAGTATTTTGCCACAAACATAGAATTATGACTTACAGTAAAGAATAAGCAGCAGGAGCAATTGAACTCTTGGAAAATAACTTAGACCTGCTAAAGCCAAAATTAGACTGACACTGTTAAAACTGTAGGCAAAGCTGTCCAAAGTTTTTCATGCTGCAATAAGTTATCATGAAATTTTCTCAAATAGTTCTTAGATCCATTGATGAAGAATTTATGGTCTGAACACATTTATGGGTACTAATACCTTTGTAAGCTATAGTCTATCCAAAATCTTGAACCTAAAGGTTCAAAGCAACTAATGATTTGATGTTAGCACTAATCATTGAACTTTTTACTACCTATCAAACCCAAAAGTGTACTTAAAACTTTACTTCAAACTCAGCTATTTAAATTCCTGTGCACTCCTTTCTGATTTTATATACAGGGGTATGTGTGTGTGTGTATATACACACACATATATATTGAATTCAACAAAACTTATTTATAATAAATAATTAGTATGTAATATAATATAATAGTACGTATTTACTATATCATAAAATATTAATATATTTAATGAAATATAAATATATTTGTTATTACATATATTTGTTTCCATATTTCAATATCATCTTAATGTTTATAATTCTCAAATTAGATTTGAGAAACTATTTATTCTGTTTCCATATAGTTGAATATTTTTGTTGTATCAAATTTTTGCCATTATTAATGACATGGCTATAAATATCCTGATATCAAGTCTTGAAAAAAATTCTCTAGAATTAACCCAGGGAAATTGGGTTCTGGGGGTGAAGAATGTAACAATTTAATGTAGCACACTGCCCTACACATAACAGACCCTCCTTAATGTTTGTTAAATGAGTGAACCTCATTATATATATTAACTTTATGGCAGGTAATATTTAGAGCTCTCGCAAATCAGGGAAACCAGGGCCAGAGAAAGTTCCAAGGAATTTTAGGGAAGAAAAATCCTTCATAGACTGAGGTCCAGAGAAGTTAAGCAACTTGACTCAGGCCCTGCTTGCAAAAAGGGCACATTTAGAAGCCTGCTCTTCCCCTTTCCATTGGATTTTTCTTTCCACTGCAGTGAGCTGTGCTTCTCAGGGAGCTCACGGGGTTTGGGAAGGCCCTGAGGGAGAGCAGCGTGTTCCTGACTCCGCTTAGTTCATTAATTTTTGTGTTCTTTTTCTTCCAAAAATGATTTCAGGCAGATTATAGAGAAACATAAAATACAGTAGAAAAACACCAGAATAAAAAAGACAATCAAAGTCAGAGAGAAAGTATGAGCAAACAAATAAAGTTACCCCCAGAATGTACATTTAAGGCCATATGGAGTTGGAAAAGATACGACACGATTTAACTCTGAGCGTCAAGGCCAGAGTAAAGAGTGAAATATTAATAAAAGCCGGCACCTGATCCACAGCGTCTGTAAAACAAAAGTGAACCAGTTGCCCAAGGGAAGAACAGCACTTTCTGTCATGAAGTCCATGTCTCAGTGCCCCCTGAACGCCAAGGTATTGCTAAGTCATCCTGTCATTTCAGCTCCAGAGCTTTTAAGCTTCCTTGTTGTGACAAGTGCTGCCACCGAAATAGGCTGGATTCATAAAGTCTGGTCCCAAAAGTGCCTCACGCTAGATGACTGAATCTTGAAGACTGCCACCAGGAGTGGGAGTGGAGCGCCAGTGAAAGGAAAGTAGGGAAGGAGGGAAAGGCAATTCGAAGGTGCGTTAACACATTTTTCACCATTCTGGGCAGGTAGGATTCAGTCTCACTGGGTACCCTCTGAGGAGGCGTATTGAATGTGCTTCAGATTGTCCACTCAGTGGGTAGTAATACGGGCTTGATGAGAGAATTTAGGTATAAATACCTGAGAGGCCAAAAGTGTATCCCATTTGAGCTTGATTAAAAATAATTTTTATTGTGATTAAAAAAGCACATAACAAAATATAATTCATTTTAACTATTTCTCTTCTGATTATAAAAGTAAAATATAATACGATATTCTTGTAAAAAATATCCATATCCAGGTGTGTGTGTGTGTGTGTGTGTGTGTGTATAGATGGATAGATAGAGACTGACTCCAGACAAAGCCAGTGAGAAAGAGGTAAGCTGAAAAGATTCTCTGAGGCCCTGCAGTGTAACCATAGGGGGTTTAATAGGGTCTCTTTGACTTTATCCTTGGGTGGGAAGGAAATTAGGATAAGGACTCCAAGTCCCTTCACGTGGTTGTCCTTCCATTTTTCTAAGACTCATATCCCTCAGTATAATTTTGTAATTTTCTACCTACGGGCCCCACACATTTCTTGTTGAGGTTTATACTATTATATGTGTTATTTTTTTATACGGTGAACAAAAATATTTGTTCTATTAAATTTTTCCCTGGCCATTTCTAATATTTATAGATCTTTATACTTTTCTTCTGCATTTGGATGTTTTAACTAAATTCTCTTTTAAAGATAAGATTTTTCTTTTCCTCTACGGAGTTTTCCTTAGAATGAAACATGTCCTGAAAGTAATGATAATGTTACTGCCTCCCTGTTCACTGACAGGTTTTTAAAGCCCAGTTACATATACTCTTTATCTCTAAATGTGAATAGTATGCCAAAATATTTTTTCTGTTCATTAAACTTTGTGAATCAGTTTTTTCATCTATAGCTGTTATTTTCATTAGCCTTTAATGGATACCTATATGTGACCCTCGGTGGGA
>VBSM01002217.1:23029096-23048520 GCA_008086735.1 Cheirogaleus medius | reverse complement strand
ATGCAGGAGAAAGTGCTGATTCCAGAGCCCATCGACTGGGACCCGGAACAGATTTGGACCAATCAAGGACAGGGTAAAGTAAAAGGCAGAAAAAAAACCAAAATGGCAGATAAGGAGCTTACCAGTTACTGTAACGGGCAGCTGCATGATCAAAATACAGAACAAATCACTGTAGCGGGCAGATGCATGATCAGCGTGTGAACAGTTTATGTGCACCGAGTATAAAAAGCTTGCACCCACCCCATTCGGGGTCCCTGCCCACACAAGAGACCACTGCGCTGGTGCTCTTGGGCTTGGACCCTAGCTAGCTAGATAATAAAACTCCTTTTGGTGATTACAGCCTCGGTGACTCTGTCTCTCTGTCCCGCGGGTACCGCGAATTCCGGTTCTAACACTAGGACTCAGTCTCACTGGGTACCCTGAGAGGAAGCGGATGGAATGTGCCTGAGATTGTCCACTCAGGAGATGGGCGAGGTGAGTACGATTCGGTGGGGTGCTGGAGCCTGCCCACCCCAGCTTGGCACCGCCTATCTTGCACATCTCCTGCCAACTTTGTGCTCCCTGCTATCAGGTTGGTAGCTTGAAATTGACCACAGTGAGAGTATTTACATCATGGCACCTGATGAAAGCTACAAATTAGGGCTATATTTGTCAGAGAGCTGGTTCAACATGTATCGGTATTCCACTTGAAGTATCTATCTACTGGCTCCCATCCTCCCCAGGTCAAGGGTCACCCCATGAGGCATGAACTCCCTTGTTCTTCCAAATCTGCACAGACATCAGAAGGCTGAGAAGGTTTGTGCAGACCACAGGGTTGAGAGAACCTTCTCCCAGGTTCTCCCAGCTGAGGCAAGGTGCTGTCAGGTTACATTTGCACAGCGGTTTCCACCGCAATGACTGGCCAAGGGAATGCGAGGCCCTAGAGGTGTCCAATCTGAGCACTGTGAATGTTTCAATAGTGCTCTTTTCATGTGTATGTGCATGCACATAAAAGCACACAGTTTTGAACTTACCAAAATGGCATCCCACCAACCATACTCTGTTTCCTCTTCATATTCTTTTGTTTACTTAACAATAAATGGTGAACATTTCCTATGTCAACAAATATGACTTCGGTGGTTTAAAATTAGTAGATACACCATATAGTAAGTGACTAATCTTCCACTGTCACACACCTAGGCTGTTTTCAATTTCATGCTATTATAAATAGGGCTGTGTTGTACGTATTTGTACATATATCTTTATACCTCTGATAAATTCCTTGAAGTGGAATTACTGGGTCAGAGGCATGCATATTTTTAGCCTAGAGTATTTATAGCAACAAAGCCCATATCTTCTGACCTTTTGAAGACCTTTGTCACTTTATTATTCTATAATTCTCTCATTCTAATCAGAAGTATCAATGATTCTTATAAGATTAGCATAAACCACAACAAATAAATAGATTGCTTTTGACTCTATATCCAATAGCCCTGAATAATACTATTTTTTTTTTGAGACAGTCTCACTCTGTTGCCTGGGCTAGAGTGCCATGGTGTCAGCCTAGCTCACAGCAACCTCAAACTCCTGGGCTCAAGTGATCCTCCTGCCTCAGCCTCCCTAGTAGCTGGGACTACAGGCACGTGCCACCATGCCCGGCTAATTTTTTCTATTTTTAATTGTTTGGCTAATTTCTTTCTATTTATAGTAGAGACGGAGTCTCGCTCTTGCTCAGGCTAGTCTCGAACTCCTGAGCTCAAGCAATCCTCCCGCCTTGGCCTCCCAAAGTGCTAGGATTACAGGCGTGAGCCACAGCGCCCAGCCAATAATACATACTTTTGAAAACAAAACAGTGCCACTTTAATATCTCTACCCTCAAAGTAATATATTTTTCCATATGTATAATCCATAAGAATAAACTTATAGCAACCTAAAGATTGATACTTTTTAGATTTTTAAAACTTAAAACATTCCTATAATTTCTAATAATTACTAGTCTTCAATACGCAAGGTGTCCTAAAAGTTGCTATACATAGGGAAAATGGGAAATTGTAGCTAAATTTATTTACAAAATATTCATTACAGAATGTTTTCTTTGTATGGAGACTTTTGGGACACCCTGTATTATCCTCACATGTCTTTAGACCCAAGAAGGCTTTTGTCTATAAATCCACCCTACATAACGATTTTATTTGGAAATGAGCATAACACAGATGACAAACGATTCATTGTTCCTGGTGCAAAGTAATATTATTTCAAAGCACAAGGAAAGAGAAAGATAGCAACGAACGTTGTTGTGATATTTTTGAATTGAGATTTATTTGATTTTTCCACACTGTTCAATCTATCAGACTTTCCAGTTTTTTCTAGGCAAATCTTTAATGACAAAAAGTATGTTTGAAATCTTGCATATGTGCTCAGATATTTAACAACTTATGACATTGTTACTGCTTTTAATTTTATTGCTGCGTGAGAGATTAGAAAATACAAAACTTCTGTGACAAAGCCAATGTAGGGTTTTTGAAAGGCCTCAATCTGACATTCCTCACGAATGTTTACTATCTTCTGTGTACTCGTGGTGCTAGACACCAGAGATAGTGCAGGGAACGAGACAAACCCCAGCCCTAACCTCATAGAGCTTGTAGTTAAAAACTATTAATATACTTCAGTGGAAATAAAGAAAGAAAGAAGCAAATGCCCAAACTTCCGTATGATCTCCCAGTCTTCCTTTGCCTTTTCAGATGTTAAACAACCTCTTTGTGTCATTTCCTTTCTGAACAATGAAGCACCTAATTTTTAAGGAAAAGCTCATAAAATTAATTTGCCAGATTGAATCATAACCCAAACACATCTCAATTTCATAGCAAAAAACTATGAAGAAGTACTGTGAATAATAACCATGCCTATTTTAATTGATGTCAACTGTATTCTTAGTCTCTCTCAAGGTGGTTAATATCCCACCACCACCATCTATACATAAAGATCCTCTGAAAAGCTCAGCTCTTGGCATAACAGGACTGCTGTCAGTGAGCACGGATCCTAAGAGGTCAGTACAGGTTTCCAGGGCAAGCTGGTCCTGGGTAACAACATGAGGGTAACAGCTGCCAATCATTGGTGCCTTCTCCCTGGAGTAGTGAGATGCCTCCTTCCCACCCTCTGCATCCAGCATCTCATACTTCTACCACCCTTTCTTTATTAAAAGGTTTTCTGGAACTGATCTAGTATTAATGTCCAGAGAGTAATAAAATATGAATTTTAGCAAAAACCAAAAAGGGTGAATTTAGCAGAAAATAAAGCTTTAAATCAAAGGTATTGCTCTAAGTAGGTAACCTAAGGTATTGGTGAGCATACAGAATATATTTGGGCAGGAGAAAAGCTCAAATATATTATTAAAATAATTCAAGAACAAAAGAAGAGAAAACTAGTAACAAACGTCACTGGGGTGAGTGACAGGCATCGAGGCACAACAGGACAAGCCCAAGCTTTGGATGGAAAAACACACCTGGGCTCAAATTCCTTCTGAGCCTGTTTCTTCAACTACAAAATAAGGACAATGACACCTGTTTTATAAAATGACATCTATCTCATAAGATTTTATCTATTTATAGTAAACATTAAATATGATAATGACAGGAACAGTCAATAAACATTGGCCATTATTATGCCATCATGAAGTCAGACTACAGAGCTGCTTGTGAATTCTGCACATAAGCACTTCCTGAATGCCTTTACCTACCTGTAAAATGAGATACAACAGGAATTTGAGCTGAGTCTGAACCCCAGTAATTTGGATTACTAATGGAAAAACATGGAAGGGAAGGCGGGAAGGGCATATTGATTTTTTTTTAAAACTTCACAATTTTTCTAGAGTAAAACAGTAGGTTCTTCAGTTTGCATTAGAATCACTCAGGAAACTACACCCACCCCCCATATTTTCATTTATTCATCACATATGGACTGCAAACATAGTGTAAGCCACATATATTTTTTTCCTCAGGAAATTTCTTGTTTGCTTTTTGTTTTTTTTGAGACTGGGTCTCGCTCTGTCACCCAGGCTGGAGTGCAGTGGCACGATCACAGTTTACTGTAACCTCAAACTCCTGGGATCAAGCGATGATCCTCCTGCCTCAGCCTCCCAAGTAGCTAGAACTATAGGTGTGTGCCACCACGCTTGGCTAATGTTTAAAAAAATTTTTTTTTTTTTTTTGTAGAGACGAGGTCTTGCTATGTTGCCCAGACTGGTCTTGAACTCCTGTCCTCAAATGATCCTCCCACTTGGGCCTCCCAAAGTGCTAGGATTACAGGTCTGAGCCACCTCACCCAGCCAGGAAACTTGTTTTTAAATACGAATTCTAGGGCCCATGTCTATGGAATTCTGATTCAGAAGATTTTTGCTAGGTACCAGGGAATCTGCATTTAAAAAAAATTCCCTAGGTCATTCTGAGGCAAAGGTGGCTGTGGACAAACTTAGAGAAACATGACTGGAGAGAATGTGCCTTGATTTCCCACCTTGAGAACATAGTAATTGGGAAAGTCTCTTTAATGGGCTACTTGGTAATGCAAAGGAAAAACAAAACTCCTTTCAGAAGTGGAAGATTTAAGACAATGAACAACTATTAATAAATTGGTTGGCAAAGTAAACTAAAGGCCGTCACAATGAAGTGAAGTGAAATCTTGGCAGTGTGTTTCTTTTAGGAAATGCTTCTTTGTTCTTAATATAGATTTGGACTACTATGAATCTGGGCATTATTTTGTTTCCCAAAGAGTTACCAAATCATTATACTTGGAGAGCTCGAGCAGAGGTGGGCAGTAGCAAAGGACATGGGAGTCGTTTCTCGTTGCTGATGTAAAGACAGCACAAAGGTGGGCCCGGGAGTGTCAAAGCCCAACCCTTTCCACTCTGTGCATGACGCTCTCTTGGTGTTATGTCAGACCAAGTGTTCCACAATGTGGAAAAGGTGCTTTTGTCAGATTGGATTCTGATGCCTTGTCCTGTTGGTGATAGGAGGTGGGGTCTTCCTAAAGCTCAGGGCTTCTTGGACGGTCAGCCATCCTGGAAGCCATCCTGGAAGACCACAAACTGCAAAGTCCTCATTCAAGTGCTGGTTGGGGTCCCAGCTCTGGGAGAAGAAAACTGATCTAAGGTGCTCTTGTTGGGGCAGGCACTGGCCACTGCGAAATGGTGGTTGCAGGCCAGGGACTAAGGAGACAGAGCTAGTAGGCCACTGCATTCTGGAGGGGCTCCTTTTGTGACTCTGCAGGCAGCCACATCCAACTTGAAGGCCTTTAGTCTTTTACTTGCTTCTTTTTGTTGTTTCCAATCCTTAAGCAAAGATGGGCACCTGAGCAGGTTTTTTAAGTCCACAAATGTTGAGCACCTCCCATGTTCTGGGATACAATAGTGAGCTTGGCAGACAAGTGTCCTATCTTCATAGTCTTTCTTTCTAACTTTTAGATTCTGAGGTGTGAGGGGAGTTCAGGAATGAGCTGGTGTCCAAAATTGGATTGGGTTGTATGAGGTGAGTGACACAAAAGGTGTGCACTCCTAAGCACCTGGCAGGATTTGCCAGGGCTGTAAAAAGATCTCACTACTTAATCCATCTTGAGGCTACAACTGATGGTCTGTAATCCTTCCCCTCCTGTAGAAAATCCTTTATAAATTTGATTAAATTAAAAATTTATGGATTTTTACTCATAACCTTGAAGAACTTACAGGTACAGTTTGAACTCTAAGATGTTATAAAAGAAATTCATCTCTTTGCAGTTAAAAGCATTGGCTTCTATTAAAAGTATAAATAGAAACTCTCTGATCAGTTTTGATAAAAATGAGAATTGTGTATAATTTGCAATATTTTTGGCCTCAAAATAGCAGTCTGTTTGCTCTCTTTAAGCAATCTCAATTCACTCATCATGTTATTTTAATTTAAGAAAAATTTATTTCCCTTACAGATATAATATATGCTACTGCATAATATATGCTATCGCAAATACAGAAAATAAGAATAAAGGGAAGGAAAAAATTATTGATGGTCTCACTTACAAATATATTGTGATGTATTTCTTCATTTTGATATACACAAGGTCCTTGACTTATAAAGTTTTGACATAAGATTTTTTGACTTTATGATGGTGTGAAAATGATACTCATTCACTAGAAACCCATACAACCATTTTGTTTTTCACTTTCAGTATAGTAGTCAATAAATTACATAAGATATTCAACACTTTATTATAAAATAGGCCTTGAGTTAGATGATTTTGCCCAACTGTGGACTAATATAAGTGTTCTGAGCATATTTAAGATGGGCTAGGGTTAGGCTAAGCTATGATGTTTGGTAGGTTAGGTGTATTAAATGCATTTTCAACTTACTGATATTTTTAATTTATGATGGGCTCTTTTTTTTTTTTTGAGACAGAGTCTCACTCTTTGCCCGGAGTAGAGTGACATGGCATCAGCCTAGCTCACAGCAACCTCAAACTCCTGGGCTCAAGCAATCCTTCTGCCTTAGTTTCCCGAGTAGCTGGGACTATAGGCACGCACCACCATGCCCGGCTAATTTTTTCTATATATTGTTAGTTGGCCAATTAATTTCTTTCTATTTATAGTAGAGACGGGGTCTCACTCTTGCTCAGGCTGGTCTTGAACTCCTAACCTTGAGCGATCCTCCCGCCTCGGCCTCCCAGAGTGCTAGGATTACAGGCGTGAGCCACCACGCCCAGCCTATGATGGGCTCTTGATATCAGGATGTAGCCGCATCGTAAGTCAAAGACATCTGTATTCATTTTTACATAGCTGCAATTACATGGTATGCATAAAAACACATATGCTACTTTCTTTAAAAATCTGTTTTTAAAGTATCTGGTAACTATATGAATCAGGAAAAATATCACGTAGAAGTCTACTGCCTAGAGAAACTATCCCTTCTTTTAATGTTTGGGCACATTTCCTTATAATTCTTTTTTAAAAAAAACATAATTACAATTACGCTGGTTTAATGTTTGGCTAACATGTAGAGATCCTGTAAGAAAGAGGCTCAGTGACAGGTCCTATCTGTTACTTGGTGGTTTAGTAGTCTTTCCCAATTAAACCTCAATGACTCAAGACTCTCAGTATGACTTTGAAAGGTGCAGAAAACCATCATTCATATTCCGTGGCAGGGAAAAAGAAAAGGGTCATTATGCTGCACTGTGTCATTGTGCTTTTGTGTAGGAAAATGTCTTTTAAAAGTAATTGTCCTGGTTCAGTTTCTTAACAGAGTGATCAGTGTAGCCATTGTTAGCAAGTGCTGGAAGAGAATACTATTCATTACTGTTTTAAGTGGCCATTAAACATGCAAAAGATTTCCTTCAAACTGAGTTGGAGGATATGGTGCAACAAGCCCATTTCCCAGCTGTGGCAGGGAGAGAGGAGCCGCAGTAGAAACTGGGCTGGAGGAAGCACCACAGGGCCACAGAGCAGGGTCACGCTTTGCCCCCCACATGCGAACCTTCAGCTGGACCTCTTGATTTTGGGTCTCAACCTGAGTAGGCAAGAACTCCTCTGGATTGTTAGCTACAACTTCCTATTTCTGGAGTTGTTAATTTTCACCTATATCTTGGTCATCTGCATATATTTTCTAGAAATTTTTTCAAGTAGGACACAAGGATGATTCATTTTCTGAGATGTCACATACTTGACAATGACTTACTGTTGCCTTCCTATATATATGTATGTATAAAAACTCTGGTGTCATGACCCTTTCCCTGAAGTCTTCGTTGTCTTCTGGAATGTACTATTGTAGAGGCCAAGTCTGAGGTAAGCCTGGTTTTGGATCCTTTTGTAGAACCTTTTGTTCTCTCTGCTTGTTTGGATTTTTATTTTTAATTTTATAATTTTTCTAGAAAATATATACTGTGGATACTACTTTTGTAAACTCCCAAATATATTTTCTCTTTGCATGCTCCATTTTTTTTTCTTTCTCCTGCAGCCTGTCCACCATGAAGGCTGAGTCATGAAGTCTGTTGCCCAGGGTTGGGGATGTCAGCTTTAAAGAAGGTTCTAGAGCACAGAGGGAGGAAGATATGCTGTGGAAATGCTGTTGGCAGAAACAACTGGGCCAGGACTGAACTGAAAGGACAAACCAGGAGTTACTCTGGGAGGAGGGGCCGCCAGGTAGAGGCTGATGCTCACACACGGGCTTGGGCAGCTCTTCCTCAGGCATCTGCATGGCTCACTTCCTTGCTTCCTTCAGGACTCTGGTTGCATGTCACTTCCTCCAGGAGGCCTTCCCTGACCACCCTGTCTCCACTCCCATCTCCTAATCCTACATTCCCGATCCCCTCACTTTGCTTTGGTTTTCTTCACAACACTTAACCCACTTGACATAGAACAGGTTTACTTTTCTGTCGTCTAGCACTGTGTTCTTCAATCCCTGAGCTGGGGACCGGTACAGGTTCATGGCCTGTTAGGAACCATGCCACACAGCAGGAGGTGAGCAGCAGGTGAATGACCGAAGCTTCATCCGTATTTACAGCTGCTTCCCATTGCTCGCCAGGCCTCCCATCCTGGTTCATGGAAAAACTGTCTTCCATGAAACTGGTCCCTGGTGCCAGAAAGGTTGGGGACTGCTGGTCTAGCAGGCTTTTTTCTAGTTCTGCTTTGCTGCACTGCATAGGGACCTGCTTCCTGGGCTTTGTTACTCTGAATGGGTGGAGCGCATGAAAAAGTTAGGATTTCCCTGTTCCCACTATAGCACTTTCTTGTGGAGGCCACACCTCCCAAGGTGCAATGTCCTGTTCCCATCTCACTCTTACCTCCTGCCAAGCTGTTTTCTCAGAGTGCCAGTCTCTAAATGGATGTGAAACTGATATACATCCTACTTGAAAATAAACTGCACAAGAGCATGTTTTGTTGTTGTTGTTAGCTCCTGTATCCCTAGCTTCTAGAACAGTGCCTGGCATGGCACATAGTAGGCATGCAATAAATAGTTGTTGAGTAAATTCATGAATTTATATAATGGATGAGTTTGGGAGAAGAGAGTTAGTTTAGAGATGGGAGAGTTTAGTGGGAGAGGCAGGACCTTGACCACCTCAAAATCAGCATTCATACACAGAATATTTTAAAAGAGTGTTTTGTTATTGCTTCCAAATACATACAAATACTTTAAAAAATTTATATTGGCCACATTCATTACTCTTATTTGGTGTGCATTAGAGAAGTTTTACTGTTTTAAGAAAAGAAACCTACATGATTAACTAAAACATTTGAATATGGATTATACTTAGGTTTGATTCATTTATAAAATGAAAAGAACTGAAGATTAAAAGGAAAATAACATCAAAACCATAGAAATAAGTAAAATGTATGTAAATGATTCTTTGGCAATTTTTTGATGCTGAGTGTTTTTCTTCCCTTAAAAGTATATAAAATTTCCCTTTTAACTTCCCTGAAGCATGCCCAAATAAATTAGTGACTACATAATACCTAGAGGCTTTGTGACTTTTGAAAAAATTGGGATGAAGTCTTGCTGTGTCGTTCAGGCTGGTCTTGAGCTCCTGGGTTCAAGCAATGCTCTAGCCTCAGCCTCCTGAGTAGCTGGGATCACAGGCTTGAGCCACTGTACCCAGATATTTTGTGATATTTTGATAATGGGCTTCCACTTCTTCTAATCTTATTTTATATTTCAGACCACACGTTTACAGATTGTTGATAATGCTTTTAGTTGCAGCCTGAGATATTTCCAGGTCTAAAGCCAGGTTCACATTTTTGCTTTGAAGAGACAAAAATTCCAAACAAATACAGCTGGTCAGGCCATAAACTTAATTAAAATTTCTGCTTTACTGGATATTACATTAAATACAGCCAGAATGCCAAGAGAAATACATGAGAAATCCATTTGCATCCACATCCTGCTGCTTCCACATAGTATAAAATAACAGAATGCTAAGAAGTATATGTTTGCATGTATGTGTGTGAGAGCGTGTGTGTGTGGTAAGCCAGTTTTCTCTTTTGGCTTGGCGGCCATACTGGTCATATTTTGATCAATAAAGATGGGTTTTAATTAAAACCTGGGATTGGGCAGCTGTATATCTGTTAACTTTTCCTATCTAATGCTAGAGCACTAATTTAAATAAGTTTTAAAGTACTGTGTGATTTTCTGTCTCCTTTTTGTGCAAATCTGGGACCTTGTTTCTTTCACTATTTGTCCAGAATATTGGCTTATTTAGAATTATATGGAGATAATAACTCTACTGCAGGAGGGTTAAAAAGGTCACTCACAGGAAGGTGAAACATGGCTTTTTTATAGAATTTGAAGGGGAAGAAGGGCCCTAGCCCTGTCATTTGCAGATGAAGACTCTGTGCCCTGAGAGGGCAGAGGAGAATGAATAGTCTGGCGTGTTAAATGTAGGCTGAACACAGTGCAGGCTGGGCAGTAAGAGCCGAAAGGACAGCTGGGGCCACATTTGATGGGTGTGGTTGACCCTGCAGTAGAACACCATCCACAGTCTCCATCAGGGCCCTGAGTCCCAATTCCCCAGAAAAAGGAGCTTGAGACCAAGACTCATGTGTGAAGTCTTATTGGCAAGTATGATCCCAAAGAGGGCTGGGGGTGTAAACCAGGGAACGAGGGTGAGTTGGCCACTGAGGTCAACTGGTTGCTCTGTCCCACAGGACCTTATGAGGAGCCTAATGGAATGCAGCTTGGGATCCTCTGTTATGGGCTGAACTGTGTGTCTCCAAGATTCCTATGTTGAAGCCCCAACCTCCCAGCATCTCAGAATGTGACTGTATTTGGAGATAGGGCCTGTAAAGAGGTGACTAAGTTAAAATGAGCCTGTTAGGGTGGGGCCTAATCTAATCTAACTAGTGCCCTTATAAAAAGAGGACATTTGGATGCACAGAGATATCAGGGACGTGTGTGCACAGAGGAAAGGCCATGTGAGGACCCAGCAAGAAGGTGGTCATCTACAAGCCAAGGGGAGAGGTCTCAGAAGAAACCAAACCTGCTGACACCTTGATCTTGGATTTCTAACCACCAGAATTGTGACAAGAAAACTTTCTGTGGTTCAAGCCACCCACGCTGTGGTGCTTTGTTACGCAGCCCTAGCAAACGAATACACTTTTTGATAGGGGAGAAGAAAGACTCCAAGTTTGACTCTTGGAGGGTTTGCTGCCCAGTACTTTTGGGCTGCATATGCTTGGGGGCCAAACACCTTCCCCTGGAGTCTCATGCATTGGGTCTCCAGATGCCCCAGGGCAGGAGGTGACAGAAGCACAGCTGGGTTTAAGGTCAGGCCCTGATAGGAGATGTGAGAAGCAGATTTGAGCCTGTGCAGAAGTGAGCTGCAGGGGTGAGAGGTGAGGAGGGCAGGGTGGCTGGAATAAGAGACAGGTAAGGCTGAGACAAGCTAAAGCAGAGCTGAAGTGGTAATAATGGTATTGATAATAATAATGATACTGATAATGGGTGATATTTATTGAGCATATTCTATGTGCCAGGCACTGGGCTATTCACTTTGCATAAACTATCTCACTTAACTCTAGCAAACACTCTAGGATTTAGGTACCATTATTATTCCTATTTTACAGATGAAGAAACTGAGGCATAGAGAGGTACAGGAACTTGCCCAAGGTCATAACAGCTACTAGCCAGTAATTGAATTCAAGCTGGCCTGGCTCCAAAGCTTGCAGTCTTACTTTGCTTTCTCTTGATGCTGTGATGGAAACAGTGTTCTGGAAAGATAAATTTGAATAGCTGTTTTAATGCATTTTAATTTCATATGTATATTATTTCTTAAAATATAAGGCATTCTAGGTACAAGATTATCATTAAAAAGTCATTGTAGTAGAGTGGTTAAGGAGACAAACAACCAAACTTCTAGGTTCAAACTCCAGCTCTACTATTCTCTTGCTGTGAGACTTTGGGAAAGTTACTCAGCTTCTCTGGACCTTACTTCAAACTATGGATGATTAAAATAGCATCCACCTCAAAGAGTTGTTATGAAGAGTAAATTAGTTAACATACACAAGCTGCTTTTTGCACATAGTGAGTACTAGGTATTTTTGTTATTATAATCTCTAAAAATATTGATCAGATGTGACTTCTTCCAATAACTCTTATCCATACAAAATTCTTTTTTTTTTTTTTTAAGACAGAGTCTTATTTTGTCACCTGGGCTAGAGTACAATGGCACCATCATAGCTCACTGCAGCCTCAAACTTTTGGGCTTGAATAATCTTCCTGCCTCAGCCTCCCAAGTAGCTGGAACTACAGGCACACACCACCATGCCTGGCTCATTTTTCTATTTTTTGTAGAAATGGGGTCTCGCTTTTGCTCAGGCTGGTCTTGAACTCCTGGCCTCAAGTGATTCTCCCGCCTTGGCCTCCCAGAGTGCTGGGATTACAGGTGTGTGAGCCACCATGCAACACTTCTGTTGCTATGTGAGCTAAGGGACAGATTTTTTTTTTAAGTACTGGTCAAATGTCAGCTGTTAAACATCACATTGCTGGAATCATAAATGAAGTCACTATTTGGCAAATAATTTCTTGGCAGGAGTTGTTCTCACCAATAGGGAAAATGAAAAAAAAAATTTAAATAAAATCCCCATTGTGATTTGTTAAGCATTTCAGACACATGGCTCAGCAATTTTTCCAACTGCAAAGTTGTTCTCCTTCCATCTTATAACTTACAGGGCTGAACTGTGTGGACGAGGTGAACTTTTGGGTAAATCTGACTTTTTCTGTAGCTGTCATTTCTCTGCAGGTGAGGCTGTTTACTGCAGGAAAGGAAGATATCCAACCCCAGTATCCAGATACAGGCATGGTTTCTGTCTTAAAAGGCTCTAGTTTATTATTTGGTTGCTTTAATTTAATGTGGGGAACCTGGCTGAATGGTTGCAAGTTTTGTTCTTATCTCATTTCCTCCCTTTCAAGGGTAGATAGAGCAAGTTTCCTCATCTATGAAACGAAGAGGCTGGACCAGATATCCTCCAAGGTCCTTTTTGGCTCTGCCATTCTGTGGCTTCAGATTCTCTTCGTCTTGGGTAATGTTTTTGTTTTTTAGGGCATCGAACAGACCCAAACATTCTTACATGCTTATTCCAGTTTGGGCTGCTAGGAAGACAAAAGGCAAGGTCTTACATTTCAGTAAGGCTTTACAAAGTGGCTTTACATACGTATCTTTTATTAAATCTTCATGGAAACGCCGGAGGAATTTTGCAGATAAGGAGAATGAGACCCAGGGAAGTTAAGTGATTTGTCCAAGGTCACACAGCTTGCAGGAAGCAGGGCCACGTTTAAAAGAAGTCCTTCCACCTGTCGGTGCAATGTTATTCGCAGAATGCCACAGTGCCTTACAATCTAAGAGATGGTCGTGATGATATTATAAGGACTCTTTTAGTTCCTTCAGCCAATAATCCAGCATTGACTCTGTTGGTCCTGATTGGGTCGTGGGTACAACTCTGAACCAATCACTGTGGCCAGAGGAGTGTAAAGCTTCTGATTGGCCAGGCCTAGTCACAGCCTCCTCCTGAAACTTGCAGAAGCCAACCACATAGCTGAAAATGGGAGGTGAAAAATTAGGGGTAGTCATCAGATGAAGAGAGAATAAATGACACAGAAAAATAAGAAAATTCCCATTAAATACAGAGTAAGCATTTCGCCCTGAAATACATAAAAAAGAAGTTATTTTTAAATGTTTCATATTCTATTTTGTCTTAATTGAATTTACTTTTTGCAAAAGCAGTTTTTCCTTGAATTGATGTCAAATCAAGTACTAACTCAAGGGTGGTTGAGGAAGCATAACTATAAAATCTCAATCATTTCTAGTATTAAGATTTCTGAAATCCATATCCTTTTAGTGCATTTGGTCTTGGTTCAAATAAGACAAGCTCATTCTTCTTTGGAACATGAAATAAGAATTTGGATCTCTCCCAGTTAGAACAAATCAACAAACATTTCTTGGGCACCTATGTGCAAGGTGCTCCTAAGAAAAAGAGGTCATTGGGCCAACCATGTTTCCTGCTTTGTTAATTTGACTCCGCCATCTAATTTTCTGTTTCTTGCCCTGTGATTCTCAGATTTTATACCTGTGAGACATTTTACTTTTTGGGTATGCATCATGCGAATTCTTTTTGGCTTAGAGAAACTGCTCAAAACGTTTTTTTTTGTTTTTTTTAAAAATGTTTTTGGATTATACTCTGTTGAACAAAACTTTCCCCTCAGTTGTCATGGCAATTTTCATATTGCAAGAGCTAGATGTCAGCCTAGAAGTTTGACAAGTAGATGACTTCCAGACAGAGGGGCTGATTTAGGACATTTGGACAGGGACACAGGGCTTTTACTGTACTCTAAACTAGTTTACATAATTTGCAAATGGTTTTGGTTCAAGTAAGCTAACCTCTAAACCAACCATAGAGTGTTTGGTTACATCCCAAGTCCCTACAAGAAACTACTCAACTCATTCATTTATATTCTGTAAGTTTCACCTACTAGCTGACTAGTTAGCTTGCAGATGTGGGGGAAATGAAAGTTGTCTGCATCTTGCACTTGTTGGTGTCAGGGCCAAGGAAAACTTTCCCTTTGCCCTCTGAAGTTTCACTGAAAACCACTGAAAGAAAGGCAGATTAATAGGAGAAAGGGCATACAAATTTTATTAACGTGTACACGGGAGACTTCAGAATGAAGACCCAAAGATACAGGGAAAATTGTCCATTTTTTATGCTTAGGTTCAACAAAGTATGGACAGCTGTATAGAAATATGGTTGGACAGGCCAGGTGTGGTGGCTCACGCCTGTAATCCTAGCACTCTGGAAGGCCGAGGCACGAGGATCATTTGAGCTCAGTAGTTCGAAACCAGCCTGAGCAAGAGCAAGACCCCGTCTCTACTAAAAAAAAAACAATAGAAAGAAATTAGCTGGACAACTAAAAATATATAGAAAAAATTAGCTGGGCCGGGCATGCTGGCGCACGCCTGTAGTCCCAGCTACTTGGGAGGCTGAGGCAAGAGGATCGCTTGAGCCCAGGAGTTTGAGGTTGCTATGAGGTAGGCTGATACCACGGCATTCTAGCCTGGGCAACAGAGTGAGACTCTGTCAAAAAAAAAAGAAAGGAAGAAAGGAAGAAATAAATAAATAAATAAATAAATAAATATGGTTGGACAAAAGGGGTATGATCTAATGCTAATAGACTAAGTGTGGAAACCCAGCAAGGCCTGTCTGTCTAGATTCTTCTTGGCCTCTCTGAGCAGCATTTCTTCCTTCTGGCGTGGGGTTTCTTAATGACCTACAATCAAACAAGGTAGGTCAGATAATTTTTTTATGGCCAGTTTTCACACAGAAAGGCAGAGGGAAATTTAGAGTAATATCTGTAGGTTTTATGGCTGGCTTTGGGGAAAAGGGGTTCTGGTTTCTGTGACCCACACTGGGGAAGAGGGATTCTAGTTTCTACGGCTAGCCTAGGGGAGAATGGGACTGAGAGACAGGAGGGCAGGAGAAAATCAGAGAAAAACTTTTGTTTCTGAGGCTGCTGCTGAGGCCTTCATTTTGGGGTACTGTTTTCGGAGTCCCACCATTAGCAAGCTGGATGCTGTCATGCTTTTGCTCCACATGTCTTTTAACCCATCCCCAAGTTGTACTGGCTTCCAAAACCATGAATCCATCCCCTTATTACCCCTCTGCCCTGAAGCCTGAGTCTTACATGCTGTCTGGGACCACTGCTCAGGAGAATGTGATTGGCAAGTCATAATGTGCTCAGCAAAAGGAAAGTGTTCTCGTTAAAGTTGGAGTTGCAGCTTTTTTATTTCTCCCAAAGACTCTTTGCTTCGTTCAGGTTTGCCTTTTAATTATTCTACCTTTTCAGTGAGAGTCTGTATACCTACTTTTTGTTTTTGTCATCATTATTCGTGTTTTTATTGGGAGAAAGAGTTATCTGTAGTCCCAGTTCTTGAAACTAAAGCTGCTTTTTGTTTAATCATGTAAAGGAAGAATTAAAAAAATTTTTTTATTCACATACTATGAAATTTGCCCATTTTAAGTATATAATTCAATGATTTTTAGAAAATTGACAGAGTTGTACAGACATAATCACAATCCAATACAATTTTAGAGCATTTCTGACACCTCAAAAAGATACTCAGTGTCCATTTGTAGTCATTTTTCACTCCCACCTCTAGCTTCAGGCAATCAATAAAGAAGGATGTTTTAAATTGATCTCATGGAGACAGAGAGTAGAATGATGCGTTACTAGAGATTGGGAAGGGTAGTAGGGAGGGGAGGATAAAGTGCGGATGGTTAATGGTTGCAAAAATGTAGTTGGATAGTTATATAGCATGAGCAATATTTGATAGCACAACAAAGAGACTATAATCAACAGTTATAAAGTTAGGATATACTTTAAAATAACTAAAAAAGTGGAATTGGAATGTTCCTAACACAAAGAAATGTTTAATGCCAGAGGTAATGGCTACCCCAATTACCCTGACTTGATTAATCTACATTGTATACCTGTATCAAAACATCACATGTACCCTATAGTGATATATAAGTATTATGTACCCATAATAATTAAAAATAAAATGATTTTTAAAAAAGAAGGATTTTTTATCCTTAATATACGTGGCTTCACGGCTAAATCCTGGAAGTTCCTTTTGGGATTCTTGAATGGCCATTATGCCAGGAAAAAAATAAGAGAAACAAAGCCTTCATTATTTTTTTCCTGGTTACAAAAGTAAGACATGCTCATTGTGAAACAAATTCAAAATTTAAAGAAAAGTAGTTTTAAAATATGTGAGTTGTAACAGGAAAAAACACTGCTAATATTTTGGTATAAGATATTTCAGGTTTAGGCCGGGCATAGTGGCTCACGCCTGTAATCCTAGCACTCTGGAAGGCCGAGGTGGGAGGATTGCTCAAGGTCAGGAGTTCAAAACCAGCCTGAGCAAGAGCGAGACCCCGTCTCTACTAAAAATAGAAAGAAATTAATTGGCCAACTAAAAATATATAGAAAAATTTAGCCAGGCATGGTGGCGCATGCCTGTAGCCCCAGCTACTTGGGCTGAGGCAGGAGGATGGCTTGAGCCCAGGAGTTTGAGGTTGCTGTGAGCTAGGCTGACGCCACGGCACTCTAGCCCGGGCAACAGAGTGAGACTCTGTCTCAAAAAAAAAAAAAAAAAAAAGATATTTCAGGTTTTTTGAATCATCTTATAAATAATAAATATTTATTGTAGAAAATGGAGAAAATAGTTAAAAGCACAAATATGGGGGAAATAATCACTCAGTCTCACTATCCAGAGATAACCTGTTAGCTTTTCCAGTGTAACAAATGGCCTCAAAAATCTCAATGGCATACAACAATGAGCAACTATTTTTTGCTCACTGTTCTGTGGATAGGCTCTGGGCAGCTCTATTTCAGGGTACAGGTCAATTTTAGGTTTGTTTCATGGGTGTCCATTTGTGTCTTGGGCTCAGTGATTACGTAGCACATGTCTGCTCAGAGGATGAGTGGAAACATGATACTTCTTAAGGCCAGAGATCAGACCTGCCATACTTCATTGGCCAAAACAAGGCACACTGAGAAATCCAACTTCAATGGGCAGAGAAGTATACTCCTTCCATGGTAATACTGGGGGAAGGGAGTCAATATATTTTTTCTTTTTTTATTTGATTTTTGCAGTGACTTGGAAAATAGTCAACTTTTGCTGAACTGTATTTCAGCACCCTGTTAGTATCTTGATATTTATACTTTTGTTCCCCCCATATAATAGATTTTTATGTTTGGTTTTGTTACAAAATTGTTTCTTTTTAATATGCACATGTAAAGATGTTCAACATCAGTATTTATTAGGAAAATGCAAATCAAAACCACAATAAGATACCACTTCACACCCATTGGGATGGCTATTACCCAAAAAACAGAAAATAATAAGTGTTGATGAGAACGTGGACAGATTGGGACTCTTGTGCACTGTCGGTGGGAGTGGAAAATGGCGCAGCTGCTGTGGAAAACAGTATGGCAGTTCCTCGCAAAATTAAAAATGGAATTATCATCTGATCCAGCAATTCCACTTCTGGGTATACACCCAAAAGAATTAAAAGCAAGGACTTGACCAAATATTTATACACCCATGTTCATAGCAGCATTATTTACAATAGCCAAAAGGTAGAAGCAATCCAAGTCAATTCAAGTGTTCATCGTCAGATGAGTGGATAAACAAAATGAGGTACGTCCATAAATGGAACGTTATTCAGCCTTAAAAAGGAAGGAAATTCCAACACATGCTACAACTTGGATGAACCTTAAAGGCATTATAATGAGTGAAATAAGCCAGTCACAAAAAAACAACTACTGTATTGTTCCACTTGTATAAGATACCCAGTATAGTCAAATTCATAGAAACAGAAAATAGAATGGTGTATTCCAGGGGTTTAGGGGAGGCAGAGATGGGGAATTATTGTTTAGTGGGTACAGAGTTTCAGTTTTTCAAGATGGAATAAGTTTTGGAGATGGATTGTGGTGATAGTTGCACAACAGTATGAATGTACTTAATACCACCGAAGTGTACATTTAAAAATGGTTAAAGTGGTAAATTTTATGTTATATAAGCTTTTATCATAACAAAAATGGTTTTTTTCTGTATATATGATTTTAATTGCCTTATTAACATTTCCAAGTTAATAAACATTATTTTATAACATGATTTTTCATGATTGCATATGTCCTTAATAATAAATTATATTAATATTTACATTATGAGAAACTACACATATGGAATCATGAAAAATCATGTTATAAAATAAATATGTCCTTAATATAAATACGTTCTCATTTTTTTGCTACTGTAAATAATATACTTTTGTTTCCATCTCTGATTACTTTCTTTAGATAAACTTCCAGAAATGGAATTATGAGGTCAGTGGATATGAATATTTAAAAATGTAAAAATTCTACATTCCCACTTCTTCATTCACTTGCCATTATGGCATATCACTATTGCAAAAAATTGTATTTCTTTTTTCAGGTGAAAATGTTATTCTATAAAACTTTTAATTTGCGTTTCAAAGATGGGTAATGAAATTGAACATACATATTTGATGTGGCTTTTCTTTTTCCCTTCCCACCACATCTCCACCCCTGTCTCTCCTTTACCTTCTGTGTGACAATTGCCTGCTCATGACATTCGCCCAGTACAGTGGCATACGAAGGGCAGGACAATGGGAGCAGTCTACCATGGGTGCAGGCAATATGGGGTTATATTGTCTGTAGACAATTTAAAACCAGTTGTAAAACCTACAGTCTGAGCCTGGTGTGTTGAGCGCCTGTAGTCCCAGCTACTAGTGAGGCTAAGGCAGGAGGATCACTTGAGCACGGAGTTGGAGACTGCAGTGTGTCACGGCTGCACCTGTGAATAGCCACTGCATTCCAGCCTGGGCATAATATTGAGACTCTTTCTCTTGAAAAAAAAAAAAA
>VBSM01002217.1:23015693-23028996 GCA_008086735.1 Cheirogaleus medius | reverse complement strand
CTCAAGCAGTCCTCCTGCCTCAGCTTCCCAAAGTGCTGGGATTACAGGCATGAGTCACTGAGCCTGGCCTCTGTTTCATTTTTGTGGATAGTGTTTAAATTGTTTTGAATAAGTGATTCATTCACATGTTTAAAATTCAAAAAGTACAAAAGGGTCATCAGGGGGGAAAAGCATCCCTCTCACCCTAATCCCCCAGCTACCTAATTCTTTTCCTCCCAGGCAACCATTGTGATTAACTTCCTATGCATCCTGCCAAAAAAGAGTTTATGCATAACATTTCTTCTCTTTTAATCAAATAGAAGCATATTGTAATACTGCTCAGCCTTGCTTTTTTCCCCCCACTTAGTAATAGATGTTAGAGATCTTTCAATATCATTAACTTAAAACCTTCCTTTTTTTTTCCTGCATAGTACTTCTTTATATGCATGTGCCATAATTGATTTTATCATTTACCTACTGATGGACATGAATCATTTTGCATATGTACCGGTATATCTGTAAGATAAATTTCCAGTGGTGAAGTTTTTGCATTAAAAGATTAGTGGATTTGCACATCAGACCCTGCTAAATTGTTCATTCTACAGGTTTTAATTTATACTCACAACAGTTATGAAAGAGTGTGTGTTCACCACATGTTCACAACCATAATGTGGATGTTTATAAGTCTCTTAATTAAGAAACATATTTTCCTGAACTATTTGAAAGTAAGTTGCTAATATCACATTATTCCTAAAGAGTTCAATGTGCCCTTCCTAAAACATAAGAGAACATTCTCCTATCTAACCACAATGCCATTGTTAAAGCTATGAACCTTAACAATACTTTCATAGCTTCATTTTATAGCCAGTCCCTATTCATATTTCCCTAATTGTCTCAAGTCTTTTACAGATGCTTTACTTTTTGGAACCAGGAATAGATAAGCTTCATCTGGTGTGTTTGATATGTGTCCTTGGTTTCCTAATCTAGTCCCTTCAGACTTCTCGTTGATGATATTCACTTCTTGAAGAGACCAAGCCAATCATCTTGTAGAAAGTCTATCATTCTCCTCACTTCATTGGCTTTTTTACTTCTGATGTCACTAACACCGTTTGGTCCCCAGAGAAATGCTTCTCTACATGTATGTCTTTAGAACCCAACACAATTTTTTTAAAGGGGTGAGGGGCTGTGCGGAGGGGTGTTCAGTTGCCTTGTTTGTTTTTGTTGAGACAGAGTCTTACTCTGTCGCCCTGAGTAGAGTGCAGTGGCATCATCATAGCTCACCGCAACCTCAAATTCCTGGGCTCAAGTGATCCTCCTGCCTTAGCCTCCCCAGTATCTGGGACTACAGGCGGGCACCATAACGCCCAGCTGGTTTTTCTTTTTTTTTTTCCCCTTTCTTTGTCTTGAAGTCATGAGCTCAAGCAATCTTCCCACCTAGCCTCCCAGAGTGCTAGGAGGTGTGAGCCACTGTGCCTGGCCCCCAACATGATTGTGACCAATGCTTTGCAAAGTTAGGGTAATGCCTACTACCAATTATGAAGGAACACTGCATTGGCTTGCTTGCAAGGTGGAAGTTAGGAGTGGAAATACTTAGGAGAAAAGATAACTCATCAAATCATTCTTCTTTGCATGAACGCACAATTCTTCCAAAAATCTTCATGAATTTGTGTGGTGTTTATCACAGTTGCACATTTTGCAATATCAAACAATTCATATATATGTTCGAAGTGTAATACCTAATATTTATATAGGCAACTAAATGAATATTGAACACTAGAATTGCAAAAATTTTTATTTCTCCAAAAATATTATTAAGATTTCACTAAATTTTCAAAAAATTAAGTATACTTTCAGTTTTATTTAAATACTTTTCATTTAACCTATATAAAATTTTGATATTTATTAATAATAAATTGTTTGCCTTTTAGTAAATCTTTTTTAATATTTAGAAGAAAAATAATATTTTGGAATAAAAATAAATTTAAATTTTCTATATTTACATTTATTTAGTTTATATTTTTGATAAAATGTATTCAAATTGTGGATACTTTAAGTATCATTACATTTTATATTTTTAATCTTTTAGATTATTACTATTTATAATAATGTGAAATTATTAATTATAACAACCTACTGAGTGGTTTTACTGAAATGAAGGCAGAAAAAGCTAATTTTGTCCAAATAAATATACAATTTATAAAATTATGTATGTCTTTATTTCATTATAACATCACAGTGCATCAATATAATACTCACATGCACAATCGTGACTTAATTTAGTTGTCTTTGATATTTTTCCAGCTTTTAGTCATCTAAATAACTCTGTATAAAAATCATAGCTTTTACACATATACTATACACATTTTAAAGGCATATTTGTCGAGATATGAGAATAAAATATACTTTATGAAAGTTGATAGCTCATTTCAAATGTTTTAAATGTCCGTGGTATTGGGCTTCCTTGCGTTCTGGAACCTCAGGCCTTGTAAATGTGAGATGGGCTTGCACACACACACTCAGGTCTCCCCACTGGGTCCAGCCTTCAGGTTTGATTAAGGTTGCTATCCACTGGATCTCTCTGCTGAGAACATACATTTTGTCTTTGTATTTGGTCAGTAATTTTGTAAGGTAAGACTGTGTAAGGTAAGACTTTGTACCATGTTTTAGCAACCATTGACAATCTTTGTCAAATCAGTTATTACATTGGGAACTGGAAAAAGATGATTTTTCTAATTCTATGATTGCTTCTGTATTTATTAGATGATATTATTCTGTAACAAAGAGCCAGCCAGCCTACTCTCCTTCCTACTTTCCTTTCTTCCTTCCTTTCCATTGTTTCTTTCTTTTCTCAATATGGACTCATAATTGTGTAACATATTCAATATGTTACAGTCATAGTCATTATTCCGTCTGATGCTCAGATTGTTACAAATTTTGCAGATGGGATTCCTTTCAAGCTAGTTCCTATGCCCTTCTGACCTGACCACTTTAGTCTTTGAGCAATTTCTATCTTCTAACCCCAAATGTCCCAGCTTGCTTTGTACTTCCCCAGCCTTGGACTTGGAATCACCTGGATCCTTAAGAAGCTTCTCAATCAGAAAATAAATTCTTAGTTTGAGTGATACTGAACATCATTTTATTTGTTGAAGGGCCATTCGATTTTGGTATTGTCGGGTTTGTTAAAAAGCCATTTGAATAGGTATATAGCAGTATGTCATTGCAGTTTTGATTTACATTTCCCTTAGAATTAATGATACTGAGCATATTTTCATGCATTTATTTGCCATTTGCATCTCTTCTTTGATAAAGTGTTCTTTTTAATTGGGTTATTTGTGTTCTTATTATTGGATTATAAGATTTCTTTATGTATTCTTAATAAAAGTCCTTTATGAGATAGTGGTGTGCAAATATTTTGTCCCAGCTAGTGGCTTGCCGTTTCATTTTCTTAGTAAGAGTAAATGCTTCTAGTTTGATGAAATTTAATTTTTTTTTAAGGATCATGCTTTGTGTGTCCTATCTAAGAATTCTTTGCCTAACCCAAGTTCACAAAGATTTTCTTCTAGACATTTTTTAGTCTTAGCCTTTACTTTATTTATTTATTTATTTTTTTGAGACAGAGTCTTACTTTGTAGCCCAGGTTAGAGTGAGTGCCGTGGCGTCAGCCTAGCTCACAGCAACCTCAAGCTCCTGGGCTCAAGCAATCCTTCTGCCTCAGCCTCCCAAGTAGCTGGGACTACAGGCATGTGCCATCATGCCCGGCTATTTTTTCCTGTATATTTTTAGTTGGCCAATTAATTTCTTTCTATTTTTAGTAGAGACGAGGTCTCGCTCTTGGTCAGGCTGCTTTCGAACTCCTGACCTTGAGCTATCCACCCGCCTCGGCCTCCCAGAGTGCTAGGATTACATTAGCCTTTACTTTAGATCTATGATTCATTACAACTTAACTTTTTCATATGATAAGAGGTCAAGCAAATAATTTTTTAATGGAATATCACCATTCTAAAATATTCTGTCAAAAGTTACATAGGATATAGCTCAGCCACTTGATTTAAACTTCTTTTTGTTTTTTTAAAATTTCTTTTTAAAAGTTTTTAAATGACAGATGATAATTGTATATATTTATGGGGTACAATGTGATGTTTTGATATATGTATACATTGTAGAAACATTGAATCAAACTAACATATCTATCACCTCACTTACTGATCATTTTTTTTGTGGTAAGAAAGTTTAAAATCTTCTCTTTTAGCAATTTTGGTATATACTATGCATTATTATTAACTGTGGTCACCATGCTGTGCAATAGAACTCTAAAACTTATTTCTCCTGTGTAACTGAAACTTTGTATCCTTTGTCTAACATCTCTCCTTTCCCTACCTTTCCCACCCACCTCCCTCCAGCCTCTGTCACCACCATTATGCTCTCTGCTTCTATGAGTTCAGCTTTTTAAGATTCTCCCTGTATGTGAGAATATATCTGTCTTCTTAAATGAGAGAATGTGGGTATTTTCCTCCACTTATTTTTTGAACTTTCATTTTTAACCAGGATACATGCCACAGTTTACTCAATCTACCCATTAATCACTTTCCTTAGTAGCATGAAAACTATCAGATAGGATATTTCCAAGTGTAGAGAAAAATCGTGATTCTAAATATAAAAACGCTTGATGTTATTGATCTGAAAATATAGATCTCAAAAATCTCTGACAAGACAGACTTGCTTTAGTTTTAAAAATTTCAGTGGAAAAATATTAGTTTAGTGATTTCCTTTTTCTTAAAATTCCTATTTACTCAATGAATGCATTTTAAAAGTGAATCCTCAAGTGAAGTATTTTGTAACAAGATTCATTTTGATACAGGCTATGAATCTCCTTTTGGTGTTACCGGCCTGTGGTCTGCCCGTGGCAAGGCCAGTTAACATAGCAGGCGCACCTTAATTGTTCCCGCATCTTTTGAGGATGGTTATTAAGATTTACGGAGGATGTGTGCCTAAAGAGACATCATGGCAATGAAAAAGCTCTTGTGCTTTATGAACGTGGGGAGGCAGCCCTTCGATTAGTGACAAGGTGGAAGAGGCTGATATCTAACGGGCTCTTGCTATTTGTGACGCTGTCTCTTGGTCTCATCGTTGGCCGGAAGTCTTTGTCCACAAGCAGCAACTCCATTCTGCGCTGCTACGGCTGTCCCTTTGGTCAGCCTTTCTGGAAAAGTTTCTTCAAGCACAGCATGACTTACAGTTGGAAATGACAACCCTTGTAGGTGGCAAGCAGCACTCAACACACTTTTTGCAGAATCCCACCTGTAAACATTGCGATAGAAAAGTGGTATTTTCTATGCTCTAGATATTGGATTTAATAATGAGTTGGTGTCAAAGTCATACACAGAAAAGAGGGAAGGATGTTACTGGATGCTCAGCATGGTATCTACAAAAACAGTCTGTAGAATGAAGCAAATTATCAGTCTTTCCAGGATTGATGAAAGCCAAAATGGGCTGGAATGTGATGTGGAGGGGAACCTAATATAATTACATTTTGGCTTTGGGCCTGGCTCTCTTGAAACCATGTCTTCTTTTTAAAGTCACAGAAGACAAGGAACATACATGGAGTCATTGACATCTCTTACTTCTGCCTGTGCAGGCCTGCCACAACTTTTGGTGACTGAGAAGTCATAAAAAGGATGAACAGAAAAGACTTATTTTGAAATTCTGTCTTGTTACCAATGCAGGAATGGTTAGGATCTTAATATCCTCGAAAAACTAAATAGAAGAAGAATCTTCATATTCAGCTTTGTGAATTAGGAAAATGTAGTTAATACATCAAAATTAAATTTTACTACTAAAAAAACTGGATGTGATTAAGTAGATAGTTCTTTCTCCTTTTTAAATGTGGTTGGTTGGTTGGTTTCTAGGTGAGTTCCTTTATTTCCAAATGTCCAGATTTCTGTATGTCATAAATTAGATTCTTACCAGTTCTGCAGGTACAAGCCTGTCTCCTTTGTGGCAGCTTGAACTTGGGTCACAACCTAAGATAATTCTGGTAACTGGCACATGTGATTGGGTGCCTTTAAATGGCAGAGTTACACAAAGTCTCTAAAAGGACCAACAGCTACTAAGGGATTGTAACTGCTTTTTGAGTACTGTACTTAAAATCTCAGCTGTTAATGACTAGTGATTCTCAGAAATTATTGCAATAAGCAATTTTATTAATCGTTTTATTAACTGAATTATAGAAACATGTATGTGTACATAATAAAATATATATATATATATTTTTGAGACAGAGTCTCACTCTGTTGCCCGGGCTAGAGTGCCGTGGCGTCAGCCTCCCTCACAGCAACCTCAAAGTCCCGGGCTCAAGCAATCTTCTGCCTCAGCCTCCCGAATAGCTGGGACTACAGGCATGCGCCACCATGCCTGGCTAATTTTTTCTATATATTTTTAGTTGGCCAATTAATTTCTTTCTATTTTTAGTAGAGATGGGGTCTCGCTCTGGTTTCGAACTCCTGACCTTGAGCGATCCGCCCACCTCAGCCTCCCAGAGTGCTAGGATTACAGGCGTGAGCCACTGCGCCCTGCCCGTAATAAAATATTTTGCGTAAGTTCACTTGTGGGTGCCAACTCTTTCAGAACTGAGAATTCTAAAGAAAACAATTGAACAGGTACCAATTGTCTTGCATTGCACTAAAAGCCTTGCAGATACAATTTTAAATTATTAAATATCCTCAACTCTTTTAGGAAGCAAGAAGACAGTATATCGCAAATGTGGGTTCATATTCTTTTACTCAGTAATTCAACTTCTGGGAAATCTTTTAAAAGGGCATAATCCAAAAGAAGGAAAAGAAACATGTACTTAGATTTTCATAGCAAGGTTATTTATAATAGAAAAAAAGAAAAGAAATTTGTCATAGGAGATGGATGCTTAAATCAATTGTTAAAAACCTGATGGGCTATTATATAGTTTTAAAATGATGTTTATTATTTCTAATTTATAGATATGTAATATGCATGTGATTCGATATTAACCAAAAAAGCAAAAATGTGTATCCAATATGGTCGAAACTATATAAGGATATATATTCATAGGAATGAAGAATGAAAATGTTATTAAAAACACAAATGTAATAATGATTATATTGTAGGAGATTCTAAAAGTATTAAATTATTTTTAACCAATGTTTTTATTTTAACAATGAAAGAAATTAGATCCTTAAGAAGCCTCTCAATGTAGTTTAATCAGAAAATAAATTCTTAGTGTGAGTGATATTAAAACTCAATTGTTGAAGGGCCATTTATTTTCTGGAACTTTCTGCTGATAAAAGAAATTAGAGTCTCTTTAAATTACTAAGCCACAAATATTATATCAAATTTATATAATCTTAGACTAGCTAAATACACTATTTTTCACATATTTCCAAAAAAGCCAAAAAAAGAATATGTACCATCAAAGAATAAATTATATAACTAGGTATACTGTTCAGCTGACTTTTTTTTTTTTTTTTTTTTTTTTTTTTTTTTTTTTTTTTTTGGCAAGCTTTTCTTGCTGAAGGAGCAGTACTTTTCTTTCTTTTCATTTCTTTACTTTTCTTTTTTATTTTGACACAGAGTCTTGCTCTGTTGCCCAGGGTAGAGTGCAGTGGTGCAATCATAGCTCACGGCAACCTCAAACTCCTGGGCTCAAGCGATCCTCCTGCCTCAGCTTCCTGAGTACCTGGGACTACAGGTGTACACAACCACACCTGACTAATTTTTCAATTTTTTGTAGGGACAAGGTCCTTGCTATGTTGCTCACTGAGGCAGTACTCAAGGAGCAGTACTTTGATTTACATGCTGGCACAGATCCTTTCTCTTGTTGCAGATGACTGTCTCAGACAACACCCTGAACAGCCCTGCCTCGGCACACTTACCTTTCTGTTTCCTAAACATGCTGATCTAGTTTCTGTCCTGGGGTTTTGCACTTACTGCTTCTTCTGCTTGGAATGCTCATGTTCTGTATTGTCCCATTCCTGAGTCCTTCTCAACAGTTAGGTATCAGTTCAAATGTTATCTTTTAAAAGAAGTTTTCATTAACCTACCCTAGCCAAGGTTGTGCCATGAAATTTCTTTTTCCTTTTCCTGGAACTCTTCAGCAAGCTCTCCAACATTTAGTTGTGTGTTGGGAGGTACATTTGTGGGTAATTTTTTGGATATGACAATGATATGCTTGGAGTCTATTCCACATGGAACCAGAGCAAGTCATTGCCAGTTACCAATGTGTGGGAAGAGACCTGCTTCTTTCATTTGCAATAGGAAGACTCTAAAGATCTCACGAAGGATCCAGGAAAGCTCCACACTTAGGACACAGGGTGGAGGCTCTGCTAAAGGAAGCAGAATGAGACCAGGGACTTTAGAGGCCTCTTCACTTTCTAATCCTGACAAATGATGTGCATTTTCATCTCTCTCATTCCCAAGTCGCCATATATACCTTTATTATACATTATTTTATATATTATATATGTTTCAAGAAGTCCTGGATGAAATGATGGTGGTGGAGGCAATTTTGCAGAAGCAACACTCCTGTCATACAAAAAGCAAAGACGCTATTTTAAGAAAGTTTATTCCTGGTATGTCTTTCCTTTTGGCACCGAACACATTCTTTTTGATATGGAGAGACAGATGCTCTGGGATTGCCCGGGGACCATCCTGCCTGATGCCCACCTACTATCCCAGCCTTTCTCCTCCTCATCAGTCACCAGAAAACTGACCTTTTTTGTAAAGTAGCAGTGATGAAAACTTTCCAGGATTCAGGGGGTAGAGGATATGCATCTTTGACCCATGAGCTAAGCAGAGTCTCAGAAATTCCATGGAGTAGGCAGAGGCCAGCAGAGCTTTGCAAATGTTTTGAATTCACAACCCTCTCACTTTAACTTTTCTTGTTAACTACAAATATGCTAATAAAGCAAAAATTAATATTAGTATAGCACCCGTAAGCCAGATACCCAGAAAGGGTCTGAAAAAAATCAATAATTCAATGTTAAGAATAGAAGTTGTGGGGGTTGTAGTAAAATCTTTTTCTCTACTTATTATGCCACTTATCTAGGCCAAAATATGACACATGGATAAATCACATCTATCAGTGTGATTTGCTTTCTGAAATGGTTCTTGATTATACTCGGGGATAAATGCACTGCTACAGGATGAAGATAATAGTATAATCTGGAAAGAAGAGAAAGAAATTGTTTCAGAAATACCTTCACAGAATCTAAAATCAGTAGATTTGCAAAATCACCTAAGCTTAACATTTCTTCCAAATGTCCCAAGGAACTAATGTAAACTTCTGAAGACTCTTTTAGTGTCATGAAAATGTATTTGGAAGGACCCTGATTCTCGCCTCGAATATACTTACTGGTTTGACAGGTAGGATTAAATTCTTCAAAATTCAAACTTCATGGGTAATTTTCTTTTTTAAAACATTTATTTTTTTTAGCCTAGAAATCTCCCTTAAATAGAGTTCTTTTAAAAAATTTTTGGCCCCAAGATGGTCTAGCAGTTAGAAGTAAAGCCTCTGGACTTGTATGGCCTGGGTTCAAATCTCAACTGTCATGTACTCAGTCTGTGACCTGGGCAAGTTACTTAATCTCTCTCAGCCTCATTCTCTTCATTTGTAAAATAAGGGTGAAAATAGCACACATCTCATAAGTTGTTATGAAGACTAAATAAGTTAATCAATGTAAAACACTTAGAACAGCCTCTGGTGTATAATAAATCTTTGAAAAGGGTTTACTATTGTTGTTTTAAGCCTAGGGTGTCAAAGCATTAGGTTAGGTATTCATGGTAAAACCTAGCTGAATTGGATTAATATTCTTAAATTAGTTAATATTAATTTCACTGTTTGGACTAAATAGTGCTGATTAGTTTGCCTAGTAGTGCCCAAAACAAACTTTAAAGCGGTAGTTCTCAAACTTGAGTTTGAGAATCAGAATCAACGGAAAGGCTTGTTAAGACACAGATTGCTGGGCTTTGCTCTAGAGTTTGTAATTCAACAGCTCTGAACTTAGTATTTCCTTTCTAACAAGCTATTGGGGGCTACCAATGATGTTCCACGGATGGCACTTTGAGACCAACGGCTCTGCATGTTTGAGGAGTTCATGGTCATTATATGAAGGAAAAATTCTCCCCTCTTCTTTTGTTTTTTTGTGAGAAACACAGCCTTCCTGTGGTTTCCTGGGAACTATAGCGTTCTTTATAAACAACTTGATGCCTTTAATTAAATTAAAGTCTCCTTTTACTGCTTTACTTCATCTTTGCAAGTACTTCCTAGACAGTTCGTCTCTGGTCTGGAGCATCAGTGTTTTGTTTTGCTTTTTAATTGTTTAGGACCATTAACTTTGCATAACAGATCACCTTTTGCTTCCCGTAGTATACCATGACCACAGTCTGATCTTGGGCAGTTTCCTAACCTATCTTTGGTTCCTTCATTGGCAAAGAGAGTATCGTCTCCCTCTTAACAGGGTGTTGTGAGGGTTGAATGAAAAATGTAAGGGAAGTCTTTGGTGTGTACCTGACCCAGAACAATGGTCCAATAAATGTGAGCTATTAGTGTTCAATAAAGAAGACACAAAGCTGAGAACTGGATTTAAAAAGCAAAGTCATTGAAAAGTAATAGACAAGAAAATATCTTTTTTTTTTTTTAATAAAAAAGGGGATAGGAGCGAGGAGTTTTTAAATTTTGATCATATTAAGAAGCCAAGTCACCGTTTAGTTCACTTCAGCACCTAATAATATCACACATGAGTTAAGGCCAACTTATGGGAGTATTTTGACTTGTTCCAACTTGAGGGACTAGTCACTAGACAAACCTGGCTGGGGCTTACCAATATGCTGGCAGAGGAGTTTCGCTGCCTTTGTCTTTTCTCCATCAGTGTTGTGCACACTTACTTTCCCAGGTAGAGGAAACTCTAATTCATCTTATATCTTTTCATATTGTGAATGCAATGCTTTCTCTTTCAGTTAATTTATTTTCTTGGAGCATACATTTTCCAAACCACATTTCAGAAAATCACAACTTAACATAATTTGGCAGGAGTTGCCACAACTGAATAACTCATTTTTGCAAAAGTTTTGGATTCTTTGGAAGAAATTGTAAGTCTCACTTTTGCCTAATATCATTAAGTTGATTCTTTTCATACACACATATTTGTTCTGCTGGCAGCACCAGACATCATAAAGTTATGTCTGCAAAAGTGGATCTTTGCAGTAGATATATTAAAATTCTAAATAAGTCTCCAAACACTTCCTTATAGTATAAAACAAAAGAGGCCATTATTGTTGACATTACTATGGCTGCAAAATAATTTTAAAATTTATTTTGGGTAGGAGGCACCACATAAGGAAAAGAACTTGGAGAAACATAAACTTTTATGGAGAGAATTTTATATAAGAACTTCTCTTTTACAGCAAGGCAATCCAAAACATGTATTTCAGTAAAGTGAATGAAACGATAACTTTTGGCCTAGCAGCAAAATATGAGCTCAAAGCATTTCCTCTTTGTTTTTAGCTTAACTATTCATAATGCGTGTAGTTACCAATTTGCAAACACCTGACTTAAAATGAGTCAGCAAACAGCTAACCTCGTTCCGGGTCCTCACACTTTTATTACCAGAGCCCTGCTCATTGGAGTTACTTTGGAAGAATAGTCTAAAAAATAAAAAAAAATAAAAAAATAAAAAAAATTCAACTGGAGACTTTGTAGCGGTGGTCCTCAAACTGTAGTCTGCATCAAAAATCCCCTGCAGAGGGGCTTGTTTCAACAGATATTGATAAGCCCACCTTAGGGTTGCTGACTCAATGGGCCTGGAAAGAGGCACAAAAATTCGCATTTCTAACAAGTTCCCAGTTGATGTTGATGCTGCTGGCCTAGATATCCCACGCTAAGAACTACTGATTGATTTAGAGTTGGTGAAGTCAAAATACTGGGAAAGAAGGAACTAATGAATTGTGATAGATCAGTTCTACTGCTTACCTGTGGGAACCTTGGCAGTAATAATAGAAACTACCTGGTAGAGTGGTGGTGAGGACCAAATGAAAAATTGTATGTAAACTACTTAGAAGCTACCTAATGAATGGTGGTGATTACAGATACTCTTCTTTAGTGGCTCCTTTGCTTTCAATATCCAATGCATTATTACTGAGAGGCAGCTAGGCACGAGGGCTCTGCAGGTGAGGAGGGCTAAGCTTGCTCCCTGTCCTCAATGAGTTTACAGTCTGATATTACTGAAATAATCAGTTGTTAAAAGAAAAACTTTTGACAAATTAAATTTAACCAAGTTTATTTGAGCAAGGAATGATTCCCAAATTGGGCAGCCAGCAGAAGAGGTTCAGAGAACTCTGCAATGTGAGCAAGCAGCACTTACAAACAGAAAATGGAAGTGAGGTGCAGAGGCAGCCTGACCAATCACAGCTCAGTGTTTGCCTTATTTGGACATGGTCTGACCCGTTGGGAACCTGTAATTGGCTGAAGCTCAGCAGCTGTGATTGGCTGAAGCTCAGCAGCTGTGATTGGCTGACACCTGGCTATTTGTTATAAAATGTACTCTTAATTTCGGCTTTCAGTTTATTTACCTACTAAGCTGAGCTGCAGTTTGTTATGTAAGGACTCAAGGTACAGAGGCAGCCTCAGGCCAAATTTAGTTTAATTTAACACAGTCAAATCAAATAAAATGACAGCCATGGCAAGTACTAGGAAAACAAGGTACAATGTGCTGTGAGCACATGTGAGAAGGAAATCTGACCAATATTTTCGGATTCTGACAGAATTTTTTCACTGTCTGCTTTACTGTATGAAATCTCACCAACTAAAAATTCATTTGAGTTGACCATCATCTGTCCTCAAGGGACAAATAACCCCTGCAAGGTATTTCACTTGGCCTTGCATTTTCAGGGACACTGAAAAACCACGATATACAATGTTTTTTTCCACATTCAGTTTTTCTTTTTAAATCGTGGTAAAATACACATAACATAAAATTTACCATTTTAATCGTTTTTAAGTGTACAGTTGAATAGTGTTAAGTGCATTCATATTGTGCAGCCAATCTCCAGAACTCTTTCATCTGCAAAACTGAAACTCTTTTACCCAATAAAGAACAACTGCTCATTTCCCCGCTCCCCCAGCCCTTGGAAACCACCATTCTGTTATGTTTCAATGAATTTGACTACTCTAGGGAACTCGTATGAGTGGAATCATACTGTATTTATAATTTTGTGACTGCTTCTTTCACTTAGTGTAATGTCCTCAAGGTTCATCCATGTTGTAGCATGCCAGGACTTCTTTTTTTTTTTAATTTATTTT
>VBSM01002217.1:22999513-23015593 GCA_008086735.1 Cheirogaleus medius | reverse complement strand
AGGCTGGTCTCGAACTCCTGAGCTCAAAGGATCCTCCCGCCTTGGCCTCCCACAATGCTAGGATTACAGGCATGAGCCACCACGTCCGGCCACAATCTTTCATTTTTAAAGGTCATTAATATTCCATTATATGTACAGTATATACCACATTTTATTTATCCATTCATCCATTGATGGACACTTGGGTTGCTTCCACCTTTTGGCTGTTGTGAATAATGTTTCTATAAAAATGAGTGTAGAAATATCTCTTTGAGACCCTGCTTTCAATTCTTTTGTTTATATACCTAGAAATTGAATTGCTGGATCATAGAGTAATTCTACTTTCAAATTTTTGAGGAATTGCCATACTGTTTGCCATATAGCTGCAACCATTTTGCATTCCCACCAACAGCACACAAAAGTTCCAATTTCTCTACATCCTTGCCCACATTTGTTATTTTCTGATTTTTTGTTAGTTGCCATCCTAATGGGCATGAGGTGGTATCTCATTCTGGTTTTAATTTGTATTTCCCTAATGATTGGTGATGTTGAGCATCTTTTCATGCGTTTATTGGTCATTTGTAGATCCTCTTTGGAGAAATTTCTATTCAAGTCCTCTGCCCATTTTAAAAAGCAGGTTGCTTGATTTTTTTGTTGTTGAATTGTAGGAGTTCTTTATATATTCTGGATATTATTAACCCCTTATCAGATATATGATTTGCAAATATTTTCCACTACCTTTTTATTTTGTGGATTGTGTCATTTGATACACAGAAGTCTTTAATTTTGATGCAGTCCAATTTATCTGTTTTTTTCTTTTGTGGCCTATGCTTTTGGTATCATATCCAATAAGTCATTGCCAAATGCAATGTTGTAAAGCTTTTCCCCTATATTTTCTTCTAAGAATTTTTTAGTTTTAGCACTTATGGTTAGGTCTTTGATTCGTCTTGAGTTAAGTTTTGTATATGGTGTAAGGTAGGTCACTAATACTCTCTTCAGCTATGTCTAATTTCTGTTTAACCCAACCACAGAGTTTTAAAATTTCAAGAATTATATTTTTATTTACTAAAAATTTAATTTGATTATTTTATGAATCTGCCTGGACATTTTGATAGTATTTTTTGATTGCTTTTAAATAAATACTCTATTTTTAAATCTGAGACATTTATATCTAATTATATTTTGTTTCTGATAATTCCAATATCTGAGGTCATTTGGGCAATGGGTTCTTAAATATGGTTTTTAATGGTTTCTGCGGACTCTCACTCATGGCGGATTTTTTTGTGTGTGTGTTTGTTGATCTTTGATTATTTATCCATATTTCAATTAGTCAATTATTTATTCATGTGACAACTAAATATTGAGTGCATAGTCTTTCTAGACTTTGTTTAGATGTTGTATATACAGAAACAAATAAAATAGATAAAATCCCCTTTATGGAGTTTTATGGAGTTTATGAGAGAGAGAGAGAGAGAGAGAGAGAGAATAAACAAGATAAATAAGTTAAATATATAATATGTTAGATAGTGATAAATTCTAAATATAAACCAAGGAAGTGGGATATAAAGTATGAAGTGTTGGATTAGGGTTTGTTCATTTGTTTGTTTGAAACATTGGCTAGGATGGCCAGAGAAGATTTCATTTAGAAGATAAATTTTGAGTAAGTATCTCAAATGAAGGATCTAGAGAGACAGATATTTGGGAGAATATTACAGGTGGAGAAAATAGTAAGTGAAAAGACCCTGAGGTGGGCTCTTGACATCCAGGTAGGAGGAGAAGTGAGGAGGCCACTGCTGCTACAATGGTGAGTGATGGGAACAGATTAGGAGATGAGTCAGAAAGGTGTTGAGGACCAGATTTCACAGAACCTTGGACTTTAGCTTTTATTCTGGGTGAGCTGGGAAGCACTGGAGGATTTTGTTCAGAGGAATGACCATTTTATCTTATGTTTCAACAGACTCATTCTGGCTTCTGTGTTGAGAATAGATCAAAATGAGGCACACGTGGAATCCGAGAGCCAACTTGGAAGCTGTTTCAGTAATACAGGTAAGACATGAGTTGGTTTGGACCATGGCAGTGGCATTGGGGATGATGAAAAGTGATCATAAGGTAGAACCAACAGGATTTTCAGGATTAGATGGGGAGTATGAGAGAAAGGGAGCAGTTAAGAATAACTCCAAATTTGCCTGAGCAATTGGAAAGATGGAATTACCAGGAACTGAGATGAGAAGGTTTATGGGCAGAGAGGTGTGTGAAAAGAGAAAATCAAAAGCTCAGTTTTAGATATGTTAAATTTTTTATGTGATCAGTATAATTGGGGATGGCCAGTAGGTAATTGAATATATGGATCTGATGTTTTGGCAGAGATATAGGGTAGAAATATAAAATTGGGAGTGTCAGTGTAGAAATTGTACTTCAAGCCCTAAGACTTGATGAGATTACTCAGGTAGAAAAACATAAAAAAGAAGAGGTCTAAAGACTAAGCCCAGGAGCTCTCTAAAACTTAGAAATCAAGAAAATGAGAAGGAATCGGAAAAAGGACCAAAAAAGAACAGCCAGGAAAGTAGGAGAAAAACTAGACAATCATGGTGTCCTACAATCAAAGTGAGGCAAGTGATTCAAAGAATGTCAAATGCTGATGACAGATCAAGTAATATGAACACTAAGAAACATTCAGTGGATTTAGTATTAATAGCATGAGGACAGTTGGGGCCTCCATAAGAATAGTCTCAAAAGTGGGGGTGGGGTGGGGATGAGGACCTAATTAGAGTGGGTTCAAGAAAGTATGGGGTACACCCACGTTCATAACAGCATTATTCACAATAGCCAAAAGGTGGAAACAACCCAAATATCTATTGATGGATGAATGGATAAGCAAAATGAGGTATGAGGTACCTAGAGTAGTAGAATTTGGAGAGACAGAGAGTAGAATGTTGGTTGCCAGGGATTGGGGGAGGAGAGAGTGGAGAGTTGCTGTTTAATGAGTATAAGAGTTCCAGTGTATTTATTTATTTGAGACAGAGTCTTGCTCCATTGCCTGGGCTAGAGTGCCGTGGCGTCAGCCTAGCTCACAGCAACCTCAAACTCCTGGGCTTAAGCAATCCTTCTGCTTCAGCCGCCCGAGTAGCTAGGACTACCGACATGCACCACCATGCCTGGCTAATTTTTTCTATATATTTTTAGTTGTCCAGCTAATTTCTTTCTATTTATAGCTGAGACAGAGTCTCACTCTTGTGAGGCTGGTCTTGAACTCGTGACCTTGAGTGATCCTCCTGCCTCGGCCTTCCAGAGTGCTAGGATTACAGGCATGAGCCACCATGCCCGACCAGAGCTCTAGCTTTTGCAAGATGAAAAACTCCTGGATATTGGCTACATAATAATGTGAATATATTTGACACCACTGAACTGTACACATAAAGATGAGTAAGATGGTACATTTTATATTATGTGTATTTATCATGATTAAAATGTTTTAAAAAGGGGGGAGAAATTGGAAGCAGAAAGCATAAAACTTTTCAAGGAATTTTTCTGTGAAGGGAAGGAGAAAACTGGAGTAGAAGGGAGGTCGAGAGTGTTTGTTCTTGAGATCCTAGATTGTTCATATTTATGAAGAAAAATTATGTTTATTAATGTGAAGAAGCTTGCATAGTTTCCCTCTCTTTCTGTGGGAAGATTGTGAGAGAGCAGGGTGTGCACACTAGTGGGCCTGAGTCAGGAATGTCCAGGTGAGAAATAGACATTTGAGTTTTTGCATTTATAAAAATGGAATAACAATATTATCTACACCTAGGTTAATGGTAATTATTAAAAAATACATGAAAAGTATTTTCTTTGGTATTCAGTGCTGAATGAATGTTAGGTGCAGTTATTATTAGTTATTGCTTATTTTTGCTACTTGGAAAAAGCTAAAGTTAAAATTTTATATTACTTTTAAATTTATGAATTACTTAGGAAACGATGTTAGGCTACTTTATTAGAATGACTTATGTGGTTAAACTGATTTAGTAGTGATGCCTTTTTCTGCATCCCATACATTTTCCATTTGATTCTTAGATCTTTTATGAGGAAATTATAATAAACAGGATTTTTCCCCCTCAAATTTGATTTGGTTGTATTTTGTATGAAAAAATGAAACAGACTATTTTTATAAATCTATGGTTGCTTGTGAGCTAGAAAAAAATTCTCCCTGTTTGAGAAAGAAAATGTGTAAATTTTCCATAACCTTTACCTTGCACCATGAGAAAAACAAAAAACAAAAATGTAAAAATCACATCTGCTTTGGTCTTTTTGAAAGACCCTAGTTATCTAGGCTCCAAGAAAAAGGCATGCTCAATTTTGTGAATTACCATCTTATGTGAACAAAATGAAGTCTTTATAATATTCTTAATTTGATTTCTGAAAGGGATTTAGATAATTGGGCAATTTACAAAAGAGTATGTTTTATCTGGGGCCAAACCTGCTTTTTCTTTGGGTTGCAGATTCTCTGCCCCCTTGTGGCCTTCTTTCTTCCTTGAGATGTGTGTGTGTGGGGGGGGGGGGGAGGAGGGTGTTTAAATACGACTGTGTTTTGCATTTCAAGGCTGGTTTGAGAGGAGGGAGGCTGTCTGGTTCCCTGAACGCCAGACTGAATTGCTAATCACATTTGCCCAGCTGGGGGTGGTGGGGGGGGTGGTCCCTCAGCCTACAGGACTTAATTTCGGAAATTTACTTTCAGAGTGAAGAGAGGGAGGCTTGCTTTCCAAATTGAAGGGAATTATGTTACAGACATTTGATTGTGTGAGAAGGCAGAATCACAGAACAGGAAGGAAATCCTCAGAAGTTATTTAATCCAATCTGGACTCCAGAAGACATTCAGGACAGATGGGCAGTATCCTAATCTCCGTGTTTTATCTTCCTGTCTCTTTTCGAGGATAGTGAATTTCTTCTTTTAAAAACATTATTTATCAGAATATATCTTTATTGTAAAACATTTGGACAATGCTGAAAAATATAATGAAGAAAATAAAAATCACTTAAAACCCCACTACCTGGAGAGAATCACTATTCACATTTTGGTTTAACTCCTCCTAGGATTTTTTGACAGAGAGAAGTCAAATATACACTTTTGCATTGTATATATAATAAGGTAGGGGTTTTCACATGGTATAGAGCAGAGTTTGGCACAATATGGCCTGTAGGCCTGTATTACTCTTGAGCCAAGGATGGTTTCGTATTTTTAAATGGTTGGAAAAAAATCAAAAGAATAACATTTGTGACATGTAAAAATGATATAAAATTCAAATTTCAGTGTCCATAAATAAAGTTTTATTGCAACACAGTCATGTGTATTCATTTCTGTATTTTCTATGGCTGTTTTTGTGTCACAGTGGTAGAATTCAGTAGTTGTGGCAGAGAGGGTAGCACTAGAAAGCCTAAAATATTTACTATTTTGGGACCTTTACAGAAAGTCTGTCTATAATTTACTTGGTATACAGTAAGTATTTTCCAATACCCTTAAATGCTTTTCAAAAGTAGATAGTAAAATTATTGTTGATTTACTTTTGTAGGATGGATTCTACTTTTATCTTCTCCCTCATTTTCCAGATCTGAAACATACAATTTTTTTTACAATGGTGGAAAAAAATATTTATTATACCAAATTAAAACATACACAAAAGTAAAGAGTACAATAGTGCCATATATCCATTACCTCAGTTTGCTAATTATCAAGATTTTGCCACACTTACTTAATTTTTCCCTTTTACTTTTGGCTGAAATATTTTAAAGAAAATTACAGAGATCGTGTAATTTCACCTCCCTTGAGTGGTGTTTTTAAAATTATAAAAGTAGTACATGTTCATGATGAATATTGAAGTAAATAAAAGCAATACAGATACATATAAATACATAAAGTAAAAAGTAGAAATCTCTTCTTTACCTCTCTCCATTCACTCCCCTGCCAGTTTTGTGGTTACCCTTTAGTTAATTTTCTTATGTACATAGAAATAATTTTTTATAACTTAGATTAACCACTTAAAAATAATTGTGGAATAAAGGAACAGGAGAATAAACTGAAATGCAAGCATGTATGATAGCACTTGTCCCTCTTAAGTTATTGGTCAGGGTAGGATATGTTTTCTTCTTCAAATGCCACCTGTCAGCAACAACTCACATCAGAAACCAAAAGTGGGAGGGTGCTGTGGGGGGACACTCCTTTTACTGCCTCTGGCCACCACCCCACCCATCAGGTGTTCTCAGGTAACAGGTGAATATAAACATAGTAAATTATAGGGAACTTGTATTCAGCTCCCCCAAAAGAGTCACTGTATTTAGCCCACCTTATTACTTTTTAACTTTTTATTTAAAAAACAAAACTCAGGGGAAGAAGTTGCAGAGCAGAACTGGAAGGAGAAAGTTATCAGCAGAGATAAACCTCCGAGAGGCTTGCAGACCAGTGAGAAGGGTAGGTGGAGCAGTTTGTCTCTACCTCCCTCCCATGCCTGACAGTCGCTGGGTTCCTGAGCTGCTGGAGAGACCTTCTGCCCAGGAGTCCAGAGACTGCTGCTGCCAGTGAGCTGAGAGCTTCTTGTGGACAGGGCACCAGGCTCCCAGCACCCTTAGGGTGCTTCCTGTCCCACAGACCTGAGCCTGGATGGCAGGCACCATATTGCTTCTCTACCACTGTGCACTTCAACTCCGCAGGTTTCATCTTGCTCCTTCCCACACACACATTTGCCAACTCTGGCTAAAGGAGACTAAAGGAGCCACAGGGGTCCAGTGGGTCCCAGGTGATCTGTGTGACTCCACAGTCTGGTCATCCTGCGCAGGCTGCCTCCTGGAGAGAGGAATGGACATGACCAGAGTGCGGACTTTCCTCCACCTAGGCTCTTTTTCTCCCCTTCCCTTCCCCCACCCATGGCTGCTGAGAGAGACAATTGAGCCAACACACGAAGGCTTCCACAGAGAGGGGCCTCAGACTTTTCCTTTTGGGGTCCTGCATTGGACTGAGGGGTGCTCAGACTATGAGCTCCCTGCCCACCAGCCCTCCCTGGTGACTCCATCAGAGTGGGGCATGCCCCGAGATGGAGGGACATTGAAACTGCTTGGGTACTCCATGGGCAACTTGAGACCAGTATGCTTCTCCCTGGCATGGTCAGGGCTTAATCTCTGGGGTCTAGGGGACAGGCCCACAGACCAGATCCCATAACCCCAGGTCTTGATCGTATTGCCCGAGGGTGTGGGGGGGAATATTTGCCGATTATTCTTGGGAGGTGTGGGTACCCACAGGGGCAGATCATGGGGGAGATGCAGTGTGGGTCCTAGCTATGGCATGCTTGTGGGGAACTCCTCCTCCAATGGGAGAGCTGAGCTGGGATCCTGGGCAGGGAACCTCCTGGCCTGCAACACAGTGATAGGGGAGCTCAGCTGGCTTGAGGTCCTGTCTGCCGGCAGAGGCCCAGGAGAAACCATGGAATAGGAGAGGTTAGGAAAGATTGATGCCTGCTCCAGACTGCCGGATCATGGGTCTCAGACAGCCTTGCCTCCACATGCAGACTTTCTGGTTGAATTAGGTCACTTCAGCCACTGCCTGGCAGCTTTGCCCAGAAGCTGGGAGCAGACCTTTAACCCCTACACATCCCTTGCCAGCATTTGCGGAGCTTGAGGGCAGACTCGCCCAACCCAGCCCCATCCAGCCTTAATCTCCTATCTGCCTCTGTTGTGGTAGAGAATAAGGACTCACTTGGAAGTTCCAGGACCCTACCCACCACCTGGGGCATTTGAGTGCTCTTCCTGAGTGACTAGAGCTTGTCACAGTACCCAAAAACACCATTGCAGCTTGTCCCTTCTAGCAAGCTCCACCTACTGACAGGGAGATCAATTTGCATGACTTTTAACAGAAAGAAGAGTTGGTTCTTTAAAAAAATAAACAAAATTGACAGGCCTCTCAAATAGATTAACCAGAAGCAGAAAAGAAAGGACTCTAATAAGCTCAATCGGAAATGAAAAAAGAGATATTACAACTGATACCATGGAAATACAAAATATCATCTCTGAACACTACAAAAATCTCTATGCATATAAACTCAAAAACATTGAGGAAATGGACAAATTCGTGGAAACATGCAACCTCCTTAGGCTCAATCAGGGAGAACTAGAACTCCTGAACAGACCAATATCAAGTAATGAAATTGAAGCAGCAATAAAAAACCTTCCATCAAAAAAAGGTCTGGACCAGATGGTTTCACACCTGAATTTCTTCTACAAAGAAGAACTGGCACCTATACTGCAGAAATTATTCCATAACATTAAGAAAGAAACAATCCTTCACAACTTGTTCTACAAAGCCAATATCACCTTGATACCAAAGCCAGGAAAGGACACAACAAAAAAGAAAATACAGACCAATATCGTTTATGAATATAGATGCAAAAATTCTCAATAAAATCCTAGCAAACCAAATTCAGCTGCATACCAAAAAAATATCCACCATGACCACATGGGCTTCATCCCAGAGTTGCAAGGATGGTTCAATATATGCAAATCTGTAAATGTGATTTACCACATAAATAGAAGCAAAAATAAAGTCCATATAATCCTCTCAATAGATGCAAAAAAAGCATTTGACAGAATCCAGCACCCTTTTCTGATAAGAACTTTTAACAAAATAGGCATAGATGGAACCTACCTCAATATTATAAAAGCCGTATATGACAAACCCACAGCCAACATCATACTGAATGGGGAAAAATTGAGAACATTTCCCCTTAGAACTGGAATCAGACAGGGTTGCCCACTGTCACCAATTCTATTCAACATAGTACTGGAAGTCCTAGCCAGAGCAATCAGGCATGAGAAGGAAATCAAAGGGGAAAGAAAAGGTCAAACTGTCACTCTTTGCTGATGATCTGATCTTATATTTATAAAACCCCAAAGATTCTGCCAAGAGACTCCTGGAACTGATAAATAAATGCAAGAAAGTCTCAGGTTATAAAATCTATGCATACAAATCAGTAGCATTCCTTTACACCAACAACAGTCAAGCTAAGAATCAAATCAGAGACTCAATGTCTTTCACAATAGCAATAAAGAAAATAAAATACCTAGGAACATATTTAACCAAGAAGGTGAAAGACCTCTACAGGTAGAACTATGAAACACTGAGGAAAGAGATTGCAGAGGATGTAAACAAATGGAAAAACATATCATGCTCATGGATTGGCAGAATGGACATTGTTAAAATGTCTATATTATTCAAAGTGATTTATAGATTCAATGCAATACACATTAAAATATCAATGTCATTTTTCACAAATCTAGAAAAAATAATTCTATGCTTTATATGGAACCAGAAAAGACCTTGCACAGCTAAAACAACCTTAAGCAAAAAGAACAAATTGGGAAACATCAATTTACCATACTTCAAGCTATACTACAAAGCTATAGTAACCAAAACAGCATGGTATTGGCACAATAACAGAGAAATAGACCAATGGATCAGAACAGAGAACCTAGATATAAAACCATCCTCATATTGCCATCTGATCTTTGAGAAAGCAGACAAAAACATACACTGGGGAAAATAATCCCTATTCAATAAATGGTGCTTGGAAAATTGGAAAGCCACGTGTAGAAGACTGAAACAGGATCCACACCTCTTACCATTCACAAAAATTAATTCATGATAAATAACAGACTTAAACCTAAGGTATGAAACCATAAGAATTATCAAAGAAAATGTTGGAAAAAACTTATAGATATTGGCCTATGCAAAGAATTTATGAAGAAGACCCCAAAGACAATCACAGCAACAACAAAAATAAATAAATGGGACCTGATAAAATTAAAAAGCTTCTGTACAGCCAAAGAAACAATCAATAGAGCCAACAGACAGCCTACAGAATGGGAAAAAATATTTGCATGCTATATATCTGATAAAGGGCTAATAACCAGAGTCTATAAAGAACTCAAGCAAAACAGCAAGAAAAAAAATCAAACAACCTGGTTAAAAAGTGGGCAAACGATATGAACAGAAGCTTTTCAAAAGAAGAAAGACTAACAGCCAATAAACATGAAAAAATGCTCAACATCTCTAATTATCAGGGAAATGCAAATCAAAACCACAATGAGATATCACCTAACTCCAGTGAGAATGGCTTTTATCAAAAAGTCCTCAAACAACAGATGCTGGCATGGATATGGAGAGATAGGAACACTCATACACTGTTGGTGGGACTGTAAACTAGTACAACCTCTATGGAAAGCAGTATGGAGATACCTCAAAGAACTAAAAGTAGACCTACCATTTGATCCAGCAATCCTACTATTGGGTCTTTATACAAAGGAAAAAAAGTCATTTTATAAAAAAGACACTTGTATTAGAATGTCTATTGCAGCACAATTCACAATTGCAAAGATGTGAAATCAACCTGAGTGCCCATCGACACATGAGTGGATGAATAAAATATGGTATATGTATACCGTGGAGTAATAGTCAGCCATAAAAAAAATGGTAATCTAATACCACTTGTAACAACCTGGATGGCACTGGAGACCAATCCTCTAAGTGAAGTATTGCAAGAACAGAAAAACAAACACCACATGTACTCACTATTAAATTGGAACTAATCGATCAACACTCATATACACATATGGAAATAAAACTCAATGGAAATCAAGCAGGTAGAGAGTGGAGGAGGAGTTGGGTAAGTTCATACCTAACAATACAATGTACACTATCTTAATGGTTGACACATTTACAACGTTGACTCAAATTGTACAAAAACAATACAAATAACCCAAACTTTTGTACCCCTGTAATATTCTGAAACAAAAGAAAAGAAAACACACAAGTGACAATAGGTATACAAAGAGGTATTCAACATCACCAAATCTGGCAAATGCAAATCAAAACTGTGTTGAGATATCACCTTACATCTATTAGGATGGCTAATATCAAAAAGAATAGCGATAACAATAATTGGCAAGAGTGTGGAGAAAAACAAACCCCGTACACTGTTGTTGATTATAAATTGGTGGTGTCATGGTGGAGATTTGTTTAAAAAAGTGAAAAATAGAACTACCATATAATCTAGCAATCCCACTTCTGGGTATATAACCAAAGGAAATAAAATCAGTATCTCAAAGAAATATCACGCTTGCAGCTCTGCCTCGAGGGGGGAGGGGGGCATGGGCAATATACGTAACCATAATATTTGTACCCCTATAATATGCTGAAATAAAAAAAATTCAAAAAAACCCCTATCAAGCCCCCCCACAAAAAAGAAATATCTGTACCCCCATATTTATTGCAGTGTATTATGCACACTTGCCAAAATAATGGAAACCACCTAAATACCTGTTGAGGATTAACAGATTTGAAAAAATATAAATGCGCAAACATACACACTGCCATTTCAACAATGTGGATGGGCCTGCTGGACATTTTGCTAGGTATAATATGCCAGACACAGAAAGATAAATACTGCTATGGGTAGAACGTTGAACTCACAGAAGCAAAGAGTAACAAGAGTGGTTGCCAGAACCTGGAGGCAGAGAATGTTGGGAGATATTGTTCAAGTGTCCAACCTTTGAGTTACAAGATGAACAATCTTGGGGATCTAATGTACAGCATCACGACTATAATTAATAATGCTTTGTATGCTTCAAATTTGCTAAGATGGTAGACCTTAAATGTTCTCACTACAATAAATGGTAAATATGTCACAAAAAAAGAATTAAAATATTTAAGAATAAACATTCAAGAATAAAAATAAGAAAAATATATAAGAATAAAAAGTTTTTAAGAATAAAAAGTACTTAAAAATCAGTTTATAATCACAATGAACTAAAAGCTTTCAAATTCCTAATATTTGTTTTCTCAAAATTTGCATGCCTATAGGCTAGAAATTTAAATTGATCACCATTAGGCTGATTTAGAAAAAGAAATATAAAGCCAAAATGAGCTTTTCCCTTTGTAAAAAGCTCTGGTAATGGAATTGTCAGAAGGCTGTTGCCGGTGGCATTCTGCAGGACAAAGCATTTTCATATCCCAGTTGTTCTATTAATTGCATGCGTACATGTGTGTGTTTTTTGCTTCCCCTATCACATTTTTACAAGGAAACCAAAAACAATCATAAAGATCTAGGTGATAAATTTTAAACAAATAAGCAACTCAAAAATAACAGAATTTGAAATATCCAACTAAAAACATTTTCAAAAATGGCCCATGAACTCCAAAATAACTTTATGCACATTATATGAAGATGAATGGATTTTAAATTTTCTAGTTCCCATTTTCAGAGGACATAAGAAATTTGAGGGCTGAGCGCAGTGGCTCACGCCTGTAATCCTAGCACTCTGGGGAGGCCGAGGTGGACAGATTGCTCAAGGTCAGGGGTTCAAAACCAGCCTGAGCAAGAGCGAGATCCCGTCTCTACTAAAAATAGAAAGAAATTAATTGGCCAACTAAAAATATATAGAAAAAATTAGCCGGGCATGGTGGTGCATACCTGTAGTCCTAGCTACCCAGGAGACTGAGGCAGGAGGATCGCTTGAGTCCAGGAGTTTGAGGTTGCTGTGAGCTAGGCTGACGCCACAGCACTCTAGCCTGGGCAACAGAGCGAGACGCTGTTTCAAAAAAAAGAAAAGAAAATAAATTTGAAGGTTTCTCCTAGATGTATTCTCCCAGCTACTTACTTTATATTAAATGGTAAGTTCTTGAATATAGGCACCTTGTCTTAATCACTTTTGTTTTTATTTTTCCTGTTCCCCAGGGCAGCTGTGTGTGCTTGTGTGGATCGTGAGTACACAGCTCTAAAAGGAGCCTGGAGTTGAGCAACGCACATCTGTCTAACTGTACACAGCAGCCCTGACCAGGACAGTGAACTCAGGTAGCACATTTCGATATTTATTTGTTGAGTTGAAATGAATTCCCTTTAACTCTCTTGGAAATTACCGACAGATTTTTGGTGGGCAGGATGCATAGGAGGCAGGCAGAAAACACTGGCCAAGATTAATATTTGCATTGAATGCCTCAATTATATCGATTAGCATATGTTAAGATGGACCCTAGTCTTTGTTCTACCAAAACAGACTCCATCTGTGTTGTAATGTTTCCTAAGTAACATTTTATATCTGGAGGCTGAGTTGTCTGACATCTTCACCCCTAGTTGTCTACCTTGTGTGTTCCTTGCATTCCTTTCTTTTCATCCCACAGAATTGAACTTGGCTTTGAAGTAAACGAGACTGCTTTTTGAGTGACCCAGCAGCTGCTTTGCTTCGGTGAAAGAGTTCTCTTCTCCACCCAATTCTTATTTTCCGCTTCTCTTCCCATCACTTTCTCCTCTTCCCCCATCTCCTTCAGCTGACTCTCCCCAATTACCGCAACACAAACCATTCCTGTCTATCTCCTTTCCCAAAGAGATGCTTCCTTTATTCATCTGTTTAAATAAGTTAAACAAAGTTTCCCTTTCCCCTGAACCACCTGCTCAAAATACAAGCAGGAGACCAATTATAGCCGAGGAGACAAATCCCCTTTGAACAGCTGATCCAGGGAATGGATTTGGAGGCTTATCTTCGGTCTGAATCGCAGGGTCATGCCAGGGTCATCCCTAGAGCAAATCGTCCCCTTGACTTCCACTGAGCTTACCCTGAAATGTGCAAACCGGGTCTCTTTTCCCATGGATTAGGAAGCTATTTGGTGAAGGCTGCTCATTTGATGTACTAATCAGCATCTTGACATAACACGTGGGAAGAGTTTAAAAGTTTGCCTTTATACTGCAAGGCTTCTAGGATACTTTCTAATTATGCCCTTATAATCACAGAGAGGCCTGTAACTAGAAACCTGAAGAAATGACTTCCAAAGAATAGGACAGGACTTCTCAGACTTTCATGTGTATACAAATCACCCGGGGATGTCGTTTTAATGCAGATTTGTATTCAGTAGGTCTGGGGCAGGGCCTGAGATTCTGCATTTCTAACAAGCTCTCAGGTGATGCCGTGTGGTCCACAGACCGCACTTTGAGTACTCTGCTTTATGTACAGCCAGCCAGAAAACTTTCCATTTGAAGAATAATTAATGAAACTTGGTATTATTCCTTAACTGCTAGCCAGGAACCTCCTCTGGACAACTGCCCAAACACAGCTGAGTGTTCCCTCACTCTTGCCACTCTCTACATAGTTCGTCTTTGGTATTGCAGTCATCATATTGAATGACATTTATCTGTTTACAGGTCTGCCTTCTAGACTCTGAGCACGTGGGGGTAAGAGAGCCATCTCTCATTCATCTTTGGATCGTGGACATATAGAACAGGATCTGGAAAAAACAGGAGGCACGCCACAAATATTTACTGAATAAAAGAAAAACTGATAGATTCGATTCATAAAATGAAAAACTTCTATCTGTCTGAAACATCATAAATGTGATGCAAAGGCAAATGAAAAACTGAGTAAAAAAAATACTTGCAGTGTATTAAGATCTCTTAGGAAGGAGTTGTTATGGGTTGAATTGTGACTGCAAAAGATATGTCAAAGTTCTAACCCCCAGTACTTCAGAATGAGAACTTATTTGGAAATAGTCATTGCAGGTATAATTAGTTAATATGAGGTCATACTGGAGTAGGCTGGGCCCTTAATCCAATATGACTGGTGTTCTTATAAGAGGAGACATAGACAGAACACACAGGAAGAACCTCATGTGTAGACACAAGTAGAGATTGGATTGATGCATCTACCAGGCAAGGAACACCTGGGGCTGCTAGAAGCTAGAAGAGACCCGGAAGGACCCTCCCTTGGAGACATTAGAAGGAGGAAGGCCCTGCCAACACTTTGATCTTGGACTTCTAGTTTCCAGAACCATGAGAGAATACATTTCTGTTGTTTAAGCCACGTAGGTTGTGGTGTTTTGTTACAGCAAACCTAGAAAACTGATAAACAGCAACAAGAAAATAATGATTTAGTAGCAAAGGGGGCAAAGAACCCAACAGGCAGTGCACAAAAGAAATGCACATTTCTCATTAACAAAAAGTGTTCAAGGGCTAGTAATCAAAGCAATACAAATGGAGGCAACATGGAAATGCTATTTATTATTATTTTATTATCATATTTATTATTTTAATTAGAAAAAAATACAATGTTCTGGGAGTTTAGGAAAACAGGCCCTCTTCTGTACTTAAGTCACAATCAGCTGTTGATCTGACTCCCAAATATATCTTAAATTCGTCCACTTCTCTCCATGTCTTCTGCCACTGCTTCCTTCCAAGATCCCATCATTGACTTTCTGGACAACTGACTTAATCTTCAAAATGGTCTCGGTACTTATCTTGCTTGGAGTAGCCAGAGGGAATCTTTGAAAAAAACAGAAACCAGACCACGTGACTCCTCTGCTCAAAATCCTCCAATGACAGCCTTCATTGCATTACACAGCCCCTGCCAAGCTCCCTCCCTCTCTGTCACTGAGCTCCAGTCCCATGGCTTCTTCCAGTTCCTTTGAGGAGCTCTTCTTGTGGGGCCTGCACACGGTGCTAGTCCCTGTTTAAGAATGCTTATCCCTCCACTCTGCACTTTCAGGTCTCAGCTTCAGTGGCACAGTTAACTTCCTTGGCATGCCTCCTCCAGCCCTTCCTAAGTTAGGTCCCTGTATTATATTTTCTCGTCGTGCTCTGTTCTTTTCCCTCTCTCTCTGTCTACATTGTAAGTGCTAGAAAGGCAGGTACTATATCTATTTTACCCACCACTGCAACTTGGATATAGAACCAAACACAAGTGTGTATCTGTTGATTGAATAAATGGAGGTTAATTTGCCAAAATAAGTCACACCCCTTAGAAATGTGCATATCTTCTCAGTCAGCAATTCCATTTCTAAAAATATATTTTCAGGAAATAATTAGGGATATGTGTCAAGACTAGTCACATTATAACTTAAATAAGAGCAAATTAAATATTAGCAATATATTGGGAACAAAAATAAATGTCTAAAAGTGACTGGTATAATAAATTATGGTTTGTACATTCAAAGTAATATCATTTAGGTCTCAAACCGTTGTTGTAGAAATATGTTCATTAACATATAGTTTCAGGCCGGGCGCGGTGGCTCACGCCTGTAATCCTAGCACTCTGGGAGGC
>VBSM01002217.1:22935330-22999413 GCA_008086735.1 Cheirogaleus medius | reverse complement strand
CATGGTGGCACATGCCTGTAGTCCCAGCTACTTGGGAGGCTGAGGCAGTAGGCTTGAGGCTTGAGCCCAAGAGTTTGAGGTTGTTGTGAGTTAGGCTGATGCCACGGCACTCTAGCCAGGGCAGCAGAGTGAGACTCTGTTTCAACGACAACAAAAAACCCCCAAACATATAGCTTTGACGGGGAAAACCATCGGGCGCCTGGATGCGGCTGCTCGCCGCCTCCCCGCTGCTCCGCATCCCCGCGGGCGGGTGTTTCGAGGGGCTGGCTGGAGGCCGTGGCAGGCGGGTGTGCGCTGCTGGGGCCAGGCCTCTTGTGCCGGTCCAGCCCGTGCCTGGTGCTCGGCCATCTACTCCTGTCTTCCGGCTGTGCTGCTCTTGCTATCCTGATTGGATGTTACAGCTTGTTGCTGATTGGATGTTAAAGCTTGTTGCTGATTGGACGCTTTTTGAGTCCTACCAAGGGTATAAAAGCTGGAGGAGACCAAGGAAGGTAGAGCAGAAGATCAGAAGTTGGCTGAGCTTGGTGGCAGAGTAAAGGCTGTTCTTTGACTCTCCACGTGCCGGTCTGTTATTTCCTGGGTCAATAGCTGTTGAAAGGGCTGTTATACACTTGCTGTTAACACTTCCTGGAACAGTTTCAGTGAGTATATATATTTGTAACAATAAAATACATATGATATATACTTTTGTATTATTCTCTAATGCACTGAAGAATATTTGGAAAATGATATGCCAAAACTTTAATTGTGGTTCTTTTTAAAATTTATTTAAATTTATTTAAAATTTTTCTTGCATATATTTTTAAAACATTCTGTAAAAAGGATATTTCTTGTACTATTAGAAAAAAAGTGATCAAAGTTTTTATTGAGTGAATGAGTGAGAGTTATCTGGGATGTTTGGTTTGAATTTCAAACTTTCATTCTTACAAAAAATGAAATGACTGCTATAATCAGAAAGATAGTATTATAAGACACTGTTTAGATTTCAGATGCTGTTGTTCACTTCCACACAAGCTTATGCTGCGGAGGAAGATTTCCCATCTGTAGTTAAATCCGAGGCCATCCACTGTTTTTCGTAGTTGAAAGATTATTCTGTATATTTTGTTGGATGAACTCTTTATAGTGGAGTATTTTTGTTTGTTTGTTTTGTTTTTAGATAAGAATTGAATGCAGAAACCTTCAATTTCTCCTGTCAAAGGAATTTCAATACTTTGGCAAGGATTCAAGTAACACATTCTACTATGTAGGCCAAATATTGTGTGAAAAAAAAATGGGCTCTGGATCAAATTTATGAAAACATATGAATGAGTTTTATCATTTGAAAAATTTCAGAGATAAAATTATATCTAATCTTAGATCTTTATTTCCTGAAATATCTTTCCATCAGGAACCTCAATGACCTCCTCAGGTTCTCTGGGGACTTTTGTTCTAACTTGGCAGAGGTGAGTTGTGTTACGTCTTTATTTTCTCCTTGGTGTGGCTCTTTGGTTAGATTCCAATGGACCTTTTTGCACAGTCATGTACAAGCACAGTACTAGTTTGTATCCAATCACCAGATTTGATTGTATAACACTATTCTTTACCAGAAAGAACAAGTTAAAGGAACATATTAGTTTGTATATTTATTTATATATGTACACACACATACACGGATATTTATATATCAATAATCTGTCAATGACAATATAACAGCAGGGCACTTTTTAATCAATGTCCTGCAGATAATGAAGCTATAAGAAACAACAACCAAAAAAAGTGTTTAGACCCACTCTGTTCTAGGGAACATAATCTCCGCTTTCTCCTTTCTCAGAGTCTGAAATTCTATTATTTATTTGGGGGGTGGGGAAAGGAAGAGAAAAGGGGTGATTTATGAGTATGAGGAAAGTTATGGAAGTGAAAGGGTGAGGATAAATTTCTTATAGATACCCCCAAGATCAAATTAATCAACCAAATTAATAAAGTAATTACTACCTTTCCTCCCTTGAATGGTCCTCCTCTGTGCTCGCATGGCACTTACTCCACGTGTGTAGTTATCTTTGCTCGCCTCGTTGCTGTGACAAACTCCACCTCCAACACTAAATGCCTGTGTGGCTTCTAGGCCTCGGGGTCCTCAATGAAGATTTTGTGAGAGTTAACTGAGATAAAGCATAACATGCTTGGCCTGGTGGCTAATAGATATTAGTAATGGTGCCAGTCTGTGCTTCTATGTCTGTCTTCATCAGGGGTCATGTCTATTTCTCTGCATATTCCTGGGTACCTAGCAAAGTGATCAGAGCATTATAGATGCTCAACAAGTATTTGTACAATTTAAAAGAAATGCAGCCAACTCTTCTTCTCTAAAATGTGTTCTAATTCAGGCTAACTCTATAGGAAATTACAACCCTTTCTTATTTCCAATTTAGCACATTTTTGGGGAAATGGTCGAATGTAAAAAAATTAATACCCTCTATGTTCTTTTGACATGCTTTCTTATTTAAAGGAAGACATTTAAATGTTGTGTATTTTGACTTCAATCCTTATTCATGTCTCTCCTTAACTGTTAGCTTCAGATTCCACTAAGTTTTGGTAATACCAATTATGTGTTAGATTTTCTGGTTTAAACATTTAGTTTCTATCTATTTTATTTTGAAGTCCTCTTCCTTCTTCTTTTGAAATAAAGACACAGCTGAACCCTAGGAGGATTCACAAGAGCCAGGGAACTGGAATATACTCAGGGGAGAGATCCAGACTGAAGGCAGAGAACAGGTGGGAGGGGGACATACTTTCTCTGTGTCCGTCTTTTCACTTCTTTTGGAATAGCTTTCACCTTTAATCAACTATGTAACTTCTTCTTGTCCATACATAATGGGGTACCACCTCAGTCCTTCAAACACACTTACAAAACATGCCCAATAAACTTGGAAATGAAAATGTTGCTCACTGCATTGGCCTCTTAGTGAATGTCCAGTTTTTAAAATCTCTCCTTCTTGCTAAATTATTACTGAATTTGGCAGTATGGACAAGCTGTTCTTTGAAGGCCATTGTATTCTTTCCTCCTTAGTCTTTACCAAGGCTGTTAATATAAACCTGGAGAAATTGTCTGGTTCCTGTCTTCTGGACTATTAAGTGCCCTTGCATGTGGCTGAATAAAAGTGGAAAATGGAAAAAGTGTCTGGGAGGAGGAAGCCATTGCCAAATTAGTTAATTAGAATTCAAATTTTGGGGAAACACATATCTTTGTAAGCTTACATTATTCTCAGATACTGTGGAAATTCAAGCACATCCAAAGGGTACCAATGACAGATAGAAACACAGAAGTATTCACTTTTTAAAAAAATCCTAAATAATTAAGGAGGCTAATCTAAAATTAAGTGGCTTCCTTAAGGAATGATTTTGCTAATCAGTATTTCTATCCAGGACTGAGTACAAAATTTCTGGGCACAGTGCAAAATAAAAATGTAGGGCTCCTTGTTCAAATTATTAAGAATTTTTAAGACGATGACACCAGTGCATTAATCCAAGGGTGGGTCTGTGCGACTGCATGGGTAGTATGCCACGCCCATGAAGTGGGTCCATGCCGTAGGTCCTGCCCATGTGGTCTTTGTTTGGCAAAGAAATTGTCTTTGCATAGCATGGTGGTTTAGAGTGTAGATTCTAGAGCCAGGAGATCTAGATTTAAATCTCTGCTTTGCTACTTACTAGCTAAAAGGCCATGGACAAGTTATTTATTTTACCTGGGCTTTTAATTTCCTTACCTGTGGAATGGGGAAAATAATAGCACCAAACTCATGGGCTAGGGTGAGCATTAAGTGAGCTAACACATTTGAACAATGCCTGGCATAGTATATGCTCAATAAATGTTAGCTTGTGTGTGTGTGTGTGTGTACGTGTACGTATTGCCCTACATTGCCCTATTGCCTGTAGGGGTAGCATTCATATCTTTGAGGTTTAAAGCTGCATCTTTTTCCATTTTCCACTTTTATTTATCGAAACAGTTTCTGTATATGCATCATAGTTCTGTTAAGAGTTGTCCTGCTCTTCTCAATCCCAAGAAGTTCAAATAATTAGTAAAATCTTTATAATTTGTAACCACAGATAAAAGCCAAATGCTCTAGTTTGCCTGCATCTTGCAGCTAGAACACTCAGTGCAGCATAGGCTAAAAGCACCAGAACAGATCAGCCTGTTTACCGTTTCTCGCTCCATTACCTGGTCTGTGTGGCCTCACACAAAGTACTTCTCTATGCTTTCTTTCCATTGCACACTTCATGCTGTTAATGGAGGGCAAAGCCAAGAGTAAACACTTCTACACCCTGTTCTCATCTGATATGATATTTATTTAGTTATAGGTGCTGTCAACACAAACAGATCAAAATGGTAACCACGTCTCCAAACCCCGGGCTAGTATAAAGAGGGGGCCTAGCCAACTTCCAAATTGAACCCATTTTGGAAAGGGTTTTCCTGAAGTGAGAAATGCCCCATGGCGCACTGGAAGTGAGTACGAACTTGTCAGAAATATGGCTCAGAAGCATCTGCCAGGGGTGCTGAGAAAACAGGTTGGGGACAAAAGCCTCGGGTGCCACTGTACCACTTAGTAGCTGATCAATCAAGTCCCTTTCTTGGGCCTTTTCTCCTCACCTAAGATGTTAGGATACTATTCCCTGCCTCGGAGGGCTGGGTAAGGATTGAGAAAACATATGGGAACAAGTCTTGTAAATAATCATAGCTCCTATTCTCTGCTATGATTGCAAGAGAACAGCTGAGGAATAGATGTCCGACTGGTGAACAAAAATCAGTGCTTGTTACGCTATCACTTCCTTCAGGAGGCCCAGAGACTATAAATTTGCATCCAAAGAAAACTAGCAGAATATTTATACAAAGAAACAAAAGCTGGTGCTCTATAGTCAGACAGACTTGGATTGTGGTCCCTATCCAGCCACTGGATGACTTTGCGTAAATTGTGGAAACCCCATCAGCCTCAGCTTTCTCCTTGGTAAAATGCTGCTGATAACAGTGCCTCACATGGTCAGAGGGTTGTTATTTTACAATTAAATGAGATAATGCGAGGCCATGGCACTGCAGTTTGCAGACCACATTTTGAGTAGAAGAGACTAAATTATACACAGTGACCAGGCAAGTTACAGCCCATCACGACCAGCCCAGCAAGCATTTTTCCAGGAATGATTTGGAACAGTCCCATCACCTTGTGGAACATTCACGTTGGCTCAGAGAGAGTCAGGGGGAATTATTAAATTTTATTTGTTCACGAAATAAATTAATCAGTAGTCACTGATCATTTCTAAGGGGGCCTTTAAACACTTTCTGAAAAAGAGCTTGGCATGGTTTTTGGCAGTTTTATGCAGGTTTTTATCTGCACTGTAACCTATAAAAACCAACTTATGAATCTCTGAAAACCACATTCAAATTAGATAGATTTCAAAAATGATTAGGGTCAGAAGTAGCTCTTCTAAATTTCTTGGACCATTACAGCACTGGATTATGAAAGAAAATCATGATTGTGAAAGTGAGGGCTTCTGGTGGTTTCTTCTAAACACAGCCAAGCTCAATCTTTATGACCATGGCCTTATAGCAGTTGAAGTCTTGTCTTCTGATGGTGGGCACTATGGCTCTTTGCTTAGGTCCCCTTCAGGATTGGGGTGCTCATTCCCCCAACTGCCAGGATTGTGTTCACAGCTGAGTTTCTCTTGGGGCCTGCCTGGCCTTGACAAGGTCATGCCCCACCCAAGACTAGGAGGAGGGAAGGCTTAGCCCCTTGCTTGGATTTGGGACAATGCTCTGAAGGCATCCAGAGCTCCCTAAGGGATCTGTTGATGCCTTTATTGCAACTGCATCTCTGCCCAAGCTGCTTCCTTTACTCCTTGTAGGCGCTGTTTGTGTTATTCCCTGCAAATCTCCTACCTAGGGAACCTGATTGAGGACACTTCTCCAGGATTGTCATCTGAGAGCTTCAATAACCTTACATCAGTGGTCTCAGTTGGGGCTGATTCTGCCTCCCAGGGGATATTAGGTAATGTCTGGAGACATTTTTGGTTGTCCTAAGTAGAGGCCAGAGATGCTCCTAAACATCTTACAATGCACGAGATGATCCCCTATGACAAAGAATTATCTGGCCCAAAATGTAATGGTAGAGAGGTTGATAAAACCTCGATTAGAAATACTTTGAGCACAGTTCTTTATTTCCAAGAACGATGATGGAAAATAAGTGTTGTGATTGAAATAATCAAATAGTGGTTAAGGTAAGAAGAGAACCTATCACCATGAGCCCCAGCTTCCTTCCCCAGCCTCATGTCTTCTTCCCACGTGCTGCTGTCTTGATACCACTTTGCTGGGAAAGCGCCCTCTGCATCTTCCCCTGTCTTCAGTTACAGCAGCCAGCGCTGGAAATCACCAAGCAGCACTTCTCATTGGTAGTTTCTTAAATGAGGCCATTTCCTCTGCCGGCCTGCCTCTGCTTTTCCCCTCCTGCTTCCCACATCAATAGTAACTTTATTCACCTATTGTTTTTTGGGAAGGAATTTTTCATTAACTAAGCAATAGCTTATTTGCTCCTTTGCTTGATGCCGGGAGGTCTCATGCTCTCATGAACTGGAGCTATTTCTTGACCTAAATCAGGCCAGGCCGAGTCTGTGTTACAAATGTGCCACATTCAGCAAATAGTTGACATTGCAGAATGCGCCCGTGCCTTTGAAGGCCAATGCCGACTCCCCGAGGAATCAAAGCCTTCACCCCACTGGGGGCCAGGCAGCTGGCGACTTCTGCACACTCCTCCTCCCATTTGTTCAGGAATGAGACACATTTGTGGGGCTTAGACCAGGGTTCCCTGAAGTGTTCTCCTTCCAGGGGTGAGCTAGGGGGTAAAAATCTGTGCTGGAAGGAAAGAAATAATGAGTTCTTTTGTGGACATGTTAAGTATTATAAGATACCTATTAATCAGTAAGTGGAGAAAGCAGGTGAGAAGAAAGGGAGAGAAAGATCTGATTGAGAATGAACTGCTCATGAGACAGAAGGAAAACTAGGAGATCGTAGGGGCAAGGAAGCAAAGAGAGGAAAGTGTTTTAAGAAGGAGAAACTGGTCAGCTGTGTCTAATGCTCAAGAGAAGTCTTAGTAAAGTGAGTGCAGAGAATAGAGATTAGATTCCCAAACTCAGAAAATCTAAGTGAGAAAGGAACAGGAATCTAGGACACCTAGCTTGGCCATGGTAAGAGTTTGCACCATGACTGCAGTACATGGATTGATAGCAGTCTGTTTAAGTGTTCCCTAAAGGTCACTTTGAACACCCTCTTCCACTGTCCCCTTCTTCCACTTCTCTCCCCATCTCATCCCTAGTTGCAAAGCCCTGAGCTTTCTGCCATTCAAAGAGAGCTTGCTACCCTCACCTGACTAATTAAGAGGACAACCCAAAGTGAAAGGGACAAGGGGAAGTTGCCAGGACGGTGGTCTTCCTCTATTTGTGCTCCTGGTACCTTGAGTTGCCTCCTTCCTGAACCACGCCCTCTCAGCACTGAGTATGAGCAGAGCTGTTACGCCCGGTGGGGGACAGAGTGTTGGCGTGACGCCACATCACCTCTGTGACCTCAGTTTATGTTGAGTGAGAGTTGGGAGTGGAGGATCTTTAAGGCCCCTTCAGATTCAAATACTGTGTAGATCTGAAGTGGTTCCATTTCATTTATTAGTCAATTTAGTCAAAGCAACACATTTCCCCTTCTTGAATCTGCCTTCAACAGAGGGGGAAGTGGAGGCTGCATTATTTCCAGCATGTGGAAGCTCAGTCTGAGATGCTTAGTGTTGCAGGGTACATTGATTTCTTGCTAATGATCCCTGAAGCTGACTGGTTTTAATCGTGTGAGCCTAGCGAAGCGCAGACACTCAGATTTGTAATAACGACTCTGTGAAATCAATACAGAAAAACCTTGGGCTATATGAGACTGCTGCTACTCAGTGAATCATACTATGCGCCAGTTCCTCAAAGATAATGGGTTTCAAAACCAAACATAAATCTTCAGTGACATGTTGGCTATTTGTCATGTTTTCTGGTGGTAGAATTACAGCAGCTTCAATAAAATCCATTTGGTGGTTGGGTCATAGATTAATATCTGATACAATCATGGTCTCAGGACCACAAGAAGTAAAGTTCAGGGGGAGGGAAGCAAGTTTGCAATTATTCTAGGATTTTAGTAACCCTCATGCCAAATTTTGGCACAGAAATTGCTCAAAAATTACAAAAAAGCAATATAATGCGGGACTTTGACTACTAAGCACTGTAATGTGATACTATATTCTTGAAATAGTAAACATGACTTCCATATGTGGCTAAGTGTGCCCCACTCTGCCAACTGTAATGCAAAGCAAATTGATTTGCATCTGTTTTGTTCACACCATTTTAATTCCTGGCTTCCCATTTGAATCCTTGACACAATATAATTACCTCTACATTTTTCTCGACTTAGCAGAAATATTTTCCCCATGACAAGGAAAATGAAATTGATTTTCTGATTAAATGACTTCAGTTAGTCCTTCTGAGTTAATATTGCTTCTCTGTGACAGATGAGTCAGCAACATTTATTGAGCCCCCACTGGGCAAGAAGTATTTACAAGGTGTTACATAAATCTATAAGAACAATAACTTCGTGGCCTTCCTAACCCATCCATGTTTGGAATTAAGCAGCTATTTCTGTCTAGATGCCAGGTTGACACCTAATTCTCTCCATGTTGTGGAGAAAGGGAATGTTGTCTTGACAACAGTGTGGAAAAAGTTAACTAGAAAAATGTATTTAACCTAAAAGTACAGTCTTAGCAATTGAATATGGATGCAAGTTCTCTTTGTGATTTTGGTCGGTATCTAAGTAGATACCTCTTTTTAAAAAACATGAATTAAAAAAAATACATAATATAGTCATTTGTTGCAAAAACCAGAAAAGTACAAAGGGTACACAGAAAAAGTCTCCCTCCAAGGTCCCTCAGGTATCACTTTCAGTCGCCACAGGTATTCACTATCCCATCTTCTGTATGTCTTTCCAGAGATATTAAATGCATAAAAAGCAAATATATATATTATTTATTTTCTCTGTTCTTTTAATATGAATGGTAGCACACTACATACCTTGTTCTAAATGTGTTTTCCACATAATAGTATTTCTTGGAGATTCTTGCCTATCAGCACAAAGAGAAATGCCCCCATTCTTTTTAATGACTCTCTAGTATTCCATTGTGTGGATGTACCACAATTTATTTAACCAGTTCCCTATTGATTTATTTCCTTCCTTGGCTTTTTTTTTTTTTAAACAATGTGCAATGGATAACTTTGCATAAATTTCACCTTTCTTATATACTGGTATATTGATAGGGATAAATTACTGAGATTGGGATCTTTGAGTCAGTTTTAATTTTATAAATACTGACATGTAACCTTCCACAGGGGCTGCATAAATTTACTTTTCCACCAACAATGTATGAGAGTGTCTATTTCTCCATATCTACCCTAACATGGCATGTTATTATGTCAGCCTTTTTATTTTGCTAATCTGAGAGGGAAAATTGTATCTCAGTGATTTTGGGGGGTTGGAGGGCAGGTGGATCAAGAGTGAATCTAGACAGAATCCAGATCTCCTGTCCTCTAGTCCAGAGCTCTTTCCTCCAGAGTCCCCCACAGGACACAAACAACATGTAGTAGGCATGAGCATGTGTTTACTGCATAAATGAGGAGATGGATGCATGGATGGACAGAGGACAACTTGATGTAGATGGAATGGTTAGTGTCATTTAAATTTACAACTCTCTTGTAGGTATACTTGAACATCATTTCATGTTTCATGTCTTCATGTATTTTTTGTTCCTCAAAAAATTAAAGGTAAAATTACCATATGACCCAGCAATTCCAATTCTGGGTATACACCCCGAAGAATTGAAAGCAAGGGCTTGAATAGATATTTGTACACCCATGCTCATAGTGCATTATTCTGATAGCCAAAAGGTAGCAGCAACCCACGTGTCTATCAACAGATTAATGAATAAACAAAATATGGTATATACATATGGTAAAATATTAGTCAATCTTTTTTAAAAAGGAAGGGAATTCTGACACATGCTACAACATAGATAAACCTTGAAGACATTGTACTAAATGAAATAAGCCAGTGACAAAAAGACAAATATTGTGTGATTCCACTTATATGAAGTTCCTAGAGTAGTCAAATTCATAGAGATAGAAAGTAGAATGGTGGTTGCCAGGGGCTGGAAATGGGAAGGAATTGAGATTCATTGTCTAATGGGTATTTGAGTTTTAGTTTGGGAAGAAGAAAAAATTGTTAGGAAACTGTATGGTGATGATGGCTGCATTAATAATATGAATATATATTGAATGTATTTCAGCATCTATTAACAAGGATCATATGAGTTTTCCCTGTTGGTCTAAAAATATGATGAATTAAATTAATAGATCACCTAATACTGAGTCATTCTTGCATTTCTCAAATTAACCCCTATTAGGTTATGGTTTAATTCTTTTAAAGTGTTGTTGGATTCTGTTTGCTAACATTACATTCAGGATTTAGTTGAAGCCCATAAATGAGATTGTTCTGTCTTTTCCCCTGTTCTGCCCTCCTCCTCTCTTTCCCTCCCTCGCTTCCTCTTTCCCGTCTTTTCTTCCTTCCTTCCTTTCTTCCTTCTGTGTTAGGTCTTCTATGTTTTTCTCATGATTCTCTTTAATAGTTACATTATTTTTCTCTGACTAAGCTACATTACCAGGATATTCCAGCTATATTTCTATTAATACTTAGTCACCAAATTCTGAATGTTTTATCCTGTTGATAAATTACTCCTAATCCATTCTGAACAAACAATAAATCCTAACAAGAAATAGGGAGCTTTTCAAATAATGCTGCTATTTGAGAATCTAGATGACAGGGTTTTATATCATATTAACACATTTCACAAATATTCGTTGATCACCATCCATGGGCCAACGCCTATATTAGACATGGGGAATAAAAATACGACTCAGATATGTCTTTTGTTCGGTGGAGAAAGACGAGTAAATAAGCAATCACTGGGCTGTAAGATGAAGGCACAGTAAGGGTCTCAGGGAAGTCCTCACTCTGAATCCTCCTCTTCTCGTCTTGTTTCTTATAATATGTGCTTCTCCACCTACACTCAGAATTGGCATGTAGCCTCACATCTGGCAAAATCTCTATCTTCTACTTATCCCAGCGTTGTTTCAGGATCCAAAGAACTTTGTGTAGTAGTTCGTACTTTCTTTGGAGTCATGAACTTCTTAGATAACCTGACGAAAGCTCTAGATCTGCTTGGCACGTCAGTGGCCAAGGCCACACAGACCATGAGTAGTAGAGTCAATGCAGGATTGAGTCATGGTGTCTGAGCTCCCACTGTGTCCTGAGAACAGGCTCTGGAGACATGAATGGAGAAATTGGAGAAGAGTCCTTCTGAGGAGGGCTTAGAACTCCTTAGGAGGTGACATACATCTTTGCATTACTTATCTACTGCAAATCTGGGTACTTGTGTTCATTCAGTCTTTGTCTTTCTGCTAGAATTGTCAACTACAGTGCCAACTCATGCCAACTGGGCCAATGTTAAATTTGTGTTATTATTTTTTTTTTATGCTTGTACTTGCTCTGCATTTGTTCCATGGAAGATTTGCAGCTCTTGTCACTTTTAAATGACCCCCGGAGTTACGCCTTGAAAGATATCGAGGTCCAGCAAGATTCTCTACCAAACTTAATACAGCCTTGGGCCTTCTTGAGTCATGGAAACCAGAGGTACACCATATGCTTACCTTACAATGACAATGAATGCCTTATGGAGCTGATTATTTTCAGTTTCTATAACTCTTTGTTCCTTAGACATTTGCTTCTTGGAATCTACATCTATAAGGAACTTACCTGTATTTCATATCGAGTATTTTTTCCTATGAGTGGAAATTCTAAACTGAAAAAGAAAAATCAGCTAATCCCCCACACAATTCTGTAACAGTATATTCTAGGTAAAAGGCAATGCTAGAATGCCATTCAAATTCTTTAGCGGAGGATTAGCTACAACAGCCAGAGACTAATGTGGCTTTCAGAATACTTAAGTTTAGTGTAATTATAAGTGTACATAAACTGATGATTCATGAGCTCTCAAATTATACATCTGCATTTAATTTTATGTTGAAGTGTTTTTAAATCCTTAGAAAATGATGTTACCAAATGTTTCTGGCTCACTAGATGTTCTATTTTTAAAAATTCTTAATCAAAGGCAAAGACCCATCCAACACCTTCATATAAAATGTGATGAGCAGGAGATAAACTTCTTGTAATGTAAATACATCAGGCTAAAGGAATTCAGAGAGAGTCTTCTTGAATCTTAAACACGATTAATAGCCCACCAAGATGATCACTGCTGTTTTGTCTTTCTTCTAAGAAAGGCTATAAGACAAAGCATTGATTGACTTAGGATGAAAAGCGTGACAAAGTCACGGTGTGAGTGGACAGGTTAGATCACCAATCCCATCATCACCCCCAACTGTCTTTCTTAACTACCTTACTGCTTAGTATCCTAACCAGAAAGGATCCTATTGGAGTCAGAAATTCAACCAAGCATATTGCCACTGGGTGGCACAATTGGAAGTCTGTAAAGAGGTCTGAGCTTTAACAGGGCCTTTTTCCCTCTGTCCAAAGGACTGGGATTTATAAACACTGAAGCTGCCGCCCATTGTGATTGCTTTTTCTTTGGGACTGTTTATAAAAGTGAGGAAGTCTGTGGCCTTTCAAAGAGTGTGGATTTCACATGGGAAGTCTTTGTGTTGTTATTCCATATGAAATTAACTGGAGTATTTTTGAGGTTTGTCTTCTTTTTGATCTGATGAATCCAAGTAGTGGGGCAAGAGGCAGATTTTGGACATGGTTATGAGCTTGGGGACAGAAAGTGCCCAGAGCATTTGTGCTCTGGCATTATTCCCTATTCCTGGAGGTCCAGCGTGGTAGGCACCAGCCACGTGTTGCTATTTACATTTAAATTAATTAGATTGAATAAATTAAAAATTCAGACCCTCAGCCACACTAGCCAAATTTCATTTGCTCAATAGTCTAATGTGGCTAGTAGCTACCATATTGTACAATGCAGGCACAGAACATCTCCGTGATTGCAGAAAGTTCTATTAGGCAGGGATGCTGATATCCTTTTCTTATTGTACTCGAAAGAATAGACAAATACTGGATATTTTCTTCTTATGTTACCTAAAGACTTTGGGAGGTGTTATTGACTTGCATCCATTGTGCAATTTGAACCAATAAACATTAGCTTACCATATACCCTATATTAAATAGATATATTTCGCAATCCTACAATGTTGTATTACCAAAGTTTATGACTTCGGGTAAATTAATATACACATTGGATAACACGTTTCATTGACATCAAAATTATCTTAAAATTGGATTTACCTATTGCATATTAAGAATCAATTCAGAATCTAGATGCTTTCAAAAGCTATTAAGGAAGTATTATGAACAGACCTTGGTGATCAGTTGGAGGAGAGGGATGAGGACTGAGGATAGCACCTGGGTTTCTTTTGGGTTGAACAAAATTGAATGGATGACGGTGAGGCAGGTTCCTTGGAAGGTAGAAGGAGGTGGTGGAATTGAACTGTGACGCCTCCTCGGCAGTGTCCTTCTGGATTTGGAGCTGAGCTGGGGGGTAGACCTGGGGAGATGTTGAAGAGATATGAGCCCTTCAGAAGGCGGTGTGGTGTGAGAAGGAAAGAGAACTAAGGATGGATTCTTCAGGAACCAAGAAGACGGGCAGAGAAAAAGTACCCTGTGGCCAGAGGCATCGAAAGACAATCAGGAATTCACCTTCTCACGGAAGCCAAGGGAGCAGCAAGTTGCAGGAAGAAAGTGGAGGAACAGGAAGTGGAGGAACAGGAAGTGGGCGCAGCGTCTGTAACCTGCAGAGCTCCCCTTCCTAGCACCTGAGTCTCCTTCCTCCCTCTCCTGGCCCCCAGACCTCTCTCTGTTAGCTTCATGTATATCCTCAGCCTCTCTAAACGATGTGAAGGAAAATACAAAAAGATGCTAGGAAGAAAAAAACTATATCACTAAGATTTTGATAATTAAATGGAATTATTCAGTCATTCCTAATCTCTCCAGATCCATTTTTATGTAATGTGTAGTCTTTTTGACTTCACTATCCATTTCATTCTTTATTCTGATTTTTAATTTTTTTTTTTTACTTTAGGTGTTTCATTTCAGTCTTGCAGGGAGGGCTGCTCACCTTCTCAACCTCTGACTCTCCACCGCCTCCACAGGGAGTATTTGAATGAGGCTTCCCACTTCCCTGTGTGATGCTGGTTTTTGAGCTCTGGCTCCCCTCGAGGAGATCACGTTAACATGTTCACTGAATGAGCTGGGAGGAGATAATTTGCTTGTCTAATATTTGTGGCAATATTCAGAAGTTTTGATTTCATGTTGTTGAGGCAGTTTGGTGAAAAATGAAAATTTCAGGCAATTGTGTTCTTTTTTCCACAAAGCGTATGTCTATCTCTAGGCAGCTGGTGTTGGGTGTACAATAGACAGAATACATCCCACGGTTAGTGAACATGTCTTACATGCCAGTATCTTGGGGTACAAAGGTGCAGCCAAGACATAGCCCCTGCTTTTGAGGGGTTTGCTTACTTGTAGTGAAAGAATGCACATTTAAACAAAAACCCTACTGAGCATTTCATTTTGCCAAGCAGTTTTGGAACTGTGGATGGTCTGGGCTGAAATTAGGTTGAGTGTTAGTGTGTGATTTAATGTGATGAAACAGATTTCACAAGATGTATGGGAACTAATCTGATTATTTTATAGACTCATCTCATCTTTCTCTAGGACAGTGGTTATCAAACTTGACTGCACATTAAATTTTTTAGAAGAACTTTAAAAAAATTACCAATACTCAGTGCTGACCCCTTGAACAGTGTGGTTCTCAAAGGGTGGTCCACAGAAACATTATTAGCATGACCTTGGAACTTGTTAGAAATGCAGATTGTTGGGGACTACCCCAGGCCCACTGACTCAGAGACTGTGTTTGGGGTCCAGCAATCTGGGTTTTAACACGTTCTTCAGGGATTCAGATGCACAGGAAATTTGAGAACCACTGCTCTAGAGATTCTGATTTAATTGGTCAAAAGGTCTGGTCTAAGTTTTGGTCTTTTTAAAAGGTTCTTTAGGTGATTCTAACGTGTAGACAGATTTGAGAACCACTGCTTTAGGAGAAAAGTTGCTAACACTTTTGTTTGGGAACTATTCAGGTTGGTACGACATTAGAGAATCCATTGTTTCAGCTGTCCTTGGATGGTGGTCAAATTGTCTGGAAGGGATTTTCATGTTTTGCAAGTACATGAAGGGAAGAATCCACTCACTCTAAACGAGAGTGTGTGGGAGCAAGATTTAGAATTCACCAAAACCCATTAAGAAATAATCCCTAAACCGAGGTAGACCCACGCTACTCAAATGCTAATGCTCATACAGATTACCGGGGGTCTTGTTAAAGGCAGATTCTGCATGGGTAGGGCTGGGGTGGCCTGCGATTCTGTGTTTCCAACAAACTCTCAGGTGATGCTGATGCTGTTGGCTCTGGATCTTTGAGTAGTGAGTTGGAAATTAAGACTCAGATCTAACCCCAGATATACTGAATTGGGTTCTGCATTTTAATAAGATCCGGATATTCTAAACATACTCTGTACTCTAGAAAAAGAGAAAGCATTCTAATCTCTAGAAGATACAGCTTTTAATGGGAATTTTTTTTTGCACAGGTTTGTTTTGTATAGTCCAGAAGTTTGTATAGCCCAGAAGAGGAGAATGCATGAGGTGTACCAATGGAACTGAGTTCCTGGGGTTACTAATCTGACAGAACAATCGTTAAAAAACAATTTCTTTGTATTTGGTGTCTATTCTTTAAAATTTTCACCTTGAGACAAAAATCCCTAAAGGTTTGCTAAATTGGAAAAGTGACTGAGTCAAGTTAGAGCTTTGACATCTTGATTAGGAGTTTTTAATTGAAGCTGCTTCAGAAAATAATAAGTGTTTGGGTTGGAAATTTTTTTAAATAGATAAACTCAGAGAATATTTGAATGACCTATGCATCATTAGAAAATTTAATTTCTTTAATAACAAATGTGGTGTATTATTTAAGCTAAAAGTAATGAAGTATGAAATTTCAGTATCCCTATACACCACATTAAAATATTAATCCTCTAGTTTTGAGGCAGCTAATAAAAAGCAGCTTATTTCACATCAGATTAAGCATTTCATTAATAATTTGAGGGGTTTTGGGGATTGATTTTTAGTTCTACTGAGAGGAAATACCAATATCAAATTATTTTAAAAACAAACATTTATATAATTCTCTTTAGTGAGTATCACATGTTAAAAATCTGCCTTCATTCGAATGGCTCATACCTCATAAAGCTAAAACCCACGATGGACCATAATGTGTTTTTGTTGTGTTTACTGTTTAAGAATCAAATGATATAGAATATAATTATCTAAAATTGTGGGATTTTAATATGATGAATTCATAGGATTTAGAGCTGGAAGAGATCTTAGATTTTGAATTCAATCCCTTCATTCTATAGATGGGGAAACCAAAAGCCAAAAAGTTTTCATGCCCTCTTCCAAAGTCCCAGAGAGCAGGATTTAGAGCGTGACGGGCTAAGGCCAAGAAAGGCAGGCAGGGCCTTGAAAGTCCTGCTCAGGAGCTTGTCAGGCCCCTTGAGGGCCGCCTCTCACCTTCCACAAAGAGCCAGCCCTCTCTCTGGCACGGAAAACAGGCTCAAAAGCACCACCTTTAAAGACCAATGTGGAAAATCACTTTAGGAGAACCGAAAACCACATCTGTTTGGCTTTGGACCCACAAGAATTACAGAAATCACCTCTTCTTTGCCCACCAATTATGGTGATTAAATTACTGTAAAAATCAAACTTGAAAGAAAGGGAATGCTATTTCACAAGATGATGGCAGAATATAGAGCTATTCTCCCACCTTCTCCCACCAATTTCTTTTTAAACATTCAGAGCATAGGTCTAAATTGCTAGTCCTAATCTTAGAATTAATTGCAGCTTGTCTAATTCCAAATGTTTGCACAACATATGTTTAGTAAGCAGATCTATTATGAACCTTATTTATTTGGGTAAGTGCTATTGGCTCTGGAAAATATAATAGTTGACTGGCTCAATTCATCGGCATAATTTTTGAGGCCAGTTGAAAATTTGGGCCCTCACATGTTGGCACAGTTATCTAAAACCCAATAGAAAAACAAAGTAACATACAATTACAGTTTCATTTTACTATAAGAAAAAAGCAATAAAACATTTTTTAAAAATTTTATAACAATAAATCAAGAGGCAGGAATTAGCCAGCCTTTATCTAGTTAACACTCAAGCATTTTAATGTAGAGAGAATTCTTTGAGTTCCAAGCTTTGCCATATGTAAAGATATACAAACACCTAATAAATGTATATGTGTCTTCTGATTAGGTTGTTTGACACAAATATTTGTCTGGTTGTTGAAGAGGAATAGGAATTGTATATTGTGTTGGAACTTCTATGAGTCAGCAAAAGAATAGGATTGATATAAATATCCCGTTTTGCCTCCGTGTGGCCAATTTCTTGCTTTCTAAAACCTTATGAATATGATCCAAAATATACACACATATATACATATTTAACTTAATGTTATTGCAAATAAGAATTTGAGCAATGTGGACCTGATTAATGTTAACTGGTTTTTATAATATTTTTTGCACAAGTGTTCAAAAATAAAATTTAAATATATGCAAAGAAAAATACACATTTAATTTACATTGGCAATAAAAGTGAAATAAAATAAATATAGTTTTAGAATAAAAATTAGATAATCTTGTTAATAAGAGAATAAATAGCTCAAAAGAACAGCTGCTTTTTTTATGATTCCAATATTGGCCTTCAAAATGGTATAATGTAGCTCAAATGTATAAATTAAATAGTGTTATTACAGTACTTAATGATAGCAAGAATAAACATAAGGCTTCATTCTGTTTTCTTTATCTAAAAGTGTTCTATAAAAGATGTGAACCTGATCTTAGGGAAAAAGTAATGAAGGTCCTAATAAATTTTTTGTGTGACCAAAACATAGAAAAAGATCATGGTTTAACCATGCATCAAACTATTATTTAAGTAAAGATTTACAAGGAAAGAAAATGAGTGCATATATTTGACTCTGTGCCAATAATAGACTCAGAGCACAAGAGGATATGTGAAAAATCCATCTAATAAGTACATGGAAAATGCTCAACTTCACAAGAAAGCAAAGAAATTACCATTTATACAAGATATTTTCTTTTCTTCCTACTAAATCACCCCTCTTCATCTCCTTCCCCAAATACTAATACCCAATTTTGATCAATGTGGAAGGATGGAAGGAGAGGCACTTTCCTAGCCTGCTGGTGGAGGTGTTTGATTCTTTTCCAATGTATGGTTGGGCAATGGTTATGGAAAACTGCAAACTTGTTTATATCTCTTTCACCTAGGAAATCTCTAAGAAAACAATGAGAGGAATACGTAAAGAGTAATATTTTCATAAGTATATATAACAAAAGAAATCATATAAGTATCTAATAATTTGGGACTCAGTGATAAATTATAGTACAGTACACCTATACCACGAATACTCTGTAGCTATTAAAACTCACATGTGAAAGAGTCAATGTAGTGGAAACATTTTCATGATAAACTATTAAGTGGGGTAAAAGCAGGCTGTAAGATGGTAAATACTGTATGGCTCGGATTTTGATAAAAATGTGTACATATTCATAGAAATAAAAGGCTGGAAGGATACACATCAAAGGATGCACAGTGATTATCTCTGCTCGGTATTAATATATGTATGTATGACTTTCTTCACTGAGATTTTTCTTATTTCCCAAATTTGCAACATGCTCGTCAAATTTTATAACCAGGGAAAAATATATTTTTTAAAACAACGTACCTCCTCCAGCTTCTTGTTCTAAATTACAAAGCTATCAGTTGCCAGCCTTGTCTTAAAACATAACCTAGGAATGTTTAGTATCCCTCTTTCAGTGAAGTTCTGCAAAGCCACTTCTCTTACAATTCACATTTACAGCCTCTCCTGCTCTTCCCAGGTAGTGGAACTGTCTTCTTTACTGTAAACATCAGTGACCTTTATTTCACATTGGAACACAATTCTGAATCCACACCTTGGCTTTCTCATCTCCAATCTTTTCAGCTTTTCTTTTCCCGGCCCTTTGATCTTTCTTCTTCTCTGAGTCTCCTCTGAGAACATCCCAGGAAAACCTGCTGTCCACTCTCAAACAAAGTCTGGAGGACAACACATTCTTCCCTTCAGTATCAGTGCGGACACCAGAGGAACCCAGCTTCCCCCTGGGAATTCCAGCTCTGCGGTTCAGCCAGAGCTGCCCTACCATTTTGGAGGAGTGAAGCTTCTGCCTTCCTTTTGGGCATTCGTGGTCTGACACAGTGAAGTGTGACTACAAGAGCTTGCTCATATGTGGCCACCTCCTGAAGTGACTTGGTTGAATTGATGGTGACTTTTCCATTTTTATCACCTAGCAGCCACTCTTGGGTCCTCTCCCAGATCATTCAGTATTAGCCTTCATGATGTATATCACCTGTCTCCCTAATTTATTTTGAAATTTCACTATTTTATTTTAATTGACTATTTCATTAATTCAATTATTTACGTATTGATTGATTCAAGTAATAAATTCTCCCTGTCAATTAATTCAAATAACACAGAATTAAATAAATTTTCCTCATAGGTAACAACTATTGCCACAGTGTGTGTGAGTCCATCCAGATATTTGTCCACATTTCTGAAATGGTGTGTGGTTTGCATGTACACACATGTGTATGGACGTGTACACAGATTTTAATTTTTTAATTTGTTTTTCAAAAATAGTATTATCTGTGACCTCGTGGCATAATGGTAGCACATCTGACTCAAAAAATGGTATCATTCTTTTCTACAACTTTTTTTTATTTCGTTATTCTTCTGTTGATAGCAATTTAGGTTAATTTTGGGTTTTCATTATACGTAACAACAGATGCTGCAGTGAATATGCTTGTACGGGTATCTTTGTGCCACCTCTTTGAGAAAGCCAGAATCTTTTGTGGGCTCTAGCTGCAGCCAGCCAAAGGGTCATTAATTGTAACATTTGCTGTTCATGCATATAGCAGGCAAAAATCTACAAACTCTCAGCCTGAATACTAGCTGTAACAGTTATAGCTTTCTGAGTGCTCTCACGTGCCTGCTGTGATACTTGTTTGCACATCCCCATTTTACAGAGGAGGAAACAGACTTAGAAGGGACCCTGATTGGTGGGCCATCACATGACTCAGAAGTATCTGACTTCAGACCCTCTGTCAATTTTCCACTCCACCATTCCAGCTTCCTTTTAAAGCTACAGCCCAGTCCTAGGTGGGTTGGTGTTCTCCAGGGCAGACTCCCAAATCAAAAGTCTTTATTGTTCATAACGGCACAAGATTCTAAACGGGAGATGAAATAAAAATTGGTGTCAGACCATGCAGATTCAATTTTATGGACATAAAAAGGTATTCACAAATACATATGAAATGTGAGAATGGTGATTGAGATTTAGGTTATTAAGTATGAAATTTTCGATTTCCTTAAGTACTAAGTTTCACAGTTGATATCTCTAACATTTTACTTTGATACCTTTTGTTTTATTTTTATTGTGAAGATACATCCTCATTCTTTCAAACGCACATTTGACTTGTGATTATCTTTCAAAAATTTTTTACAGCAATTTTTGTGAAACCATGGATAAGTCAAAAATTCATGTTATTTTCCAATATGAGTTCTGTTGTGGAACCAGTGGAGCACAGACAGCTTGAAATATCAACAAAGTGTTTGGGAAGGATGTGGCTAATGAACACACAGTACATCGATGGTTTGAGAAATTTGGTTTTGGTGATTTTAATCTTAAAAATGAACCACGTAGATCACCTGAGACCAAGGTGGATAACGATGAGCTGAAAGCTGTAGTGGAAGCAAATCCATCTCAACCTACGTGTGTATTGGCAGCAAGGTTTGATGTTATTATTCCAACAATATTGGACCATTTGAAACAAATGGGCAAGGTAAAGAAGCTGGATAGATGGGTTCCACATGAATTATGAGCATCAGAAGAGACATCGTCTCGAAGCTTGCCTTTCTTTGCTGTCATGACATAAAGGTGAACCATTTCTACACCATATGTTATGTGTGATGAAAAATTGATTCTTTTTGACAATTACAAGCATTTGGCACAATGGTTGGATACAGATGAAGTGCCGAAACTCTGTCCAAAATCAAATATTCACCCCAAAAAACTAATGCTGTTTGTTTGGTGGTCCAGCACTGGTATTATCCACTACAGCTTCGTGAAACTCAATCAATTTCAGCGAATATCTACTGCAACCAACTGGAGGAAATGATGAGGATGCTTGCGATTAAGCAGCCGAGATTGGTCAATAGACACAGGCCAATCCTTTTGCAAGACAACGCTCAACCACATGTTGCACAACAACACTGCTCAAACTGCAGAAGCTGGACTTGGAAACTCTCTGTCATCCACTGTATCCATCAGACCTTGCACCGAGTGACTATCTTTTCTTCCAGGCTTTGGACCACTTCTTGCAAGGAAAAATATTCATTTCTCAACAAGTTGTGGAAAATGGCTTTTACGATTTCATCACCACTTGCTCTCCAGGCTTCTTGGCTGCTGCATAAACAGGCTACCGTTAAGATGGCAAAACTGTGTTGATAGTTTAGGCACAAATTTTGATTAATCGTTCTGCTTCTTGTTTGAATAATAAATTATACTTTTGATTCGAAATTGGACATTTCATATTTAATGACCTAATATTTCTTGGCAACTAGTCAATGAATGTTGGAAATAATATCAGGCCATGACCTGATACAGTCTGACAACCTCTCCCTTACAGGTACCATTAGAATTGGTCATCAATAGGTATCTAATAGATGCCAACATTGTGGTTTACTTGCTTTTGCAGTATAGGTATAGCTCTAGCAGCTTTTGCCTATTCAGATAAGTTACCCTCATACTTTCTCTTTAAACTTTATTCTTTGCTATTAAACTCAAAACAGTGTTATATGAAAAGTTAACTCTCAGCAGATAAACAGATGGATGTCAGATGCCCTTGCTCCTCCTCCAGTGCTCCTTGGCCACGGTACACGTTGTTCACAGTGTAACACTTTCACCCTTAGCCAATGCTGTGGTTTGAATGTGTCTCCTCCAACATTCCTGTTGAAACTTAATCCCCATTGTGGTCGTATTTGTTTTTGTTTTTTTAGAGGGTTTCACTTGGTCACCCAGGCTGGAGTGCAGTTGTGTGAGCACAGCTCACTATACTCTCAAACTCCTGGGCTCAAGCGATCCTACTGCCTCCTGGGATCAAGCAATCAGGAGTCCTCAGCCTTCTGAGTAGCTGGGATTACAGGCATGTGCCACTGTGCCCAGCCCCACTGTGGGAGTATTAAGAGGTGGGGCCTTTATGATGTGATTAGACCATGAGGGCTCCTCAGGAATAGATTAGTGCCCTATAAAAGGGCTTGAGAGGCCAAATTCACCTCTTTCACTCCTCCCACCATGTGAGGACAAAGAATCCATCCCCTCTGGAGGATGCAGCAATAGGATGCCCATCACGGAAGACACCTGCCAATGCCTTGATCTTGTACTTCCCGGCCTCCAGAACTGTGAGAAAAATTTCTGTTCTTTAAAAATTATCCAGTCTAAGATATTTTATTTTATGTATTTTAATTTTTTTGGTATGAGTACCCATTATAAGTTAGAGTGGAACCTTAAATACATCAAAGCCAATTTTCTTGCAAACCTATCAAAACTTGAAAATTACACTCTTTAAATCTCCATTATAAATTAACTGGAATGTATAGTAGTAACTAAAATATAAATTGTATATATCACAAATGAAAGCAGGAAAGCAGAGAGGAGCATTTTGAGAATGAGCTAGCACAAAGGTCATGGCTTCCCAGAAGGCATTTTATTATAGCAGCACAAACGGGCTAAGACAGCCACCCTGTGACATAGCTTCAGATGCCTTCTCAACCTGGCATTTCAGGTGGTCATTACAAATCAATTGACTTGGCCGAGAACTGGAATCTGTCATCTCCAGATGTATTAAATTCTTTCAACACATATTTAAGTGCCATGGGCTGGCATAGTACTGGGTCCCACAGGTTCAGTTGTGAACAGTATAAACTTGGTCCCTGACCTTAGGGAACTGAGTGAGGAGGAAGACAGACAGTGACTGAGCGTCTAATTCCAAGTCTGTTGACAAGCACACAAAAAAGAGCAGGGGCTACAAGAGCACATTGTGGGGAGACTTTTCCTTAAACTGAGCCCTGAGTGATGAGTGGGAGTTGGCAGGTAAGCAGGGCTGGCCCAGGTGACAGCCTCATTTTACAGAGGAGAGAAAACTGAGGTGCAGAGAGGAGAAGTAACTTATTCAGGTTAGTAAGCGGTGGACTAGACTCAAACCCATGTGGTCTGGATCTAGTGTCTGTGTCTAATGATGAATGGCTCTCTCCCTCCCTTTCAATAGCTTACAAAGCTGCCCATTTCTCACCAGGTCTAGCCCTATCAACTTCTGGACTAATTCTTTCCTGCTTTTTGCAGGAATCACATCTGGACCTGGGTCTTCATCCATCCAGGTATAAGGCCTACTAGTCTTATGGTTTCTGCAGTTAGTTGAGACCTTTTCTGTTTGCCCCTTATGGTTAATTTTATGTGTCAACTTGGCTGGACCATAGGGTGCCCAAACATTTGATTAAACATTATTCGGGGTATTTCTGTGAGGGTGTTTTTGGATGAGATTAACAATTAATTGGTGGATTATGAGTAAAACAAATTGCCTTCCATAATATATATTGGCCTCATCTAATCAGTTGAAGGCCTGAATAGTTCAAAAAGACCAACTTTCCCCCAGTCCCCAGTCAAGACAATTCTACAGCAGACTGAGAGCATTAGCTCTCCTGGGTCTCTAGCCTGCCTGGTCTCCCTGCAGATTTTGGACTTGCCATCCCCCATAGTCATGTGAGCCATTTATTTATTCCTAATGGTAAATCTCATTCTCTCTATGCACACAGCCTATTGGTTCCATTCCTCTGGAAAGCCCTAACTAACACACCCTTATATCCCTAGCATCTGGCTTTGAGTGTGGTCTTAATAAAGGAGTGGAATTAACAAGTCTGGGGCACCTGCCCACAGAGCTTTAGCCTTGGGCCTTCCTGTTTTCTCTTGATCCCATAACCCAGGCCCAGCTGGTTTGCCTGGCTTTCTGGCCTGTGCTCCTGATTTGTGCCCACTTTTCTCTGTTGGGATAGAGGCTTGCCCTAGACCCAGGCCCCTTGGCTGACATCCTGCTTAATCCACACTAGCTTCCCAGTTTGAGGGCCTGGCTGGTATTGCCTTCATCACTGAGCCGCCTGACTTGATTTTGCTAGTGACAGGAGAGCCCACCTACCAGCCCCCGACCCCCAGGCTGGCTCCTTTTGGAGCCCGATGCTGCCTGCTAAGAAAAGTTCAAGTTTCCTTTGCACCCTTTGGAAACAATGTTTGGATTTTGTCCCAAAGCTCTACTCCCTCCCTTGCTATTTCCAGGGCCCGCAATATTTCTGGGTGATAACTCCTGGCTCTGTGTGGGCCTCTCAGGTCCTGGCTTCCTCCTTTTCTCCTCTGATTCCTGCCACTGCATCTCAGCATGCCTGACATGAGACTATGGAAAGGGTGGGATGTACACGTGCCTAACCATTAAGAGGGAAGAAGATGAGGACTATAATGAAGCTCAAAACAAGGGCTGGGGTGTTCAGAGAGGGGAGAGAACACTTTCTACTGGAGGAGGGAGAAAGGCTTCATGGAGGTGGCTGCATTGTGCTGGGCTTTGGGGCTAAGCAAGATTTCAGCAAGAGGAGTGAGACACTAGAGGGTGGACACAGATGCCTCAAAGTGCAGGACAAGGTCTAGAGCAGCAAAGGATGCAAGGAAGCTGGAGGATGGGTGTCCTTGGGAATGGAGAAGGGACTGGGGGTACGGCTGGAGAGAATGGGGGAGAATCATTTAGTGCAAATGTTACTCAGAATGAGCAAAGGAGGTGTTCCTTTGTCCCTTGACCAGATTCACTTCTGTAGAATAATCATAGTGAGGTACCTTATCTAAGAGTTTATAACACCAAGATTAGAAAGCAGCATTTTTATACATGTTAATGTCTGTTTGGTGTAGGAGCTCTGGCCTGAGGGCCTGGAGAAGTGGATTCTAGTCCTGGCTGGACTACTATTAATAAATAGTTGGAAGAGCTTTGGGGGTGTCAGATCCCTCATCTGGGAGACAGGGCTGGGTGGAGTGGACTGTACAAGGTCTAGAATTCTTTCTTTTTTTTTTTCATATATTTTTTAAGCCTACAGCACCTGGTATTCCCAGGCATCTCCCATCCAACTAACATTCTTTTAAGCTAAGAAATTTTGAGAATTTGACATCAATTTTGCTCCCAGGAGAAAGCAGAGTGATATATTTCCTTACACAAATATATATATATTTTTAAATTATAAAATTTCAAACATACACAAAAGTATGTTTATCTAATTGTTAAGATCTTGCTTCATTTGCTTAATCTACTCATTCCTCCTCCCTCTTTTTGGTTGAATTATTTTAAAACACTGATAACATGTCATTTTACCTTTACATGCTTCAGTATTCTAAAATATGCCGACATTTAAAAAAAAATAATTACAAAGTCATTACCCTTGAAAAAAACTTTGTATCATCCAATATGAAGATCATAATCAAGCTCTCTCAGTTGTCTCAAGAATGTCTATTTACAGTTGTTTTGTTTGAATTGGGATCTAGATAGACTCCACATGTGACATTTGGTCACCATGTCTCTTTAATCTTTTATTTTATTTTTATTTATTTATTTTTTGAGACAGAGTCTCACTCTGTTGCCCGACTAGAGTGCCATGGCATCAGCCTACCTCACTGCAGCCTCAAACTCCTGGGCTCAAGCGATCCTCCTGCCTCAGCCTCCCAAGTAGCTGGCACTACAGGCATGTGCCACTACCCCATGCTAATTTTTTCTAGAGATGGGGTCTTGCCCTTGCTCAGGCTGGTCTTGAACTCCTGACCTCAAGCAGTCCTCCTGCTTTGGCCTCCCAAAGTGCTAGGATTATAGGCATGAGCCACTGTGCCTGACCGACAGTAAAGTTAAAAATTATTCATCCCAGCTATAACAGAAAGCATTTTCATTAGTTCTGCTCTGTGATTCACTATCCTAAGGGAAAAAGAGACCTGATTATATTGGTACTCTGAAAATATGGCAAAAACCTCAATCTATTCTAAGGAGAAAAATAATCTGATATATTCCTGGGATAACAACTTCAATTGAACAAGTATATTTTGAGTGCCCAATGTGTTTGGGAGTTGGAAGATACACAGATGAACAACTACTTCAGGATTTCTGCGGAAGGCTGAAATAACCACTCCCAGCTTGATGGATGTGGATTCCTAGTGATGGACAACTCAGTGCTCCTCCATGGCTTTGCAGACTTGCGACCATTGCAGCAATGAAATGCATATTTTGGCACATACGCCTCTTGCTGAAGAAATAAAAATTTAACGGACATATATCTGAAATTTTCTAGCACTTCGGGGAGATTTTGAGATTTATTCTAGCATACCATACAATGAATTTTATTGGGAACTGCAAAAATATATAATTTTAATAGAAGTAGGTAAGCATAAAACGTTGACACCACTTTGAAAAAATATTGGTCATGCCAAAGCAGTCTCCATAAAAATTTGCAGAAGGTTTCAGAAAAGAATCAGAGAATTATTAGGGGCTGATTTTCTTGTGGAGCTTTGGCCACGGTCTCATTTTTAAGGAAATGTATCTATGTTTCCAAGGAAAAAGCAGGTATTTGCTGCCTTTGAAGAGAGGCTATACTGCTGCTTTTTATGGCTATGCGAGGAAAGATCATGGAGGTTGTTTTGTGCATGTTTGGTGAAAAAGCCTAATTAGTAATTAGAGGCACAACAGTCATATTAAATCAGACATGTTTTAGGAAAACACTTCAAGGTGAGATGACAGTGCCCTTCTGCATTCAAAGGTTGGAAATGTGAGTATTAGGCAATGTGGCATTTTTTTTCCTTGGAGATGATGCTGTCTTCACGATCCATCTTCACCACGCATTCCAAGTTGAAATGATTGATTTCTTGCTGTTGGTTGTAAGGCATGAATCTTAGTCCTATAGCGCTTTAAAGCACCATTCCTTTATGGTATCCTTGCATTTCATTTTCATTGGTCAAAACTGGGAGACTAATATGCGCCCCATTGATGATTGAGAGATACAACGTGAAGGTATATACAACCCACTCAGCACAGTGCCTGGTGACCAACACATGCCTCTGTGGTAGTTCATACACTTTGGGGTAAGGTTAGTGAGCAGCAACACACCTACCCCAAGGAAAAGAAAACCAGATGGGCATTTCCTGAAGGTGAATCTTGTGCCAGGTCCTTACCATGTCTTTACTGAGAGCCTATAGCAGTTCTTCCCAAATTGGATCACTGGGAGACCTTAAGAAGTATATTGTGAAAAAGGGTTCTATGGTTAATAAATTTAACAAATGCTGCAACAGGCACATTAGCATGTTAAATGCTGCAGAGAGCCCAATAATAAAGGAAACTGTTCAACTTTGTTTAATGTATAGCATTTTTCTAACCTTATTCCAGTGATAGGAACTTATTTTCCTGACAAGACTATTAACACCCTGTATGTACATTGGTACACCTCAGAGCACAGTTTGGGAGCTGCTGATCTAAGCTCTTTAAGTCAGTAGGGGATACTTTGTCCTTGGGGATTCATGTGGTCCCAGTCTGTGGCAGGTACCCAACAGACGTTGGTTGAATCAATGGCTCAATGCATAAGTCAACTTCCTGATGATTCTTGCCAAAACAGTGACTTCCTGTGGGCACAATTCGTTTGCATTGTCACCACCAACAGGGACTACAGCACAAACCTTTTCTCCATACACCTCTGTTTCTACGATGTTGCTAATTTCTACTATGTTTGCCAGTTTAATGAATTTTATGAAAAACACTTGACGAGCCGAGGTCTCAATGTGATCCTTCTTTCTGGAAAAGTCACGGTGATGACTTCCGTTTGCAGCAGTTGTCCAAAGGTGAGGCAGCTGCCTTCTGCTAACCACTCCCGCTGGTCTGACCTGAGAGATGGGCAGGTGCCAGCGACTCCGGGGGAAGAAGACGCTTCCCACTGGGCTCTGCAAGGGAACTCGCTCTGCAAAAGCAGGCGGGAGACACTGACTAAAGGACTCTGTTCTCCAACAACAGATTTCATCATCCCGAGGTTCACACGGGTTGTGTTTTCATTTTGTTTTCTCCTGCAGTTTCAATCTTCTTTCCTCCCAGAAAGGGTTCTTTTGTGTTTGACCTCATCCCCGACGCTTCCGTAGGTAAACTTCCTGCCGCACCAGCTCTTGATGCACCTTCCTGTGCGGACTTGCCTCGGCGGTGAAGCCACCCTCATTAACAAGTTTTCCCTTCGCTGGGCTCTGCACGTCGCCCGGCCACGCATCTTCAAACGTGTTCCCTTCTATGGGGAAATGCGGGATTGCCAGGGCCAGGCTTGGGGACACAGAGGACTGACTGCTTGGCCGGCTGCCCCAGTGACAATCTGGAAGCCATCAGTGGAGGAAAAGGATAACACAGCTGTGGTTTTCAAGGAGACAGGTCCTGGTTTTCCCTACCTGCCAACCAGGTTTTCTCTGAGGAGTTTTTCGGCAAGTGCTGTAAAAGAGACCTTTTCATCTTGTTTCAAAAACCCGGAGCCCCAAGTCGTTCCAGATCTTGGGTAGAAAACAAGCCAGGGAATGGTGCGTTGCGGAGGAGGCGGGCGGGATGCCATTGTGATTCCGTGTCTCAGCTTTGCATGTGCTTGAGAGGACTTGGTGAACTTGGCCTCCAAGTGCTTTCACCCACAAGCATGATATGGTTTGGGATGGGGGCGGAGGGTGTTGCAGAGGTTGATGAACATAAATCTGTCAGTGGGTGATTTTCAGACATCTGCCTGAAGCGCTTTCAGACAAACACTGGAATCACTGGAGCCAGGGCAATGCCTGACGATGCCTGGGAAAGCCTGAGCCAAAAAGATCGCCCGGGACACTGCTGGGCACGGAATAAAGGATGCGTCAGTAATAAATAGTTTATAATTTAAATTTGGAGGGAAACAAGAGAGAGAGAAAAAAAGAAAAGAGACAAATCAATCAGGAGCAGGAGCTTGGAAACAAAATCTTGTCTTTGCTGGGAAGTAAATGCACGCTGCAGAAAGGCACCACCAGATCCTTGCAGTGTCTGCTGTCCTTGGGGCTTCTCCTGTCACCCCTGCCACCAACCTGGCTTCAGCTGAGCGACAAGGCCTGGGAAGACCCCAGGATGTGGTTTCAGAGATTTATTCAACTAAGGCATTTCCTCCTCCTTACTGCAAAACTGGCAGAGTTACCTCCTATGTTCCAGCAGACATTTCTGCTGCTTAGTATACAGCACAGTCAACAGCTGTAACTGTGGTTACAGTTGAAAATACTTTCAAAATTTAGTTGTTGATTCAGAGTGTAGGATGCATGTGGTAGAAGGCAGCTGGGTGGCTGGGCTTTTCCAAGCCTCAACATCCTGATTTTTAAAATGGGGATGATAATACTTACCTTTCGAGGTTGTTAAAAGGACAAGCACACAGTTGGGACAACAATAAATATGATTTTGCCTCCCATAAAATGCCAGCTTTTCATGCTAGAGGTAAGTCCTAAATTAGGAATTGTCTCCTCTGACTGGCATAGTAATGGAAGTGACATCCACATAGGTATTTGGCAGGAATACAAAGCGGGACCCGTCCCATATCCCCCCCTGATAGTATTTATGTGATTACTCACTCTCTGCTGCCTGTGTCTCTGTTTCAGTTTCTCCCCGTTATTGCACATGGTATAAATTGGCATCTAATGCGGAAAAGGTTGAGAGACGCTGTTCGTGGCATTGCCCTATGAAAGTATAATGCAAAGAAATCCCCATCAGCATGAAACAGAACTAACGGGCACAAGCAGTGACAACCTTTGAATCAGAGGTGGATTTTTGGCTGTTGTTTTCCATGTGTCAAAGAGCAATCAGCCGCATTCTCCCTTATCCCACCTGAAGCATCCCATAAACTTCAAATGTCAAGACACACTCTGAGTGGGCAAGGGGAAGAGGCATCTTCTAATATCCTTAACTTCCTGCATCTCTGAATTCCTAAAGCAGCAATAGCTGATTCTATGCTACAGGGATTAGGAGACAAAAGCAAACAGGAGCTAAAAGCAAGGGCCTTGCATTTATTCAGAGATGGTTTGAAGAGCAGCTACAGAATCCACAGTTATGTGATTTGGGGCCTATTTACTTTCCTGACTTTCCTGGTTTCTCTCTCTTCTTCCTTCACTATGTTGTTGTGAGAATTAAATTAGCTAATGTATGTGTTTAACACAATGCATTGCACATTAGTAAACATCGATAAATGTTTATTAATAATATACAGTGTGTTTTGTGTTATTGCTCTGTACACATCAGGCTAATCTCTTCACTTCAGTTGCAAGTACCGCAAGGACAGGGACTGTGTCTCTATTTCTTGAGTTCCACATGAGATTACTACACCTCTAATTGCACACACGCAGTAGATGGTCATTCAATATTTGAAACACTGGTCTGTCATGGCAAGGCAAAGACAACCATTAGCAGAGGAAGATGGATCTAGAATCTATTTAAGGCTCCTGAAGCCATTTTTAAAAAGGTCCAAACACATTTTTGAAGTTAGCCAATAATACCTTAACAGTATTCCAATATTTCCAATAAATTCTTATATTTCTAGCCAATTGTTTTCCAAACATATGAAGTTATCTGGTTGTAAAACCTGCCAGACATTTCTAGTATTTATCCCTAGGATTTTTTGTTTAAGTTTGGAATGATTCTGACATTCCAATCTACCACAGCCCATGTTTCTTTTCTATAAATCCTGTGATATTAAGCTCATTCCCTCAGTTCAGATTACCGCAGAGGGATGTACAATTTGATACATGAATTTTGTATTACTGACCTAGCCAATCTGCAATGTATTGGTTCTGAGAACGGGCGGCAATAATGATGCCTCCGCAAATAAGATGCAGATGTTTTAGAAATATCCATGCCAGACAAAAGTGTTTTGCAAAAATGAATAGGTGCTATTGGTAAGAGTATATGAAATTCTTATCTAAGTTTCAAAATATGTTTACTGCATGCCTCGAGGCATTGGTGAGATATATTGAAAATGTAGGTATTATTTATTTCAAAAAAAGTAGGACTAACACTACACATATTTTCAATCTCACTGGCTCTCTGTAGGGTCTCCCTTCTCCATTACAATGCCTGATTCTCAGGGTTGCTGGAGAGAGGACTGGACGACATGGCTTGTTCAGGGGGCATGTTCAGGCTGCAGAGCCAGTTGCTGGTCCAGGGATTGTGCTGAAAATGTCCTGCATCTAGTTGTACAGAGCTAAACACTGGACCCTTAGCAGAAACGCACAATACCATCCTACATGCTAAGCTGCTATATGAAAGAGGGAGAAATTTCAAGGTTCAACAAAATTGAATTTCTTAGGCTTTTGCAGATTGATAATATAACACCTTGAAATGATGTGAGGAAGAAAACTAAAAAGTACCAGACAAGTTCGGCCAAGCATCATGCACTCAACAGATTCCGATTATGGACGAACATTCGCATCTGTGGTATTTGAATCCATCCGACTAAGGGAAGCCAGTTTATCTGTATGTGAAATGTGCTGCTTCAGTGGGTGGGGTGACAGATTAAGTCATTTCAATCCTTTTTTTTTTTTTTTTAGTTTCTTTGAGGTCAGGCTCTAGAACATACTTCGAGACCTGGTCCCCAGCTTGAGAAGAACAGGGAGCCACAGGCAAAAACATCAGAGGAAGGGAAGGAAGACAATGACGTCTCCTGTTAGGTCTGCCATACTACACAGCCTGTGTAGACGCCTTTGGGTCCAGGGGAGACTGAACAGCCACTAGTAAGGGCAGAAAGGGCTTGTTCGTCTTATAGATTAATCCCCGTGTTCCTTATTCATCTTTCACTTGAACCATTCATTTGCCTAGGACACCTTCACCCACAAGTTTGAGTATTTTTACCCTCCAAAGTTGGTAAGGCAGTTTAGGGTAAAAGGGAGCAAAGGTGTGTTGCTCTTTGATTCCCAAGATTCCTACTGGAAGCATTTCCTTTGTTATTTTTACAAAGAGGAGGCTGGACTTTTAGGGACTCATGTAAATGCCATTTGTAGCCCCCAACCCACATGGGGCTTCTTGGATGTCCATTTGGAGTGGATGAAGGTGGAATGCTCCATGCCGCCCATCCTCACGGCCCAGCCCTCTCTTCTCAGGAATGTCTCACAGTTTCCCCACGAAGTCCACAGTTAGCACCAGAAAGGTAGGAATGATCCTCCCCAGTGTTTGCATTTTTATTATTTCCATAGTCTGCGCCAAGCATTATCCAATGTGTCTGGAGATAGTGTTAATTGATGAAAGCCTTTGGATGGCAGGGGACTGGGAAGGTAACTAGACTTTTTAATATTTTTTCTCATAGAAAAAAATCCCCTTTTATAAATCTTTTTACTACACATTACTTTTCCCCCCTTTCATGTAATCTTGATACAATACCAACCTCTATAATGAGCATTGATTATAAAAGGTATAGATGCCTGATGAAAAAATGACATCCTTCTCAAAGAGGAGAAAATTCCATAACAGGGAATCTAGGAGCTGTTCAGGGCCAGGGGATCCCATGCAGGGAAGCTGATGGCGGCAGAGATAAAAGCCCGCAGTTCGGAAAGAAACCTCTACAAGAACACCGGCCACGTGAGGAGTCCAGCTGCCTTCTCCTCTGCTAATTGCAGCTCCTGATCCTGCTGCATCCTACTGGCCTGTCTTGCATAAAGATCTGGTTCCAGAATATAGGAAAGGTGGCGAAGATTGTTCTATAATAAGGTTTCAGGTCAAGTGCGGGCCCATATCCTCAGCTAAGATAATTACTGGTGGGTGAATAAATTATGCTTGCCTACACTTGTTGCCTTTTTAAGCAAAGACAACATTTTCAACATGAGAACTCTCACCTCACTCTACAGAGTCAGCATTATTCAGCACTTCCACTAGCTGTGGGTTACTAAAAAAAGGAGGGGGCAATCCTTAAATTAAAAAAAGAAATGTTTTATGCATGGAAAGACAAACATAAGCAAAGCAAATTCATATTCTGAAAGTTCTACACAAAAACAAAGATGCAGGCCAGGTGCAGTGGCTCACACCTGTAATCCCAGCACTTTGGGAGGCGGAGGCAGGAGGATGGCTTGAGCCCAGGAGTTTGAGGTTGCAGTGAGCTATGATGATGCCACTGCACTCTAGCCTGGGCAGCAAAGTGAGACCCTATTTCAAAAAAACAAAACCAAAAACCAAAAAAAGAATTAACCCCAATAAACAAAGACACAGGTACAAGTCTATTAATCGATATATAATATATGACATAGAGAGGGAGAATGGAACATAGTAGAGTTCTAGAGTAAGACACTCTGGGTGTGAATCATGGCTCTGGCACTGATCACCTGAGAGACCCGGGGCAAGGTCCCTAACCTCTCTGGGCCTTGCTCTCTCCTCAGCTGTACAATGGAGCAATATACTACTATTGCTCATCTCAAAAGATTGTTGAGAAAAATAAATACACGAAAGCATGTAAAGCACTTGGACACACTGCCTGACACTTAATAAGTGCTATAAAAGTATTAACTTTTTAATATAAGCATTCTCTTTGACCTCTTCATCCTCCTCCTTTTCTTTGTCCTCTTCTTCCTCCCTTTCCTCCTCCTCCTCCTCCTCCTTCTTATCAATATTATTATACATACTAAATGGCCAGGACTGGCTATGTAATTTGTGAAGCACAAGACAAAATGAAATTGCAGGGCCTTGGCCAAAAATCAGGAAAAATCCTTTTTCTTTACTTCTGTCTCTCCCTCTGTTACCCAACCTCAATGGGGTTCCTCGTTTGCTATTAAATGACACATGTCCTCTCAGGCACAGGGTTGTTCCTGGGGCAAGTGCAGATCCTTGTAAGTGCTTGGGGCCCCTCCTTGCCACTTGGTGCACTGAGAGCGTGCACCCAACTCCAACCCTTGTGTGCTTGTGTCCAGCCTCTGCCAGGGGTGGGAGGTAACAGAGATCCCTGGGCTGTGGGCAGGAGTGGGCTGCCAGAGAACCCATCCCAGGGAGGCAGAGAGGTGGTGGAGGAGGGACTGCATATGAGCGGAGGCCCCAAGCCCTAGTGCATGCTTCATTGTTCCACTGGACTTCGTTTACAAAAAATTCATTCGGGCCGGGCGCGGTGGCTCACGCCTGTAATCCTAGCACTCTGGGAGGCCGAGGTGGGCGGATCGTTTGAGCTCAGGAGTTCGAAACCAGCCTGAGCAAGAGCGAGACCCCATCTCTACTAAAAAATAGAAAGAAATTAATTGGCCAACTAAAATATAGAAAAAATTAGCCGGGCATGGTGGCGCACGCCTGTAGTCCTAGCTACTCGGGAGGCTGAGGCAGAAGGATCGCCTGAGCCCAGGAGTTAGAGGTTGCTGTGAGCGAGGCTGACGCCACAGCACTCTAGCCCGGGCAACAGAGTGAGACTCTGTCTCAAAAAAAAAAAAAAAAAAAAAAAAAAATTAATTCGCTCGTCTACCAAATACTGACTGAGTATCTAGTCTATGTCAGGCACGATGCTGAGTGCTGTAGATATGCCAACGAACGAAGGAGCCAGAATATCTGCCCTCATGGTTGTTACCCTAGAACCATATGTCTCTGCTCTGGACAATTTGTCTTTATTCAACTTTAAAGTTAGTTGTACATAAATAGGTATAGGTTATGTATAATTATTATAAAATTAAGGCTCGGTCATTCTTAATACGTTCTTGCTGTCTCTGTACAGTCCAAGTCACAGAATATCCTAGGTAGATATAGGTGGGTAAACTCATAGATGTCGTATTTAGTAAACTTTATCTGACTCTGATTCTGGAATGCAGAGTAGGCACAACTGAGTGAGGAATGCTTCTTTCTCTCTGGTATGCTATGTGGTAGCCACACTCAGGAGTTGTAAAGTTTGGCTCCCAGAAATGCTTCCAACCCATGAATCTTTTTGTCATGCATATTTATACATTGTAGTAAAACACAATGGGCTATTATAAAGGAAATGAGATTGAAATATATAGACTTAATATTCATCTGCAAGTCAGCAGTGTTCCTTGCATACAGTAGGTGTTTGACAAAAATTGGCTAATTAAATTAAAAGTTTGTTACATCATTTATTATTTTGCTACAGTATCATTGATTAAGATATTTATTAACAGTATTTATTTATTTATTTATTTTTAGACAGAGTCTTGCTCTGTTGCCTGGGCTACAGTGCAATGATGTCATCATATCTCACTGCAACCTCCAACTCCTGGGCTCAAGTGATCCTCCCACCTTGGCCTCCCAGAGTGCTAGGATTAAAGGCATGAGCCACCTTGCCCCAGCCTACAGCATTTCTTGTTTGTCTCCACCCTTCCCCCTTCTCCCCCAATTTAGCATTTCTGTTGCCTTTGCAATCTGAACCTTTGAGAACTTTTAATTCTTCTTTACAATTTTGTATTTACTGTGGCCGCACGTCCTGCTGAACAGTCTTGGCAAAAACATTCTTCTCCCTTTTAACATCTGTAAATACAGGTTCTCAGAATTTCACTGAAATAATTTTTGCACCTCCCCTGAGAGAGAAAATGCTAACACAGATATTAGAAATTGTTTACGAGACCTGATTTGTGGCAGATAAGATGGCTTCTTCGAGACTCAATTTGGGGATAAATGAGTTACTTTATATTTCATTTCCTTTAAAAAAAAAAAGTCTGGTTTTGTTCAGACCCCTTATTATATTTAGCTTCTACTCTCATAATCCATCAAAATTACTAGCTGAAAAATCAAAAAATAAAAATAAGCATTCCTGCTTTTAAGCATGCTATTTAAATAATGGCAACACGCTTTGAACACGTGGGCCTATCTCCCATTGGCTTCTAGAATGTCCTGCAAACCATTCAGTTGTCTGCCGTGTCAAGCGAACCCCGAAGAATGGATGAGAACAAGCCACTCTTTCTGCACAGCAACTTTTTATAATTGTATTCAGTCTAAGCCTAAAGTCTTCATTTGGTTTTAGCCTCCCTTTTTAGTGAAATCTAATTTATAAACTTTATTGCCTACAGTTGGCCGTAAGAAAAGACTGAGAAACACAGAACAGTTGAGACAGACCCAAACACAAAAGGGTTATGACTGCGTCTCAACTCTCATTTTTGGTGAGGTACAGACCTCACTTTCAAGTCGTTTCAAATATCCTTGCCAAGAGAAAAGTCTTCCAACAAGACGTGTGAATGAATATGTGCTGTGTGTTTTTAAGGTGTGGCCAGGTTTCCACTCAGCTTTTCTTCTTTTCCATTAGGGTCCCCTAAACTGTCAAAAGGCTTTCACATGCTTACTCCAAATAATAATAATAATGTTAAAAATAATATTTGCTGAGCACTCACCTGCACAGACCCTTCCAAATGTAGAGGGTGTCTGTTTAAATGTACTGTCATATACTGTCGGTAGGTGCTTTGCTTTTGGGAAGTGGTTCTCAGACTTTATAAAAATTAATCACCAAGGGGGGGTGTTTAAAATGCAGATCACCACCAGAAATCTGATTTGTATGTTTAGGATGGGGCTCAGGAATTTGAAATTTTCACAAGCTGTTGGTATATTATTGGCTATTATGGGGCATACTTCGAAAAACACTGTTTAGGGTATCGAGAGGGCTCTCGGCTGTCACCGTATACAACTTTATGTCACAGAGAATATTCCTGGAAAGCCATATGCAAATACACTTTTGGGGAAGCTGGTTGAATTTTGCCCATGATTTAAATCCTCCTTTGTGAGAGGCAGGTCCTGTTTGTTCTGTTGTGGCAAATAACAGCCACCTGTCAACAGCAAGTGAATATGACCCATGAAGCTCTCTGTTCAAAGGGATGTCTTAGTGGTTCATTTGTGAAGCTAGGAACCCATTTCTTGGTGAATAACCATCCTCTAATACATTAATATGGATTAGCATATGGGCTAATTCCTTGAAGAAAGGAAACAACTATTCTTATCTCATGGAATGATGACAACTGTCAAATGTCCTAGCTGAAATCACTGATGTTCCTTTTTCAACATTATTTGCTCTTCTTCACTATAGATGGGCTCATAGTTATGCTGCTCGAGGGTCACAGGCTTGGATAGAGACTGTGTTTGTGATTGTGTTTCCAGAAATTTCCAGAGTTTGCCCTCACACCGGCCTTCCAGCTACAGAATGGGGAAACACTGGGGAGAAGACACTTTGAATTGGGGCTGTTACCTTTCAGGCTGACTCTGTGCCCAGGGCGCCTGCGTTCAGAAAACAAACTTAGATTCAAATATAAAACATTCATCAAAATCAGAATGGTGGTATTTATGACCTATTGCCAACTTGTTTAACCTTTTTAACTCCTTCCTTCTCTTCCTTCCTTCCTCCCTCCCTCCCTCCCTCCCTCCCTCTCTCCTCTCTCCTCCTCCCCTCCCCTCCCCTTCCCTCCCCCTCTCCTTCCCTTCCCCTCTCCCTCCCCATCTCCTCTCCTTTTCCTTCCTTCCTTCCTTCCTTCCTTCCTTCCTTCCTTCCTTCCTTCCTTCCTTCCTTCCTTCCTTCCTTCTTTCCTTCCTTCCTTCTTTTCTTTCAAAATCTAATTGCTGGAATATGGTATTTTAGACCCAACATTTTCTCCCTGCTGTTGGAAAAATTTCCCCAGAGTGAGAAATTTCGTACCCGGTTTTAGCCATGAAAGGGTGCAGCTCTTTGTCAATTCTCTCCACACAATGTGACGATGCATGCCCTTGGCACCTTACGGGGCAGAGCCTAAATTCTCCTGTGGCTAACACAGAAACAGAGCTCACAATTCTGGCTGTGCCATCCCATGTGGCTCTGGTCAGAAGTAAAACCAAACCAAGCACATTCAATAAGAGCAGATGCCTAAGCACTTTTTAAACTGATGGCTTTCTGAAGCTGTTTTCTCTTAAGGATGGAATAATTTGAAACACCTTTCCCACAAGTTCATCCACTCTGGCAGTGGCTAAGCAGTTCCCTGAGGCCTCTCTGCTCTTGGTGCCTGCAAGATTTGGTCCACTGAAGGGCAAGTGTGACCCAAGATGCCCTTGCCTGGCCACAGGTTTCAGAGGACATCTGCAAATCATTGTGCAAAACCGAAAAGTACAAATTAACCACAGCTCGGCTCTCTTGCGTTGAGTGTGATATTTCCTGTTTTGAAGGTTTCCTTGGTATCACACATTGGCTGCGAAACACCAGCTGCTCTAAGTGACTCAGATTTATAGACCCTTTGATCAATTATCTCGCCATGTTACCCAATTTCTAGATAATTGAGAGGAGAGTTAAACTATCCCCTTATGTAAATATGAGACTTAATTTTTTTAAAAAATCCAGTCTTTTAGCATGTGCTATAGATAGAGACTTGCCCTTTTTTGCATGTTTAATTTGCATGATCAGTGAGGCCCTTTTTCTGTAACGATATTAAGTCCCAATAGTGCTTTGCAGTTAGACCAAACTGGAAATATTGTTAATGACAGATTGAAAATAATAGGACAGATTGAAAGTAATAGAGTGACTCACCTAAGTTTGTCACTCTTTGCTAATCCATTTCATTTTTAGTATCCTTATGGTCTTTGCAAAATAGAATAGTGAAAGAGAAAGAGCAAAATGAAACAACCATAGACTGTGAGCTAGGTCTCCCAGCTGAAGGGCAGGTTGAAAGCAATAGCACCAATTTTCATTAGATTCTTGTATTTTCCTTCTTGGTAGAAATTCTAAAGTGGTAGTTAGGGCTTACCTATGGTCAGAGAGAGACATTTAGACTCGCAATAATTGGACTTGGTTTGCCTAAAAGCCGAAACAGCTGGACAAATATCCAAGGGGATTCATGGTATTATGACACTTGCGTGTCATGTACCAATGAAGCTTAACAAACATTTCTATTGTGTTCCTGACATTTAGCTCATGAAAATCCTCATTAAGCCTTTTTTTTTTTTGCAAACTTCCAAGGAAAGGGTATTTACTTTCAAGCACAAAGTGTTTATTACCTTGTGGGACAGACCTACTTCACTACTAGTCAGCTGTACTAGTTTGAATGCTTCTCCCCATTCCTGAAGCCCAATCTGTCTCCTTGAAGTTTCATCCATTTATTCAATTATTCAATTAATAATTCCTGAGCACTTTGCCTACCAGTGGATGATATGACATGGGTCTTGGTTTTGCAGGGGTTCTGGCCTTGTTCATTTTTTACTTATTGCTCCCTGAAGGAGTCTTTTTAGGTTTTGTTTTCCTTAATCATCCCTTCATCCCATGAAAATTAAATGCCAGAGATCTACTGTAAATCTGTTCATGTGCTATATATATTTACCTGTACTTTTTTCATCAAAATGTATTTTTTTTGCCCCTCATGAACCAATTTCTATCCCTTGGGGAACAGAATACATCTCTGGCTAAAATCCTGATATGGATATGTCAGAATATTCTTTCCTCTGTCCTTATACTTTTACTGCCATACTTTGCACATACATCTACAGAGACTGTGTCATATTTCATTTTAATTATTTGTTTAGCCATTTGTAGTGAGTTGAATAATGTCTCCCCAAAAGATACGTCCACCCAGAACCTGTGAACGTAACCTTATTTGGAAAAGGGTCTTTGCAGACGTAGTTAAGATTCTTGGAATGATATCATTCTGGATTATTTAGATTATTTATTAAATCCAATCACAGGTGTCCTTATAAGAGAAAGGCAGAGGGAGTTTCAGACAGATGCAGAGAAGAAGGCCATGTGAAGATGGAGGCAGAGATTGGAGTGATATGGCTACAAGCTACAGAACGCCAATGAATATCATTAGCCACCAGAATTGATTTCCCCTAGAAAAGATTCTCCCCGAGAGCCTCTGTAAGGAGTGTGGCCTTGCCTAACCTTAGGCTGTGGATTTCTCATCTCCAGAACTGTGAGAGAATAAATTTCTGTTGTTTTAAGCCACCTAGTTGGTAGTAATCTGTTATGGCAGCTTTAAGAAATGGATGTACCATTTCTCTCGTCCGCTCTACCCTGGACTCCCAAAGGCACAGAATCTTGTTTACCTATGTATTCCTAGTGCATAGCCTGATGACTGGCATACAGTAGGTACTCAGTTTATGCTTGCATGGTAGGAGTAGTGAGTAGGCAGTGACTCTAAGCTTACTGCTTCCTCTGCTAGATAGACTTGGAAGTATTCAGGGACAATGACCATGTGCACCTTCCCTTCTCCCCACACTCCCCAACAATCTTCTCCTGGGCGAGCTGAACAGTCCCTGTATCTTATATTTTAAATTTGAAAATAAGGATTAAAAAAAATTTTAAAATACATAACATATATAACTTTATACAAACTGGATAATATTATATAGGTTCTTCTGTTGCCTGCTTATTTTCCCTCATTAAATAACTTGTTAATGGCATCTTTCTTGTCAATGAATGTAGCAATACATCATCATTTTAATAACTACCTGGTTTCCATTGTGTGGATGACTAGAATTTATTTAACCCATCTCCTATTGATGAATGCTAATGTCCTGCTTAAAATGGAATAGTCATTTTGATACAAGATACTGCAAGTAGCTGTGTGGATAAAACAAAACAAAGTAAAACAACTATAACTATATGTTGTCTACAAGAGAACCACTTTAGCCTTAAGAGCATAAATACTCCAGGATGGATCAGTGAGGATTAAAAAAAAAAAGCACAAATAGGGCTGAAAGTAAAAAAGATGGAAGAAGATATTCAATGACAATGGTAACCAAAAGAGAGCAGAGGTGGCTATACTTATATCAGATAAATAGACTTCAAGTCAAAAGCAGTCACAAGAGACAAAGAAGGACATTATTTAATGACAAAAGGCACAATTCATCAAGAAGACAAAACAATTGTAAATAATGTATGTACCCAACCTAAATGTATAAACAAATATTAATGGACATAAAGGGAGAAATAGAAAGCAATACAACAGTAGTAGGGGACTTTAGTACTCCATTTTCAAGAGTGGGCAGATCAACCAGACAGAAAATAATAAGAAAATACTGGAACTGAACTGTACTTTAGATAAAATGGACTATATATATATATATATATATGCATATATACATAGTGTGTGTGTGTATATATATATGTATTGTGTATACATATACACAGAACTTTCCATCTAACAGCAGGAGAATACACATTCTTCTCTAGTGCACATGGAACATTCTCCAGGATAGACCATATGGTAGGCTACCAAATAAGTCTTAACAAATTATAAAAAATCAAAATCATATCAAGTATTGTTTCTAACCACAATGGTATGAAACTACAAATCAATATCAGTTGTCACTTCTGAGATCCCACTGAGCTAACAATGTCACCTATTGCATAACAGGATTTGTTGTGGTGGGGGGTATGAATGGTGTTGGGAGGAGCCAAGCTTGATCCCAATTTACCCTTTAGGGCAGGGCAGGTCCTGCAGTGGGGGGGGACTGGTTTCTGTTCATTGCAGAGACTCAGCATAGTGGGTGAATCAGGCACAATGTTCAAGGGGACAGGAGGCAGCAATACCCTGTCTTGGGCTGGAGATGGTCAGCACCAGGAAGTGGGGAGGTGATTGGGATTGCCTGACAGGGTGGTGGGGACTGCTGATGCCAGATGAAGATGGACTGGAGGCAGGAGTCCACACAGATCCTCAGCTATCAGCCAAGGTCTTATGCAGAGGTCCTGACATGATGAAGCTTAGGGACACAGGGAGTGCTGGTGATAAATGTGGATGGTGTGGCAGAGGCTGATCCTCAGCAGAAGACAGGCCATCTTAGCAGGGTGGCCCAGCAGAAGCCCAACCTTACAAACTGCGGTGGGGGGGCCTCTGCTCAAGCTTAAGATTCAGACACAGACACCACATTACCATAAGGCGGCACTGTAGCGATGGGCAAGTGTCACAGGTTGGGCTCTCAGGGAAGCAGATTCTGAGATGCAAATCGGCATGACTGGAAATGCTCTTGGGGTCAACACCTGTGGAAGGAAGAGATGGGAAGCAGGATTGAGCAGAGGGATAAGTTAGCTGGGATGCCATGTGTCTTAGTCAGTTTGGGCTGCTATAAGAAAACACCATAAATCGGGTGGCTTATAGACAACAGAAATTTATTTCTCATAGTTCTGGAGGTTGAAAGTCCAAGGTCAAGGCACTGGCAGATTCAGTGTCTGGTGAGGGCCTGCTACCTGGATCACAGACGATGCCTTCTCACTGTGTCCTTCAATGGTGGAAGGGGTGAGTTAGTTCTCTGGGGCCTCTTCTATAAGGGCACTAATCCCATTCATGAGGGTTCCACCCTCATGACCTAATCATCTCCCAAAGGCCCCACTTCCTATACCATTACCTTGGTGGTTAGGATTTCAATGTATGAATTTTGGGGGGACACAAACATTCAGGCCATAGCACTGTCCCAAGAAACGCCTTAGCTGACTCTATGGAGAAACTTGGGGCAACCCCTCAGAAATTGTCCTGAGCTTGGGAGATGAGGGGGTCAGGCCTTTATACCCCCAAATTGATTAGTCTTCGGATTTCAACTGCGGCAGGAAGCAAAGCAGACAGGACTTTGGGCCAGACCCTTTTCTTCGGCAGAAGCAATCCTCAAAGGTGGCTAACAGCTGAGGGCCATCTTCTGGCTGATCTCCCAGCAGCTGGGGGAATAAGTCCCTCCTTCCTGAGAAGGGATCTGGGGAATACATTACAGTACCCGCCACAGTGGATCTACTATATGTGACAGCTTGGGGGATGTGAGTGCCCATGGCCATGAATGATAGGACTGGGACATTAGAACTTTGATCAACATAAAAGGGGAGAAGTGATATTATATTAAGTCCTACTGGATTGGCCTTTATGGGAGGGGAGGCAAGGATGAGGGAGGGGGCAGGAAAGAATGGGAGAAACTGGCCGAGACCATCTGTATACTTCCCCTCTTGGAACCCAATTGCTCTGTGGATATCTGTGGGACATTTCTCCCTGTTCATTCTAGCAAATCATGTACATCATGGCCCTGGGGCTTACAAAGCCATAAAAATGTTCAAACAGTCAAATCTACTCATCATGTGCAAACATGCAATTTCAATTTTAAGAAGTATTTGTCAAGGCACTGATGCAATTTTGTTCCTTAGACTTAAATTAATGTTTTTTTTTATTGTGAGATTTCCAATGTGTTGTTCTAGCCATTTTGCATTACATGACCAGAGCAGATTGTTTTTTAATCAATTTATTTTTAGAGAGACCTGTCCCCTCCCTGCACAGCTTAAAGTGGCCTTTGATTGAATACTATTTAAAAGGCAGGAAGGAGGAAAAATTGTTTAGATTGAGTCCAAAAATAGAAAATTCTTATACCAAAAAAACATTGCCCTTTAAAAAATGAAGTGAGTAAGCAGTGGGGAACTCATATTAGCGTTTGTTTCGATGTCAGCATTTAATGTGTCACAACATTTGGCTCATCTTGGCAAATTATGAGATTTTTGTAATTCTCAGAGTGTCATTAAACAGCTGTTGTTTCTTTTTTAAATAGTACTAACTCTGGCCCCCTCCATATCCTGGACTGTATAGGTTTCAATAGCTTGAAATTTCGATGCAATAGCTTCAATTTCACTTTGGAATCCTTTCACAGATTATGTATGTCCACTTTGCATGTGGGGTGTGACGCCGCATGAGTCTGTTGTTCGTGAAAAGATTCAGCTGCAGTGGCATATGGACAACACACTTTTAAAATGGGGTTATTTCATAATTGCATTGACTCTGTCCAAGAAAAGGGAACACATTCAAATTCCCTATAATTCGAACCATTTGTTAGCAGAGCCCTCCGTCCTGAGCTGGAGAGGACGGGTATCCTTGAGGGATTGTTGTGTTCCAGACCATCCACGTGGTTTGAAAGCTCATCCTGGCCCTGGTCCCCTGGCCGGGGACGTTGTAGGAAGAGAGGGTTTCCAGGTGAGGGCGATGAAATGCTGCCCTGGGTTGGGCAGGAGCTGTGTCCGTGTGCTGAGATTCCACGTGCTATTCATCCAAACACTCCCACTGGTCAGTCCAGAGGTTTGGTCACCAGTTATCCATGCAGCTGTCATTCTGCGAGGGCAGAAGCAGGTCACGGCAATAGACAGAGTGACTCAGGGAGAAAAACGTGGGCTCGGGAGCCGAAGAAAACTGGGTCTGCATCTCATCGCTGGCATGTTGCTGGCCTTAAACAAGCCATGTCACTTCTCCAAACAGCAGCTTCCTCGTTTATAAAATGACGATAAACACACGCCTGAGTGCGCGCACACACACACACACCTTGCACGGTGGTGGTGAGAATTAGAGACAATATATCTAAAATGCTCAGCATCCTCCCTGGCCCATAGTAGGTACTCGATACTTGGAAGCTGCTATTAGTGTTAGCTATTATTAAAGAAGGTTTATGAAAAGGGTCTTTCTGCATAATCTAAATTCCCTTTATGTTCATCTTGTGCCCAATCTGGCAGCAAAAAGGCCTTGCTGACAGCATCCATCTTTCCATTCACAAGTCACATGAAATATATGGCCTTTTTCCTAAAGGGTTCCCAAAGGTCTGCTAGGTTTCCTGGCAATGAGACAGCAATTCAAGCCGATCCAGGTACAGAACAAAGTGGTGCCAACGGCCACATTCCTCGCACAGAACACTCCCCACCCGGGCCGTCCACACGGCGGCCGTGTGTGCCAGCCTCCCAGGCCGGGCTCACCAGGCAGCTGCATAAATTGCTTCAAACATGAGGTTATTTATGGCATAACCAACCCTGATTTTGGCCTAGCTCTTGTTCTCATTTCTTAAATGATAGCATTAGTGCCGGGAAAAGACATGCGGTGTAGGAAACTGAATTCCACAGACAAACGTTGCCAGGTGCGGGCTCACCGATGCGATTGATTGCACGGGGCCTGCTCCGTGTGCACTGTCGGCTCTGTAATTCCGGGCTCCGGGGTGGCAATCACTACCCTAAGTGAAGACAGTCCACTGTGCATTGGCGACAGCTGGGTGGAGAGGAATGGTTTGATTTTTCTGCAATTTTGAAGTTTCGAGAGCTCTCAGCAGGGTTTTTAGACAGTGGTTATAACCTTAACAGTAAGGATAAAAGAAAAGAGAAAAGAACACCTATGACTATTTCCAATTTTTCCCTCTTAATTTTCTCTTCATTTTACTCACTTCTTCAGAAGCTTAGACAGATGGAACAATCTTTCATGCTTAGTGTTCCTTAATTTTCAAGTCAAATTGGCAATATTTTGGAACTACAGTTAAAATATAATGGGCTTTACTGATTTTCGGATCCAAATTCTTCCCATCCCCATTCAATCTAGTGTCCTTTTCTGGTGGGAAAAGGGGAAGGAGGACGTGAGCCATGGCATTGATTTCAGGGGAAAGGGCCAACAGGAGAAGTGTGAACCTTGATAATTTTATAATTTTGCTTTTGCTCCAAGTCCTTATGTCCTATGAACCAACTAAGGAAGTGGGTTCTCAATTGGCCCATGGAACTTAAATCAAATATATATATATATATTGAGCCATGTCAGTGTGAATGGTCATCTGCTTAATCAGGGATCTTAGTTCCAATGATGGAGGGACACCAGGAGATGATGTACAGCTTGGGGATGTGACTATGGTGATTGTTCCTTTTTACTTTGGTACCTGTGTTTATATATTCTTCAATCACTCATTCAGTCAGATGAATATTAATTCAAATATTTATCCTGCTATGTGACACGCTGTGCTAGACACCTGAGAGAGAGCAGGGAGTTTTGTGTCCTGGGTGGTGTTCTAGGGAAAAGGTGCTGCGATGCCCACTGAAAAATCACCGATTCTAATTTTATTTGCAGATGAATTATTTAAATTATTGCTGCCAAGTCTAGCCAAGGCCTTAGCCTTACAGGGTGTTACACAGAGGCAATTAGGGAGGACAGTTGTCACCTTTAACTTACCTTGTGGATGCGGGCATTAAACTATCATTGGCTGGGTGCAGAACAAAGTGCTTACTTTTGTCAAAATGGGAAAGGTTAACCTAAGGAGTATACTAAGGAAAGCCGTCTACATCCATGTCCGTATTCATATCTATATCTGTATTAAGGACAGTTCAGTGTTCACTCCTCTAATACCCTCCAAAGTGCTCCATTTCCATTCCACAATATCTCTGAGAGAGGAGGGGCCCCTGTTGTGGGAAGGCTACCTGAGCAGAGGTAGTGTGACTGCTTGCTACTCAGCACGTGTTGCTCCTCCCGGTTTGTAGTCCATCAGATTTCTTTTGGGAAAGTCCCCTTTCTCCATTTTGATAATGTGGGTGGAATTTTAGACTCTTTAAAATTTCATGGGAAGGTCCTAATTGGCTTAAGCCAATGTCTATATCTGTTTCCTCTGACTACACTGATTGGTGCAGAGAGAGGCCCTTAATCCAATAATAGCCATTGAGATGGGAAAAACCTTTGCTAGAATGTCTGGAAAAGAGAGATTCCTCTCTTTCCTTCATGGAATCTACTAGATTTCATGGTGTGAATGTGTAAGGATGGAGACCAGACGTTCATTTTGTGATCCCAGGGAGAGCCCTGAGCTTCAGGGCTGAGGCAGGGAGAAGAGGGCAGAGTGAGGAGCTTGAGGATGAACCCAAACTGCAGAAGGAAGAGCAGAGAAATGGAGAAAAGACAGATCACTGCTGATAACTGTGCTGCTAGATCAAGCTTTATCTGAAGTCAGCCTTATCTTTGGATCTTCCAATCACGTGAGCCAATACATTCCTCTTTTTTTGGTGGAGCCTCTTTGAGTTGGACTTTGGACCAGGTTTGAAATAAACAGTCCCAGCAGGTACCGTGAATTCAAGCTCTTCCTGGATACTATTTATACAATAAGTTGTATAAATTTCCACCAGACACATCTTCATGTAATGACAAAAGTAAGATGCATTCCAAAGGTGGATTATACACATCTCTACTCAAACAAATTAAGAGCTAACTGTGATGAGTGGCTGGGATGGCAAGGAGAAGCAAACACTGAACCCTATGCATGAGTGAAGGAGGGATTTTAGATTTTCTCTTTGTAATTTATGATTTTCTGGAATAGCTTCCACTCTCGAATATCCTCATGAAAGAAGTCTATGAAAACAATCCTAGGACTATACAGTTATTATAATAACACTAGGTTTTTCCAAGTGTTCCGTGTCCTTTTCCACTCATAGGAGATAGTTCCTACTCAGGACAGACACACAGCCAGAGGTTCAGGTCCACACTGCTGGGCTGCAAGAAGGAGAAGAAAGATGTTTGTGAAGGAGCCAGGAGGAAGGCAGGTTGCCTGTGCCAAGAGCAGAGTGCCTTTTATGTCCTGTGATAACTTTGAGATTTCCCTTTCCTATTCCTTTCTTCCCATCTATTAATGAGCATGAACTACATCCTGGCCTTTAATCATTGATATCATTTCATATATATACTTTTTCATTATCCTCATTTCTCCTTTGCTTCTACAAACATCTGTTACCCAGACCTGCTTTTGAGAATGGAGTGTATACATGGCAGCTTTCCTCATCTCTGAGCCACGAAGCTAAATTTCCTATGCACTTTCAAGCATTAAATTGAAAATTAAGCTAAATGTACCATATTTTGTTATAATTACAGTTTAGGAAAAAAAAAAACTTTGTTAATTAGGTATTCAAGAAAGTTATGTGGTCCATATGCTATGGAGGAATTTATAGTCCACAGTAATAAAGTTTGGTAATAAAGGGATAGTGATGAGTGAAAGGGACAAATGTAAATTAACATCCCCCAAATAAATCAAGCAGTTTAGGAAACTGGGCCATTCATGGCAACCACATGCAACTCGTTTTAATTGCCAGTTTTAAAATGTCTGATTTCAGTTTCCTTAAATTTTTTTTTTTTTTTGGAAAAACAAATAGACCTGATTTGAGGATTAATATTCTGATATCATTTGACAGGCACAGAGCTGCCGAGTCAGCTATGTTATAATAAAAAATTATTCTGATTATTCTTCATAGAATCTTTGGCATTGGGCTGGATAATGATGGAAATTAGGGAGTTTCACTCAGACAAGGTCCCTTCCTCCAAGGAATTTATCCTCCATCACTATCTGCACTGGCCTGAGCCACATCGGGAACAGTCTCTCTTCATTGGCCTGGAAGAGTCCCCCGGTTTATGATGACTGACATCATGTATCAAGGGTGTCCTCTGGGCCAGCTCCTGCGCTGGGCATTTCACATGCTTACAGTCCTAAGATTTTTTTCAGCTGTAGCTATGGAAAACATCAACCAGAAATGATTGACATGATAAAGAAATGAATCGTCTCTTGTAATAAGAGGTAGGAAGGTTGAGCAGCTCCAGGAGTGGCCAATTCATCATTCGACACTGTTAAGGACTTGGATCCTTTGTCTTTTTGTTCAGCTGTTCTCAGTGTGTGACTTTGCCTTTGGGTTGGCTCCCTTCAAGGTCACAAGATGACTGTCACAATGTGAGGGGTCACATTATTCATGTCAATCCGCAGACGAAGCAGAGGCAGCTACCTTTTCCTAGTGTCTTGTCTGCTTTTTAGTAGGAAGACTTTTGCAGAGGACTCTCACGGTAAGTAGGGAATAGATGTTGAGTAGGCAACCAACCACATGTGCTATAAGATAGATGCTACTACCATTATTCCCATTTTACAGATAAAGAAACGGAGACTTAGAAAGTTTGAGTAGCAAACCCAGTGTCTCTCAGCTAGTAAGTGGTGAAGCTAGGGTTTGAACCAAGGCAGTCTCACGTTATAGCACCTGTTCCTATCCACTGCACTAAACTGCGTGGCTGTGGCAAACACATTCCCACCCCTGAACAGTTCAAGTGAAAGAAATAGGTAAAAAATTGTCTTTGATTTTTCTTATCTTTGTTCCTTCACTTAGATGTGCCTTTTTCCCCTTTCCAAAGTCCTGTCCTGGATCCCACACTCTGAAAGGGAAACATAGGATACTAGGAGAGTCTATGAGAGGGGCAGTGAACTTGGCCTTAGAGTGAGGGATGGCTTCCCAGAAGAGAGTTGATTATCTCCAGCAAGATCTGAAGAATGAGGAAGTTGAGCCAGGTGGAAAAATGTGTGTGTGCGCGTGTGTAGGATAAAGTGTTCCCGGGAGAAGGAGCAGCCTCCCAAAATGGGAGAACGTTGCAGATGGAAAACTGACAGTAGTTCAGAACAACCCAAGTGTCCAGCACAAAGGGTGATGCAGTGGAGAGAGAAAGCTCTAGAGGAAGAAGAAGTGTACCATTAAAAATATTATTAAGCACATTAAGGACTTTGGACTATATCTTGAGATCAGTGGGGAGCTATTAAGAATTTTTAGCAGAAAAGGGACTTGATCAGAATAAAATTTAGGCAAGATTCCTCTGACTACAGGATACAGGCTAGGGAGTGGATTTCTGTAGTATTAAGGTTGTACTTACATGTCCGAATTAAGTATAGGAGGAAGGCCACTATGTGACAGATTCAAGCTTCCTCCTCACTCATTAGTGGGCCCTCCTGTGCTGGACTTTGCTGGTTGGTCCTTCCCAATTCTTTTCTCCTTTGCCCATGTCCCATTTCAAGACTTAAAAATCCAGGTACTTGCTTTTCCAGCCATTGGCTAGGGGCAGGCATGTGACCCACTGTTGCTGTGGGCTTCTGGGAAAGAGTTGAACTTGTTGATGATAGGAGAGACCCACCAGAAGGCCATGCCAGATCCTCATGCCTGGAGCCACCTTTTGATCCTGAAGTGACATGCCTAAGGATTTACACCACCAAGGGACAGACAAATGGAAGGGGCCTGGGTCTCCAATGATAGCATGAATCCTGCACACCGATGGGCCCTCACCACCTCCCAATGTCTTGTTAAGCAAGCAGTCAATGTGTCTATGGTTTAAGCCACTGTTGGGGATGTCTTCTGTCATAGGAGAAAGCATCCCTAAGAAAGTGGCATGCAATCCAAGAGACTTTCAATTTTCTATTTCATTTTGCCTGTGTACACACCACTTGGATTCTTCAATCAAGGAAAGGAAGTTTCTGTGGTACATTTATTATCTTGATGGGTCAGAAGACAGAGCTCTGTGAAGCTCCTGCTTCCTTTGGGACAAAATTCGCATGTGCAGCACCTGCTCTGAACAGCACAGAAAGGGCCCAGTGGATTCCTTCAGCCATGGCTCAGTGTCTTGCTGCTGACCCTTGACTTGACCTGGCGTTGGAACCAAGTCCTTTTGGCCTGTGACTGCGTCTGTGGCACCCAAAGTGATAGTATAGAGGATCATGACAATTTTTTATTTTTTTTAAAAAAAGTTCCTTGAAGTTATAATAATAAGGCTTTATGTTTGGAGAGAAATATTACAACATGCTTTTCCTTCGAGCAATTTATGTTAATAGAAAAGTGTCCTAAAGAAAAATTAAACACAGCAGTGGAGCCTGTTATATTTTTCTCAGACAGACATGGCCCTTTTATTGGAACTCTAATGAAATATATACCCATAAAAATGCTTTCCCCCTCCCCCCCACCGCCCCACCACTTAAACGTGGCCGATGGTCTTCACACGCACAGCCTACCCAAGCCAACCGCCCCTGATTCACGTGTCGTCTGAGGTCTGCCATCACCTGACAGGATAAAGCTAATCCAAAACGACTACCTGCCGCATTTTTATGACATGGAGCTATTGAAAAGCGCAGGAATAATTAACTGGAAATGTAATAGAGGAGCCTCTCTCTGAGCTCGGGGCTGTCACAGAGTGTAACACCTGATACGGCTTCCCTGAGCACAGGGCCTGCTGCAATAACACTTTTTATGCTACTTTCTGAAGAAACGGGTGACTCAAGTCGTCCATCAGTGCAATTCGTTCTGAAGAGATCATGACAGCTGTGGCAGGTATAAAACAGAGGTGCCTTGTTCCACTGAGTGACACTAATTACGGGTAAGGGCTTTGTAAACACGCCTCTCTGTTAGGCAGAAGTGAACAACATATAGCAAAGCGCCAGCATAACCAAAGTGACGTCTATAAATAAATAGAAAATAACGGCACTTTTCTAATTGAATGCAGATAGGTAAATAAATCAGGGGGCACTTAAGCCCATTTAAGATACAATGAGCCATTTTCTACTCCTTGACAAAGTGAAAGGCAATTGGCTCTTGGAGTTTACCCAGATGTGGCGTGTTGGAAGGAAGGCTCTCCACCTATACAGCCGCTATCTCAATGGAAAGTGGGTCTGTGTTACAACACGCATGTGTGGGCTCAGACACGGGTTTGTGTGCAACACCCTTGCAACTTAGCAATGGGTTGGCATGCTGAGTGCATTTAACCAGAGCAGAAGTAACATACGTGCTGATTATTTAATATTTACCCAGGCTGGTGCATGAAAAAGAGCTGAACAAGAGCAGAGACAAACTCATGGGGCAATGTGACCCAGAAGCTTTTAGGGGTTAACTTGAGGACCCACACTCGCCTGTTGTGTTCGTTAGGATTGCATTCAGCTGTGAGAGAAAACCCAGACGAATAGCTTGGACAAGTTTCTCTATGCTTCGTGTAAAAGCACAGGCAGATGGCCTAGGGCTGCTGTGGTGCTCTGGGAGCAGGGAGCCAGGCTGTCCCTGCTGTGTGGCTTCACCATGGATGGCCCATACGTGCTCCAGGTGCCACCACGGGGCGTGCTGTGTTTCAGCAATAGGATGGAGCAGAATTGAAAAAGGGAACCACCTGCACTGTCTTTTAATTATGCCCCTGGAAGCTGCCACATGACGCTTGTCATTGGCCAGAGCTAAGTCACATGGCCATATCTGCTTGCAAGGGACCCGGAGATGTGTCTCCATTCCTGGGGGTAAAGAATGTTATTGCCATGAGGAAGGGCGACACGGATACTGGGAGGACAGCTAGCAACCCTGCCATGTGTGTTCACGTAGAGGAAGAAAGCTGTTTTGTAACATGTAAAAAAACAAAAACACCAGGGGCCCTGGACATGCCTCCTTTCTCCTTTCTTCTTTCCTTGAATCCTTCACTAAAGAGGGATCACAGACAAGTAGAGAGGTGACCTACAGAGGTCACAGAGAGGCCGCATTGCTGGGTCCTTCTTCTTAACTCTCACCTTGCTGAGGCCCAAATTCCACAGCATGTCTTTCTCCAGCAAAGTCTAGATTCTTCTTTGAAAGAAACTTCCTCTAGGGATAACTTCCAATGCCCATCAGCTGTTTACACTCTAATTTGAAAGGGCTGTGAATTTTCTATCCTTTTTTGAAAGCAGAAGGCTTTACTGGGAGAAAATGAGGTTGAATCTGCCATATAACTTGTTGGAGATGAAGGGAGTTATAGTCAATTAGGTATTTAAGTGTTTGCATGATTTGTTTATGATTTTGCTATTTGCAGCCACTGATTGAATTCCACCAACCTTTTTAATTTTTTTAAAAAAGACAGGGTGGGGAGGATTTTTTTTTATGTAGCCTTTTAAAATTAAGCAATTAAAAAAATAAAGAAAAAATATTGCCCCAAATCCTTCTTTTCTTTTCCTGCTAATCTTTTATCTCTATAGTTTAGAGATATATGACTTCATGTGCATTAATGCATATCAGTTAGAATATGCTCTTGGAGAGCATAGAGTGTATGCATTGGAATTATTCTATGTACAAGAACTAAGAAAATACAGTATTGTGCCAGGAGTTCACTGTGGAAGCAAGTGTTTGAAATAGCACTTAGCACCACTGTATACAAGTCAGAAATTTCTGACTTGGGCAGTGCAGAGGCAATTTATGTAACCAAAGCATTTGTACCCCTGTAATACTCTGAAATAAAGATAAATAAATTAAATATATTGGAAAAATAAATAACTAAAATACAAAATAAAAAGAAAGAAAACAGAAATCTTCAGAAGTGGCCTTGGTTCATGAAAGGAAGGAAAGATCCCAAAAGTAAAAGGAGAGGGCATTTGGGGGGTTATGGACTGGGTAGGGTGGGGGGAGGCAGAATTTAAACTCGCATCATTGCATTCTGTGTGTGCTTATTGGTAGCAGAGGAGGAGGCTAGTGTGGAGGAAGGAGCCTGGGCTGTTTGGGTTCTGTAGTGAAGGAGCTGATAGCCTTTACTGAACACTTACTGTGTGTCATGCGTTGTCCTAGGTACCTTGCATACAGACCTTCATTTAGTTCTCACAGCCACCCTGGGGAAACAAGTATGGTTATTTCCATTTTACAGATGAAGAATGTGAGTCAAAAAAAAAAAAATTAAGGCCCATGGCCAAGGTCATGTCCTCTGAAAGTCAGAGCTGGGGCTTAAATATTCTCTGCTGACTTCACAGGCTCTATCTCCCCACACTGGGTTATGACATCAAGGAGGCAGGAAAGAAGTGCTGGTGAGCTGGTTTAACCTGGGGCTCCTGCTCACACAACCCTGACTGCCCTCACTCCCCCACACTCACTCCCCACAGTCACATGTTGACCAGGGCTGCGGCAGCTGCTGTGTCTCTGAGACTTGATGTGGTCTCTAGTGGCTGGATAGGCCAGCGATGATGGTGCACAGCCAGCAGCAGGATCATTAGTGGTTCTTGGATATCACTGTTGGTTGCCACTTACTAGCAGATGGGACAAGGCTGGGAGCTCTGGTGGTTAACCAAGGCATGTTGTTTTCTTTTTAGGCATTGCCTTGGTTCCCGATTAGCCAGGAGTTTTGTTTTGCTTTTAAGTCACGAACATCCCAGCTGTCAAAGTCTTTCTTTCCTGAGCATCTGCAGCCATTCTGCCTTGGGCCATGAGCTCATCTGATCTCTTACTCCAAGCTGCCTCACATTTGACCTGGTCTTGGCCATGAGACTTTCAATGAAAGGCCAAGTGGTAAAGTGGTATTTGTGAGTCAGTCCTCCCTCTGAGTCAGAAATAAAACAATGCCTCAGCATGTTAGAGGGAGTATGGGGCCATTCTGGGATGAAACCCAAAGGACTCTTCCCCTGTGGTTCTTTTGGGGTGCAAAGTGATTTGTTATATATATTGGGGGGCTATTGTTGATGAGAGTGAGGAAAACACTTCTGGGCAGCCAGATGCATTCATTTTTCCTTCTTCCCTCCCTCTCTCCCTTCTTTCTTTCCTTCCTTTCCTCTTCCTGATTTTTTACTTCTTTCAAAATAGTGGGACCTAATCATTCAGGAAGAATGTAGGTTTCTCCTTAACACTTTGATCAAGGAATTTATTCCCAACTTTAATTCTATCATTTAGTAAAACTGGCAGGGTGGAAAACATACTGGATAGTATAATTAGGGAGCAAAAAAACAAAAACAAAAACCCAAAACTAAAAACTAAAACACACACACACAAAACAAACAACCAAAAAAAGTTTTTTGAATGCTGGCTTGACAAATTGAGAATTGAGAGATCTTGTGCAAGGCACAAACTCTACGAAGCTCCATTTCCTGAAAAGAAATATGAAGATAACCAAACTAGTCTTACTTGCCCCCCGAAATGTGCTGTCAGACACTAATGAAATAATCCATGTAAAAGTGCTTTGTGAACCCATGCGTTTATGGTCAATCGATTTTGGCAAAGATGCCAAGAACACACAATGAGGAAAAGACAAGTCTGTTCAATAAAGGGTATTGGGAAAACTGGATATTCATATACAGAAGAATGAAATTGGACCCTTGTCTTACAACAGATACAAAAATCAACTCAAAATGGTTTAAAGACATAAACATAAGACCTGAAACTATAAAACTACTAGACAAAAGCAGAGGAGGGAAAACTATATGACATTGGTGTGGGCAATAACTTATTTTTGGATTTGAACTTCAAAGCTCAGGCAACAAAAGCAAAATGGGATTATGTCAAACTAAAAAGTTCTACACATCAAAGAAAACAAAAGAGTGAAGAGACAGCCTATTAGGAGAAAATATTTGCAAACCATATACCTAATAAGGGGTTAATATCCAAAATATATAAAGAAACCAAATAGCTCAGTAGTAAGAAAACAAATAACCTGATTAAAATATGAGCAAAGGATCTGAAGAAACAGTTCTCTAAGGAAGTCATACAAATGGCCAATACGTCCATGAAAAAAATGCTCAACATTGCTAATCATCAGGGAAATGCAAATTAAAACCACAGTGAGATAGCACCTCACACATGTCAGAATGGCTATTATCAAAAAGACGAAAGATAGCAAGTGTTAGTGAGGGTGTAGAGAAAAGGGAACCCTTGTGCACTGTTAGTGGGAATGTAAATTAGTACAGTTATGGAAAACAGTATGGAGTTTCCTGAAAAAACTAACAATAGAATTACCACATGACCCAGCAATCCCACTTCTGGATATATACCCAAAGGATTTGAAATCAGAGTATATCAAAGGCATCCCTGCACCCCCATGTTTATTGCTGCACCAGTCACAATAGCCAAGTTGTGGAATCAACCTAAATGTCCATCAGTGGATGAATGGATAAAGAAAATGTGGTACATATACACAATGGAATACTATTCAGCCTTAAAAAAGAGAGAAATTCCATTATTTGTGATACACCTGGAGGGCATTATGCTAAGTGAAATAATCCGACACAGAAAGACAAATATCACATGTTCTCACTTATACGTGGAAGCTAAAACAACCAAACTCGTAGAAGCAGAGAGTAGAATGGTGGTTATGAGAGACCAGGAGTTGGGGAAATGGGGAGATGTTGGTCAAAGACAACGGTATTTCAGTTAGAGAAGAGGAATGAATAGTAATCATTTGAGGTGACAGATATGTTGATTCAATCATTCCACATTGTATACCTATATCATAACATCACTTTGTACCCCATAAATATATACAATTATAATTTTTCAATATGCAATAAAGTTAAAAAATAAAGTGTTTTGTAAACTGTAAAGTGCTTCACAAATGCGGTTAGCATTTGGGTTCTGGGTTTAAACAGGCCTGGGAACAATCCTTACTAGTGGTGGGAAATGGGAAAATTACTTTATTTCAGTGGTTCTCAACTGGGAACAATTTTGTCCCACCCTGGGAATGTTTAGCAATGTCTGGAGACAATTTTTGGTTGTCACAACTGATGGGCAGGGTGCTACCAGCATCTAGTGGGTACAGGCCAGGGACCCTGCTAAACATTCTATAGCCACAGGACAGCACTCCACAACAAAAAAATCTGGCCACAAATGTCAATAGTATTGAGGTTTAAAACCTCTGGTTTATCTTAGTAAACCTCAGGGTGGTTTTTTGTTTTGTTTTTGTTTTCGTTTTTTTTTTTTTTTGGTCTTACTGTAGGACAGAAATAATAAAGTAATACGACCAAATCATAGCCCAGGGCCTGGCCTATATTGTGCTTATAGGCCTATTCCATGCTCAGTGTTCATATAATGGCTCTCCCCAGAATCTGTCCTACTTGTTTGCAGTCCTTGATCATGAACCCTTCCTAAATCTTCATTAGTAACATTCATATTGTGTTGGTTGCCTGTTAGCTATTTCCCCTCTTTAGCAGCACACCGGGTTCCTTTTTGAGAATTTCTTTTCCCCCAATCATGTGAGGCCTTGTTGGCAACATAAATTCAGATGCCTCTCTAGAGAAGCAAAAGGAGCCATATCCTTCCTCTCCCTGTCCCAGCCCAGCTAGGGAGTGGGCATGTGACCTTACATAGGTCAAACAGTCTCTTCCAGGACACTGACTCTTGAGTGTAAAGAATGATAAAAACATGCAGCAGTTTGAGGACCTCAGGGTTCCTGCTTGGAAACCTGCTTCCCGACTCCACGGAGGCCTTTGGTTCCTGTCTCTTCCGGTGTCTGTTTCAGCCTCCGTAGCCTCAGTAGTGCTCACACGGTCTTCCAATACATTCCCAGAGGTGATTCTGTTGCTTGCAGGCAAAACTTTTGTCTGACGACTTGTTTCCCAATGACCCAATGAATAGAACCAACCAAAGCACTCTGTAGAGGGGATGGGGATGGGGTGAGGGCAGAGGCGTGCATTTGTAGCCTAGATGGTAGCAAAACAGGGAAGAGTTTGTAATTGTGTTTTCCCCACTAGCACTGCAGCAATATTAAGTTCCAAGTTCTCAAGTCACATTCTTTATTGAAGTAAAAGCTGAATCTTCCTCCTCCAGCCAAGTCCTTATCAATAAACATAAATTAGCAAAGTGTTTCAGCTCTATCCTGCGGTGAATCTTTTACATTTGGCTAATAGAATTGGGCAACAATATGACTTATAATATTGATTTAAGCAAATTCTCAGAAGAACATAGTATATTTATTGTAAAATACACATTTGAAGCTATCTTTTTTTTCCCATTTTATCTTTAGCGTTGGCCAGACCCTATTTTAATATTTGTATAGAATGAAAACTTGTGTTTTGTGTCCATTTGGGAATCGCCTAGCCACACTAGCTAGTGATAAGCACAAAAAAGAGCAATTAAAAAATTCATTAATTGTTGTTTTCAACTTAGGTTGTTTCTCTGGACCAGAAGTGTGACTGTTTGAAAAAAAAATCCATGAGCTTCACTTTCTGTTTTGCATTAATAGCTTAAGAACAAATCACATTTGTTTAGTGGCTTAAAATATGCCAATAATTTTTAAGTTTACAAAGAATATTGTGCATATACCTCTTTTCATTATAAATGTAAACCTACGAAATTCGAGAGTATGAGAGGTTTATGCAGCTTTTTTTCCCCTAAGGGTACAAAAGACAGTATTCGGAACACGAATAGAGAATTGCAATTCTTGATTTTGTCGTTTATTCTCAAGGGACAATACTAGCAGTTATTCTAAGTTTAGATAATAGCACAAGCCGTAATTGATGTATTTGTAAAGTCAAATTATGTATTTACACATACTAGTGGTCCTTGAATAAGAGGCACAAAAAAGAAAACTGGATAAACAAGCTTCGCAAAAGTTTTTTAAATAAAATCATTGAGTCTCTGATGAAGCTGGTTAAAAGTTCAACACCTCTGAGGCTCAGTTTTCTAATCTGTAAAGTGGGGATTATGCGAGTAATTATTTCAGCTGGTTGTTTTGATGACTGAATGAGATCAAGTACGTACAGAGTTTTAAAGTTATTTGAAGGGTTCTGTTATAGGCAAAGATTTTATGATTTCTAACACTAAGGGGAGAAAACATTTTCTTAGTTAAGATTCTTTGCTAAGGATAAACTCAGCTAAGCACTAGAAATAGCCATCGTGTATCACTCTGGGTCAAGTAAAAAAGGGAAAGTGTCACGGATGACATCTCTGGAGCAGCCACATATTTCAGAGGAATATCTAAGACTGGAGAAACCTTGGTCTTTTCGATTATTAATGGCATCATGGGGCTACCTAATACTCTCCATTTCTTCCTCCCCCTTTCTCTCCATCCCCAACATGGCAACACAAAGCAGATGTTCTTGGTCCTGGGACATGAAGAAGGCAAACACATAATATTCCTTTGATCAGGTTGGATGCAGTCAAAGCAAATTGGCTGGAGAGTGACCTAAGTTGGGCTGATGACTCCAAAAGGAGTGTGACTGCCTCTTGGAGACTGAGCCCCATTGGCTGTGAGTGTATCTTCCTCCTGCTCACCTGCCGACTTCCCGTTTATCCTTCCAAGCCCATCCCAGTAGCCTCTCTTCTATGAAGTCTTTTCTGATCCTCCAACTAGCTTTGATTTCACGTACATGAGAATGGTTTTGAACTTCTCTTATGGAACTTATTGTGCATCTGAATCCCTACTGGGTAATAAACACCTTGAGGGTGAGAACCACATCATAATCATTTTTGTTCCCTCTCTATTCTCAGCACAGTGCCCTGCATAGGGTCGCACTGCAGTATCAAAGAAGAGCAGACTTTGGAGGCCAGCAGGGCTGGGCTTATATCTTGGCTTCCCATTACCCAGCTATGGAACCCTAGAATGCTACTTAATCTCTCTGGAACCCTTTTCCTCATCTGCGAAATGGAGGGAATAACACTAATGGGTTTGGATTTGAGGGGAAAAGTATCACTGGTCTCAAATATTAGTTTCTTCTTTCATAGTCCCTGATATACATTATTTCTGAGTTAACATGCACAAAAAAGTTTTGACTCCATATTTAGAAGAGCTGTGTTTGTAGTAAAGGCACATTTTATCAGGTTATTAAGTATGAAATGTTCGATTTCCTTCAGTACTATGTTTGACAGTTGATATCTCTGACATTTCATTTTGACACTTCTAGTTTTATTTTTATTGTGAAGGTACATCCTCAGTCTTTCAAATGCACGTTTTGGCTTATGATTATCTTTTGAAATTTTTTTAGAGTAATTTTTGTGAAACCATGGATAAGTCAAAAATTCATGTTATTTTCTAATAGGAGTTCCATCATGGAACAAATGCAGCGCAGACAGCTCGAAATATCAATGAATGTTTGGGAAGGATGTGGCTAATGAACACACAGCATGTCAATGGTTGGAGAAGTTCCATTCTGGTGATTTTAATCTTGAAAGTGAGCCATGTGGGCGACCTGAGACCAAGGTGGATAATGATGAACTGAAAGCTGTAGTAGAAGCGAATCCATGTCAACCTACACTACATTACACTACATTAGCATCAAGGTTTGATGTTACTATTCAAACAATAGTGGACCATTTGAAACAAATCAGCAAGGTAAGGAAGCTGGATAGATGGGTTCTGCATGAATTAAATGAGCGTCAGAAGAGACATTGTCTTGAAGCTTCCTTTCTTTGGTGTCACGACATAAAGGTGAACCATTTCTACACCATGTTGTTATGTGTGAAGAAAAATGGATTCTTTTTGACAATCGCAAGTGTTCAGCACAGTGGTTGGATACAGATGACGTGCCAAAACACAGTCTAAAACCAAATATTCATCCAAAAAAAGCTACTGGTGTCTGTTCAGTGATCCAGTGCTGGTATTTTCCACTACAGCTTCATTAAACCTGGTCAATCCTTTACAGTGGATGTCTAATGCACCCAATTGGATGAAATGATGCGGATGTTTGTGATTAAGTAGATTGGTCACTAGAGACAGGCCAATCCTCTTGCAAGACAATGCTTGACCACATGTCATACAAACAATGCTGCTCAAACTACAGAAGCTGGACAGACTTGGAAACTCTCTGTCATCCACCATATTCACCAGACCTTGCACCAACTGGACTAGAACATTTGCTCACATATCTTCTAGCTAAATCCTCTGGATGTTAGAATGCACTGATGGTGCATCTTCCTTGGAGAGGCCAACAGGGCAAATTCCATCATTCCTGACATCACCACAGAAGCACATGCCACCTGGGCTGTCCATCATCCTCCAGACTCCCTTCCGCGTCCTTCCATCGTGCGCATTGGTGCTCTCAATCTGCCATCAGCAAACCCCCTCCTGTCCCCACCCCCGTCTCTGAGCTGCCCTGATCCTCTTGCTCCATCTGGACCTACCTTCCCAGCATTTGTCTGAGTGGAGGCTGCTTTTTCTCTCATGTTCTATATACCTCAGAGCATCAGGGTGGAATAGATATACTTCTGGCTACCTTTCATCTGCTAGAAACTATTTGTCTTCCCTCATCTTTCAAAAATGCCAACTCCTTTAAAGCTCGTGGCATTCTACTATTCTACCCAACAGTCTCTTACAGCCCTTTTCTACTGGCCTCCCAATCATGTCCCTTTATTTATAAGGTTAATGCCTGGTTTACCATCTTCTTCATTCTACTCCTGTTATTATTCTTGGTGACTTCAATAACAGGGCGAGTGATCCATCCAGTACCCTGGGCTCTCAGATCCTTCCTCATCTCCAATTACCTTTTCCCCCACTCCACCTCCACTCCATCAATTCCCTTGATCAAACCACTAATTGCATCTTCTCTGAAATATCAGTCTCAAACATTCTTCTCTCTGGTACTTCTGTGCATTTATGCTATTATTGTCACTACAATATTTTTTTGACCATATCAGGACTGCCAGTTCTTTGACTCTGCAACCTTTTCCCACTACCCATTACCCTCTTCACCTAAAAAGATAATAATAGCACTGGCCTCTATACCCACATCACATACCTTCTTTCTCACTACATTGGAAGATGTGGCCATGCTTCACTTGTGCTCTGGATCCCAACTCCTGTGCTTTGCTCCCGGAATTACTCCCTTTCCCTCATGCATTATCGGTTTTTCCTTTTCTACAAATTCTTCCCATCAGCAAACAAATGTGTTGTAGCATCTCCTTCCTTTCCCTCCCTTCTCTTGGTCTCCTCTCTTCCTCTGGCTACTACTCCCTTTCTCTGCTTCCCTTCATAGCAAAATTTATTGCACGTTGTCTCTCCTTGCAGGCTCTACTTCCTCACCTCCCATTCTCTCTTCAACAGTCTCCAGCTGGGCTTCTGGCCCCTTCGTTGATACGGCCTTCCTCAAGGTTGCCAACAACCTGCCTGTTGCCAGTGCTGCTGAATTCTCATCTTACCTCTCAACACCCGGTGCAGCCAACCACTCCACCTTTGAAACCTTTTTTCCTCTTGGCTTACCTGTGTTGTTTTCAAACACTTTTACTCACATAGTCCCTAAAAGAATTTCATAAAATTTTGTAGACTCTTACACATTTTTAGAATTGACATCCATATTTTTCATCGCCAGTTTAAATAGTTGCTGGGGATAGAATTTCCAGTATGTTATAAATATCGACATCTTAAAACTTAAAAGAGTTATACTGCTCTTTTTAAAATGTGCCCAGTGGAATCTAAATACCATAGCAATTTGATACTCGCCATAATCCGTTTAGAAAACACACAGGCTTCTTTAAAAGTTAGAGATTTTACTTCATGCCCTTTCCTCTTAAATCTGCGTTTTCTTCAATTTTTCCCACAAAAAAATTTCCCAACACATTTTATCACTCTACCAACTTCTTATATATATATATAAATTGAAATTAAAACTTAAAAAATTTCCTATCAGATTATATAAGTTAAAATATTTTTAGATTCAATTATTATTACAGTTAATTATTTATACATGATCAAAATAACATAAATATTATGATGAAAAACTATAAACCAGAATAATTTTATTATAAACATAAATTCTTATGAGTTGGCTAGAGCTTTCTTCCCCCACCCAATTAATTCATATATCCATGGATACTACTACTTATTCTTATAATGAGATAGTTCAGCATCAATTCTCTCCCTAGTTTATCTTTTTAAAAGATGTAAGTCTGAGAAAACCTATTCATGTAACTAAGTAGATATAAACTTTATTATAGAAGTGCTATTCAATTCTTTGAACTCCCTGTGAGTGATATGCTCAAAATGTTTTATAAAAGATGTTTTCTAATGATCTAGATCTCAACTACCAGCTCTCAAATGAATTAGGTTCTCCTCCAGTTTTGCAGAAAGCAAAAAATTAGACATCACTTGACTCGCACAAGGATTTGTTACCTAGATGTTATAGTTATTAACTTCGCCAGTATTTCTAACTGTTTCCTTTTGGTGCCTAGGATGTTTTTACACTGCTGGGCACTGCACTGCAGGACTTGGGGCAGATGAAAGTGAGAGATGGGTGATAATGAAAGAAGCTGGGACGGAGAACCTCTTTTACTAGGCACCTTCTCAGGCAGGTAAGTTTTGGAGAGAGTACATATAAAGTTGAAGATCTGGAAATCCCTTTCCTTAAAGCTACCCATGTGCCTATATGGAAAATCTTTGCATACACTTCTAGTTTTCCTCCTAACTCAATAGCCTTTCCTTCTCAATTCCTTTGCTGGCCAGTCCTTCCCTGTTTATGCCTAGATGCTCAGTGCCCTGGGCATCATTCCTGGATTTCCTTCTTTCTCTTTTTGGCCATCTCTCTCTTCCCTAGATGACTTTCAACAGTCCCAATGCTTCAAATACTGCCCATAAGCTAATGCTCCCAAACTTATGCTCCCACCATGACCTCCCCCCACCCAAGCTCAGATTCATACATCCAACTTCTGACTTGATTTTCCTGTGTGGACGCCTAACTGGCATCCTAAACTGATCATGTCCAAAAAGGAGCTCATGATTCATTAGCGCCCCTTCCCACCCACCAGTTCCTCCGTAATCTCCCACACCTGACAAATTCGTACCATTATTTTCCCAGTTGCTAAATCAAAGAAACTAAGAGTTATTGTTGATTTCTCTTTGCCATCGCCGCCCACAGTAATTTCCATCAGTGCTACCTTTAAACCGTATCCTGAATCCATCCACTTCTTGTCATCGTCACTCTTCTCTCTCTAGTCTGAGATGCCACCATCATGGCTCGCCTGGAGGCCTTGATATCTCCTTGCTGGTCTTCCTGCTTCCATTCTGCCATCCCCTACCAAAGTGAACTATACTTTTTTAAAATGCCTTTTAAAAATGTCAGTCAGTTCATGTCACTCCATTGCCTAAAACACTACATGAAAAATAATTCCCATTCTATATCTGGGTTTACAAGGGCTGTGTGGTCTGGATCCTGCCTACCTTTCTGATACCAGTTCCATGGCTGTGCCTTGCTCCCTTGCTCACTGAACTCCAGCCACACAGATCCTCTTCTTGTTCCTAAACATGCCAAGCTTGCTTGCTTTCTTCTCAGGACCTTGTCCTTGCTATATCCTTAACCTAGAATTCTCTTCACCCAGATGGTCCCATTGCTGTCTCATTTTCCTTCCTGAGACCTCAACTCACATAACATCTCCTTTTTGAGGCCTTCCCTGACCACCTTCTTCTTTATCTCACTATCTCATGTTTTTAACTAACAAATATTCTATTAGAAATGGATGATGCCTCGAGGGGGGAGGGGGCATGGGCAATGTACATAACTGTAATATTTGTACCCCCATAATATGCTGA
>VBSM01002217.1:22899841-22935230 GCA_008086735.1 Cheirogaleus medius | reverse complement strand
AAAAAAAAAAAATAAAGAAAGAAATGGATGATGTCTGTTATGTATATAAGCTCCATGAAAGCAGAGATCTTTCCTGTCTTATCCCCAATGCCAAAAATGAATCAAACACATAGTAGGTGCTCAATGTATATTTGTTGAATGGATATAGAAATTTTACTGTTTGCTACAGTTTTATTTAAGTACAAGAGCATGTCCTAGTGGTATTTTCTGGGAAGAATAAGTTAGTAATTCAGGCTTAGGTAATGACTCCCATCTCATCCCACTATTTAGCATTGACCTGGAACTGGAGCTGGTATCACAGAGCAGGGGATGGTCATGAGCTCTGGAGTCAAGGATTTTTAAGGACTGAGCCCCAGAATGGCTAGTGTCCAGGTCTATGGACACTGTAAGCAAGTCATATTATTATTATTATTTTTATTTTGAGACAGAGTCTCACTCTGTTGTCTGGGCTACAGTGCCGTGGCATCAGCCTAGCTCACAGCAACCTTGGACTCAAGCGATCCTCCTGCCTCAGCCTCCCAAGTAGCTGGGACTACAGGCATGCGCCACCATGCTTGGCTAATTTTTTCTATATATATATATTTTAGTTGGCCAATTAATTTCTTTCTATTTTTAGTAGAGACGGGATCTCGCTCTTGCTCAGGCTGGTCTCGAACTCCTGAGCTCAAACGATCCTCCCGCCTTGGTTTCCCAGAGTGCTAGGATTACAGGCATGAGCCAACGCGCCCAGCCCATATTATTCTTTATATCTCAGTTTCCTCATATATAAAATGGAGATAACTTGTGGGATTGTTGTAAGAATTGGAAATAATATAGGTAAGTGATTGGCACATACTAGGCATTCAACTAATGGTAGTTGTGGCAGATGAAGTTATTGCCCCATCAAGTTCTCCCAGGATTGCTTTACTGGTCTGTCCTGTGGCCAGTGACAGACCGGGATGGGGTAGCAAAATTCCACTTCCTTGCCTCAAGGCAGGGCAGACTCAGGGTAGCCCTGCAACAGGGGTCTAGCACTTCTGTATCTGCACATCTCTCTGCAAATTCAGGCTAAAGCTAATCCTTGCCAGATGCCACCTCCTTCCCCTTCTGTATTCTGATTGCTCCATCCTTATCCGTCTCTCCTGGGAGCATAAATCCTGGGAACATGAATCCCTGTCCCAGACTCTGTTTCCAAATAACCTGAATAGGGCAGTGGATATCACCTTTTGTTCTACTGGAGGATGTCTATGACATTTATAACTTTGGCAGCTATTTTTTCCTGGTAATGTTAAGTACATTAGTTATACATATTTGCTCATAGTACAAACCATAGGTAGAAGTCAGAATTATTATAATGTCTTTGCATTAGTTTAATGATGATCAGAGGAGCCACTTAGTATTAGGAGAAGAAAGAGTGAAAAGGAGAAGTGTAGTAGTTACATTTTTCATTGGAGGGATATGGGACAAGCTCTAGAACTTAAACGTTAAGGCCGTTCTATTCTCTGAGGATGGATAAGGCAGTGGTAAGATGTGCCTCAGCCTTAGCCATCCTGCAAACAGACGGCCACTGTCACTCACTCTGAGGGCTGGGCAGAAATCTGCAACATCTCTCTGCCTCATTTTTTGTCATTTGCAAAGTGAGAAAATTAATACAGAGTTGTTGAGTGAAATAAATGAAATCTTGTACGTGAAAGAGCCTGGTGATTATAAAACACCTCATAAAGGTGAGGTGTTTGGGAGGATAAAAGTAACATTCTGGTTAGTTCAGGAATTGGAAGTAAAGGCATTAATATATTGACCAAAAGTGTGAGGCTCTTTACGTATACACAGAAACAGGGAACATTGTGTAAGAGCTACGTGCATTGTGTTTTTAAAAAGTTATTTTGTGGAAAACATTTTTTATACTTAAATAATGGCAAAATAAGGTAGAAGTACTTTGTAAATGATAAAAAGTATATGTATACACTGCAAAAAGTGTGTGTATCTACACACACACACACACACACACATACTGTAGCTCTACTGACTTCTGAGAACTATTTGGGTGAGTTGAAGTAACAGTATTTCATAGAATTTATTAGCAATAGAGAGTCCCCTAGAGCTGCCTACATAAGGCTTTAATTATTCAAAGATTGCACTTTGGCACCTCAAACATTGCCAAACCAAGAAATAAGAAAAATGAACACGTTTCTGGTGCAAAGAGAGACATTTTCTGTAGGAAGCGGCAGTGAAAAATGGGAACCCAAGACTTTGAGGAAGCCACCACTTTAAGGTACCTTAGAGGCCTGGGCATGAGTTCTTCCCTAGAGAGAAGGAGAAAAGCACTTCAAAGGGATTGGGATAAAGCCAAGAAGCAAAAAAAAGAAGTGACAGGAGACAGAAAAGACAAGATGAGCAAAGGAAAGCAGGTGAAGAAAGGGTCAGAAAGTGGCCCACAGTGACAGCTGGGAGAAGGCAGAAGAGGCAAAGGGACTTGGGTGGCTGCAAAGCATTCAAGTGCGACAGTGAGGCAGGGAGGCCAGGCCTGAAGCTGGACCAGGTCATCAGTCCCCAGCGAGCCCTGCAGGCAGCTCCACCACAGGATGAAGGGTCCTTTAGTATCCAGCCTCCCCAGGCAGGCCGTCTGCAACATTCAGGACAAAGGCTACTATTTTCAAGTGCCTTTTTTAGTCCTCCAGATAGAGTGACAAGTCCCTCCCCACTGCCACCTCTGCAGGTCTGTCACTGCACTTATTCTAAGATGCTCCCACCGTCCTCCAGTAATGCCTGTGAGAGCCGGAGGGCGGGCTGTCTTCATTGTCTTGGTGCTTATAACTCGGTCCCGCATATACCGTGCTCCCAGTGATGGCTAAGTGAAACCTGTTTAAGAAGGCGGGAGACTCTTCATCCAAAACTGCACCATTTCAAAGGCCCAGTACCTAGAGGGTTAAGATATCAGTTATTCAAAGGACTTAGGTTTCTATCTATTTTTGAGTGTGCCAGATTCTGTTCTGGGCAGTGCTGAGCCCAGAACAAAGTCCACAATAAAGCTGATGATAGCAATGGGTAACATCAGGTCACACTTGCTCTGTGCCAGGCGCTGGGCTAAGTGCCCTGTATATACTATTAGTTCGTTCTCACAGCAACTCTCTGCCCTCAGGGAAGGCAGAGCGAGGCAGATAAATACATTACTAAAAATGACAAATAAATGGTAATACAATGCAGCAAGTAATATAAAAAACGTGAGAACCAGGGACTGGGAGTGAGTTATTTTGGTGCATTTGGGGAGAGTTTCCCCTAGAAGGAGCCTCTAGGTAATGAAGTCTCTGTAGTTTTAAAGTTATTTATTTCTCATGGAGACAAATAGTCCAAAATAGACCAGGAAATGTCCTTCCTTGTGTGTCAGCCTTGCAAAAAAGCAAAATAAAACTCAGCCTTATATTTTATCCCACCGAAAAGCAAAAGCTCTCCATTACAATCTTATTATTTGGGAAGGATATATGAATTGCTTAAAGGTGTAAATATTATTTATGATGCTTATATTTAACTGGAACGATAGTATTATTACTCTTATTTCTCCAGTTGATTATAGATTGGTATTTAGGCATGACTATAAAGCTCTTTGGATAAATCATTTTAATTGCCTAGTAATATGAGTGTTCATGTTAATTAAGTAGATATTTTACACATGGCAATGAGAATTCATTTAAGCTTTTTCTTTGGAAAGACAGCCTCATAAAGTGCCCTTTGTGGAATAACTGACTTTCCTATTATCAAACTGAGTACCATGCAAGTGTTTTAAAAATTATATTAAAACATTTAATTTTGCTCTTAAAATATAGAGCTGCCTAGCAGAAAGTGGGCTCCAAATTAGCTAGAATGTGTAAGGTTTAGTCACGCTGTGTTAAGCAGGGTGGTGTGGTGGGGAGGGGGCTGATGTGGGTTAGGGACATGTCAGCTCTAGTTCCTTCATGTCTCTGCTTTGCTGAATGGTCATAAAAAACTCACTCTGGTTCTCTGGGCCTCAGTTTTCTCCCTTGTTTAAGGTAGCATTTGGACTCTAGTTCTAATGGTCTTTTATCTGCTACTAAGTCCTGACCTATGACCTGGCTTCTGTCCGCCTCTCATTTAAATCCAGACTCATGATGTCCCTTCTGGTGGACATCAGAATAGGAGGGCCATGTCCTTCCTGTGGCAGTCAGGATAGAGGAAAAGGCATGACTTCGGCGATTTCAACAAGAAAGTTTCTCTGGGTTATCTTGGAACTTAGACATGTATTGGAAATTGGTGTTTATGTGGTTTTTAAAATGATGTACATTATATTAAAAATGTACAGAAGTGACAAAATGTTAGAAAGTGGTGGTATGAAAAGGGATCATTTAAATTTTCTTCTTAATGATGTTATATTGTTTTCAAATTTTCTCTAGTGAAGGTATGCCATACACACACACACATATATATTTATGTACATAATCAGGAAAAATAAAAACACTTTTAAAAAAAGAAGTATCATTCATGCTCATAAAGTTCCATCAATGTACCAAACCCCACCCAACACTTGTTTCTAACTCTGTGTGCAACGTTTTACTTTTATAAACACTATAATTGGCAGAGACAGACCAGTACCTCAGGCGCAAAGGATGAATTAGAAGTTACCAAGATTACTGCTGCCAGGCTGGGCTTTGTTCTTAAAAACCCAAGCCTCAGCCAATTTGAGTAAATGCTTTATTAAAGAAGATATACAAATGGCAAATAAGCACATAAAAAGATGCTCAGCATTATAGTAGTAATTAGAAAAATGCAAATTAAAACCACAATGAGATACCACTGCATACCACCTAGCATGGCTAGAATAAAAAAGACGGACCAGACCAAGTGCTGGAGCATGTGCAGAGACGGGAACCCTTATACACATAAAATGGTGCGGCAGCTTTGGAAAAGTTTGGCTGTTTCTTTAAAAATTAAATATATGCTTACAGTAGGACCTAGCAGTTTTACTTCAAATATATTTCCATACAAACACATTTGTATGCAAATGTTCATAGCAACACTATTAATAATAGCCCCAGACTTGAAACAAACCAAATGTCCATCAACAAGTATGTGGATAAGCAAAATGTGGTATATCCATCCAATGGAATAACTCAGCAAGGATAAAAATAAAAAAGAACAAACATATGACAATGTGGATGAACTTCAAAAACATTGCAATAAGTGAAACAAGCCAGATGCATAAGACTGCATATGATTCCATCTGTATGGAATTTCTTCAAAAATTATCTCTATCAAGACAGTGGTTGGTTGTCTGGGGCTGGGAGTGTGCGTGGATGTTGGCTGTTTAAACCAATCTCAGTTCCCAACTTGTCAGTCACGGCATTATAGTCTCAGAGTGACATAGGCCTTCGGGATTACACATCCCACTCCCACCCTGTGCAGAAATACCTTAATAACCCTTGACATCACTTCTTGGGCTGTTAGCTAAGATCAAGTGTAGTATCTGTTCTTATCAGTTTGATAACCCTTGACTGGTGGTCACCCACTCTCAATGAGGACATATGCAATGACAGGGAGCTCATCAATATACAAAGCAACTCATTCCATATTTGGACGGTTTTGTTAGAAAGTGTTTCCCTCCCTAACATCTATCAGTTGGCTCTCTTCTGCCCTGGCCAGCAGAAGAATACGAAGTCATTTGTGGGGGTCAGGGAGAGGTAATAGAAGTGTTCTAAGACTGTATTTTGTTATTAAAACTCATTGAACTCAAAAGGGTTAAAATTTATGGTATGTAAAACGTACCTCAGTAAAGCTGTAAAAAATTTAGATCAAAGATGGCATTCAAAAAAAAATGTTGGGGTATCAAGATTTTCCCTGTTTTTTTATGAAAATTTTACCTGCAAAATGATTTCTTGATGGCCCAGGGAGGCATGGTGAAGATAGCGTAGCTTTTGAGATGAGTTGTCCATGCAGCTGTCAAGGAGGATATAGCTGCTCTAATTTGGAAGTGAGTACTATTCAAAACAGACCACTTCAGTTATTGGGGGAAAACCCCCCCAAATACAGGAGGCTGAAAGCTTCCAGATCTGGATTTTTCCAACAGACGAGGAAAAAAGAATGTTTAATCTGGAATAAGTGTTTTACATTGGTTATTTCATTTTATCGTCACAACTCTGCAAGTACTTTCAGCGTTCCCATTTTGCAGATGAGGAAAGCGAGGCACAAGGAAGTCACTTGTCCAAGGTCACACAGCCAGTGAGAGGTACGAGTTGGGCTTGAACTCAGGCAGTCTTTCCCACCATGTCCTTCCCAGCTGCTCCCGAAGGCAGCCGCAGGTGGACTATAAAGCGCTGGCTCATCAAACATCCATTGCTTGTCCTATTCTGGTCATACTGACTGCATGCTGCTGCCAATCACCCGCTGTTGCAGACGGTGAGGCCTGGGACTGTGACTTGGTTAAACCCAAGCAAATGGTCTACCTTTGTGGGTTGCTTTCCTTTCTGAATAGCACTTTCGATACTCCCTCCAGAGAAGTACTTTTATGTTCTCAAAGTAGCTAAACATTTGATTTTCTGTTAATGACCTTAATGCAAAACTGGAACTAAAGATGAGCTGGTTGGATGAATGCAGCAATTAAGTGTGTATGTTAGACACATGTTCTAGATGGGCTATTTCCAGACTGAGTTTAGCTCAGTGATGTGGTAATAGTCTCTCTTCAGCCTCATGTCAGGGCTGGAGCCAAGCATATGGGCTGTCTTCATGGATAACTTAGACTGAACTCTACAACAGAAGGGGTGGGAGCGGATTGGCTCTGTTGCCCAGACCTGCCATGTATTTGCATAACTAAATTGGCAAGATCTTCTTAGGAAAGGCTGGCTGGCCACTTGTCCCAGAGTATCATAAAGTTGATGATTCAAACAATCTCAATTCCCAAACCCGCCAATCATAGAATTACAGCCTAAGAGTGAGAATGCACTACAGGATTATCCATCCCAGCCCGCACCCTATGTGGAAATGCCTAAATAGGCCTTGACACATGGTCTCCCAGTCTCAATTAGAACATATCCAATCACAGAGACCCTTTTACTCTACAAGGGAACTCGTTTCACTTTGGACAGTTCTATTAGAAAGTTCTCCTTCCCTAACATCTGTGAATTGGCTCTTTTGCCCTGGAAAGCTACATAGCTGTGCTGTCCAATATGGTAGCCACCAGCCAATGTGGTTATATCAAGCACTTGAAATGCGGCTAGTCCTCATTGAAATATGCCGTAAGTGGAAAATACACACAAGATCTCAAAAACTTACTAAGAAAAAACTTTATACTGATTAAATGCTGAAATAATTTTTTTGATATATTGGGCTAAATGCAATATAGTAAAATTAGTTTCACCTGTTTCTTTTTACTTTAAAATGTGGTGACTAGAAAATTTTAAATTACATATGTGATTACTATTTCTACTGGATAGCACTTGCTATGAAGTATAAGTTTGCACCTTCTTTCAGATGGCAGTATTCAGATTTTTGGAGGAGTGCTATCATGTTTCCTTTAAAAATTTTTTTTAGGGTAAACCTCTCAGGTTCCCTTAAATGTTCTTTATTTAACATAATTTCCTTCACCATTACATGTGTTTCAGTTTTTCAGTCTCTACATTAAGCTGAATACTATAAATTGAAGACTATAATTAAGATATATAAAGCTCTTTAGGGCTATTGTCTCTGTTTTAATACTTTACTTTTGTTAAAACAGCTGGTTTGCTGTAATTTGTATGGCCAATTATAGCATTCAAGGGTCCTTATCTTGGGGTCTGTGACCCTTGGGTGATCATAGATGGACTCCAGGGGGTCCATGATCCACTTGAAATTGTAAACAAAACTTTATAACTATGGGCATGTCTATGAGATAGTCTTTAGCTTTCATAGATTTTCAAAGAGGTCTGAGACTTTAAAAAGTTAAGACCCATTAGATTGTATTGAGGCTATAGTCACTTAAAACTCCTGTGATTTTTTTCCCTCACAAAACTATTTTTAATATCAGTCTCCCATACTCCTATACTTTTGCATTTGATTTTATTAAATGGATGATTTTATGTTTACCACTGTTAAGTTTATTCTTATCCATGTCAGCTTGTTAGTTTATTGATACCTTTTGCCTCTCCTGGTTTATCTGACCTTGAGTAAACTAGGCTTCTGTCCCAGCTTTGTCACACCCGCAATTTTGATAAGCATGTCTTTTGTGTCTTCATCCATCATTAAATGAAATTTTGAACTGGATAAGCCATAGATAGCACTTGGGAGCCTGCCATAGTGACTGCCCTTCGGGGTGGGCGGGAGGCAGTGATTCATCAAGCAGCCAACATTCTTCCGGGAGAGTTGTTCAACCAGCTACAAATCTACTCAACCATACTGGCAGTCATGTCTTCAACTTGTCCAGAGGATATCAAATTCTTTGCTGAAATCAAGATATATATTTTTGTCTAAGGTGTTCCCCCTATCTTCCTGACCTGTAAGCCTGTCAAAGAAGGAAATGTGACTGGTTTGGTGAAAGACTGATTTGGAGAACCTGTGCTGGCTCTAGGCAATCACTGCTCAGTGTTTTTTTTTAAATAGTTGATTCCAGAATCTTACCAGAGGTTTGACATCAAACTCGTTAGGCTGTAGTTTCTGGAATCTACTTCTTTCTTACTCTAGTGACTTTCTGAAAATTGAAACAATTGTTTTGATAAAGGCGTGGTTGAAAAAGTTAAATTTACATTGGAATGAAAATGAGAAATAACAGGCTTTTAAATTAGCTGAGCCACAGTAATAAAATGGTGATGATGAATAATGATGCATTAAGTCAAAGGATAAAGTTACAAGATATCAGGGGCCTGAGGCCTGGATACAGACAATATCTACCGCTCTAATATATTCTATCCACCAATTTAAGCCAATTGCTCCCAAAGTAATTAAATTTGTTTATCCTAATTTGTTCTGTTGACCCTATGTTTTAAGGTTCTGAGAACTATTATCTTTGAGATATCCGTAGTTTGTTTTAAAATTTAGAACAGCTAAATGCTTTTCCACTAAAAGTCATAAATATTTTCTCTTCCATCAGCAAAAGTAGGTGTCAGGATGTTTCTTATGCTCAACTCTCAGGAGTTACAGAGAAAGCCAAGACTCAGCCCCCAAAGACCTGGCGGTTCTCAGCCTTGGATACACATTAAAATCACCCAGACACTTCGAAATTCTGGTGCTTGGGTCATGCACACCCCCAGAGGTTCAGATTTAATTGATCTGGGTGTAGTTGGGCATCAGGATTTTTAAAAGTTCTCCAGGGGATTCTAATGTACAGCCCACGTGGAGACTACTGATCTAGAGCAATGGTTCTCAAAGTGGGGTTTGAGACCAGCGGCTTCAGTATCATCAAGAACTTCTTAGAAAGACAAATTCTTGAGTCCCCACTTCAGATCTACTCAACGCGAAACTTTGGAGCAGGAGCTCAGAAATCAGTGTTTTAACAAGCATGTCAGGGTGATTCAGATGCCTGCTAAGGTTTGAAAACTACTGCTGTAGGCCTTTCTCCTTGGATGTGGCTGCCCTGCCAAATGTTATCGACCCTAAAGATGTCTGGTCTGAGGCAAATTAAAGGGAAGGCCATAGGTTGAGTGAAGCAGGAAGCGCTGGATGCTCAATTTCCCTCTCAGCCAGGGAGCTGCCCTGCAGAACGTCCTATGGTAGCTTCCATCTAGTGTTTGCACACGACTGTGCCATCCTTGGTTGAGGTGCTTGTCAACCTTTGCTGGCTGCTCCACTGTACCTGCCCTTCCTGCCATTTATTTAATTTTCTGGTGAATGGTTTTGACCCGTAATGGCTGATGCAAGGCCTGCTCTGACAGTGCTAGATGGCTGCAAAGAAACACAGGAAGAACACCACCGTGGGTAATAACACACAGGTTTTACAGCCAGTTGAGGCACTGAAGGAAAGAGAAAGTTGAGGCACTGGGAGGAAAGAGAGAGTAAACATCAGCAGGCAATTAGAAATTAGTGGAAGATCTTCGGCATCATTTGAGGGACAGGTTGTTCGAAGGTAGTTGGAAGAAACTTTGGCCTAAATCTGTACTGTCTGTGGCTGTAGAGCCACATGTCGTAGCAGAAGAAGGCGGCCACCACAGCCAGGCTGGCTTTGGATGAACCTGTAGCCATTTTTTGGCTCATCTTTCTGGCAGTGTGACCCTGAGTAGCTGACATAATTTCTTTCAATCTCAGTTACCTCCTGTGTAAAAACAGGGACAATAATATCTGTCTCATGGGGTTGTTGTGAGAATTGAGATACTATATGTGAAAATACCCTATAGAGCAATAGTAAGTAGTGGTTATTCAATAAATCTCCTATGCATTCCCTTGTCCCCCAAATTATAGTGTTGTCTTTAGCGAGTTTTTCAGAACTAGGACTGAGTAAAACTATGGGGATGATTTGTCCATAGATCTTCATTAGATTCTGGTTCTAAAAACTTCTTTTTCCTTATGGCCTCTTTCTTCTCCCTCAAGCTAGGACTGTGGCTTCTCCTTACCCTTCTGCCAATGTGTTCATCAAGATTAGGATGAACATGACTTTGAACTACTTCATGTGTTAGTGTCTGCAGAGTTCGATGCAATTTAACAGTATTTAAACATCTTTTAACCAGAAGGAGGGAAGGGAACCCATATGTATTGAATGCCTTTCTCATAACAGATAATTTACTATCATATTCATGCTTATTTAATCCTCAAAAGAGGTGCTGCTATTATCCCCATTTTAAAGGGAAGGAAACCAATGATAGTGAAATTTAACACATTGACTGCCACGCTAGAAAAATTTTTTTTTCCTTGGGGCCATGGTATTTTATTACAAAAATAGAATAAAAAATTTGAAAATAAAATGATCCTTTCTAATTTAATGAAAAACAAAATTTATTGACTTCATTTAATCCATGTTTTTAGAATTTGTCAATATTAATTGTACCAATAAGAACATCAACAAGTAAGATTTTCAAGAACCAACTGCAGGGTTTTGCCCAGGTTTTTCTTTACGGGGCCCTGGGCTCAAAACTAGTGCGAGTTAAATACAACTCACATGACAATTAATGTGTTCAGAAATACAGTCAGATTATTGGGAAATGGAGTATTCTGCCTAGAGCCCCTCAAAATCTCATGTAGATTTCAGACTTTCATTTTCCATAGGGCTAGCATTACTAACTGGAAGAATCAAACAGAAAAAAGTTTGTTTTCAGATACATGTTATATCTCTGCCTAATTGTAAAGCAATACAAAACTATTGGAAATAGCCCATAAAATATATTCCTCTACCCTCATGGTTGAATAAAACCAAGAATACCCCAGCAGAACAAGCTATATAGGCTTGTTGATTGTCAATTCCTAATAAAATTTGACTTTTTCTTAACCCACCAGAGAATATAACCACTCCTAAGTACAAAATAGAACTGGAATGAGGTAGATAATTTCTCCCCAAGAGGAAATTGGTAGTGGTTGAGTTTTGCTTATCTCCTGTTACATTATGTTTAGTCAAGGTTCTCCAGAGAGACAGAACGGATAGGATATAGAGAGAGATACGGTATATGCAAAGGGATTTATTAGAGGAATTGGCTTGCTTGATTACGGAGGCTGAGAAGTCCTGCCAAAGACAGGGTGCAAGCCAAAGAACCAGGAAAGCTGGTAGCGTAGCTCAGTCCAAGTCTGAAAGCCTCAGAACCACAGAAACCAATGGTGTAACTCTCAGTCCATGGCAGAAGGCCTAAGAGACTAGGAGAGCCCCTGGTGCAAGTCCCAGAGTCCAAAGGCGGGAGAGCCTGGAGTCCTCACATCCAAGGGCAGAAGAAGAGAATTCACCCTTACTCTGCCTTTTTGTCCCATCTCGGCTCCCAGCAGGTTGGATGGATGGTGCCCGCCCACATCAAGCATGGATCCTCCTTACTCAGTCCACCAACTCACAAGCCAGTCTCCTCCAGAAACACCCTCATAGACACACCTGGGGCAGCTCAAGCATTCTAATCAAAAGCAAAACCGGAAAAACAAGCACCACATATACTCACCAGCAAACTGATATTAACTGATCAGCACCTAAGTGGACACATAGGAATTACATTTATTGGGTATTGGGCAGGTGGGAGGGGGGAGGAGGGGGTGGATATATACATACATAATGAGTGAGATGTGCACCGTCTGGGGGATGGTCACGCTTGAAGCTCAGACTTGTGGGGGGAGGGGGGGCAAGGGCATTATACGCAACTTTAAAATTTGTACCCTCATAATATGCTGAAATAATAAAAAAAAAAGGAAATAAAAAAAAAAAAGCAAAACCACCTGGGTTTCCCTTTTAGCAGAAACGGGATAGACTCAGTGCCTACTGAAACATTGAGAAAAATTAATGCAATGATTGAGAATAAATTATGTGTTGCCATTTCTGAGCATCCAGTGAAGTAGACACCCCAAATCAACCATCATGCATCATTTGCATTAGTGTTAACAGAGTCTGCTGTTCATTGCAGAATATTCCAGAAAACAGTCACTTCTCAAAATGACAACTCATCTTTCAACCATCTCCTCTTCTCCAAAGTTTTCCTCCCCTGCCCTCACCTGAAGAATGGATCCCTCGGCCCTGGCTGGTTCTCTCACAGCACTCGTTTATTAGATACAACAGCATCTAAAGTGCCCAGTAGCTTCTTTGTCTCTCACTGCCCTGTTAAACCACCTACTTGTCAAAGAGAGAGGGGTCAGTGTCTTATTCAACTTTGCCCCTTTTTCCTGGGTTATGAAGAGAAAAAGCTAAATTTAATTTAAAAGATTGCCTGGCTGTCTGGAAGAGGAAGAAATGTTGAGGGGGCGTGGGGAGCAAGGCTGTGGAGATAGGGTCAGGCCTTGAAAACTAAGCACAAAGATTGATGCTTAAGGATGAAGCAGCAGGGGTCATGGAAAAGTGTTGAGTGAATGGCATGGAGATGAAGGCAGAGAGACATGTGGACTGGACAGAATGAACCAAGTGGGAGAACGCGGAGGCAGAGACCAATGAGCATGCCACTGGATACAGACGAGGGTCCTCAGAGTTGTGTTAGGTGTGATGTATGCACATTGATGTTGAGAAAGGAGACCCAGAGAAAACAAGGACCCAGTGAGAATCTCTTCTAAGGGTTAAATCAGAGGGAGAAGAAAAATGTGACTCTGAAGCTTCTAGATCAGAAAATTAGCAGAAGACTAGAAAAGTTAGTTGGAAAAGGGTAGGCAATTCGTGGAGAACAGAAGCTGGGGAAGGGAGTTAGGATACATTTCACTAGTTTGCTTTCTATGTCTTTGAAGTGTCAAGGGGGCATACAGATCGCTTAAGATTTAAATTTTGCCTTTTCCTAAAAGCATAACAAAGGGGTGAAATAACCTCATCATTCTTTACATTGTAAGGAGTCCTTATTTTATATGCTATCAATGTAGGCTTTAATTCTCTCTGGAAAATGAATACTCTTCCGGGTCCCTTGGGAGCTGTTCCCTTTGGCATTTGCACAGACAACCATCCGAGCTGAGTGCTTATTAGATCGGATGAAATATCATGGAAGGTTAGCCGCCAGACATCACAGGCCACCCACTGGACATGCTGGGAATGAAAAAGAGGCCAAAGGCCGAGCGTCTTTAACTAGAAAAGTACAATGGCAAGATTAACAATGGCAACCCCAGTGTGCACTACCACTAGTGGAGAACAAGTGTACGAAATGACAGAGTAAGAAAAGGCAGCAAATTTCCTTTCAAAGCTCACAGTACGACAGCTTTACAATCATCTTTTGAATGGTATCTGTGTTAGTTTCCTATTGCTGCTGCTATCACAGATTACTACAAATTTAGTGGCTTAAAATCATTTTGCCTAGTTTACTGTTGCAGAATTATGCTTCCAATGAAATTTTTCATCCTTCCCTCTCAGATAACGTGGCATGAGCCAGCATTAGGACCTTCATATTTGAGAACAGATCATTTCATTTTAAAAAGAACCTTAACTGTCAAAATAGTTACCTCTACTAACCTAAAAAACAAAAGATAATTTGTGTAATGTCGTAGGAACATATTAATTATGTTCTGTTTATTAGCTGCAGTCTGACAAGGAGATACGTGTAAGATAGTATAGTAATAATCAGAGCACTGACAGTGTACTATGTTTGGTGCAAATAGAAAAGCAGAACATTAAAGCAAGGCGGCTGCAGAAGTATTTTCCAGTTTTTCTTTTTCCCAGTAAAATAAATCAGAAGGATGTTAACCTGAGTTCCTGGAAAACCTTTTGCCATTTAATGCTGTAATCAATTTAAACTCAAATTTGTAAACATTTCCTTGGTAAAGCTAAAATAATTTTATGTGAAAATTCAGATGATAGCTCTCTTAGTCCAGAGATCTTTAATGTTTTAAATTCACTGAAGAATACCAAATTGGAGTTTATATAATTAAGAGATCCCTCTTAAAAAAACAAAGTATTAACATTAGTTATCTTTGAGAAGCATCTTTCATTTATTATATGAATCTGTATTTTTAAAAATAAGTATATATAACTCATAGTTTAAAAGAAATAATGATAAAATAGCACGACAGCACACACAAACACTTAGTTCCATGTTAAATTGTGCAACTATGTATTAAACAGTTGAAAGATAAAGAGTATTGATGTCCTCTGAAAGCAATGCTTACCTGGTCCCAGAATTGCATTTCTAAGTCAGATTTTTTTTTTTTTAATTCAAGACTCTTGCTCATGAATACCACCTCTGCTAGTTAACCTGGTATCCACAGACATGATTCCTATGCAGCTTCCTTGACTAAGCTGTTCGAGTTTGAAGTCAACGGATGAAGCTACGTTCATGAGAGTGAAAAGAGAGGTAAAAGAGTATGTGGCTTTTTATAATCAGTTTTTAGAATAAAAATATAAATATTACTAAAACAAAATAACAGACACAGAATGTTAGCATAGTAAGATCCCTCAGATATAATGCAGTCCCGTGCGTTTCCAGATCGTTCTTTGGAGCCCTGTGGCTTCATAGCTCGGGGTGAACCCAGCTGGTGGGAGTCATGGTCTCCTGCCTCCACTTCTATCAGAATAGCTCCATTTTCCCTGATTTATAAATTTATATAAATACATTTATATACTTACATATCTGCCTACTCTGATCACTTCCCTTCCATCTTACATAATATTGTTGTTCACTATTTTGGGGCCACTTTTTCCACTTTCCTAATTTAGACATTAATATTATTGTTTTATACTGTTAATATTTATTTAGATTCACCCATTTATTTGCATTTTCTTTGTCTATCTTCCTTTCTGGCATCTTAGACCTTCCTTCTAGAATCATTATCCTTCTTTTTGAAGTACATACTTCAAATTTCCTTAATTAAGTGTTTTCTGGCAGTAAACGGCCTCAATTTTAGTTTGTGTGAAATGTCTTTATTTCTCCCTCACACTTTGGCTGTAAAATTCAAGGTTGATCATTTCTTTAAACATTTTGTAGACTTTATTCTACTACAATCTGGCTTTTGCTGCTGTTGTTGGGAAATCTGCTGCTGGTTTAACTATCCTCTTTGGATAATCTGTTTTTTTCCTCAAGTTGCTGTTAATATCATCTTTATGTCTTTGGTGTTTTGTAGCTTCACTGTGATGGGTAGAGGTGTGAGTTTCTTATTATTTATCCTCTTGGGACTTGTGCTTTCTGAATCTGAAAATTCATCTCGTTCCTCTGTCCTCCAAAATTCTATGCCATTATCATTGGCATTTTCTCTAAAAGTATCACCTCAAACTCCAGTTGCACATTTATCAATTTATCATTCTCTTCTCTATTTCTCTTACCTATTCTTTCACAGTTACCATTGCTTTTGTCCCCTTTCCTCTGTTTTGGCTAATTTTTTCAGTGTTATCTTCTAGTTTACCAATTCTTTCTTCAGCTTTAACTAATCCATTATCTTCTCCTTGTGCTTTTAATTTTTAAAATATCGATCTGTTGTTTTGAGAGCATCTTATTACTTTATCAGGTTTTTTCTTCCATATTTATTTCACTAACATTTTATAGCTGGTTACTTTACTCTGTATTATCCATTCCAATATTTAAAATTCTTGATGGTCTAATTCAGTTGGTGTTGTTTTTGCTGACTCCCACTCATGAGACCTGTTTCTTTACTTACTTTGTACTTTTGGATTTTATGTTCCCACTCAGATTTTCTAGAGGAATCCTGCAAGACCTGAGTTGAGGGTGAGTCCCTAAGAGACAGTTTGTATCTACTTCCGGCAGGCTCTGCAGGTCACTACCCATCTGGGTCCACATTGGGTTAATTTGTTGGCCTGACATTTCCTGGATTGTACAAGTAGTATCGATTTAACGCCACACCTTTGATGGACAGGTGTGTGGTTAGGAATTTTCAAGGAAGATGTAATATTCTGATCCAGATCCCAGGCTGAGACAGAAGATTTCCTTGTTATTTCTCTGTATGTGATTTATGTGGAAGATGTACCCCTTCATTATTTTGGCTTTATGTGAGGTCTCGGTTCCAATTCCCTATCTTGCTTAGGCCCCAGTATGGCCATTAAAATCCAAGCCTCTTAGTTATCAAGATTGGCAAATGCCTACCGGACAGCCATAGATTTAGCTAACACCTGCTTTCCAGTTCTTATGAGCTCAACTATTTGTTTACCTTTCCTTTCTTATGTGCTCAATGATTAAAAAGATGTTTATTATATTTCATCCAGCATTTCTAGTTACCTAGTTCCAAGCATTTCTCCAAACCAAAATTTTTCATTATTTTTCTGATGAAGAAAATAAAGCACAAAAAAATTAATTGACTTTAAAAAGACGCAGCAAGGTGGAAACTAAAACTGAACCTTGAAAGTCCTTACTCTTTTCTTGAGCACACAAAATAATAATGCCTTAACTCTTACAGTTGGCATTTGTTGTGTCACTCCTAATAATTCTTGAGGTATCTCTGAAATCAGAAATAAATTTCTCCCAAATCATAACTTGTTAAAATAAGGTGAGATTAAATCATTGTCACAAGGTTATTTGATGTATCACAGCTGGGGGAGAAGAAGCCTGCATCTCTGAGTTTCAAGGCTGTGGTGACACAGGGTAGAATATTTAGTTGTAACTATTTCTTCAGGCACATTCTGGCTTCTGAGTTTATATTGGAAACCACTGACCATGGGGAATAACTATCTGTAGTTATTAAACAGCCATCTCTTTAGGAGTCATAGAGGCATAGCTTACTTATCAATAGTACCAGGACATTCTTACGTGCAAAAGCCTCAAGTTAAGCATATTTACTGCACATTAGGAAAATAAATAGAAAAGTAGGCACAGTAGCTATTCATGTATTCTCAAAAAAGTGTACATTATTTGCTTCTTAAAAGCATCTGAGTAATGCTGTATAATACTGCCACTAGCAAATCTTAGGCTAGGGAAAACTGGTATGTTTTTGAGATTTTACTATAAAGAAAAAAAGAAGAATTAGGAATTTCAATGTTCCTCTATCAAATGACCCAGTGTTAAACAAACAAACCAACACCAACAACAAAATACACACACACACACACACACACACACAAATATACAATTACCCCACGCTACTGGCTGTGGTTTTGTGTTGCTTCATTCCAAATTCCTAAATCTCCATATGAAATGGAGACCTCATGAGCATTCCAGATTTTTTCTTCGTTTTAATCTTGTTCTCAGTTGGTGCTCACCTTACTTAGCCTTTTTTTTCCAATGTAAGGAAGAAACACTGAGTTGTGGGTTTGAAACTTCCTGTAGAGGGCGCTATTGATATTGTCAACTATACTAAACATTGAAAAAAAAGGGTTCATAAACTATAATTTCTGCTTAGAAGTCATTCTAGGCTGATATTTGAGAGTTATATTGAAACCAAAATTCTAAGCAGACTAATAACTATTAAGCCGTTTCATACTTTTGAAAGCAGCGTCCCCCCGCCCGCTTACTCAACGCTGAAGCCTGAGTGTGCCCTCTCCTCCCCCCTGTATTATTTAATGAACAATTCCTCCTCTGGTTTGTATTAACAATGGTGCTTGGAACTCGGCATCGATAACACACTGTATGCCCTGTTGTGCTACATGTTGAATGATTTGTGTGTCTTTGAGAAAGTCCAGCTTCTCCTCTTAATCTGGTATCCTGGAGGCGCTGTAATTTACTCCCACAGTTCCCTGCCATAACGTATTTCATGTCAAGTAGGAGGTTTTTTTTTAACTCTTAATAGAGATATTTTCAAACAAAGACAGAGGGCAAAGAGGATCTTCTTGAGATATTAAATGAGAACATAACCATAGCTTATTTTTCTTTTGTATTATTATGAGGCAATTGATGATTGCCTGGGGCTTTGCTGATGAATCAGACTTTTAATAAGTTTCAGTGAGAACAGTGTTCACGGAGATAAGTTAATTAATTGCTCTGCTGTGTGAAAGCTCATGGAGATAGTGTTTTATTCTACTGTGCAGCCTGTTCATAAAAAGACACACACTTCTTCACCACACTAATGCTTATCGGCAAACTTTCACAGAATACATTATTTTGCTCTTTTTTTAAAAAAAGAAACTGGGTTAATAACCTTATTAAACCAGAAATGAAGTGCATTGCTGATCACTCTTCAAAAGTGGCACTGAAAAGAAATCTTTCCTTCTGGAGGCTCTAATGTCTTGCATCTGATTGTTTACAAAGCTCTTCTAGATACTGACAGACACTTCTCTCCTTATTACTTGGAATCATGGGGTTTTGGCAAAGTAGTTCTTTTTCCTCCACATCATCTGGTTGATTTCAAACCAAAAAAGTTCTTTCTCTATCCTACCTTTACCCTGTGTGGCAGCATTATAAGGAACTGTAGGAAAATGACTCTGAAAGCATCAGTGGGTTTTTCTCATGATGGCTACATTATACATGCTTAGGAACCTTGTAAGCCCTCTAGCATTTTTTCAGTGCTATGAAGGAAAAAAAAAATTCAAACAGTTTCTTAGTGTCTGGAATGCTTTCCCTGGCAATTGACAACAGAGTTCAAGTCAAGTTTATGATTCGGACTCAAACTTAGACTTTCCTTATGTGCTTTTAACTCTTTGAAAGATGGGTGGAATACAATATAGTATGTAGTATCTCCTTCCTGCTATATTTGTGTTATAGTTGATTGAATTTTTAAAAGTCTTTGTTGATAACTTTGTTTTGTAGATTTTTTTTTAAATAGAGAAGAGAAAACAATCCACTCAGTCTCGTCACCTTAACACATCTGCTGTTAGTTTCTTTCAGTTAAAAATTATTCATAGGGTAAAATAATAATGTTTGTATCATCACTTGGTTTTCTATGCTGTTTCATATATATATAGTATTATATCATAATTTTATCAAAAACTTTTTTTATACATGTTGGCATAATCTTCAGACCTCTTGTCTATTTTAGTAAGTACACTTTACATGTGCTCTCGGGAATTAGGCATTGCCTTCGTTTGTAAGAAGACAATAATCATACCTCTCTTAAAGGGTGATGTGTGGATCAAATGAGCCCATGTGAGTAGTCTAGCCTGGCACATAAGCCCTAAATATCTGTTTTTCCTTTTCCTCCATCTTCTCTCCTTGGTCATTTAATTAGATTTCATTTGTAGCTACTAATAGGCCATTACATGCCATAGAATGAATCTTTGGGAAAATAATCACGTGAGTAAATAATAGTTGTATTCAAAATAGTTTCGTGCTTTCCAATATAATTATAGCATGAAATAAATGAAATCAGATCACTTGGCCATTGAAGAATTGCTCTGCAATGAATCTGTTCCACCACAAATTTTGCTGTGGTATAAGGTCTACTCCAATTCTGATGATCAGTCAGTGACCTCAGTGCTTCCTTTGGTGACAACCAAGTGCCCATCAATACATGAGTGGATTAATAAAATGTGGTATATGTATACCCTGGAGTACTACTCAGCCACAAAAAGCAATGGTGAACTAGTATCTCTTGTATTATCCTGGGTAGAGCTGGAGCCCATTCTTCTAAGTGAAGTATTTCAAGAATGGAAAAACAAGCACCACATGTACTCACCATCAAATTGGAACTAATTGATCAACACTTAAGTGCACATAAAGAAGTAACATTCATCAGGTGTTGGGCAGATGGGAGTGGGGAGGGGTGCACACTATCTAGGGGATGGACACTCATGTAGCTCTGACTCAGGTGGTGCAAGGGCAATATATGTAACTTAAACGTTTGTACCCCCGTAATATTCTGAAATTTGAAAAAAAGACTTGCTTTCAACCCAATCTAAGTATTCTCATGGCCTCTGGGAGGGATTGGATGTGGTTCTTCTCACCAAATACCAGAACAACAAATGAATTCTTCCATCTCTGTTCCCTTTTTTTCACTTCTGTTTTTCTACTCCAGGGTTCTTTGCTCTTTACCTTCCATGTACTAAGGAGCAATTTTACTTTTTATGTTTTTGGGTCTGCTTCCTAGTAACCTTTGCCTTCCTAGACAGGGTCCATCAGGAGGGCATCTTCTTTCCTAAGGTGGCTTTTCTAGGAATGTCAAAGAATGCTCTTCTCCCTTTTCTTGATCAGAGGGGCTGCACTAAGCCTAGAAAGTCCTGGCCTCTGGGACTCCATGTAATGATTGCCTCTTTGATTCTCCTGAAGTGGCTGGTTCATTGTACATGTCATGGCCTTGCTTCTGACAGCCCAGGTTTGTGTGGGATTACATTTCATGGGTTATGCAATATTGCTCTTATAGGGTTTCACTTATGAGTCTTTCTAATTCACTCTTGCCCTTGACTGATGATAGATCAGTATTTTTGCTGCATATCTATCCTTCATAGAATCTTAGAATTTCAGTACAGAGTGATCTTGTGGTTTGTCTATTCAGATTCTCATTTTTATTGGTACAAAAATAGAGGTCAGGAGAGCTGAAGAAATTTGCTAGGTACAGGTGACACCTCAGTCCCATAACTCAGACTTTGTCTGTCTCATGACACAATTTCAGCTTTAGTGAGGTCAGGTTTCATGTCACCTCAGACCTTCTTTGTTTACTTATTTATCCTTTTCAATTAAAGCAATCTCTCCCAATGCACAAGGTAGCAATGTTTTTTAGCCAGGAAATTTCAAGTATTTCTATTGGATCTGACTCTCCTTACAGAATTCTTGTTTCTTCAGACTCTGCATTTCACTAAGCAATAAGATAAAGGTTTAGATTTTCAAATATCTCTCCTTCTATTCCTTCTTTCTGCTACATTTCCATCCACTTCCCAACTCATTTGAACTTTTCTTGGTTACTTCTGGATATTCTGGTGATTGATTATGGATTCTGGTCTCATTGCTGTTCCTGCTGGATCTCAATCACCTATTCTCTGTCCTGCCCTAGTCTTACTGTAGTATAAATTCAGGTCAACTTTTGGCTTCCAGCCTCATATGCAAAGAATTTGGAAGTCATTACTCTCATCTTCACCACTGCAACTCAACAACTATCTAACAAGTAACACTTTGTTCAAAATAATATTAGAAACAGTGTATTGGGTGATTATAGCCTAGGAATAAGTGAAAGAAATTACAGAAACATTGTAAGAAATGAGAGGGAGGGATTGAGAATTCTCTGTGGTTGGATACCTGGACTAGCTGTGAAGTGGGATAGTGTTAAAGTGTACTTGAATTTGTTGTAAATGTATATTGTAAACTCTAAGGCAACCACTAAGATGTTCTTAATAAGAAGTATAATTAATACGTTAAGAGAAGAGAGAAAGTAGAATAATATAAAAAGCTCCACTAAAAGAAGAGAAGGTAGAAAAAGAAGGGAAGACCAAAAAAAAGATATTAATCTAATGACATCAGTAATCACTTTAAATGTGAGTGGTCTAAATAAACCAATTAAAAGATGGGGATTGACAGAGCAGACAAAATAAATAAGACCAAACTATATGTTGTCTACAGGAACCTACTTTAAATATAAAGACACATAAAAATTAAAAGTAAAAGAATAGGGAAAGATTCCCCATGCTAATACTAATCAAAAGAAAGCTGGGGTAGCTGTATTAATTTTAGATGAATTAGTCCTTAAAAGTAACATAGTCCTATGGAGGTCTAGGTATTCTTAAGAAGCCTTTGCTTTCTCCTCAGATAATTCACATTAAGAGAGTCCCCTAGCTTCTGATATTCAGCACAAATTTTACCCACATTTGACAGCATGCCCATTGTAATTCAGTGATATGTGTGCCTGTTGAGTGCGTTGAGTGTTCAGGTCTGATTTGGCTTCACCACAGGTAGAGCAATGTTGCTCAAAAGCTTGTAATGAAAAGAGGGCCATTTGGAAATTCATCTTCTAACTCTTGCATTTTATTTATTTATTATTATAGAGAAAGAATAAAATAATTGTCTTATTTTTCTGTTTTACTTTACCACATCTGTTGGTTTTATACTTTCTTTGAATTGGACTGACTTCTATGTATTTGGACATATTCATCAAAGTTATCTTCCTTTCTATCTTGAAAGCTTATCTTTCTTCCCTGAATAGGGAAGAAGACTACAGTTACTTCCCTGGGTGGGGAGGGAGGTGGGTCTTAGGAGAAAATTATTTGGAGGTTTCTAGATGAAATTAACTCTGTACCTGAGAAGATTGTCTAATTTTTCCATACAGAAGGGTTTATGTTATGTTCTTCATTTAAACAGAAACCATTTTAAATGATGTCTGTTGATCTCATCATAATCTCAGATTCCAAGATTCAATTATTTTGGGGTACTCACTTAGTTTCCAGGGGAATGAGCCCATTCCAGTGCAGAATATAGCCATTGCCATTAGTGGTCAAGGGCAATTTCTTTCCACACTGATTTGACAGTATGAACTTCCCTTTTATATAGTCCTCATTCCAGTGACATGATTTAGGGTGGGTGAGGATGAACATTTGTTAAGAACAAAGTAAAAGAAGAAAGAGAGGCCCTTCCTTCTCACTGATCTTCCTGATGTTTCTGTTTTCAATTTTCCTTCATGCTACAGCCTTAGTGCATGTCAGGACAAGGTTGGTGTTAACCCAGATTCCCCCCACCCCTTTCTTATTCCAACTGGCTCCGTTGGGTAGCAAATATCTGACTTGCACTATTCTCCACGTTGCGACAGGTTGGTTTACATTGTGTACTACATGCAGTGGGACATGCTCCAATTACAGAGAACATCCTAAATAGGCCTCCACTTTAATAAAGGCTTAAAACCTTTTTATCTTAGTGGGGCCAGAATCCCAACCGAAAGGAGGTATTCTATGAAATGGGCTGCAAAGTATGGCAAAGAGTTCCTTTTCCAACCTTTTTTCCTGTAGCAACTCTAGGCAAATTCCTCAGAAATCAGATTGGCAAGGGAAAAGAAGGGGTGGGCTGGAACCCTGGAATTTGGGCTTGCTGAATGCATGCCATTCCCTTGCCACATAGTACAAATCGACGCCAACTGCAGAAATAAAGATCTAAGTCAGAAGTGCAATGCAGACACAAGGCAATCATCAGCTCAATTAAACTAGTTATTCCACAAATCACCTAGAAACAGCAGGATTGCCAAACAATCTCCAGCCCCTGAAACATTTGCAAATGAGCATGACGACTGAGATTTTTCTTTCTTTGTAGCCATACACTGTCACATTTTAATGATGAATTATAGACATGGGCTTTTGGCAGCAGACTGTAGCAAACATGATTCTACACTTATTTTCTTTTAATCAGAAGATACAAAGGCTTATAGTTATGGCACTGTGCCCAAGAAAGAGTTAGATAAAGCTCTAGAAAGAAAGATGTGGGATGAGAATATACATATACTTTCCCTTCTTTTTGGATGCAAGGCAGATATGCTTTTATTGTTGTAAGATATATTATCCTTTGTTTTATTTTACATGGTATTTTTGCACCTGTTGGGGATGTTTATAATAAAATATAAAACTAGCTGGTAGGGCATATGTATCTAATTCTATAATATATACTAATCTATATCAGTGTCATTTAAAAATTGCAAATTAAACATATTTTTTCACAAACTGGTAATATAATCTCTTGATGTCATAAATATGAAAGTAACATGTTATTTATACAGTCATGATGTCAGGAAGATATTATTTAAGTACTTAATGGGATCAGAGGCTTAGCACACAGGAAATATATTTTTTTCTATATGTTTCCTGTGTCTGTTTTACTTAGTTTAATCATTTTAATTGCAATTTCTTTTTATTTTTAAAACAGGACCATAACTCTTGGCTGCTATTATTTCTTTTTCATTATGGCAAGTTAAGGAATACCAGGTAACACTGTAAGGATGAAGCCATAACTTCATGTCTTCTTTGTCCCTGTCTCAGTCTATCTCTCCCTCTCCTTTGTCTCCCTGTTCCTTCTCCTACTCCTTATCCACTGGATTAATTAGCCTTTTTTTCATTTCACTAGGCTTTGAGTATAAAAAGAGGGGAAAAAAACCCGGGTCTCTTTTTCTATGAATAAATACAGATGGCTTTATAATACATTTTAAATGCCATGAGGATATACACATATTTTCTCGAGGAGTTGTTTTGTTCATGGACAGTGCCTTAGATTGGAGGTCAGATAATATGTAGAAAGTGATTTCCCGAGAAAAATGTATTTTAAAACAACAGTGTAATAAGTTGAAAATACAGAGAGGGAAAAATCCAACATGTGGGTTGGAAAATAAAAGTCCAAAGCTTTGGTTTAGTCCCATATGTGTGCATGTGTGACATCCATCAGAGGGATAAACAGTGCCTGGTGGCTGATTTACAGAGTGGTGTTCCTCTCCAAGAAGGCAGCCATTCACCCCTTAACAACAGAATGAGTGATGGCAGCTGTATTCCAGAAGGATCTATTTGGGGAAACAAAATTTGGGATAGGGTGAGATCAACATGAAACGATAAGGAGATGTAAGGATCCCATCTGTCTGTCTGTCCTGGGATGGAGCCAGCCTCTGGAGTAGACAGCATCCCCCTCTCTTCCAGATTGTGGGTATTGAGGATTTGCATTGAGGAAAACCACACAGGCCACACAGCTGCCCCTTGGTCAGTTTATTTGGACTAGTGAATCACTGGCATCTTTTAAGAGTAATTAAAGTCTTATATGGGATATCAAACAGACAGAAGTCTGTCTTATAAGCAAAACTGAAATTGGTGGTTTCTACATAAAATCCTACAAAGGAACGACTACACCACAAATGCAAGAGATTTTAACAACAGGATTCACACTCATAAACCATAATAGCAGCAGCTAACCTTGGTTACCATGAACCACTGAAGGTCTGTCTCACACATCTCATTTAATCACAACAGCCCTGTGAAGCCGGTATCATTATCACCTCTTCCATTCTACAGATGAGCAAACTGAAGTATTTAAAGAGAGATGCATTGGCTTTTGCCTATATAGCTAGTAAGAGGTAAAACTGGGATTCTTTTTTTTCATCATGTTTTTATTGGATAAAATATACGTAACATAAAATTTACCATTTTAACCATTTTAAATGTACAATTCAGTGACACCAAGTACATTTGTAATGTTATATAGCCATCACCACTCTCAATTTCCATAATTTTTTCATCATCCCAAACAGAAACCCAGTAGCCATTAGACAATAACTCCCCTTTGCCCTCCCCTTGGAACTGGGATTTGAACTCATGAAACCTAGGGTTAAAGCACCAGGCTCTACCACCTCCGATGGTCTCACCATTTTCTCTCTCATTGTGCATTTGAATCGATCCCAGGTTTTAGTGTTTGCTTTTTGTGTCAGGCCTTGTGAGTAGAGCCCTGGGTGGTGAAGAGATAGCAGCAGCCTTAGATTACTTCCAGAATAATGGAGGCTTTGTGGCAAAGGCGGAAGTCAGGGTGCAGGTCAGCCTTAGCATTGCTAACTTGGCATCACTCTACTTGCCTGTGGTAGTTCTAACAACTAAACACAAAGGCCAGATTTTCTATCCCATATCAGTGGAATCATCATGGACTTCAGGCTTAAAAATCAATCAGTTTTATGTACTGCTATTGTCATAGCTAATAGGGAGAATATATATACTACTTTGTAGTAAATAGCACTCTGGACTTGTCAGGGTCTTTCTAAGCTCTATTTTATGCCTAAATATTGAAAAGTTTTCTCTTGAAATTAAAATAAGATCATGCAATTGTATTATTTTGTAATATCAGACAATTAATATTTTTTCTTTCTGTCTATTGTTCTATTATACATATTTAACACCACGTTACCATTGTGCTGTTGCTAAACTCAGAGCATGGGAAGAACCAAAGGGGCCAGACAAGCTAAAACAGAGCTCTGATATAAGGGTGGGGAAGGCCTTTCTAATCATGACCCCAAGTCTTGACATGACAAAAAGCTGACTACATCAAAATCGAAAAGTCCTATATGGCAAAAGATACCATAGATAAAATTAAAAGTCAAAAGACAAACTGTAAAAAAATGTATACAAAATAAATGATAGGAGAATGGCTTCATATCTTTAATATAGAAAGAGCTCTTACAAATTAAACAAAAGCTAAGCATCTGGAGAGAAGACGTGCAAGTGGATGATATACATAAGAAGATGCTCAGTATAACTGGTAATTAATGAAGTGCAAATTAAAGCAAAGGAGATATTAATTTTTTGCGTATTATTTTTGCCATAATACATATTAAAAATCTGGCCGGACACGGTGGCTCATGCCTGTAATCCTAGCACTCTGGGAGGCCGAGGCAGGTGGATCGCTCAAGGTCAGGAGCTCAAAACCAGCCTGAGCAAGAGCCAGACCCTGTCTATACTAAAAATAGAAAGAAATTAATTGGCCAACTAAAAATATATAGAAAAAATTAGTTGGGCATGGTGGCACATGCCTGTAATCCCAGCTACTTGGGAGGCTGAGGCAGAAGGATCGCTTGAGCCCAGGAGTTTGAGGTTGCTGTGAGCTAGGCTGACGCCACCACACTCTAGCCAGGGCAACAGAGTGAGACTCTGTCTCAAAAAAAAAAAAAAAAAAAAAATCTGGCAATTCCCCTATTGACAAGAGCGTGGGTTCAGGGAGTACTCTCACTGTAGGTAGTGCCACTGTGGAGGGCCATTAAGCAATATGTAACAAAATTTAAAAATGCATAGCCTGTGACCCCAGTAATACTATTTCTATGAAAAGTAGTCACATATGTATGTACAAGTACATGAACAATTGTCCATTGTAGCACTGATTGTAATAGTAAAAAATTGGAAACTACATGAATATTCATAATAGTGAATTGATTAACTAAACCCAAACAATAGAATCTTATACAACCACGAAAAGAGATGATATCATATTATAGTATTTCCATGGGCAGATGTCTATGATAAATTATAAAGTGGAAAAAAGCAGTTTGAGAACAGAATATGTAGTTTGATCACATTCTTGCAATTTTATGGGCAATGTAATTTCTGGAAGGATATTCATCAAAAAGTTAATAGTGGTTATATATGGATGGGATTATGGGGAGAAATTTACTTTCTATTTTACATACTTCTGTGTTACTCGAGGTTTTTATAAGCACCTATCACTTTGATAATCTGCAGAAACAATAAAAATATTTCCATTAAAAAAATGAAAGAGAGACTATTAAAGGGGCCTCTTTGGCTAATGAGAGGAAGAGTAAGCCCCTGTATTTCTTAAATCCTAATTTAAACCTTTTCATATTTATGTAGCATCCCCCAGATCTGGGTTCATAAAAAGAAAATGGATGAGCGACCATTGCAGTGAAAGATCCTAGGGTTGCAGCTATCTGATGATGACTCAATTGCCTTGCGTTTGTCTTCTCTGGCAAATTCAGCATTTGGAGTATCCCTCCAGCCTCCAGACCAGCAGCCTCTGCCTTCTCTGCCTTTGCCGATCTGTCTTCTCAGTGGGGCTAAGGAAGTCGGAGCTGAGTTCAGCAGCTCACTCCCACAATAAGTGCTCAGGCTTTTGCTCAACAAAATAAACAATGTGTTGCAAGAGGATGAAAGGAGAAATGAAGTTTCTTGAAATAAAGACCGCAACAGGGCATTATGGACAATGGAGATTCTCGAGTCAGACCTAGGTTTGAAACCTGGCTGCCTTTCATATTAGCTGTGTGACCTCGGTCAAATTACTTAGCCTCTCTGAGCTTCAATTCTCCCATCAATAAAACAGTAATAATAATAACTTTCACCCAGAACTGTCAGGATTCAACAAGATGAAATATGTAACAGGCTTCACCCAGAGTTGGTGCTCACAAATAACAGCATTCTTTCCTGCCCCTCAGACTTCAACACAGCATTAAATAGCCACAGCAGCCCTGAAAATAGATGGTTTTGCTAAACAACACAGTGTCCCAGTGTACTGTTTGTACTGCAGTCTCTTTAAGTGTCAAGTAAGGGCACTGTCGTAAAAGCTATAGACAGAATATTTTAAAACCAGCGTGGGGGAGGAGAGCCGGGGTGGAAAAGCTTTATATTTTCTGACTCCCTCAGTGGGTAATATTCATGATTCAAATGAGATTCAGAGTAACTTCCCAGGTTTCAAATGTTCTGTTACCATGTAAGAATGAGGAGGAATTGCTGATCAATTAGGGTTAAAAGCTCCTGAAACTCGCAAGAATCATTTAAATAAGTTACTCATAAATGCCCCTAAAGAGATGAGAATAACCTTCCACGTCAGCAGTACATGAGTTAAACATGTGGTTAACGATGATATAAAAGGAGGTGGTATATGGAATATCAGTTCCTATGAGATGGTGTTCAATGTTAATTTATGTGATATCAATAATGCTTTAGTCTAAATGAACCTTCTCCACATATAAAACATTCCTAATTATTGTTAAACTGTTACTCTCCACTTACCATTGATCTTAAGGAAATGACTAAAATATTTGGAGAGTGCTGACACAGCACTATTACTCTGGGTCATTATTCAGAGCAGGTGTCAATCTCTTTCACTTAATCCCAAAGAAGGAAAAAAAAAAAGACTAAGTAGTTTTTCCTTTAATCAAGTCTCTCTTTCAAAAAGGAAAAAAAAAAAAAGAAACATTAAGATAAGTGTAACTTTAATAGGAATGTTAACACTCTTATACTCTTTGGGATAGGTGAAGCTTTTGATTTTCAGCCAGGTTCAAGAGAAAACATTAAATGTTATAGGGTGGTGAATACAATAATTCCCTATAGAAATAGGTCAAGACTTCAGCAACCAATGGCTGTCTGGATGAGGCCCCCCAAACTTGAGTCAGGTGACCTGACTGTCCCTTGTTGACCAACCTTTCGAAATTGACATGCATCCCCCCTGCCAAGGCGAGAGCATCCTATTTTTGAGTTATACCTGTTAGGATTTCAAGATGTGATCCTAGAAACTCTAAACTCTACTAAAGTCAATAATTACACAACCACTGGTGTAACAATGCATTAATATGTCAAGACTAGAAGGGTAAATTGTGATGGCTTCAACTAGAACATCAGCCTGTATAAAATTGCTCTGTTGCCTACAAACTCAGTGCAAATTTATTAATCTAAAGGTACCATCTCCTTCAAATACAAATAGCTTATACTAAGACCTTCAATTTGAGGACTAATTGGATTTATTCCTCTATTCTAATCCATAGAACTTCAATATTACATCTTACGTGCAATTTTATGTAACTAATTGTTACATAATATTATGTACTGAGCACATTCTAAATGCCAGGCACAGTGCTAAATACCGAATTACTTTTATTAAATTCTCCCCCAAACCTTATAAGGCATAATAGTATCTAACACATTTTTCAGTAAATACTATGTGCTGAGCATTGTTTTAAGCAGTTTATATATATTAACTTGTTGAATCCTTGCAAATATCCTGGGAGGTAGATGCTGATATTATCTCCATTTTATAAATGAAAAATCTGAAGTTCAGAGAGGTTAAAAAACTGGCCATGGTCACACATCTAGGAAGTGACAAAACTAGGCTGCCAAATCTGCTGCTTTGCTGTCAGCATGGTGAGCAAGGGACTGGGAGCAAGGTAGACTGCATCAGTCACATGTCCGTGGGCAGGGCCCTAACACATGATTTTCGAACCCAGTGCTAACCAAAAATGCAGGGCCTCTTGTTAAAAAGGCAGGGAAAATGTACCATGAAAGATACTAAATAGAAAGTTTTTTCCTCTCTTCTAAAGTCAGTCTCTTGACTTGTCATGGTGTGTTTCATTTGCTATTTAATGCCATTTTAAGTAATAAAAAATCAAAATGTTATACTTTATTAGCACTAATTTCGCCATTCACCTTTATATTGTACAGTGTCAGTTTTAAATGTAAATATAAGATCACCTAACATGTATGTGAAATAGCTCAAATCACACAATCTGTACTTCGTAGTCGGTATGTAGTTTATTCTTACCAGAACTGTGGATACACTGCACAAAACAATCGCAACTGATCTTATTTCACTTCTTGGTGTGCACGCGCTCTGCCAACTCTGTTGTCTGCAGAAAGGAAAGTCAGAAAGGAAAAGGAACTATGGGCTGCCCCATCTTTCTCTTCTATGTCATCATGTTCAGTGTATGTGCTTGCCTAATACAAGGGCCTAGCATGATGGAGTCCTCAATTGTGTTTCTTAGAATGCCATTGCCTTTTCCCTGCATCCCATGAAAGTTTTTGGTTTGAAAGGAAAGCATGGTCTCTCAGGGCTGTCAGCCTATCCTCACACCCCATCCCACTCAGTCAGAAGTGTAACCTGGTACTTGATTTGCGTCTTGCTGAACTCTCATGCATCTTGGGTCCAACAGAATTCCATGCTCACAAGCAGGAGGGCAAGGAATGACAGACATGCACAGCACATGAATCTCTCTTCTGCCGTGCATGTGATCCATGTCCTCCCAAGCTTCATTTGCAAAGCAAGTTCAAAGACAAAATTATTTTTATTATTTATTTATTTATATTTATTTATTTATTTATTTTTATTTCAGCATATTATGGGAGTACATATGCTAAGGTTAGGTATATTGCCCATGCCCCCCCTCCCCCCTCGAGTCAAAGCTTCAAGCGTGACCCAAAAATAAAATTATTAAGAATTTTAAGATGGCAACAGCAGAGCCTTAAACCAAGTACAGGACCCTTCTAAACGTGAGACCCTGTGTGACCAGGCCTTGCAGGCCATGAAACAGGCCCTGTCTGGAGCAGCTCTTGGTTAACCAGACACAGAGTGTGGGTGCAGGCTGGTGGCTTTCCCCACTCACCTCTAGTCTCTGGCTTGTTCTCAGCTTTCCTGGTTCTCACATCCTCAGACTCACTTGGGCTCAGCACTACCATAGCATGGGCTGGCTCTGGGGCAGGCACTGGAACAGGCACCAGTGACATGGAATCTTCTCTGGAATCTTCTCTTGGCTCAGCCATGCCCCAGCTGTGCAATCCTGGGCAAGTTACTTGCCGTCTCTAAGATTTGATTTCCTCACTGCAAAATGAGAACGGTTCCAACCGCTCACAGAGCTGTGAGGATTAACTGAGAAAAATACACACAAAGCCCTTAGCTCAAGGCTTGGCACGGAGTAAATGCTTGGTAAATGTTAGCTAACCATGCCGTGGTTTTGACTGTCTTCAGATGCATTTTGCAGTTCCATTTATTTGGAAATCTTTATCCCTTCAAATAGATAATGAAGAAACCTGGTGAAGAGTCATCTTAGAAGGGATGGAAACCTCCCAGTGGGGCCATAGCTAGAGGTTTAACCACTAAGTGGGCTGCAACAGCCGCCCCTGCCCCATGACTGCTAGGTCAGGTAAAAAAAAGCCTCAAATGAAAAAAATGGATGGGAAAAGGTCACTCGGAGCGGTGTGTGCAGAAGGCACGAGGAGAAGCCTTCTCTAGGGGCATGTGCATCTCTATGGGAAGCTGCCGGAGGACTGGTCTTAAGCCTATGAGCCTGGGCTCATATTTTTGAGTGTGGCAGGCTGACCCTTTTCCTGTTCCTTCACCAGCTTCCTCCTGGGTGACTGCTCATTTGTGAATTCCCTAAACCGGAGTCACTCAAAGTGCATGTGTGTGTGTGCGTGTGTGTGTGTGTGCATGTGTGTGTGTGTGTGTGCATGTGTGTGTGTGTGTGTGTGGGGGTGTCCCCACATACTTGCATTAAAATCACAAGTGCAGAATCGTGCACCCAATGCCAAACATCAGAACTGAAAACCCTGGGAAAGACTGACACAAGAAACTGCCTTTAACAAGTTGCCCAGGTGTTTTTTGCTTCCTCCCCTAAGTTGGAGAACTTCTGTGGGAGCCTGGGAGCTGGGAAGGAGGGAACCTCTTTCAAATGTTTAATCCTCAGCACTAGGCAGCTCTGCCAGTGTTTGCTGAATGTCAGAGAAATGACTGGATCCAAAGCACAGGGCTAAAGGATTTCTGTCCATCTGAGGCCCCTTGGGGTGGTTCTATTTAGGCCTGATATTCAGCGGATATTCACTACTAAGGCCACCAATTTGTTAAAATATTAAAATTATTCCATAGGGGTTGGTGAATACCCAGTGCTTCCCCACTGACCCGGCTGCCCAGGCGGCTCCCTTCCACTGCCCCGTGATCCAGCAACTAAAGGGTTAACTTGTAGTCTAGCCGGTGGTCTCATCTATTCTCATTGGTTAATGTAGGTGCCAGTCAGCCCCCCCACAGGTCCAACTTCCGGGCATGACCAATGGTAGCTCAAGGGTTAGCTTGTTCCCTGCCTGTGTCCCTACCCTGTGGACAGAGGTGGGCTGAGGCTGGGAGGATCTTGGGTGGGTGGTACCCCAGCCAGTTTACCTTGGTTCTGGTATAAGGGTCCCTGGCTCCACATGACCCGAAGGCCATAATGGGTGGGTGAGATGGCATTCCTCGTGGTGGTCCTGGCTCCCCAAGGTTCAGATGCCCCAGGCCATGGCCACCACCAGCTGAGGTTCCCCTAGAGATGCCCTTGCATGGCTGCTCCTGGCAACTGAAGCCTCCAGGAAACTTTGGCTCTCAAAAATCCTGGAAGAGACTGGGTGAGCACAGGGCAGGCAGGAATACGAGTCCACAAACGTGAGGGCTTTGCTGGCATGGTTTGACAGATGAGAGGCTGCCTGGCACAGACAACACAGCAGAGGCAGTATGGGGCTAGGGGAATTATCAGGTAAAAGTTTCCTTTTTTCATTTGTTTTGTTAGTTTGCTTAAATTACTGAATGCCCACCTATAACAGCATGAGCCACAATATTTTTATTAATAAAAAGAGGGTGAGTGCTTACATAGCATTAATATTAATACTTGCCCTATGCCAAACACTATTCTTAACTTGAGCAATATAATTATTAACTTGAATTACTATAATAATCACCACCATCCCCATTATATAGATGAGGAAACTGAGACTCCCAGGTTATTTAAAACTCAAGTAGCAGAGCCAGGATTTGAAATCAGATTGACACTGGAGTCCACACCTCATAAATACCACCTCTCTTTTTCAATTTATATCTAGAAAAGTCTTCTGTGTGTGTGTGATTTAGTTGGTAACATATCTGGAATATATAAAACTCTCAGTCTATAATAAAATGGCTAGAAACATTTTGAATGAAATTGCTATGGCTTCAGCAGAAACTGAGGTTAGCACCATGAGCAATACTGCTGATATTAAAAGAAACTCTCTACTTATTGAGAATCCAAGTAACCTGATGATTATCAAGTTATTGGGAAGTCATTGGAAAAGTTTGATGTGTGTTCCTATGTCACATCACGGTTCAGACAGGGGCATTGTTTAGTCACAGTGTGTCAAACAAAAGGTCAGCAATAATTTTTAAAGACTGACCAATGATTTGGATAGTATTAGAAAATGATGAATTAGTTGCATTAAAACTCACATATATATGCTTGGATTTAGAGAATACTGGGAATTAAATGTTTGCTTATCACCCTGGCTTGGCTTATTCAATTCTCCATTTGATTTCTTTGGTCCACACCTATCAGCTGGGGGGAAGATAAACTCTTATGCTGAGCCCTGATGCGTTGAGCTATATCCTTTTTTTTTTTTTTTTTTTTTTTACCTTTAGTTTTCTCCTTGACTGGCTCACACTTTTCTTTGATGGAGGTAGAAAAGGCTATTCTGGTAATCGAGTTGGAATGTGGGCAGGGAAACTCTTTCTGGGTCTGCTACCGCTTCCTTCCATAAACCCAGGTGATTGAGCTGTCATATTTAAAGTTTTATTGGTTAAGATTCAGGTTAGGACTGGAGCCCTTCTTTTGCAGTTCCTTCAGGACAATCTGTGGAAAAGAACAAGTAGAAAACTGAGTAATGAGTTCTGAGTAAGGCTGTGAGGTTTCAAGGAACACTAAAGGGGAGGGAACATTTAAACACTTAAAAACAGAAAGAAAATACAAAGCCTTTCCAGTTAGTATGTCAAAGCCAGCTCAGAAGTATGTGACAATCCAGGCAAAGCACCACAATTTCTAGCCAGTCCAGTCATGATTCTCTGGCAAACTGCACAGTCACAGTTGTGATGAGTGGAGATGAGAAGTAAAATATAAATGTCAGATGTTACATAAATGTCAGGAATGATTATTATTCGTCAATGAGGGCTAAACGGTTCCTAAGCAAAGCCCCAACTCCCAGCCAGTATGTTCTTAGTAGAGGTTCTAACCACATACATCCACAAGAAGGGATGTTCACCCCTAGTTCTACAGAGGAGCCCAACTAGGATTTGAGGTTGAAAACAGAGGTTGTGGGGGTCCCAGTGCCACCCCTTGTTTATCAAGTGATCTCAGGCCAGCCCCCTAACCTTCTGGAGTCATCCTTAGCACGCCTGTAAAATGGGATAATTATAACACCTGTCCTACTTCTTATCGTACCCGGCTTGTCGTGGTTGTACGCGCTTTGCAAAGCACTAGCTGCTGCAAAGAAGACAGTGGGCTTCTAGAATCGGGCTGGAATTTAGCCTACGCCTTCCCTTTGAATCCTACTCACTGGGAGAACTTCTGAAGGGAAATTCATCTGGGGGGTGGTGACAGCGATGGTGACCAGCCAAAACTGAAGACGCCAGGCTCCTTTCTCGCGGCAGATCAGGCGCCCGGATCTCGCATTCTGGCCCGGGCTCTGCCACTTCCCAGCCGGTGAGCTTGGGCCAGTTACCGGAGGAGGCTCTGGAAGTGATAGCCAAGGGCCCTTTCGGCTCTGACGCCGAGTCTAAATCAGGCTCATCACTTGGCTCTAGCTGTGATTCACCTTTCTCCTTAGGAGCAACTCTCCCTCCAGCGTCTCAGACACTTGGAGCGGGGGTCTTGGTCTTGGTCTTGTGTATTTCATGTGAGCGTGCACCATAAGGAAGTTATTTCCCTGGAGGTGAGGTGAAGTAGGGGCGGTGAAGAAGGGTTGACAAGTGAGTGCTCCGCGAAGCCAGGATGCAGGGAACACTGTAATGAGGTCACGACTGTCGCAGGCAAAAAGGAGCTGGACACCTTCTGGTGGTGGGGGCGGGGG
>VBSM01002217.1:22867697-22899741 GCA_008086735.1 Cheirogaleus medius | reverse complement strand
GCCACCTCTCCCGCAGGGCTGGCCGCCGCAGCTGGTGGGCGCGCGCGCCCGGGGAGGGGAGGTCGCCCTCGGAGGGCACTTGGCTTTCGCTCCAGGCGCCCCAGGCTGGAGAGTCGCGAGGCTCTTTCTGCTCGCGTTCCCTTCTCCAGCCGCCTCCTGCCTCGGTTCCTTTCTCGCTGGCATCACCACCTCTTCCCCGCCGCTGCCCCAAATGACAGCTCGCGCTGGAGCCGCAGCGGCACCCGGGCGCTTCCCAGGACCCGGCGGCGGAGCCTTCCTCTGCGGCAGATTCTCGACAGAACCGTTCTAACTTTTCGCGAAGTTCTTAGAGGGGCAAGACGCAAAGGAGCCGAGGAGATGTTTTCTCCCAGCGGCTGCATCCCGCTTCTTCTTTGCCATAGGTTTATTTCCAGGGGGTGTCTGGTAGATAAAGCCCTCCTTGTCCAACGCACCCCCTCCACCCCCTCGGCAACTTTCCCTGAACGGGTGACAACCCCACTTGATGCTTGTTCAGGGCCAGGAACTGGAGTGGGCTGTTTGTATATGTCCTTGTCAGAGTCTGCAGAGTGTGTTTGATTTTTATTTTTCCCTCCTTCTCTGACATGTGTCAAGGAATAAAGGCTGGATACAGGTCCATTACGTCATTCTGCAGGCCAGTAAGTGTCTGATTAACGGCTTCAGATACTCAAGGGTTCAGTAGCTTAGAATGCTGACAAAGCAACTCTGCTTTCCACCAGCCCCCCACCCCCACGTCCTCGTGCAACGGTCGCCGGCTCCCTGGGCATCTCTATTGCCCCCTTTCCCGCCCCCTCCCCCTCCGCCCCTCCCCCGCCCGCACCGTTATCGCTCTAGCTCCGCCCCCGCCTTTTACGGCTTTCCCCGGGGCGAACGCTGTCCCCGGAGTGCGGGTAAGAGCTTCTGGTGTCTGAGGGGACCTCGGTACCTGATCAGCACACAATCTGCCCTTTTCTATTATTTAAGGAAGGCATCCGCAAGCCCTGTTCTCCAGGACGACAATGCTAAGCCCTGATAGAAAGGGCATCTCAGGAAACGTTTGGAAGCATTATGATCATACTGCGTCCCCGCGGTGGTGACTTAGGAGAGCAACACACCCCCTGCAAACAAAGTACTTCGCTTTACAGAGCGCCTGCCTGGAACCCCGCAGCCAAAGGGGGGGGGGACTGAGAAGTGAGGTTGCTGACTAGATCCAGTTTAGCTGAAAGGATCAAGATTAAACGTTTCATTTCCAAAGTGAGGGAATGTGAGTCGTGGAGCCTAAAGTACCACACAGTGCATTGGTGCGTGTGTGTTACTTTCTAGCTCTTAACCTTAAGTTTCTATGTATAAAGAGGAAGTTATATACATAAGTCATTGAATTGAGTCAGAATCTCCGTATCTGGCAGTTGCGATAAAAACCCTGTGTATGACTTGTATAAAGGATCAGAGTAAAAAGAACATTTTTGGGAGGGGGGAGGGAAGGAGGTGTGCAGCAGAATTTAAATAAAAATTTTATTCATAGAGTTTTGAATGGAAGGGGACAGGGGATTTGAGTGCTCTCTGATTTGCAGTTGGTTGAAAAATAAAAGAAAATTTATATTCTGAATATGTGGGAATTTCTTGAAGAACACATGTTTTGTTATAATCAGATCTACTTTCTTCAAAGTGAAAGCCATGCTGTAGGGTAGGCATTTGTGAAACTCCTGTCTGGGGTCTAATTGACATCCTTCCCCCAAGTTTGTGGCAGTATTTATTATTTATTCACATCTAGAGATGCAATAGTATAACCCCCACACAATACATGTGCATCAAGAATGTTGAAGTTCTTGTTTGTGATGCATAGACCTTAAGGAAAAAATGGCCCGGTCACGGGCACTGGAGAGTGTGATTAATGATCAGTGATTTAGTGATCAGTGATTAGTGGTTTTATTCAAACTGTTACCTCTGACCAGAAGCACACATCAGAGGATTAACAGGCTCTTTAGATAAATGCTCATTAGTGGAAGGGGAAAAGCAAAGATAATAGGCATGCACCCAGGGACAACTTTCGAAGAAAATCATTCCCGTCTTCAGAATAATAAGCTCTATTAACAGAAAGCCCTTTTAATTTAAAACTTGCTTTTATCTTGTAAATCAAAGTTAGATGTAAAAGTTTGTAGTGCCATTATAACCTAAATTTTCCCATATCCACTAGATGTGGATTATCTCAGTAGCGATATTTTTTTTTATTTAAATAAACAATTGGACCTTTAGAGCAGCTGAGCCCCTGACAAGTTCTTAACTCCCAGGGTTTGAAAGTGTCCCCCCTTCTAGGATGGAGATTGCAGCTTGCTAACTAGATGGCGCACTGTTATTTGGTGTTCTGTGCTGCGTAGTGCAGGAGTATACACTGAGCATGTAGCTGCTTGCGAGGTGTTCTTCATCACAACAAAGTTGATTCTGTGTAGGGTTGGAGGCTAGACAGTTCTACAAATTTTTAGTCACATTTTCCATGTCAGTTAGATCTAGGGAGTTCAAGGCTACTGGAAAAATTAGTCTCATTACTAAAAGAAACTTAGAGAACGAAGGAAGAAAGGAGGTACGAGAATCCAGGAGGTACCTCTGGGTTGCAGAAGTAATTGTGAAGTACCAGATCTATTCTTTTTTTTTTTTTTTTTTTGCTAAGAACTAGTTTCACAATCTTCTGATCTGAAATACTGAGGCAGATACTCAAAGGTTTATTTTCTTCCTAATCTTGCTGGTGAAAAAGAAGTTACTAGAAAGAAAGGAAGAAAAAACTTGATTTGGTGACTGCAGGAAGCAACACGTTGCTGCTTTTATTCTACAGATAATGGTAAGATGATGTTTATTATGCTTATTAAGCAGAGAGAGAACTTTGCACTTGGTTAAATGTATTTTCATGCACTCTTGTATTTTCATAGATAGAATTCAGAAATGGAATTCTGATTTTGCATGGAATTTTAATGTTGCCTGGGACTTGTAGAGTTTTATGTGGCAGTGTGTGTGTGTGTGTGTGTGTGTTATGTGAATAAGACCATTATTTCCGGGGTGAAATACGTTCATGAGCATGTGAAGTGCATAGTGGGAAAGCTATGAAACATGTTAAGTAATGTGTCAGGTAAGCTTTCCCCTTTCCCCGAGCTTTCATGAATCACTTCAGTTAAGTATTTAAGTTTCAATAAGAAAGGAATTCTTTAAGAAGAAACCTAAAAATTAAAAGCAGAACAATAAAACCATTTTTCCACATCCAAACCTAGGTGTTTATACCCTTGAAGAAGCATGCTGTTGAATATCAGCTATTAATTTAGTTTTAAAACTTAAAATAATAAAAGAACTCACTTGTGTGTCCCTATAGATTTTTCTCATTTTCCTCTGCTTATAGCATTTTATATAGATGTGTTATTTTAAAATCCTTGTTGATTTGTATCGATTTTTATTTTTCAACTTTATCCAGCGTAAACGTGTTTGCTCAATTGATAATACCTCCAAGTGAACTGTTTTTGAATGTAAATTGTGGACATCTATAAATTGTCTGTCAACTAGAAGTCAGTGGTGACCCTATATAGTTTTTATACCTGAGCAGATAGTTTATTAGAACATTCCCACACAAAAAAGTGGAAAACATTCCTTTATTTCTATACTTCTCTTATGTTGCAGCTTTTATTTGACTATGTGGTTAAACAAATTGTAGTTTGTCAGAGACTTTTCCTGTGTAGCTTTTCAATTCTAGTAAGTTGAACTATTTCCCACACCTGCACATTCAAAACCAATCAATCATGGAGTTTCTATGGCTATTTGTACCTGATGTCAAGTTCCCAGTCTCCTGATTTCTTACTATAATTTACTTTTTAGCAATGATGCATCAGTACCCTGTAGTATTTCCTTAGCATTGGAGTTTGCTTCTGATTAAGCTGGAAATTATTTTGTGGGGGTGTGATGTTCACTTGAACCCTACGACGTGAACTTTGTATTTGTAGTTGGTTTTCTTCTGGCTGGGTTTTTAGATTAAAATTGAGATTGGAGTGGACTTATTCTTTTTGTCATCTTTTCTTTTTTTCTTCTTTACTTCAAAGCAACACCGTTAGTCACAAAATTAATGTGATCATGGCTGGTGTTTCCCATCTATATGCTTCTTTTGCCTCTTACAAATTGGATTTCTACAGCAATTTAAGATCTTTTTTTAGAGGCAGCTTTCTTGGATGGAGATAGAACAATGATCTCAGTCAATTCATTATCTTGTCCAGTTTGACTACCAGCTGTTTTATGGGAATCAACCAATGCTTTTATAAATTAGTGTTTAAAAATTTAAATCTATGACTATTTCTCTGAATTCTATTTAAGAAAATTATACAGTTGAGATAAGGTAATAAACCAGAGGGCAGTAGTCTCCAATATTTAAGTGTGAGAAAGAAGCACTTTCAGAAATGCTAAGCAGACTTAAAGACACAGAAGAACCTTTTTGTGTTGCTATTTGTAAACTAAATAAGCCATCTATTTCGTGGCAATGCTTTAAATTGAAAGTCTGGCACTTTAAAAATGACATCATGTTTAATGTTTTCACTAAAGAGTTATTACATTTTGTAATTAGGAAAAAAATGGGCAATTAATGTTTTTTGAGCATCCATTAGTATTCCATTGTTGGGAATCACAAATCATGGATTTAACATAAGAAAATTCAAAAAAAAAAAAAAAAAAAAAAAAAAAAAAAAAAAAAAAAAAAAAAAAAAAAAAAAAAGAGAGAGAGAGAGAGAGAGAAGGCTTTTAGAAATTTCCAGTTAGTGATAACACCCTTCCAGATACATGAATACAAGTTTTGAAGCTCCTATTGAGGACTCTGAGACTTTCAAAGTATTAGTAAAACAAAAAATTTAGGATAAATTCCTGAATATATGTTTCATTGACATTTTGTTATTTCTTTCTTCTAAGTTCACTCTATTGCCCTCCCCTTTTTCCTGAGAAATAGATCAGAATCAATCACTTAAAAAATACATATTTCAGTTGCTTTCTTTTATTTCCTTAAGGTTTGTTCATGTTTCTAATCTCTACCCTAAAATTTAATGAGGATTGGAAACTGCATTTGACTTGAACTGATTTTAGAGGGAGCCCCTTTTGGCTTAGAGATTCTGATGGTGAGGTAGAAAGGCTTGTAGCTTTATGCAGATGCTGGAGCTGGGAGAGAAAATGATACAATTTCTCCTACTGATAGACCAACTTCTTCATTTTACAGAGAAGAACCCAAAGTCTGGTGGTGTCCCCTGGCTCACCCACGTGCAGAGCTAACGACTGCCAAACCAGGCCGAGAAGCCTGATCTCTGCCTCCAGGTCTGGCGCTTTTACCATGAGCCAGGCTGCCATAAATGCCCTTGTCATGAATGGAGCATAGTCCTTGGCTTTGGGCACTTCGCTCTTTCCAAGCCTTTTGACTGCTAACCTTTCAAAGTCAAATTTTCATCAGCTCTTTTTGAATGAATGTCTTGACCAAATAAACTGTAGTTTCTATTCTATTCATTCTTATTTAATGTCTGCAATGTTAATTTTTCTAATATGGGCCTCCTTAATGGATTTTAACTTAAATTCTTCTCCATCATCATTATTAGGCATGCCCTTATTAAAACTATACCAGCCAGATTCCATTTGAGAGTAAAAGCCAGGCAAAACTAAAAATTCTCTAAAAGACTGTCTCAGAACAAGGTAGTAACATTCTTTATTTCCTGTCTTTTCTTTATTATGTTTGAGGAAGGGATCCAAAAAATTATTTAAAGTTAAAGTAAATAATCTTTCTTTTTGTCAAATAGAGCAACAAGTGCTATGTTCTTTCTAGCAGATGTACTTTTGCCCGGGACCTGTCTGTAACACATTATCTTTCCAGGTTGTTGTATATGAGAGTGTTTGGAGTTGGTAAGGAATGAGTTGAGTCTGGAAGTATGCTCTTTGAGGATTGACTGGCAAAACTTGACTAATAGCTAATAAAAATCATGCATGCAACATAGAGGGCTCCAGAGCTCCAAACATTTGATTTAAGATGATATTTAGGCTATGCTGTATTTAGGATGGGAAACAAGAATATCTAAATAGAAATCTCGAATGCATCTACTGTATGTGTTGTTTGGCCTGACCCATAGGTTTCCTTTCCAGCTCTTTGCATAAAGGTTTTGTATCAGAATTCAGGTCTCTTTTATTCTATTTTTTACACTGAGGAGCTCCTGTGTTGCAGAAATGATTTCTCAAATATAACACATTTCAGCCAGTTTTATGCGATTCTTTCTCTCCTCACCTCCCAAGGGGGAAAACACGTGCAACAAAAATATCTTTGTTTTTGTTTGAATTATCTGATTGTTAGAAGAAATACATTTAATTTCCACTTGCTAGATCTGGTAGGACCATTTCACTTTGTCAAAACAAGATTTTCTTCTTTAAGTAAGTTTGGTTTCTGAATGGCCAGGTAGTAATAATCCATGCATCAGAGAGTAGAAGGCATCGAGGATAAAGTCCATTTCCACCAGGGTACCTTGCTATGATGTGGTGCACCATTATGAAGAGCCTGCTTTGCCTCACTGCAGTGACCACGTTGTCCAGAAAAAACATTGACTCCTAGGAGGAAAAACAATATTATAGGCTCAAGCTTCCGAGCAGGGAATTATGCTGTGTTGAAGATGGCTCTCAGAAGGCTGAGGGCCTCCAGGATCGTTTTCTAAACTACAACATGGTATAAAGTTCTCTCTTTCCATTCTCTGCACTTTCCTTCTGCTCGTGTTGCCTCGATTTATTTCTTAATATCCATTCCAGCTACTCTGCTTTTATGAATAACCCTGCAATAACAAATCGCAGATGTATGCACAACAGAGAGGGGGTATTTTCCATAAGGAAAATAGATTTTTAAATATCAAAACTTAGAAGAAACAATTAGTGAGACAAATGAGAGAGAGAGGGTTTGAAATCCAACTGATGGCTTAACAGGCTCTACCATTGGCTCTGCGACAATGTGGTTTACCGCAACAGGAAAAGCCTAAGACTGGAAGAAGGAATTCACCCCCAAAGAGCTGCCATTGTGCTTCTCTGCCTCAGTTTCTTCATTTGTAATAAAGGAGTATTAGGCTCAACTAGCACTGTCCAATAGTGGGAGCCACATATGTAATTTTAAATGTTCTATTAGCCACATTAAAAAAGTGAAAAGAAACAGATGGAGTTAATTTTAATGGCATATTTTATTTAACCCGATGTATCCAAAATAGTATAATTTCAACATATAATCAATCTAAAAATGTTAATGAGATACTTTACATTCTTTTATCCTTTTTTCTTTTCTTTTCTTCCTTTTTTTTCTTTTTTTGGTGGTACTAAATCCTTGAAATCCAGTGTCTATTTTACAACTATAGCATATCTCAGTTTGAACTAGACACATGTCAAGTGCTCAATACCCACATGTGGCCAGTGACTATGGTTATCAGACAATGCAAGTTTGTATCAATGGTTCTTAATCCCTACCACCTGTGGAGCTTATAAAAAAATACTGATATTCCTCTACCCTGAGATTCTGATTTAATTGGTTTGGGGTGAAGGCCTGGGCCTCTGTATATTTTAAAAGTTCTACAAGTGTTTCTACTGTGTAGCAAAGGTTGAGAACTGTAGTCCTAAATGATCTCTAAGGAATCTTCCCCTCTAATATTCTATGATTCTATTTAAGGAAAGGGATTGCAGTAAAGCATTCATTCAGAGTTCAAGGGCAGCAAGTGGTTGTTATAGGCATGCTGTACCCTGCAAAACATATTTAAGAAAATATAACTGATAAAAATTAAAATTTGCAGAATGAATAATTTAGAAGATAGTTTTTTGTACCACACATGAGCTCTGTTTTGTATATTAATGGATTTCAAATATGGATGTTTTGAATGGTCTGCTTCCCTAGAAATCCTAATTTAGGATTTGATTTACATGCAGCCTCGGAGAAACCCTCCGTTTTGGAAAAGGTCAAGGTCAAGATATCCACATTTTAGTTCCAGTATTTTGCCAGCTTATGTCTTTGCCCCAGATACTTCTTGCCTTTAGTTGTTTCGGGAGGGGAAATCTTATTCCATTTAAGACATCTGGATCACCTAGAATTTCTTCCCTGCAAGCTTTTAACAAGCTTTGTGTCATTGCCTGGACCAAACTTGCTCATGTCAAGATGTTAGTTATAACCCTCTAGACTTAAGGTATTAATTCTATTTTGTCACCTTGTAAAATATTAGAAAGATCAGTATTTACTGATACACACCAGAATGTTTTATTTTAATTTTTTTTGCAATATATTAGCCTGTTCATTCACTAAAGGATGTAAAGAACCATGAAATAAAAAATAATAATTTCCAAACTCCTTATACATCACCTTGCATTGCCAAGAAACAGCATTGCTTGTGGAGGGGAGGAGAGACCTTGGTGTGGGTCCCTTGTGACTTAGTGCTGCCGAGAGCTTCTGCATTCCCGAATTCATGAGTCATTCCACCCTGACCCTCTCTCTTTATCCCCTGCAGAGCCATCTATTTCCAAATGCATGTCTATTTGACCACGTGCTTTTAAAACAAGACTTTAAACCAGTTTTAGATACAAAATAAATGACATGTTTTTCTACATTTTGTGGCGATAACATTTGTGTTTTCTGTAATGTCATTCATTGGAAGAATTTTAGCCTCCATTTACTATCACATAGCCCTACTCCCCATATTACAGATGGAGAAAACAAGAGATTGACAAGGGTAGGCATCTTGCTCATTGATTGGATGGATGGTCAGTATGAGAAAAAAGCTCACATTTATTAGTGCCATGTAATCTAAATACAAGCACTACTCTGGGTGGCTTCCAGGTGGGGCTTTTCCAATTGTTTGTACTATTGCGTTTGTCTTTGGATTTATAAATAACATTCTTTCCAATGCTTTCCCATGCATTATTTGCACTTAAATGGTTTCCTTGCTAACAGCTCTTGCTCCCCCGCTTCAGGCTACACATACTTGGATTGATTAACAAATACATAAAAGTATATTAACTTCTTAACATGGGCTCTACTTTAAAAGTTGCACGGATACATCTGTTGCAAACCTGTGTTTTTGGTGGTATCTGGGGAAGCTTTCTCTCAGGCTACTTTGAGATTGACTGTTAAAAGGACTGTGTGGAGAGACAATGAGATTAATGAAGTAAATTGCTCATCTGTTTTGGGGATTGAAGGTGAAGGGCTTTAGGTATTCATTTGTTGAGCAAGATAGAGTCTAGCCCTAGCTCCTGAACTATCTTTAATAAAACACTTTAGCCTTTGCTATGCCAGTGTACTGTCTTTATACTTGGTCTGGAGCCATCTGCTTTTGAGTATTTGGGTTTTGTCTTCTCCCCAAAATGACGATAGGTTGGACCTGGCCTTTTGCAGTTTCTGTCTGGGCTTCTGCATCTTCAGTGAGAGTAAAAGCCATGATAAATAGTGCAATTTGTGACCAATGCCAAGCAGCAATTATTTTGGATTATTTTCTAAGCATTATGCTGAAATTAAAGCAATTTTAACATCCACACATACCTGGTTATGGTAGTTATGCTTATATGTAAATAAATATGTATATAAATAAAAACCTGGGCCAATGAGGATCAGAATGTGACTAAGGTATATACTTGCAAATGTGCTTATCATCTTTTTTTAGGATGCCCATGGATAAATTGTTACTCCTTTGGGGCAAATATCTATTTGTAACATTGATTCAAATATATATTATTGATTAAAAGATATTCTTAGATTTAAAAAAATTGAAACCATATTTAAGATGCTCTTTTTTTCTAATGAGGCCTGTCTGAGCACACACTGTTTACAATTTTGTCTTCTAGTTTCACAAAGCCAGATGACTAACAACCACCATTCTTAGGGCTGTGCTGTGTTGACGTCATCAAAGATGATGGTGCATAGTGTTTTGGCACTATGAAGCAGCGTGTAATTTGAAATTGTGCTTTTTGCTAAATACCCGTGCTAATCTCCAAACCATTCAAAACATTAAAAAACCAAAACAAAACAGTGATGTCTGCCTATTGGATGAAAGGCAGCACTGGCGAAGTACAACTTTTTTTCATGTGCTTCAGAGTGCTTACAAACATCAGGGAGAAAAAAAATTACGCATAATTACTTGACATCCTTGTTGGAAGGGACATTCTTAAGACAGACAGGTTAACTCTTTAACCCAAAGTTCATTTTTATCCCTTCCAGGAATTTTTTTAAAGCACAAACACTGTTGTATCTGTAAAAGAAAGGCCGTAAGAGTAAGTCATGTGGATGTGTTATCTTTATCTGACATTAAGCAAATATTTTAGGAGATCTATTTAGGAAGTATTATACTCCTTTACATAGTTTCAGTTATTTAATACTTGCTCTAAAAATAGAGGATTCTGGAGAATGGTTGCACAACAGTGCGAATATACGTAATACCTCTGAACTATACACTTAAAAATGGTTAAAGTAGTAAATTTTATGTTATATATATTTTACTATTTTACTACAGTTATTAAAGAAAAGGAATAAGGTTTGTTTGTACCCATTCCTCAGATGGGGAAATAGAATGCACAGATCATTTGTTTCAACTGAGGTGCAGTGGTTTTAGTGTCATAATGGGAAGGTCAAAAATCTAAGGAGGACTTCTGCACTTTGGGCTAATGCAGAGAGGTGACGTGTATGTGTGTGTGTGTGTGTGTGTGTGCATCGTGTGTGCGTATGATGTGATTCTACACATAGGAGAATCCAGGGCCTCGTTTCTGGGGATTGACTTGGATCTGGGTGAGCCTTGGGTATAGAAAGCTGTACCATTTCATTTGAAAACACAACCATTTGGCCATATGTGAGCATTTCTTTGTGGATTTACTTGATTGCCTTTCTCAGCACAGGGATATACTCAAGTGAGATCAATGAAGAAAGTCTAGAAAAGCAGCCTTGTAGTTTAAGTAAGAGAATATAAACCCGTGCTTCACAGTGATATTGACCAGTGAGAAGATGTTTAGTGCAAGACAATCTGGGAGTTGAAAGTTCTGGAAGCAGATCATAGGTGGAAGAAATTAGAGATATTTGACTTGGAAAGGAGGAGGCTCAGACTTGCGCATAACATCCAGGGAGATTCTGCGGGCAAGGAGCATACTATTTTCTGATATATTCTCTGTGCTTCAGGGAGAAACAGTGAAAAGTGGAGGGGAGGTGGAAAGGGTTTGCTGTGTAAAGGGATGGGGTTTGCTGTGTTTGTATTTTGGCTTCAAAAAGGGAAGAATTTTGAAACAAGTGGACCTATACATCAATGGGACGGACTATCTTAGAAATTAGTGACCTCCCGGAGTCACTAATGGAGTGTCAGAGTGTCAGAACTATTATAAGAAGAGTTTCTAGAAGCAGTGAGAAGGAGGGCTGGGCCAGTTGCTCCTGGCTTTTTTGGATTATGGACCTTTTAAACAATTGAATGAAGGCTGGGAGCCAGTTTTCAGAAAAATGACACATAGGCTGATGTTCATGAGAAGGTTCATGGACCTAGAAGCCATGGATTTCAGAATGAAAAGTCCATAGTGATTCTTGAGACACTTTACCAGTGCTGTAGTTACACGGACACAAACCTGAAATTGCCGTGGCTGAATATGAGTTCAACCTACATGTGTCTGTGAATACATTATATGTATTATGCTGAAAAAGAAAATTGAGTTAATGAACTTATGCTAATATGCGTAATCAGGAATGACTATTAACATTAGTTGGATCGTCCTGTGTGTTTCTCTGTTAGAGTTACTGCCTGTTTGCTCGATAGCCTACACTGAGACAACCACTGATTAATAACACTTTCCATTTTTAGGAAAGTAATTTCATAGAAACTATCTTATTAGGATAATATAACAACATGGTGAAATATACAGGACAGATATTATCATTCCCATTTGATGGATGAAGAAACCAAGAATCACAGGGCTTACGTGGTATGTGGAATGCTAGCTAAAGCAAGTGCCAGACATATAACTAGAATTCAGGTGTCTTTCCCTGCCTCCTTCCTTTCTCCTGATCCTTTTTGTCCTTCATCTCTGCTCCTTCCTGCTAGCCACACATACCTATGGAATCAAGTGTGCCTTTTGTTACTAAGAAGTAGCAACAGACATAAATAAACGAAGAAGCTGTCTTTCATTCAAAATATCAGAGTCCTGCTTGAGCTTAAGTTTCCTTCCTTCCTCCCTCCCTTCCTTCATTAACTATTTACTGAGCATCTATTATGTTCCAGGTAGTAGGGATACATGATCAAAATCAAAGAGAGTCCCTCTCCTCACAGAGAGACTTACTGTGAGCAGAGACACCAAATAAGTCCCTGCAATTTACTATTTCAGGAGGGGGTTAGGGGGTGCAAATCTGGAGGCAAAAAACCCAGTTGAGGGCTATTGTGGTTGCCCAGGTAAGAGGTGACGGGGGCTCAGCCTATGATGGTGCCAGACTCAAAAGCCATGGAAGAGGTAAGATCAGTATGGCCAAGGATTAATTAACTGGAAGATGAGGGAAAGGGAGAGGGAGCGACTCATTCTAGGGGAAGATGGAGTCAGGACAAGCCTGACCCCATGACAAAGTCCGGATCATCCTTTGTGGTGTTAGAGAAGGGGAGGGGTTCTGGCCCAGTGCCCCATGGGCTCGTGTCTGCATCCTCAGAAGAGAACAGAAAGTAACTGTGAACAAAAACTCAAAGAGCAGCTATGACTGAAAGCCGCAGTGCATTCACCAGGTTGCATGGCAGTACGGTTTTGGCAACTTCTATCAGAGAGTAGCTCCCATAGTCAGGGAGAGAGGTCTCCCCGACCCTCTACCCCCAAGGCAGCCACAGCTCTGGCCTTCAGGGAGGTCCAAGGCAGGGCAAGGTATATTAGTTTCCTGAGGCTGCTATAACAAGGTAGCATGAGCTGGGTGGCTTAAACAACAGAAATTTATTCTCTCACAGTTCTGGAGGCTAAAACTGAGAAATCAAGGACTGGTTCCTTCTGAAGGCTGTGAGGGAGAATCTGTTCCAGACCTCTCTACCTGGCTTGCAGTTGGCCATCCTCTCTGTGTCTTCACGTGGTCTTCCCTCTGTGTATCTGGCTCCAAGTTCTCCTTTTCATAGGGATGCCAGTCATATTGGGTTAGAGCCTACCCTAATGATTACCTCTATGAATACCTTATCTCCAAATAAAGTCATATTCTGAGGTGCTGGGGGTTAGGACGCTAACGTAACTCTTTTTGGGGGAAACACAATTCAGCCCATAACAGCATGTGTGCCCCTGAAGAGGACACACCCAGGACAAGTAGCAGTGGGACCCTATAAGAACTGGCAGATTAGAGGTGATGCGGATTATAACCAGACATTTCTTAGCATGTGCTAAAAATAAACCTCTGATGGACCCCCACAATAACTTGGAACAAGTCTTCAGAGATGGGGGTCCACATATTACCAGGTACGAACAAAGCCAGCAAAACACAGTAAAATAAGGCCACCTTTAAAAATAAATACATACATGTCGCACTCACTAATGATTTGCTATTGTGGGCATTACCCTTGATTTGGCTTTGAATTTGTCTCCAGGGTTTGTAAAAGAGCAATGTCGAAAGGGAAATACCAACATTCAACCTTGAGAAGAAAGAATTATTAATAAATATGACTATAATCTGTCACCCTGGCAGGCTTAACAATTATTTTTCTGATGTGCTAATATTTACTGACAAGGACGAAAACTACCAGTTCCCATAAACATACACACACACATGCTAGGTTGTGTATAGATATTTCAATGCAGAAAGAAAAAGAGTTCTGATTTTCTGGTTGTTGATGGACAATTTATGCCTATACCCTGTGCTACCTCTATTTTGCACAATGAAAATAGGGAAGACAAAATTCTGCACTTGAAAAGCACATCATAATATGAAGACAAATAACCCAAGGCAAGAGATGGGATGATTGTGGGAGAGGTGGTGAGAAGGAGTTGGATTCTGGCTTGTTTTGAAGGTAAAACTAACAGGACTTGCTGATGGATTAGATGTGAGGGTAAGCAGGAAGGCAGGGAAGATGTTAAGGTTTTTGACCTGAGGCTCTGGAAGGATGGAGTTGCCCTCAACTGAGATGGGGAAGGTGGCAGGTGGAACAGGTGTGGCGGGGGAGAGAGACCAGGAGTGCTGTTTTGGGCACATCATGGGCGAGGAGGTGTCCAGCAGACACGAGATGCTCAGTGAGGAGTTCAGGGAACGGGTCCGGGCTGCAGATACAGCTAGAGCCAGGACCACAGTCTCGGCCATCAGGTAGGCCAGCCTCATCTCCCGACACACAGCCCCTTTCTCAGTGGGCCCCAATCACACTGGAAAATCAGGTCCCTGAAGGTGTCACGCCCTTCTCAGTCCCAGAGCCGTGGCATGTGCTATCCTTTCTGCCTAGACGATTCCTGCTAGACAATTTGTGCTTTTCCCTGATTTCCCAGTCTACATTTTTCCCGAACTTTTCCTTCATAGCATTATCAATTTTACATTCCTTTGTGTTTTGTTTAATTTAATTAAAAAATTTAAAATCCACATGTCCCACTAGAACTGAAATTCTGAAATATCGGGGATCAAGCATGTTTTGTTCACCACTGTTTCCCAGACTTCTAGTTCTGGCACATCTTAGACACTTCTTCAATACTTGCTGAACGAATGGATGACTGTTATTAAAGTAATCCTTTATACAATCCTTTATGCATTGCACTTCCTTGTAACCATACAATTCCAAGAGTAATCGCATCTACCGATTTTCTTATCTTTTTAAAACGTAGATAATTGATTATTTAATGGCTCCATGTGCCTTTGTAAACAAACATTTTTTTTATTAGGTAATCTGTGAGGAGAGAATGGATTGTGGCTGAAGATTGAATAAGTACTTGACCGAAACTTTAAAACGAAAAGGGATTTAAGGCTTATATACACGTCCTAATCGAAATCCCCCCACCTCCTGTTTCCTTGTCAGCAAATTTGTTGCATTTCTATGGACACCTTTATCTAACAGTGCTTGAGGTTATTTTATAGTGACCTTTGACAAGACCTATTACTTACTACTTGCCATGTTTTTCAGGGTGAGAGAGGCCAGGTGGGCAGGGAAGGGGTGGGGGCATTGTGGGGGATGAGGGGATCTGAGCTGGTTGATGACTGCCCTTGGTGGCTCTTAGAAGGTCTGTTGCCTCCAGCCTGATCCTGGGACATTGTAGGAAATGATACTGAAGGAAAGAGATTTGATTTACCATGAGAGGGTTGTTAGCTCACGAAAGAGCTCTAGGTCTCTGTGTTTGGTGGTGTGGGACCATATGAATAACAGGATTAAATTAGGGAATGGTGTTTTTACTGTCTTTAAAAAAGCTGGAGTGAGCTTTCAGAGGTGCTGTGTTGTGAAACACATACACTGGTTCCAAGAATACATAATTGTGTGTTACACACATACATAGAGAGATTGATTGTTGATTGATTGATTGATGAATTAATATAAATAAATGTCAGTTGAGGAATTCATGAAAAAGTCCCCACGTTTACAGATGACATTGCTGTGAGAGACAGCCACTCAAGAAATATGCGTTGAGCATTTACAGTGCTAGACAAGGAAGAAGAGGGAAGGTCCTTGCCTTCATGGAGCTTATTCAATCTACTGAGTCTCAGTCCCTCCATGTGGAAGATGGAGATGATAATAATATATACTTCATAGCCTTTTCAAGAGCAGTAAATTGCCATGAATGTGAAAGCACCACTTGGGTTTTAAAATGCTATATAGACCAGGCACGGTGGCTTACACCCGTAATCCCAGTACTTTGGGAGGCTGAGGCAGGAGGATCACTTGAGGCCAGGAGTTTGAGATCAGCCTGGGCAACATAGTGGGATTCCATCTCTCTACAAAAAATAAAAAAATAAATTAGCTGGGTGTGGTGGCACATGCCTGTAGTCCCAACTACCTAGGTGGCTGAAGTAGGAGAATTACTTGAGCCCAGGAGTTTGAAGCTACAATGAACTATTATCAGACCACTGCACTCCAGCCTGGGTGACAGAGCAAGACCAGAGTGAAAAAAAAAACGCTGCATAAATTATGAGTGGCTATTATGATTGATGTAGCCAAGATAATTGTCATTCTCTTTGAGAATAAATCTCGATTAATTATTTCTAGTTCTGAATATCCTCCATCCTCATACAACCTAAGATTTCACCCTTCTAATTTAGGGGGCTAAATTTTCTTTTGATATAAACCTAACAACAACAACAAAAGGTCAGAATTAAGAGAAAACAAACACTGAAACTTTATAATAGCATGTTATAATTGTGCACTGTGTCTTATACAAAGTTTAAGGGTTGTGTCTTTTGACCAGCAAGGGCAAATGCAATGTAGTAGATGCATCTGGAATGAGGCCCTTGTATCCCAGGGCGTCCTAGTATTACATTAGTTTCATGTGACAGAACTTACGAGAAATTCATTCAGAAAACTACCCAGTGTAGAAGTCTTTTGGCATATTCTGTGCATATTTTCTCAAACAAGCAGCAATCATTTTTCGGTTGTGTCATTTACGGCCATTGCTTGTACGCAGTCCTGTGGCTCTTTTGCAAGCTGGCAGGCACACAGTGATCATCTGGGATTTTAAAATGAGAGCGCACCATTTAATATTAGTGGTCTTGGTAACTTCTCTTTCCTCCACATTTCCCCTGAAGCTGACCTTGTGAGAAAAATACCCTGAAGAGAAAAAACAAGGCATCTCTTTTTTCCAGAGTAAGTGGAAAAGGGAAAGTTCTGAAGTCTTAACACTGGAAATAAACCAATCCTGATCCTAAAATCTACTTGTTGGGGTGTCCCTTTCTGACTCAAGAAAGGAATTTCAGCTGGCTTGAACAAAAATAGTGAAAAAAATGATAACTATATCTCAAGTTCAGGGAGTCCTTCACTTTCTTATTTTCAAATTTTAAAGATAAAGCTACTGTTTTCTGACTTATTGTAGAAAATACAGAAAAATATAAAGAAGAAAATTCTAACCAAAGATAATCACTCTTGGTGATTTTGATATATAATTCTTCATATCATCTATGTCCTTATCTATCCATATCATCTAGCTATATTTTGTAGAGTATTTGCAGTTTTGTGTTTGTTTGGATTTTTTTCTACTTAGCATTATTTTGCGAACATCTCTCCAAGATCTTAATTTATTTTTCGAAAACATGATTTTGATAGCCTCATAATCTTCTAGTTGTTATAATTTACTTAAACCATTTTGCTTATTATAGGATGGATAATTTATTTTGAATTTTTCTCTGGTAACAAATAATATTGTGATGAACCTTCTTGCATATAACCCTTTGTTTGCATCTCTTATTTTTCCAAAGGAATTGTCCCAAGTGGATTTTGATGCATTTTGCTAAATTGCTTTTAAAACAGCTTATACTGATTACTTACACACATCAAGGCTATGCAGTTGTGCCTATGGCATCTCCAGCCAAGATTTGGGCATTGTCATTAAAAAGAAATATTTTCACAATTTATTAGGTCAAAAATTATTGTAATTTGTTTTTATTTGATTCAAAGGGGAGTTGAACATTATTTCCATTTGTTTGTTGGCGATTTGTGAATTGTCTGTTCGTGTGTGTCTATGCCTTTTGGTTTTTTTCTCTCGGAGTGCTAATATTTCGCTTACTTTTTTAATATGGGAAGAAGGATATGCACCCTTTATCTTCAAAATTTAAAAGCACAAATATAGCCCTATACTTTTGGTATAAAAAGATATACAAGAAAAATTCTTGTGGTTCTTAATTCTGATATAGTGGTGGACTTTGGAGTCTGGGAATATGTAAACACAGTTTGCTTTTAGAATAATGCCACTTCTGCTTATCCTAGCTTCAGTTATATTCATCTTCCTTATATTTTTCGGTTTCTCTTCCTTCTACTGTAATAAAAATTTTTGAAAGATCCAGACTTCTACTTATCTCATTTTACTCAACTCCACTTTTAAGTGGCAGCCTGCCAACGAAATCACTGTCTGAAAAGAATCTCACATGAGAATTGAAGAGGGTGAGGAGCACCAGTGGAGAGGAATAGTTGATGAGAGAGAAAGGACAGCTTCTTGTTTATGCCCTTTAACGAATGATGTTCCTGATGCTAGCTTGGAGTGAGCAGGCTTAGTTAGGAGGAGGCCTAGGCAGCAGGGCTCAGGAATTCCAGGTATCTGACATGACACTCGCTACTCCTGCCTGTAGCCAGAGGCAACTCCGTTCATCTCGGCTCCATCTCTGCTGCCCCATTTTATAATGGCGATAATAATACCTCAAAGGTATGCACTAATTAATTATTCTTAGAGACTCTGAAAATATAAGTACTAATTATTATAATGATTAGATCATTACTTTCTTCATTGCTTTTATAGAATTTTAATTGAATGCCAAAATTCAACACCCAGATCCAGTTATTTGGACAGTTTTTGCCTATTGTTTTCACAGCTTGTTTATGTTTATTTTACCCCATGCTAAGTGAGTTCTTTCAAATAAAAAGAAATGTAACAGTTTTTGAAAGTATTTAAAAATGTTGGATTGCAAGAAGAGGCAATGCAAAAAAAACTGTAAAATTTTTATATCGCTACAGGTCATTCTAACTGAATAATAAAATAGCTAAATATTTGAGATTGTTGATTTTTAAACCACATTAACTTCTTTTTCCTTCAATGTGAGTCATACAATCTGGGGTGGTTAGTTTACTGGTAAATAATTATACCTAAGACTCTTACAGTTTATCTATTAATAGATATTCAGCAAAAAAGACTCATGGATATAAATAATTTAACAAATGACCTGTTCTGAACAATGGCCCTGGCTTTTATTGTGTAGTTTTAAGTTTGAAACTGGGTGTGAATTTATTAAGAATCATGCTGAGGAGGGTGGATTGCTTGAGGTCAGGAGTTCCAGACCAGCCTGAGCAAGAGCAAGACCCCATCTCTACTAAAAAAATAAAAAAAAAAGTAGAAAAAAATTATCCAGACAACTAAAAATAGAAACAAAAAATTAGCGGGGCGTGGTGGCTTGTGCCTGTAGTTCCAGCTACTCGGGAGGCTGAGGCAGGATGATCACTTGAGCCCAGGAGTTTAAGGTTGCTGTGAGCTAGGCTGATGCCACGGCACTCTAGCCAGGGCAACAGAGTGAGGCTCTGTCTCAAAAAAAAAAAAAAAAAATCATGTTGTCAGTTCCATAAATTCATAGAATTAATGTGACTCTGATTTGACAATAGTTAAAAGAGTACATATTTAGCATTGGTGATTTTTCTTGAGTGGTAGGTATTGTTTAATTTAGTGTGTAAATATCTTATTTTTCTAACTAGATCATACCCACCTTAAGAGTAGGGACCATGTGTTATAATTCTTCTAAAAGGAGAGGGATTGCATGAACACTGGAATTATCACTTAGGCTACCTGGGCTTTTTTCCCTGACTCAACCTATAACTAGCTCTGAGTTCTGGACACTTCTGGAACTATATGCAGCCTGAGTTTCCCAATCTATAAACTGGAAAATGATACCTTCTCTAATTTACAAGGTTGTTGTGAAGCTCAACTGAAGGGAACTCCCTAGGAGGAGGTGGGTAGTTAAAAGCTTTGTGTGGGCTAGTAAAAATTCAGTGTCATTTTGCAGGGTTGTTTTATTTCCAGATGTATGATTGTCAGTGGAGATGTGCATTTTGACCTTTTCCCCTCCATTTTTGCCTGGGAGATTTTGCATGCTGATAAGAGCTGAGAGTTGATTTAGCAGACTTATTATCAGATGTTTCCGGCTCCAGTGGCCTCTAGCTTCTCCTGGGCTGGCCTTCACATGAATGAGGGCCATGTAACCAGCCTCTTAAATATAAGTGTCAGCTGCATCATCTTCATCAGGAGAAACATTGCAAACATTTATTTTCTTTGCAAAAGGCAAGTTTTAGTGGTGGAGTCAATTTATTTCTGAAACGATCTCATTTACCTGAATGAGGAACGCATATTTATTTTCAGGGTAAGTGGTGAGGTTGTGTAATTCTCGTGTGACAGATGAACCAAACACTCCGCTGTAAATTACATTTGGCTGGGAGAAGATGCTCTGGTATGAAACCACATTTCTGCCAGTGCTTGCTTGCTCTTCTTGGCTTAGAGCTGGAAGATTGGTGACTCTTGGACTTACATAGAAAATGAAAAATATTCTTTATAGAAACCGGAGAGGGGTGAGTAATACCACGTATACATATTTATATAAGAGGATTTGAATATGTGACCTGGGTGGCACGTCTCTGTCCAGGAGGCTAAAAGTGTCACAGAACATGTCAGAGTGGCTGGTGGCAGTACGCGTTATTTTCAAAGACCTTTTGATAACACCATCAAGCCATTTCTCTTTATTTTATTTTAAAGTGGCTCTTCACTGGCTTTATTAATGTGTCGTAAAGTAGGGTTTTTTTTGTGTGTTTCGTTTCCGTGAGCCTTCAGTCTCATAAAAATTAAATGTGTGCATTCCTGTAACCCGATATGCCCTCTCCAGCAAAAATCGATGCTTCTTGCCCTTGCAGCTCAAGCTGCAGAGGTCTTAGTAGCCTGTGTTTGTTGCATGCCTTTGTGCACATGGCCTTTCGTCACTCATGTTTTCTGTTGTTTCTTAAACATATCTGAGACCTCAGCCCCAGCTACCAACAGTCTGTTGGCCTCTCTATGTGTTTGCTGGAAAACCTCAGAGGGTGGTTTTCTTTGCCCCCAGTGTTCGCCCTGTTGAGTGGGCACAGAACGGGACCAGTTTATCACTCATGTATATATTATTTCTTTGGTTGGGTGGGAAGAGCATCTGAAGAAGATGGATGTTTGGAGAGGTAGTAAAGGAACTAAAAACATTTAGTTTCTCTTCAGACCTGAATTACACTATCTTAAACATGTGCTTAAATAAGTACAAAGATTCTGACCAATGTGACGGCAAATTATTTACCTGTGATTAGATGCAATTGCCATTTTTCCCAACCAGGTGGAGCTTCCATGGCATTTTCTTTTTCTAGGAAATAATCAAATGTTTATTTTTAGGATTAGGTTCCAAAGTATAGAGTCTGAGATTCTCTAAGATTCTACTGGATTCATCATTGTCTCTGATAAACGGGACCAGCCCAGCCTTTCACAGTATTTGATTCTGAGATTTAAGGATGCATTACCAAGATGATGGATTTTAGGGGGAACAGGTTGCATTTATTCTGCTATATAAAATTCCCAAAATGGAATTGTGTACTATGCTCTTGAGGGAACTCAAAGGTTGCATTAGCGACAAATGATGAACTGTCCCTAACAGTCCTTTCTCCAGGTTTAGAAGCATGAGAAGGTCTTTGGTTTGGCGCAATACAGTCATGATTTTGCCTCCACTTTGACCAGATGCTGCATCCCTCAGACAACTCAGCTCTTCCTCCTAAGGTCCCACTTATCTGAGAAGCAGAAAGGACTCTCCCAACCTGCAGGGAGAAAGGTGACCACCTGTTAAGGGGTGTGGTGAAGGACTTGATACTACTGTTGTGCATGTTGAGAAAAGAGATGAACCAGTTAGATCAATGCCTACTATATGCCAGGTACTGTGTTAAATACTTACATTGTTTTATGTAGTAGGTGTTATTATCTCTATTCTGATGAGGAAACTGAAGTTCAGAGAAGCTGAAGGTTTTACCCAAGATCATGCAGCTATTAAGTGGCAGAGCCAGAATTCACTCTCCGTTGCCTCTTTTCCTTGTACCTCTGATCACTCTACCTTATGCATATTTTGATAAGCTTGCCAAGAGAGACCACCATTCCATTTTATTCAGATGAAGCTATCTGTATGTTAAAAATATCACTGAAGTCTTAGTTGTATCGATCTTCCTTTCATCACCTTCTACCAATATAAGATACTTGTTAGCTCAATCTGTTACCAAATATTTTACTGAGTTCCTACAAAAACCTAATTTTGGTGACCATTGATTTCAAGAAGTACAATAAAAAGCACAGCTCATTTCATCCAACAACAGGAAACTTAAGGTGTAGTTGTTTTATAATCTAACTACTATGGAACTGTAATAGCTGTTATTATTAATACTCATTGATAACTGTATTTAAAGATATAATCCTATTAACTATAAACAATGTCATATCATCCCACTTCTTAAATGCCGTCATTCAAGGGATTAGCATGTTCGCTATTCTTTGTATGATTTTTTTTTGGAATTATAGTCTTAAATGTGGTCTGGAACAGAAAAGAGAATAGAGACACTTGCAAGATTAAAATCTGATAACTTTCAGGCTCAGGGTGAATTTACAAAACACTGGTCATTCATCCCCACATGATGTTTTCCAGTTATCCAAAAAGGCTTTTATTCAGGAACCATTTGCAGTTGGGATGCATTGTGAAGTATCATTTATGTTATGCCTTAAGTGTTTACTGGGTAGAGCATATGGGCGACAAAGCACAAGTCTGCCTAGAGATCTTACAAGCTAGAGACACATTTATTGTTATGTAATGGAATCCCATCCAAGAATAGATGTTGCTTAACTCAGTCATTTCTTAAGAACTAAAATTCAGGGTTTCCTTTAACATGTCAATAGCCTCAAACATACTGATTTGTATTTTCACTTGCAATAGACATTTGCACTGAAGAGTGTGTTGTATGCTCTAAAAATGGGCAAGGTGTGAGATGGGAACAAGGGTGTAGACTCTATCACTGAGTAACACTCATAGAGTCTATACCCTCAGTCTATATGCTGTCAAAGGGGGTTGTTGGGGATGTTGAGGATGAACTAGAGATCAGTGATCCCCAACTTTACCCCATAAAGGACCTCTATGTTTTTCTTTACTTTTATATTGAAAGATTTTCTCCTACTTGATAAGTATTAATTAATTTATTTATTTTATTTGTAAATTAATGGCATTCATAACTGTCAATCAGAAATTGTGATAAACATGAGGTGACTGATGCTACCATACTGAGTCAAAATAGTTGTAGCCAACAGTAAAGAAAGTTGACATTTTACTTGGCACGTGAAGCTTTTTTTTTTGAGAATGACTAAATGTTTTTAAATATATGCTAAGCTTTCGGAAATACTGAAAATAGAACTGATCTCTGTTATTACTTTCACAGACTTCCTAGGAATCCAGAGACCCCCAATTGGGGAGCAACTGGATTTAGTGATCACCATAAATTCTCTTCCACTTCTAACATTCTGTGATTTGCGAACACCATTAAAACTAATAGAATTGAACAGTTACATATGGACTCCCAATAGCAAGTTTTGAAGGGGCAATCGTGGGGCAATACAGCCGCACTATTTTGTGGGGTGGGGGAAGGGGGCAAATAGAGATACCCCCAAAACTTAGAGAGCAAGGTAAGGATTGGAATAGCTGTACTTTGCCATGCCCCACAATTTTCGTTGGTAAGCAACCTACAGTAGCAATGTCTGCTCTGTCATCCTTGACTACAGACAGATCTACTTGTGATTAAACAAACAAACAAAAAACCCAAAAACCCCAAAAAACCCAGAACCAACAAAACAAAAACATACCCTTCACATGATGCTTTGTCTTCACGTCTGGAGTAGACCCTACGCAGTCGTCTCTAGCCCGGGCTCCACACTGCAGCAGAAAGAACTGAAAAACCAAAGCTGACTATGTCAACCCTCCTGGGTCTTTGCTGTCACAGGATGCAATCTAACCTCCTTGGCTTGATGTGTCTACACCTGATTCCTCCCCACATATACTTTATACCCTGCTATCTTGAATTTTCATCATACTCACAAACTACCAGACCTTTCATAAACCTCTGCCTTTGCAATGCTATTCTGTTAACTGGAATATTCTCTCTGCTCAATTTTTGTTGGATAAGTTCTTATAATATCTAGATAAGATAATAGCATCTATAATGTACCAGGCATTCATTTAATCCTTACAATGGATGGTTGGTTGCCATTATGAGTTGCCATTATGGTTGCCATTATGAGTCCCAGTTTGCAGAGGAAAAACCTGGTCCAGAGAGGTAGATTTCCCAAAGTCATATAGCCAATCAAATGATGGAGTCAGGATTTGAACCTGTGCCTCCTATCACTCGGGACCTATATTGTTAACCTCTATACCACACTGCTATCCCCTAAGATGGCATCTCCAAAGGTGAAGGCCTTCCCAAATCCCTCAAATGGAATTAGCTCTTCAGTTCTTAGGATTCTCAAAGTGCTTTCTAAAGCATCTTTGTAACAGAATTCATTAAGTCACATTATTATTTCTCTCTCTGTACCTGTGTGATTTGTGAGTAATTTTGAATATCATGCAACTTTGCCCAGTGCCTAGTACGATGCTTACCAGCTGGTAAACACTTAGTAGATATTTCATGAATGAATGAATGAGTGAATGAAAACACACAGATGCCCTTGTTTCTGCTTAGATGGGTCGGGATCATCTTTGCTTCTATGACATGCTTCTGGGATATCAGTTGCAAAACACTTCCTTCCAGTAGACTTTACCTGTCTCAGGGGTGCAGAACATTCCAACAGGAAAACTTAGAGCTCTCAGCTGTCATCTCCACGTGACAGTAAATCATTGCCAAATCTTGCAAAGATGCCCGTGAATTCTGCTGAGTATCCATGTAGCACTACAGTCCGACAACGCTGATTTATTTAAGTATAGGTTTGGTGCCCTGAGAGAGCTCACCATCTGCTTAAGTTGTGTTTACTTTAAGTACCAGTCAGCGTTTTCCTGACGGGTTACAGAAAAATGGTAGTTCAACTTAATTTTTAAGCGAGGCCTGTTTAAGAATAATTTGTTAATTACTGGTTGGTTGATTCCGTTTCCTTAAATTAAGGGCTTCAGTTAATATCACATGTTTATTTCCAGCTTGCTGGAAGCTGCTGCCTCAGTGCCATGGTCGCATGATATATTGCTGCCTTCCTCTCCCATGCCAGCTCCTGCCCGGGCTTTCAAATTCATCTTTAGCTAATTTTACAAGCTTGAAAAGTAACCTGAAAGTTTACTAGCTTTAGGACTGCAAGTTGGAAGCTTAATTTAATAGCCACTTATAAAACCATTTAGGTAGAAATTGGTTATTTGGCCTTCAGTGTGATGGGGTGCACAGAGCGATGTGATCAGGGCTAGTTGTTCCAAATACAGGATAATTGTAATTTGAACCATTTAGGCCGAAGGTGTTTTATCAACTGCACATAAGACAGGATCTGAACCTTGCCATGGGGTGGCTTGGAGTCCATTGGATTTTTTTTTTTTTTTGGCAAGAAAGGAAATATTTGGCAGCCTGTTATTGGGGAGGTCTGGGGAGGCTGTCCATGACCATCAGAAGAGGGCACATGGAGGTTGGGTGTATTGGGATGTGTAATGGCTTTTGTAAATGTTTTGGTTTCAATAAAATCCCAAATGTATTTTATCAATGCATTTTTCTCCTTAATTTTTAGACCCCTGTGTGTTTTAAGGGAAATTTAGTTCATATGGTTTTGATTCATTTATACTTAACTCATCAAAATGTTGTTTTCTAAGAGTTATTTGATGTCCAAGAGGACTTTGGTGCTGGATTTAAATACCTTCCCATGTGCTTTCCCCCTACTTTTTAAAAATAGAAAGCCATCTACTCTTGGCAAAACCTAAATGCACACACACTAAAAGTTTGCATTTGGTTGAAAGCTGCAAGCCCATAAGGCTGTCAAGCCGGGCCAAATGCATTCTCCAGCTCCTGGTGATGTGTGAGCCCTGTTACCCAAAGCACAGAGAGATCTTTACCTTTTGATAATCTCTGCTTGCTGTTCCACATGGCAAGAAACGGTAAAAAATAAAATGTCTGCCATTTGCGAGATCTTTGATCTTGGGAAAGCCACTTAACCTCCTTTAGCTTCAGTTTCCCATCTGTGAAGCTGGGCTAATATTTATTCTGCCCACCTCCAAGAATTATTGGGAGGATTAAAAGAGCTAAAATAAAAGTACTTTAGAAAATACTAAAAACATCACATCCCCTTTCTTGGTGCTCTTGTTCTCTGAATAAAATAATAAATACCCAACTTTTAGTGAATGTTTGGTATGTGCCAGACACTATATTAGACATTTTACAAGTTACTGTCTTGTTTAATGCCTATAATACCAGGTGATGGATAGATACTTTTAATTTCCGTATTTCAGAAGATAAAACTCTGTGTAATTTGCTCAAGGTCTCATAGTTTGTGGCTGGAGGAGCTGGAATATAAATCAAACCCTTCATGGTTTGTAAACTTTTGAACTTTTAATTTTTTCCCTTTTAAATTTTCAGTTGACATGTAATAATTGTACATACTTATGGGATACAGTGTGATATTTTGATACATATATACAAAGTATAATGATCAAATCAGAGTAATTAGCATATCCGTCACCTCAAACACTTACCATTTCTTTATGCTGTGAACATTCAAAATTCTCTCTTCTAGCTTTTTGAAACTATACAATAAATTATAGCTAACCATATTCACCCTACAGTGCTGCAGAACACCAGAACTCATTCCTCCTATCTAGCCGTAATTTTGTATCTGTTAACCCCTCTTTCCCCATCCTCCCTCTCCCCACCCTTCCAGCTGCTAATACTAACACTTAGGTTGATTCCACATCTTGGCTATTATGAATGGTGCTGCAATAAACATGGGGGTACTGGTGGTATTCCTTTATTACACTGATTTCTTTTCCTTTGGCTAAATACGCAGTAGTGGGATTGCTGGATCATACGGTAGTTCTATTTTTAGTTTTTTTGAGAAACCTCCATACTGTTTTCCATAATGTAATTTACATTCCCATAGACAGTGTATAAGAGTTCCTTTTTCTCCACATCCTAGCCAGCACTTGTTATTTTTTGTCTTTTTGATAATAGCCATTCTAACTGGGGTGAGATGGTATCTCTTTGTGGTTTTGATTTGCATTTTCCTTTATGGATTTTAAACACCAAGTTGTATAGTATAAGGTTGAAATTCTATTAATCGCTCTAATGTTGTGACTCAATATTAGAGTTTATCTTGAGCCAGTATCATTCATAATTGAGTCTCTCCATATCATTAAAATCACTTAGTCACATTTTCTATTACAGTCTCTCACTGAGTAATTAGAGTGAATGCATGTATAAAAATATGCTGTTCAAATATATACATATTGAAAGACCATTCATTATATAGGAGAGTAATAGAAGCTAATTTTAATTGAATACCTCCTTTGGACCAGACACTACAGAGGTTTCTATGTGTTTTATCTCATTTAATCCTCACAAGAACTCTATAAGGTGGAGACTATTATTGTGAAGAACTAGGAAGAGCTGAGATTTTACCCTACCTGCAAGCTCATTAGTCTGTTGGTTTCACGGATGCCGGCAGAAGATACGAGACTCCTGGGTCAGAGACAGAGTTCTTTATTACTCACGGCTAGCAAGCTGCATCAGCTTTATTCATGTTCACATCACTTCCCCTTGTCCCCAGGTCCTATGAGGGTGATGCAGAGTGGCCCAGGTGGATGCTGAGCATGCAGTGGGTTTGCATTATGGCTGAGGAACCTCAAGCTTAGAAATCCCACTCTCTTTTCATGTGGTAAGCAACCTTGCCTGCCCTCTGCTCCAGAGGGAGACATTGTCTTTATGATACTGGACAGCAAGCAAATCTGCTCTCTGCTCCAGAGGGACATGTCAAGTCTGTCTTCTAAGACTGTTAGCTCTACAAACATCCTTGAAAAGATTGCAGAACAAGGGCTGTCAGTGCCTCTGCTTCTAAGACATTCATAACGGTGAGAGATCCATTATGGAGGACTGTCTCCCAGCAGTTATTATCTCCATTTTACAGACAGGGAAACTGGGCTTAGAGAGATGTAAAGTCCCTCATTCATTCCAGAAATATTTCTTGAGCACTGTACACATTAAGGTCACATAGCTAAATAGTGGAGGAGAAGGGAGTCAAGATGGGGTCTAAGATACTAACTTGTCCCCTTATCTACTCTCTCCCTCACCTCCTCAGCTGCAGTCTCATCTTGCCTCCCCACCTAATGGCTAACTATATGAAACAGTAATTCACTTAAGATAATAATGACCCTTTGGGACAAGTGTTTTTCCTGCCATTAAGTTTTCCCTCTGCAGCCTGACCCAACCCAGGTGTCCCAGTGCCACAGGGCTTTTGCTGGAGGTGAGGGAGAGGTATTGGCAGGTCCTGATAGAAGTCAGAATGGAGTTTTGAGGTCGTATTTAGCAGCACAGGGAAGACAATGGTGCTAGGTGATTTGAAAGTTCAATTAAACATGAATTTGGTGTTGTAACATGGCGTAACTACAATCTGGTATCTGTACAAAATTCAGAAGATTCTTTTTCCCCTGTTACCCCTGCATGAATTGATCAGTACTATTTTGTGTTTGGAAAATGGTACAAACCATTAAATGACTTTGTGAAGATTTTGGTAGTGCCTATGCTAGCTTGTGGGAGTCCCCTGAGTCAATCCGTCATAAAATATTGAATGATTATGAAGTTGGAATCTGGGGAGAAGAAAAAGGTCTCGGCAATAGTAAGATTAGAAGCATCTTTTCCAAACAAAGAGGTCTCTTGCACTCCACAGAGAGGAATTCCTGAGTCCCACATTCTCTCCTCGCTCAACAAAGGCCGACCTGAGGGAGCCAGTTTGCCAATTTTCCTGGGAAAATAATAAAGGCAGACATGGAATAATGAAGAAGGTTGGTGGCTAGAACAGCTAGCTTTGGACTATGGTAAGGAAACAGAGTGAAACTGAGCCGGGGAAACATGGCCCCTTTCAACCAAGTCACTGCAGAAGAAAGACCCTTCCCCTGGTACTTCTCAGAGGAGAAGCTGTACCTTAAAGAAATGAAGGAAAGATGCACGGCTTGGTGCTTGTTTAGCCTTGCTACTGTGTTCATGGATTAGTGCGATGTGGTGAGAACTTCTCTCCTCCTGGCCTGCCCCCTGAGCACCTGAAGCTATTGGCCTTGTTTTCTGAGCTCATTTCAACTCCTCCCGAAGCCAGAGAAAATCTAATTAGTGAAGAATTTGAAGGAAAGAATTTGTAGGAAGGACTCTGTCACCCCAAACCACAGCAGAGTTGGGATGTGACTCCTCCTTGTGGGGTCATACCGGTCAAGGGCTGCTTCCTAATCTTGAATATTAAACAAGAAATAAAGTTTGTAATATACTCTCTTTGATAGAGCCAGCCTCCTCTAAAGCAGAAGATTCTAGATGATTTGAGAGCCATTTACCTTGCAAATGCATTTTCTCTTCAGATAGGCTTGGCCTATTTGGGTCTAGACCAGGCTGCAGAAAGAAGAAATTACTTTGTGCACCTTAACCGCAGCATCCAGCAGAGGAAGATAATAAGAATCCTTGGAGCAGGGTTTTATTTAAGAGTGAAAGTGGGCCCCAGGGAGCCAGTATTCTCCCAATATACTTGAGAGGGTGAAGGAATGACCATGGCTTTGCTAGGGGTAGCCAAGGCCTGTTCCCGGCAGTGGCAAAACAACCTCAGCAAATCAAACTGAACAAAACCCCGAGAAACAACGTGTGAAGTGTTACTTTCATAATTACCTGGTCTGTCCCTTTTCCCTGGGGATGCCCCTGGAGCGGCCAGGGGACCTTTCCTCCAGTCAGCTATACAAGGTACCCACAAACACATGTGGCTCCAGAGGAATCTTCAGGGCAGACTTCATTCCCTCCCACTCTGTTCCTTTTGATGGTTCTGCCCACAGTTTCCTTGTTGTTGTTTTTGGTTGGTCTGTTTGTTTTGGGTTTTCCCCTTCCTCTCCCCCGCCCCCCCCCCCCAGCTCCAGGAAGCTGTACACAAGCTGGAGCATTTGGAACTAACTTGGCAGGGTGATGTGGCTGCTGGCAGCTCCCAAAATATGACACCAGTGAAAATATGAACCAAATGTTCCTCATATGCTCGGGTGTGAAGTCTTCATCACCCTTCTCTCTGAGAGCAGAGAGCACAAAAGAACTAGACAGTTTTGGGTTTCTGTCCTGGCTCTGCCTTTTAATAGCTGGGTGACATTCGTGAGCTTGCTCTTTTATCTATAAAAATAGCAATTGTCTTACCCACGTCATAAGGGTGCTGTTGGGGTCAAACAGAGCCATTTATCGAGAGCCTGCTGTGTGCCAGATAGTGTGTGTTGAAGTAGCTCCTCTCCTGGACCAGGAGCACCTCAAAGGCAAGACCATTTCTTATTCCCACCTGGGCCAGGTACTGGGACCTTCTTGGCTGGGCTTGGCTCTTGACGCTGCTCCTTGCTCTGTTACCTTGGGTAAGTGACTCACCTAACGTCTCACCTGGAAGGTAGAGATCATGACACCACCCACCTCCTAGAGTTCTTTGGAGAACTAAGTAAGATAATGTATGTAGCACAGGGCTTGGAAGGCACTCCATGAGTGTTAGCAATTGTTACTACTGTACTTATATGAGCCCAATGCCTGGTGCACACCTGTTTTTTGAAATATGGTAAACAGTAAATGCCCAACAAATGGCAGTTCTATTTTCCATAATCCTTCTTTGAAAAGTCTTCCAATTCACATCTCACAGGTTATGGAGGTGTGTTCCACTGCAGTCAATCCCCCAAAATGAAGATAAGCTTTTCCAGAGAATGTTTAACTTTGAAGGTTTAAACTTGAAACATGTTTGTTCTTTTGGTTGCTGCAGACCTACAAAGGGGAGAAATTTGGACCAACTCATTCAGTGTCTTAGGGCATTAGTCCCTTAATGTAGCCATTCGCTTGACTCAAGCCCAACCTCAGTGATCCTTAACCTTGCTGGGTGGAGAGAAGGCAGGGCCCGGCACTTGTACCTCCCAGGGGAGGAGAGTGTGTGGCATGTGTTTGCGTGTGGCGCAGGGGTGGTAGGGACAGCCGGGAGAGCAAATTAAAGAGCATGATGACTCAAGGGTCTTTTATTTTACCTGGAATCTCCAAAACGTGGCTTACCATTATACAACTGTCCCGAGTTGGCGGCCCATCTCAGGTGAACCTCCGGCTTTCCCTTCTTCCCATTGGCTTCTTCCTTGGGTTTGGAGCAGATATTTATAAAGATTAGAATCTACTAAAGAAAGGGGCAAGAAACAGCAAGAAACCACTTTAGCTATCGAGAGCACTTTTTTGGGGGCATATGTGTGGTTTTATTTTTGTTATTGCTTCCAACTTTTCCTAGATATGTTTAATTTAGCATTGGATAGCTGAGAGTTTGTGTGGCTCCGACAAGATACCTAGGCTCTTGGTTCTCTGAGCTCCGCAGTTTTCTTCTGGGCCCCAGAACCTTTAGCGTTAGCGATATGGAGCTGGTGGGTTTGGCTGTTGGATTTTATCACTTTCTTCGTGTGTTCTCTGGAGTATTTTTCAGATATTGAAGTGAGTCTTTAATCTCCTCAATTCTTTAGGTGGCTTGGCTGGTTACCAACTATGACTTCCAGAACATATGAGCTCTGAATCTTTTAGTCTCTGCAGGAGCTGATGGAATCACAGGAGGGGGAATTGATGAGCCAGCAAGGTTTTCAGGATTTGAGTGTAAACCCAGGAACATGGGCCCTGGGACCAGGTGGTGTTAGAGATGACTTAGTCTAAACTTTCATTTTACAAAAGTGGAAACTGAGGCCCAGAGGGGTTAAGTGACTTGCTCCCTGGTCACACGGCTGGGAGCAGAGCCAAGGTGGGGATGCAGGTCTTGCGACTTCTTTGAGACTTTCTGTTATTCTCTGCTCACACACTAGCCTTGACTGAGGTGGAAGTGATAATCTGGCTTCTTAATCAATTCCTCAACATTACCAACCTCTCCTGCCTCTTTCAGATGGCATTTGCCTGCTCTTCATTTAGGCCACGTTGCTTCTCCTCCTCCCCTTCTCTTTCTTGTAAAATGTGCCTATGGAAGCAAAGTAAATCATCCGCAGAACTCAAGTGAAAAATCATCATTTCTCCTGACCACGCACCAGAGGTATTCTTTTCTCAATTGCTCTGCTTTTGCTTTTTCTGGAAGTTACTGCTAAATTCTAATAATATGCTTATGTCTGTTTCTTTATTAATTTATTATCTTTTTATAACGCCTTTTTTTTTTT
>VBSM01002217.1:22759340-22867597 GCA_008086735.1 Cheirogaleus medius | reverse complement strand
CACGAGTTTTCTCCTGTTTCGCGCGTCATCTGTTAAGGACCACTCACAAGTTTTCTGGTTTTTCACTGTAGTTAAGATGATTTAAGTAACGTGCAGCTTGCCCAAAAACGTATGGTCCCTGTCGTATGTCTTAGAGATTTCTATGCGGTACGAAAGGTGTTAAGTCTCTGCTTTGAAAGATGGGGATTCGGCTTAGTCACCTTGTTTCTCCTCCACCCTGCCTTCTGTTATGTTCCATTACTACTTTGCCTTTTTCTGTTGGTTCCACCCTTAAGCCTTCCCTTTGGGTCCCATCAGCTTTCGATTGTGTTGCTGAAGCTGGAGCTCTGAGCCCTCTCAGGATCCTTTCCTGACCCTCTTCCCTTTCCTTCCACCTTTCGTTAGCTCCATAGTTACCTTCACAGGGTCCAGGTGACTTAGCTTTACATCCTGTCTCGCAACCACAGCTATGTCTTCTGTGCTTTTGGTTGACTCCCACAGTTGAAAACCAATACATTGCATTTATATATTACGACTATGCAACTTTTGTTTGTTGCTTAGCCAAACCTTTCTCTATTAGGATCTTTCTCTGGAGGACCTAATGTCATAACTTGAGGACATCTCAAAGAAGAATACTCTTAATATTAAAGGCAAATTGATTACCTTCTTTAAAACTTCATTGGTTGCTTAAAATCGTTTGACCAAGGTTAATGACTCTATCAATTTCTCCTAAAAAGGTCACTGTCAAACTTACCTCTTTCTCCTATTTCCCTGCCATCCTTCACTTCACAGTGAAATAGAGTCAAACACCACTGAGTTTTCGTAGCCTTAGGAACTGTCAGAATATAAAGATCTAGTCTGGGAGGTGAGCTCAATTAATGGAGAGATCGAATCTTTGGACTTCCTTCGGACCACTAGAATGAAATCATATGTTCCCTACAATAATAAGAGAAGCTGTTATTTTGAAGAATCAGTTGATATTGCTGATGAGTTTTAATTGTCTTTATTTATTTATTTTTGGTTTTTTCTTCACAAAGGAGAATGTCAGTATAATAGATGCTGTTTGTTTGATGGATCCTGTTGCGATTGATGATAATGATTCTGATGCTTTCTGTTGGACCAAGATAATATAAAGCCCAAGGGTATTTATAATATGCCTAGCTGGGTTTTAAATCAATTAGTGGGTATCTGAAGGCTTTTACATAATACATCACTAGAAACAGCCAGTGAAGGAAGAGGCTGGAAAATCTCAAAAATTATCCCAGTTCGAAAGTGATACCTGCTGTTCTAAACTGCCATTCTGATACTTGACTTGTATTTTATGTGAAATATTGAAATAGATAATTTACCAAGCTTGCAATTTCTCATGCTGAGGAAACTATGCAATTAGGAAATGCCCAACGTAGATTTAGAAAGGAGTCGTCGCAGCAACTCAAATGGTTGATGTTACACCCTAATTTCCCCCAGACAATGGATTGCCACATGAGCTGAACCCACTTGGCTCTAGCCTCTACCTTGTCACAGCTTTGCAGCCCTTCTCTCTGTCTGTTTGTGGATCTTGGATGGGAGAAGAGAAACAGGGTGGCAGGAAAGAAACATTGGCTCTCTAGATGTGTCTCAAGTCTTGGCAAACTGTAGAAAATGGGTTATAATGTATACTCTCTGCAATTAATGTCTTTTTGAAATAGTAATTTTCTTTCTGGTGTGATGTGGTGTTTGGAGTCACGGATGATGAAGTAGATGCATATCCTTATGGCCTTATAAACCTGGGGGAAGGCCAGGCATCATAGCTTATGCCTATAATACTAGCACTTTGGGAGGTGGGAGGATCACATGAGCCCAGGAGTTTGAGGTTGCAGTGAGCTATGCTGACGCCATTGCACTCTAGCCGGGGAAACAGAGAAAGACCTTGTCTCAAAAAAAAAACTTTAAAAATTAAAAAAACCCAGAAAAGATCTGGGGCAGAGGAACCCCTGCTCTGTGATGAGTACACACCATTTAGGTCTAGAAGGAATCCCAGGTCTCTAAAGGAGAACCCAGCTCTTTGTGCCTCTAGTCAAGGTGATTTGGCCAAAAAAGTCATTGATTTTTCTGATGTGCTTCACATATACCCTATGGCTGTGGTCTGGAAAACTTTACAAGGGTCTGTGGCCTGTGTGTATGGAGTGGGGTGTGTGTGGGAGGTGCACAGAGACAAGCAAAAGTACAATTATGATTGGGAGGGAGGGTCCCTGCTCAGCAATCCCCTCCTGGAGGAACTCACCCTTAATCTGTGCATTCGTTTATAATAACGTTATTGGAAAGTAGATATTCTGTATTGTGGCTGCCATCTAACATTCCTGAGACCTAAAGTTACGCCAGCTGTGTTAGGCTTTCTGTAAGTCTGTGGTTTGGGCATAAATAAGTAAGGCTCAGGCTGTTCTGGTCTTTTACAATGAGTCTGGATTCTAGCCACTTTTCTGGAATGCCCTTCTGTCCTTTTGCCAAAATTTGTGCATGTGTGTATGTATGTATATATATGTGCTTTTTTCTGGAAAACTAGTCTTGAATGAAGCTGGTTTGTGAGGCTATAGCCTAAAAACAGTGAGTTCTGAATCTTCCTAGAGGTTGCATGGTGTGTGTGTGTGTGTGTGTGTGTACAAGCACACTGGGCTATGCATATACAGTCGAGGTGGGACAAGGGAGCTCAAGGCTGTGTGTGCACTGAAGTATGGCCGTCCTACAGGAGCATCCGCACATGAGATTCACTCTCTAGAGAGTGCGTTGCTAACTGGTCTTTCCATTCTGGGTCCTGGGAACTTGAGTGTAAATATGGGTTGCTTTACATGCGATTCATCTGCTTCGAAAGTAGATGATGGGTTCTTCAGGATCCCTGAACTCAAATTCTTGAATAAGCTCCATAGGGTTTCCCAAACAGATAATGTATTTGAAAGTATGTACACATGTAATATATGCATATTTACAGCAATGCAAGTTGTATGAAGGTGTCACTGCTGCATGGTTCTGGCGTTAGCTGCCAGTTTTTCTTAGCAAGGGAAATAGGTCTCTGTCCCGACTCTCTGCTTTTCCTGCATCATCGTTGGTCCACTTCCAACCCACTCCAGCCTGTCTCAGACTGCGGTGATTTCTTTCTATCATGGATGTTAGCATCACCATGGAATCCCAGCTCTTTGCATGAAACATGTTGTGTTTCTCCACACCGTATCTTCATTATCTCTAGCCTGATCAGATTTAAATGATCCTTCTTTATGACAAATATTTTATAATAAACAATTTACAATTTTGCAATTAATTTGTTTTTTGAGACAAAATCTCGCTCTGTCACCCAGGCTGGAGTGCAGTGGCATCATCCTAGCTCACTGCAGCCTCAGACTCCTGGGCTCAAGTGGTCCTCCCACCTCGGCTTCCCAAAGTGCCGCAATGAATTTTATAGATTAAAAAACCCACCTTGGACACATGATTACAAAAATGCCTTAAATATAATATAATAAACAAATGAAAGAAATGTAATTTTAATAAAATAATATGTATTTATATCGGTCAGAGTCCTGACAGGAAGCAGATGGCACAGAAAAAACAGTTTAACCAAAAAGACTTGAACGAAGGCTAGGGCAGGGGTTAGGGAACCAACCAAGGATGGCAAGGGACCCAGTGACTAGGAACAACTGGCAGTTGTTACCACCCCAAAGCCTGCAGGAGCAGGGGAAGGGAATGGTGTTCCCAGAGCCACATGAGAGCTGGGTTTGGAAGAGGGAAGGGAAGCAAGGAGGAAGGAAGGCGACAGGGAATGAACACCCCAGCCTCTCTCTCCCTTCTTCCTCTGACCTCCTGCCGCTGCCTCTCATTGGCTGAATGGAGCCGGAGGGCAGTGAGCCGGGGGACTCAGTACACAGAGCTCTGCCTCTAGACACAGAGGGTAGGACAGAGAAAGGCAGAGAGTGGACCAGGTGGGGTGGGGCAAATGGAGAAACCAGCATAGTACTTCAATATGCAAACACCAGGCCCTGCTATGCTGGAAAACTTAACAGACGGTCACCTTCTTGCTCCCCAGTTGAGGATCACCCCAGGGATACTGGAATCTGGCAGCTAAGAATGTGCAGCCTGACACGGGTACCTTGGGTTGGCAACTGTGATTTTTCCAAATGGTGAATAACTCTTGGGAAAGTTCCAAATTAAACCAAATATGATCTTCTCTAAATTTCCAGGTTGTAGTTCTGAAAATTTCAGCATATATTAAAATCATGCAAAAATGCATTTAGTTTATACATATAAAATTGAGTTAGCGTCTCACATAATTTTAAGTATATCTTTCCTCTACATGAATGGCACCGGAGAGTTGGGTGGGTGGGTGGGTGCAGGGCGAGTTTCCGTTGAGTAGGAGTGTCTCGTCTATGACAAGACGATTGGCATCTCTGACCGCCCCCCACCCCGCCACCAAATGCCCATAGCGCTCCTCCAATCATGGCAAAACCTAAAATGAAGCACCCCAGTGATTCTCCCAGTGCCTGTGAGCTATTGCTCTAGATATTGCTGGTGCCCCGTCAACATCACCCATGAAATTGCTGGAGCGGCAGGCTGCCTCTAATGCTGTTGGAGTAAAACAGAAAAAAAAAAATCTCCCTAAGTTAAAACGCTGCCTTTTTTGTCTTGTGGAGGTGTGAGGGATTTTATAAACTTTTTTTGCTGGAAGAGGCTCTGGTCCAGGCTAGGTGTTATCTGAAAGAGACTCTCTTCCAATTCTCGTTCCCGTGGAAGTTTCCTCGGAACCCCTCTCCTAACATGGACGTCCAGCACGCCCCACCCCGCCGCAGCTGTGGTAGTTGTGTTAAAATGGGCCAGCTGTTCTTACTGGGGCATCAGATTGGCCTGGTTGTGGGCTCCAGAGGCACCTGTGAGGACAGGGGTCCAGCACCTGACTCCTGGCTGCTCTGCCATCCTACTGGCTTTCCTCAGCGTGTTCTCCCAGGACATTTCCCCCTAGTTTACCTCTTTATCTACATTGGCCAGATTGCCCCCTGGAGCCACCTTGCAGCATCTGTGACTACCCTACCTGATCCTCACGGCCAGCTTATGTCATGATAGATCCACCTGTGGCCCTGCCCTCAGCTTATTTCCGTGATGCTTGTTTGTCAGTGAATGCAGGTGTTGAAGCTAAGACCTGGCTTTGTCCCAGGGCCCCAGGTCCAAATGGACTGAATGTTATTCCTAAGGATGCTGTTAAGCCCATCAAATGTCTTTCTAAACGACCAAGATACCAGTATGCAAATGCTGTTTTAAAATGCAAATGAGTTGATGTGCCACTTTGAACAGTGTCTTTATCACTTGGAAGATCTGACCTATTTAATGGGATGTGTTTTGACCCAGGGCTGGTGGGCCGTGGAGGGCAGAGGATACTTCCATGTGGATACTGAAGTGGTGAGCTTATGGTGGCCTCAACACACCACCTCTCTTGTCCTTGCATGGAGCTTCCCCTGTAACCGTGCAGAGTGGGATCTGAGCGCCTCCTTAATGTGCATTAAGACAGGACCTCCACCAACTTCAGTTCTTCTAGTCAAATAAGGAACAGAAGTTCCTAACAGAGCACTTAACAAAAGCAGTAAGATGGGGGTAAAGCCACATGTGACATTTGCTTCAGGTCATCAGCTCCATGTTTATCAGTAGGCATATGTCAATCCCCACACAACATTTTGAGATGCTCACTATGGGGGACCCTTCAGGCTGGACTCCAGGAGCTGTGGAGACAGACAGATGGAGGGAGCTTGCTACCTGTTGGTGGAGTCAGGCAAACAGAGGAGTTCATTATGATTTGGGAGTGGAACGGGGGTGGTGGGGGAATAGGTCAGAAATTTCCTCATGGTGGCATTTGAACCAAGCCTTTAAGTAGAACAAGATTTTAATAAACACAGAAGAGAGAAAGAGTGCTACTGACTAACATAGGGAAAAGTGCTATTTGTAAATTAAATGCTAAAAGTGTGTGGTAGGTGGGCTTAGGTAGTGGCAAGAAATTCAGGATGGCAGATATGTAGGACTATGCATCTCTGAGCCTGGCAGGGGATGAAGGTGGAAGCTGGACAACAGGGTGCCTCGACTGTCCTACTAAGAAGTGGAGACTATACTTTGGGGCTTTGATGCTTCAGGTAGGGGTGGGAGTGAAACACAGGAAAACCAGTATTTTAGGAAGATTGCCCTAGGGGCAGTGTAAAGGAAGGATCAGAGAGGTGAGAGAGCAGGAGGAGATTGCTAACTGGCTATTGTCATTGCTCTGGCTGAGAAGATTTGGGCTAACCGCCTGCACAGGCTTGTGTCACACACCCTTGGATACTGGTGGCAACCGCATGCATTTTGTTCCTCGGTAATGACATCACGATGGGGGATAGACTGATACCTTCATTTCTTTTCTTATATGTAAGAAGTGTCACTGATCTGGTCACCTTTTGTCCTCCTCAGTCCCACCGAGGCTAGGCCACAGAGGGGACCGCCACATTTACATTTTCTCTGTGCTCTCATTGGTATTAGGGAAGGGAACGTGATATAATTTTTCAGCCTGAAATCATAAATGGACTTTAGATCATTCTTAGGCAGGCTGCTGACTTAATTTTCCTAAGCAATAGCTACAGTTTACATCCTCATCTTGAGAGAGAGAGAAAAAAAAAACCTGTTCCCTCTGAAGCATGGACTAAAGAGAAAGGCTGAGAGGATTGATTTTTCCCCCCAAAGAATCCATAAATATTTACATAAGTGCAAGTTACAAATCTGTGGCTTTGAGATTATCGAATTTCACTGCTTTTACACTCGCAACATATAAATTTCCAGCAGACATTTGCTGGTTGTGAGCGTTCAGTCATTGGAGAATTGTCTCCTAGTTTGTTTCCTTCGCTCTTGGAAAACAGACGTCTCTTGTGCTGTTTTGGGTCGCCGGCTCACAAGTATGGATTGGCCATGGGTAGCCATGTGACGGTGGTCTTCGGCTGAGGGGGATTCACTGTGATAGATTGCCTGCTAATGGGGGCGCTTCTCCCCTAGCCAAGAGGCTACTTTTAAAGACCCTTTTGGTAGCACAATAATTCTCTCCAGAGGGGCCCTAGATGGTGGTGTAGTTCCAAGGTCTTTGCGGAATTCTTAGGAAAATGAAAAAAACCTCTTTAAAGATCATGTCTCTTTAGCACAGGGGCGAGTAAGCAGGTCTTCCTTAAATATGGGTGTTAGATGTGCCATTTTGCTCACAGACAGACCTCACCTATTTTATTCTCACCCTCCCTTTGCAGAACTGTGCCTGAGCACTCCCCCTTCTTATTTGGCTACAGTCAGAACAAGAATATATATAGCTTTTTACGTTGTAAAGCTGAGTAAAGCTTTCCCTAATGTCTTAGACCTTCCTTCTGCTGCTATAAAGGAATATTACAGACTGAGTAATTTATAAAGAAAAGAGATTTATTTGGCTAATGGTTCTGAAGCTGGGAAGTCCAAAAGCATGGTGCCAGTATTTGGTGAGGACTTTCTTGCGGCGTCATAACACAGCAGAAGGTATCCCCTGGCAACGAAGGATAAGAGAGGGCGAGAGCATGTGAGACAGAGAGAAAATGGGGGCCAAACTTATCCTTTTATCAGGAGCCCACTCCCAGAATAACCAACCCACTCTTGCAATAACAGTATTAATCCATTTGTGAGGGCGAAGCCTCATGACCTAATCACCTCTTAAAGGTCCCACCTCTTAGTGCTGCCACAATGGCGATTAAATTTCAACATGAGTTTTGGAAGAGGACATTCAAACCATAGCAACTCAGACTATGACTTTACCTTTGCTAGATTTTTGGACTGGCCTGTTAATCTTTGGGACCTAAATCTGTATATACTGAAAAGCGAATTGCTCAAATAAGTAGAGGGACAAAATCCTCCCCTGTGTCCTGCATGTGGCAGAGAGTCGATACACGTTGTAGATCTGGGAGTAGCGGACCTGAAAGTAGCTTTTGTCTGTCTTCTGCTGAAATAATTTTTTAATTTTTTTCCTGACCCATAGAAACTGTGAGATCTGCCAAAATAATTTTAACATTTGTTTTTAAATTGAGAAGGTGCTACACAAAAAGTAAATAAAGTGAATTAAACATATCTGACAGCGGACAATGCCAGGGATTGGATTTTACGCTGATGTGTTTGGGTATATTAGATACATGCAGAAGAGCTTACAATTGTAGAAGACTGGCTTTCAGACAGAGGAACAAAGGGGCTGTTTCTATCTTGTCCTGGGAGTCAGCTGGGTATGACCTGGTCACGTGCATAGCTGGGATTGGTGGTGGGCAGGCTTAGAAGTGGGCTTGTCCCCTGCCTCAGGACAGAATCTCAGTCCAGCCCTTTTGAGAGAAGGTTTAGCCTGGCGCCTGCGGCAGTAACTGGTCACAGCCCTGTCGAGAGATTTGCAATGGGAACCCAACATCAGGGGCTGGTGTTTCCCAATGGGTAGGAGACTAAGACGCAGGGTGGGTGGCAGTTGTCCCCTTAGATTTCTTGCAATTGGACGGGACTCCAGGCCTGGAAAGAGGACTTAGAGGACTTGGCAGAGCATGACAAGGCCCTTGCCCCATTAAGAGGAAGCCATGTTACTAGTCAGATGACTAGAACAGAGACTCAGAAACAGGAGCCAAGACAGAACCCTAGAGCAGAAACCAAGAGCTGGAGACAGGCTCAGTTTTGGGTCTTAGGGGAAAGGCATGAGATTGTGCTTTATTTATTTTATTAATATATCTTCCAGTGTCTAGCAAGATGCCTGACAATGTAGTCCTCATAAATGAATTATGAATAAATGAATTGGGAGAAGGATGATGAGAAAATGTAATCGGACTTAAGTCTGATAACTTCATTGTGATTCCAAACGTGGCTTGGTATGTTTTCTAAGAAAGGTGGGCAGAGTCGGGGCCTAGCTTCATAGATTGCCACGTGCAAGACTTGGGTGGTACTTTGAACATGTCGAAGAGCAATTAAAACTTATGTAAAGTTGGATTTAACTTTACAGGGATATTTTGAAAAAGGCCTTTCGCTACTATTGAAGTTATATCATCTCATATATAGGCAGGCAGGAAAGGGCTGTGTCAAGAGAGGGACCCTGAAGTTAGTCTAGAGGCCATGTAGTCTGGAGAAAAAAAATCCTGGGCTGTGGTTTCAGACAGACGTGCGTTTACTTTGTCAAACACTGACTGTGTGATCATGGTCAATGACTTCATCTCTCGGAGCCCAACCTAGTCACAAGTAAAATATGGATGTGATTGCGTTCTTGAAAGAGTGTTGTGGGAATTACATGGATTAACAAAATGAAATACCTAGGTGGTGCCTGAGACACAGTGGGTCACTGGAACGGCAAGTCCCATGCAGAGCCCGGAAAGAACGGTGGAGCAGAGAGGCGACGGCTCTTCGTGCCCTGCGTGGGGTGTGATGACCCTGGCGGGCCAGCCTCCGTTGCTCCCTGAGTGATGCATTTCTTGCTGATGTAATGGGCTGGGTCCCTGTCGTGCAGATCTGATGACAGGACGCCCACACCCTGTGGCTCTCCCTGCCAAGATGGACCATAGCTGTCGGAGCCTCCCCTCCGCATTACCGCTGTGGAACTGGGCTTTATTCGCATCCTCCAGAGAGAATCAACACCAGTGCCTTGTGGTGGTCACGTTCTTAGGCGGAGTCCATATTCAGAGTGGGTGTTCAGCCACCTCTGCTCGCCCTACCCCTCTCAGCCTTCCTCCCGCAATCCAGCTCTCCTGTTTGATCAGTCGGAACTTGGGTCGCATAGTGACAGTCTTGTCTTCTGGTTGGAAGAGTCGGAGAGCGCTGAGAATAAAAATTAGGCAAAGGGGCCTTTTTTCTTTTTGCAAAGACCATACCTCCCCCCCCCCCAAGGAAAAGTGAGGCTGGTTATAGGATCAGAGTCATGGAGCACTGGTGCCTCTTCATTAGGTCACAGGGAAGACCCGACCCATGGGGCGATTTCAGGTTTTGGAATCTTGTTATCATGGTTGCATCATGGATTGTGTCTCCTCTTCTATGTCCCCGCCTCTCCCCTCCTTCTCTTCTTTTTCCTTCAGCCCGAGGCAGAGGGCGGGCGTGGGCACACATTTGTGGATGGGCTGACGTGTCTGCTGAAAGCATGAGCAGTCTGTGTGCAGATGGGAAAGCAGGCGGGCATGGTGGGAGCTCATAGTCTGACTTGGGTGTGTGCTGGCCTTGCCTTTGACCAGCTTAGTGATGTTGTCCTTTGCGGTCCTGTTGCTTTACTGAGTGTTTAATATGTTCCTGCCACTGAACACATGCATCATGTGTATTATCTCATTTAATCCTCACTACCCTCTTGCCAAGTGTATGTCATTATGCCCATTTTATAGATGGGGAACATGAGGTTCAGAGAAGTGAATGAGTGACACAAGAGGACCTTGGAGCTAATGATTTTTCCACAGCCACAGGTGCCGTCCTGCTGTGAGTCTTCCATTGCTGTTGCTCACAATGACTCATCACCTGTTGATCACAACTGGCCTGCTGCAGTCGTGTGCCACGTAAAGACATCCGATCTCTTTATAAAATAATTTGTCCTGCCTACTTCACAGAATTGCTTTGAGGAAGAAGAATTGTGCAAAGGATTACATATTTTACAAATGTAAGGAAATCACATTAATATAATTAAGTTTCTAAAAGGGAAATGAAAGTTTGCAGGAAAAGCAGAGAGAAATGAAAAAGGATAAAAGACAGAAGGGAAAAAGGAAAATATTTACCTATATATAGGTGCATACCATATCTAATTGCTTGACATGGGTTATTTTCTTTAAACTTCATAATAAACCAGTGAAGGACATGGTAGTGTTATTTCCCCTAATTTACAGATGAGGAAACTGAGGCACAAAGAGGTAAAGTATATGCACATGATCACATACCTGATAAGCGGCAGAACTAGAATTGAAGCCCAGAGGTCTGACCATGGAGTCTGCTATTTAATTGCTGAAGATATGATGTTTTGCCTTCCAAAAGCCTTCCAGGGGATAAAGGCAAGAGGCTATGGCAAGCCATGAGAGAGTCTCCTAGCTTGTTTTTCAGGTGGGGTATCCATCATGAGGGCGGTGACAGCTAAGATGATATCTGAAGGACATAAGAATTGGCAATAAATAAGGCAGGAGGGTTAAGGAAAACATCATCAGGCAGAACATTGTTAGAGAGTCCCCTCTGTACCCTGCAAGGCAGTGAAGGATTGCTTGGGGCAGGATGGTGTGATGGGTGAGAATGGAGCCCTTGGAATCCAACAGACTCAACTGTCAGGACTGGGGCACTGGAGACTTAGCCTCTTTGAATCTCGATTTCCTCATTTTAAAAGCAAAGAATAAGGAAAACGCCTACCTCGTACAGTTACTGTGAGGATTAAATGAAAGCACAGTTTTGCATAGTAAGTGCTTCATGAAGGTCGGCTGTTCATCCCGTGAGCTGTTCTAGGAATGCGGTTAAGGATGATGGTGGTTTGATCTGGGGTGGTGGGAATAGGAATGGGAAAAAGGAGATAGATTTAAAAAGAGGAATTGAAAGGATTTAACTATTAGTCAGATGCGGGGGTGAGGGTAAGAGAGGGGAGAAAAAAGGAGGTAAAAGGGAGAGTGGGGGTACAGAAAGGAGAAGAAAGCACAAAAGGAGTGGAGGGAAGAGATGAGGATCCTATAAAAAGATGTAATCACAGGAGAAGGTGGACAAAAGAAAGACAAACAAAAAGGAAGAGCTAGGCTTTAATGGGAGAAAAATCCACATATTCATCAACAAATGTTTGTGGAGCACCGATTATATTACTAATGTATTATAAGAGACACCCATCATCAAGACAAGATCTATTTCTTGCATTATTTGATGGGTATTTGTTAGCGTTTGTGCTTGTTAAATGTTCATACTCTCAGAGTAGAAAATAGGTGATGTTTATTTTCCTGCATAAAAGCCTGTTGGTAGTCATAATTTCCCATTAACTCATCATGACTAGAGTCTAGAAATTAGGGTGTGTTTTTTTGACCAGCGAAATAGGTATATTTGATGTGAACTGATGTCTGATTTATATGAGGCCATACCTCTAGGATTATCTGTGATGGCTCCAATTTCATGTCATTGTAACACTTGTAAAATTTGTAAAATGACCTACCAAATGTGATTGAATGTGTAGACTTTTTCATGTAAATAAATTAAAATGCAGAAAACTCTCATGTCAGAATGTGATCTGATGTTGTTTCAGAAGATATGCAAATCCATTGCCATTTTTCAAACAGAAAAACTGGGGTAAAATGTAGCGCACCCACTCGTAGATCTATCAGCTTTATTGAGACATAATTTACATACCATAAAATCCTCCCTTTTAAGGTATACAAGTCAGTGTATTTTCTTAATGTATATCCACAGAATTATGCAATAATCACCACCATCTAATTTTAGAATCTTTTCATCACCCACAAAAGAGGACTTATATCAATTAGCTGTCACCTCCCATTATTCCTTTCCCTTGGTTCTTGGCAACCATTAATCTACTTTCTGTCTATATGGGTTTTCCTACTCTTGGGCATTCCATGTAAATAGGATCATAGACTATGTGGCCTTTTATGTTTGTTCTTTCACTGAGCATAAGTTTTTTCAAGGCACATCTATGTCGTAGCATGTATCAGTGCTTCATTATAGCTGAATAGTATTTTAATGTATGGATATACCACATCTTGTTTGTCCATTCAATAGTTGATGGCATTTGGGTTGTTTCCACTTTTTGGCTGTTACAAATAATGCTACTGCAAACATTCATGTACAAGTTTATAAGTTTTTGTGTGAACGTATGTTTTTATTTCTCGAGTGTACACCCCGCATTGGAGTTGCTGAGTCATATGGTAACTCTTTGTTGAACATTTTGAAGAACTACAAACCTGTTTTGCAAAGTGACTGCCCTGTTTTACAATACCACAAGCAATATATGAGGGCTCTAATTTCTCTGCATCATCACCAACACTTGTTATGTGTCTTTTTGATTTTGACCACTCTAGTGGATGTGACGTGGTATCTCATTGGGCTTTTGATTTGCATTTCCCAAATGACAAATGATGTTGAATATCTTTCCATGTACTTACTGCCCATTTGTATATCTTATTTAGAGAAATTCCTATGCAAATCACTTGTCCCTTTTTAAATTAGGTTGTCTTTTTATTGTTGAGTTGTAAGAGTTCTTTATATATTCTGTATACTAGACCCTATCAGATACATGATTTGCAAATATTTTATCTCATTCTGCATTGTCTTTTCACTTTCTTGATGGTGCCCTTTGAAGCACAAAATATTAATTTTGATGAAGTCAATATATCTATTTTTTATTTTGTTGCTTGTACTTTTTTTCATATCTAAGGATTTTTTTTTTGGCTAATCCAAGGTGGCAAAGATTTACATCTATGATTTCTTCTAAGAGTTTTATAGTTTTATGTCTTATATTTATTTCTGTGATTGATTTTGAGTTAATTTTTGTGTATGGTATGAAGTAGGGGTCCAGCTTTATTCTTTTACATGTGGATATTCAGTCGATCCAGTACCACTTGTTGAAAGATTATTTTTTTCCTCTATTGAATGGTTTTAGCATCCTTCTTGAAAATCAATTAATGGTAAATGTAAGAGTTTATTTCTGGACTGTCAATTCTATTCCATTAATCTCTATGTCTATTCTTATGCCAGTACAGCACTGTCTTGATTGCTGCTGCTTTGTAATAAGTTTTTATATCAGAGCATATGAATCTTCCAACTTTGTTATTCTTTTTTCAAGATTGTTTTCATGGGCTGCCTATAATCTTAGCACTCTGGGAGGCTGAGGTGAGAGGACCATTTGAGCTCAGGAGTTTGAGACTAGCCTGAGCAAGAGTGAGACCCCCGTCTCCACTAAAAAAATGTAGAAAGAAATTAGCTGGACAACTAAAAATATGTATAGAAAAAAATTAGCCAGGCATGGTGGCACATGCCTATAGTCCCAGCTACTTGGGAGGCTGAGGCAAGAGGATCACTTGAGCCCAGGAGTTTGAGGTTGCTGTGAGCTAGGCTGATGCCATGGCACTCTAGCCCAGGCAACAGAGTGAGATTCTGTCTCAAAATATATATATATATATATATATATATACACATTGTTTCAGTGTTTTGGCTATTATGAGTCCCTTGAATTTCTGTGTTAATTTTAGGCTTGCCAAATTCTGCAAAAAAGATTTTTATTAGGATTGTCTTGAATCTGTAGATCCACTTGCGGAGTATTGCTGTCTAACAATATTAATTCTTCCAATTCATGAATGTCTTTCCATATATTTGGGTATTCTTTAATTTTTTAATGATATTTTATTTTCAGTGTACAATCATGTGCTTTTTTGTTAAGTTTATTTGCAAGTATTTTATTGTTTTGATGCTTACCATAAATAAAATTATTTTCTTAATTTCTTTTTCTGATTTTTCATTGCTAGTATACAGAAACACAATTGAGTTTTACATATTAACTTGTATCCAACAAGGTTGCTGAACATTTTTGTTAGTCTTAGTAGTTTCTTTTTTAATTGGTGGATTCTTTAGTATCTTCTATATACAAGATTGTGTCATCTGTGAGTAAAGATCCTTGATCCTTTCCAATCTTGATACCTTGTATTTCTTTTTCTGGCCTAATTGCCATGGCTAGAACCTTCAGTGAAATAGAAGTAGTGAGAGCTGATGTCTTTCTCTTGTTTCTGATCCTAGGGGTAAAACATTTAGTCTTTCACCGTTACATACAATGTTAGCTATGGGTTTTTATTGCTGTTGTTGTTGGTTTTTTTGTTTGTTTGTTTTTGTTCTTTTATAGGTAGAGGACATTCCATTCTATTCCTAGTTTTTTGACTGTTTTATCATGAAAGGTTGTTGGATTTTGTCAGTTCTTTTTCTGTGTCTATGAAGTTGATGATGCGGTTTTTATGCTTTATTCTTTTAATATTGTATATTATATTGATTGTTGTTCAGATGCTAAACCAACATCGTATTCCTGGGATAAATTCCACATGGTCACGGTATATAATCCTTTTTGTATGCTGCTAGATTTGACTTGCTAGAATGTTGATGAAGATTTTTGCATGTACGTTCATAAGAAATATTGGTGTGTTTTTTCATTTCTTGTGACGTCCTTGTCTGATGTTGGCATCAGGGCAGTAATGGCCTCAGAATAAGTTGGAAATTGTTTTCCATCTTTTTTTTTTGGAAGAGTTTGTTAACTCTTGGTGTTAATTCTTTACATGTTTGGTGGAATTCAGCAGTGAAACCCTCTGTCCTTGAGCTTTCCTTTTTGAGCAGTTGTGTGTGTGTTTTACTAATTCAATCTCATTACTTGTTATTGGCTTATTCAGATTTTCTATTTATTCTTGAGTCATTTTTGGCAGTTTATATCAGTCTAGGAATGTATCCTTTTTACCTAGATTATCTAACTTGTTTGCATACAGTTGCTCATACCACGTCTATTTTTGTTTCAAGTTATTATAAGAAAAAGACTGTTAAACTTTTTGAAAATGCTACTGTGAGAGCTCTTGCAAGACACAGCTCTGCAGTTCTGGAGTGCAGGACTTGCGAGAATAATAACTACTACAGAGTGTTTACTATGTGCTGGATGTTTTGCTAATACTGGCACATGTAGTTGTGTGTATCATGACAACTCCTTGAGGTTGACTCTATGTTCTGGAAAGGCAGGCACATATGATTATAATTAGTTAGTGACGGGGCTGGTAATTGCACCCAGATAACCTGGACACTTAGAGTAGAATCCATTGGTAGGGATACTTAGTCCCATCCTCTCCAAGGATTATCTTATGAGAAAATAAAATTTGAGGCTGCCTCTTTATACAAAACATCAGGAGGTCCTGAGGATAAGGGGAAGGATGGCAGGACTCTTATAGCTTTAGGAAAGCTCTGGGAACCATGATACTGTAGTAGGTATTCCACAGGTAAAGAGCAAGGAGGATAGTTTGAATTTCCCCACATTGTTCCCTAGAGGCTGCCTCAAGCTTAGATCTAGGGGTGTGCAAGGAGCTTGGATGGGGGTGCAGTACAGAGCACTTTGCAGCTTGACCCAGGGAAGCAGGTGCTGGAAAGGTGCTTGATGCAGTTTCTCCAGCCTCCAGTTGACAGGACAGATTGCCCCCCAGCTGTGGAAATAGCCCATAGGACCTGGAGCCTTCTAGAGCAATATTCATGTGTTTGTATCATAAATGTATTCTCAGGACTTACAGGCACTAGATTAATTCTGCCAGGCCAGGTACAGAAACGTCCCACAGCACTAGAAAATTCATTGTTCTATTGTGTTCTAAGAATAGCACAGTATTTGGGGGCAGAGGGCCCGAATTCAAGTTCTAGCCCTGCCTTTTTACTGGTGGTGTGACCTCAGTCCTATTACTTTCCTCCTCTAAATCTCAGATTTGTCATCTGCAAAATGAGGGGGGAAAAAATGCAACCATCCCATAAATCATTCTAAGAACTAAATTAAATTAATGTATGGAAAATGGCTTTGTAAACTGTGAAACTCTACAAAGGTTCACTAATGGCTATTTTTTTTCCCCCGTATGGAAAAAGCCATTGAATGAATAATCTTTTGCATGAGTGTCCATTTATGTCAGCCTGCTGAGGTCATATGGCGTGGCTTTGAAGTGTAGAAAGTGTGACTGTCAGGTTTTAAAAAGGAAGCAGAGAGACTGTATTTCTCTTGACTCGCTGCAGGGTAGCAAGCGCAGCTGCGAAGGTGGCGATTTCACAGAACCTGCAGCACCTCGCTGGGGCAGAAACAGTCAAAATAAGGACACCGAGCAGCCAGACCCAGGCAAATTGAAGAAATGAAATAAAAACAGACCTGAAGGGCATAATAGCACCTTCATTTAGAAAAAGTGTTATTAACATAAGTAAGTACTTATGTTTCTCTTGTGGTCTTTCTAGCGAATTCCATTTAGTTATTACCTGATCACTTTTATCCTAAACATATGACTAGGGGGGAAAAAACGCTCACGTTTTTAGCTTGGCTCGTACTTCATGAAAATTGGGAATGATAATGTTCCTTAAGATAATATAGTATCTACCATCTGCTAGGAGGAAATTTTCACTGATTGTTTTTGGGAAAGTTTCAATGAGTCTGGAGAGAAAAAAGTGTTTAGGGTGGTGGAAAGCCTGGGGGCGTCGGAGCTGGCAGATGTGTGTTTGCTTCCTGGCTCCCACTTGTGAGCTAGGGGCTTGGGAAAGTTGTTTACCTCAAATGTTCTCATCTATAAACTGGGGATAATAAAGCCCTTTTCATTAGGGTTGTGGCGAGGGCTACGTAAACAGCAATAAATCTTAGTGGCCTTCCCTTCCTTCTTTATGATTTAGTTTTTCGTATGTCGAGACCAACGTTGCCAATCAGGACATATTTCCAAAAGCAAGTCTTTCCACCTCATCCCAAGTATGCCCGGAATGGTCTGACTCGTCTCCGTTCAGGAGCATCTGGGTCCTACTGTGATGATGGTCAAACAGCATCTATCTGTTCCGGTGACTCCTCTGCAGAATCCAAATCCCTCTGAGCCCCTAGGGCAAAGACTTTGCACATCTGAGCTGTGATCTGGGATTCTGAGTGGCCAGATAGTTCTAGGCATATGAACATGATTACATGGTCCTCAGACTTAAACCACTGTATCAGTCAGGGTCCCCTCAGAAACAGATGGCACACGCCAAGAGGTAATATAAGAAGATGTCATGTGGGCTGGCTAACCAGAGAGTAGCCACAGCAGTGAGCCTTCCCAAACTCTGGGCCTGGAGGGACAGGGGACAAGGGAAGACCCCACAGGGGAGGGCGGGAGCTGCGGGAGAGGGGCTGCCTGTCATGCGTGGGGACAGCAGCCACTGCTACCCACGGCCCAGCAGGCAGGGTAGAGAGCAGACAGGTGATTTCTCCACCTGCCAACCCTCCACCTGAGGGAGTCTAGGGGAGTACTTGGTAGCAGGCAGCCTCCTAGAGCAGGGGCAGAGAGGAGCAGGGAAAGGTTCTGGAAGGGCAGAGGAAGGCCAGCCAGTGGAACCATCTTCTCAGCTGGGGAGGGTCACTAGGACTGTGTCCCATTCTGCAAACTGACCCCAGTCCTTGGAACTACAGGGCAAGGACATTACACACAAACACAACCCTTTAATTCATCCCTTTGCTTTTTTCTATCCTTTTAGCACGTCTAGGAAGGAAAAGGTATAATACTTTACAGGCGTAGTTCTGAGAAGCCTCATCTGGCATGTGCCGTGCATTCTAGAGCACCACTCTGGCAAGACACGTTTCAGATACAGCACCTGTTACCGAGAGCGGGCCGAGGATTGATGAAAATGGGTTACTGTTCCTGGTGATGTTTGCAATTCTTTATTTTACCTTGGTAGGCAGAATGAAAAGTAGCTCTTGTGACGTGGTTTGGGGTGTGCAGAAGTCACTTCAGATCACGTCAGCCTAGCCATGTGTCAGAATTTCCCACATTGCTCATTTCTAGGGGCTACTATGTCGAAACTACTATGCAAATGTAAACGTTCCCTATGATTAATAACAGAAAATCCATCATCTGTCTAATGTCTATATCAAGCTGGCCAGGGCAGCATCCTTTGAAAGAAGTGGGATTAATGAGAGACCATCCTAAGAGAAACAGAAGAAACCTGGAGATGTTTGGTTTGTCCAAGAGAAGACTGGACTATGTCCAGCAGTTTTGGGCTGCCCGCAGGTGTTTGAAACTCTGCTATGTTAAAGAAAGCTTACACTTCTTCAGGAAGGTCCTTAGGGTGGGAACAGGCTCTATAACTGCAAGTTACAGGGAGATGGGTTTTAGTTCCCTATGAGGAAGAATAAACAATGAGAACAAATGATGGCAGGCAAGTGGCCTTAGAAGGTCAGTTTGTGGTTCTGTCAGGAGCAGTCTAATGCAATGGTCAGGACTTAAGAAGCCGTGGCCCAGAGCAGACCCAGGACCCAGAGCACGGGGACAGTGGGAGCCAGTCCCCAGTCTCCTGAACAGAAGTCATGAGTTGCTCTGTAGGAGGACTTACCAGTAGAATAAAAATGAGGCCTGCAAAGTGCTATGGCAGACAAGCCATGGACAGGAGGTGATGGACTCGTTTCTGGGATGGCGTTTGCCTGTTTCGGGCTGCTTCCAAAAGGCAGGACCAGGGCCTGCCTGCCAGTGCTGCCCAGCATCGTAGAGATGGTGCCCAGTCCCTCGCAGGAGCAAGTTCACTATCACTGCAGGTCTTCTGGCTGCACCTGGATATTAAGATCTTTGGGATGTTGTCAAATAGAATAGGGCATCAGATTTGTGGTTGAATAAGATAAAATTGGCTGTCCCATTCCATGAGGGTGAGGGCCGGCTTTGATTGGGTCTGGGGCCAAAGACATGGAGCATGGGGTCTTATTTGTCTGAGATGGAGGCAAATCTGCTCAGCTAAGGATCGGGGGCAACAATGGGGCAGGTGCCAGAGTGGGGAGCAGGAGATGCTGAGAATAACAGCCCAATTCCACCTTCTTAAATCCTGACTCCTACAGGTAAACTGAATCACTCCCACTTCTGTGCTCTCATGGTCTCCCTTGAGACTCAGTCTCGCTTTTCACATAGATGTGCAGCTATCAGCTTGTGTCTGCCTCCCTTGACGGCCACATAACAATAGCTAACACTTATTGAGAGCTTCCCATGTGCTAAGTGCTTTACAGGTAACTTCTCATTCCATTTTCACAACAAACTGCTATCGTAGTTGTTATTGTTCTTCTTTCCTATTTTGCAGACTAAGAAACAGAAGTTCAGAGAAATTAAGTAGCATGTCTAGGGTCATGCAGGTCTTTACAGTAAAGAGCAGAGAGATGGGCTGGGGAGCAAACTCAAAATGCCATGCTCTTGACTACGATGTTATCTCTTGAAGACTACACCATTCTTTTTTCATTTAGATCTCCCTAACACCTAGCATAGTTCCAGGCAAGATGTGCCTCCAGTGCAAGTTGTACTGGATAAGTCAGTGGACCACTCGGGCCTGCCGTGTGTACCTGCCACGCTGTGTGATTTCATACTGTAACAAACATGCGTGCAGACTTGCTGAATCCCGTTGCACGCTGGGGGAACAGCACAGAGACAGAACGATGGCAAAGAAAATGCTTATTGGAGAAATTAGCTCAGGCAATAAAGAGTTTGCTGGGTAGTCCCGAAATTATAGCTTGTCTTTAAATATATGGGAACAAATTAAAAAAATTAGGATCTTGATTTTTTTTTTTTTTTGCCACATAAACATAAGTTCATACATGAATAAAAGTTAATGTCTCCACCAACGAATGTTACTAAAATGCCATGCTAGTCTTGCTTGTTATTTTTTGTTACCAGAAAATAAACCATATTTACATGATTATGGAACCATATGCTTTTCAGAAGTTTGAGCTTCAGATTTCATAATAGTAATAAGAGCTGGCAGTTACATAGCACTTACCATGTGCCAAGCACTGTTCTGAATTGTTTACAGATGTTAACTCCTTTAATCCTCAAGAATTAATATCCTTAGGAGGTAAGTACCATCATAATAAGATGTAAGGAAATGGAGGCACAGAGAGGTTAAGTGACTTATCTAAAGTCACACAGCCAGTTATTGAAAGAACCCAAGATTTGAACCCAGATACTCTTAAAGACTACATGGTACCTCAGAGTTGTGATTTATTGAGTATTCACTGTGTGCCTCATTTAATCTTTACCACAATTCTGTGTGAAAAAGGACTGTTTTGTCCACTTTACAAATGAGAAAACTACAGTTCAAAGAGGCTTAGAGATTTTTCCAAGATAAAACAGATGGTCAGCTGCAAAGGACAAGGCAGGCCCTACAGACTCTCATCATAGCCTTGCCATAATTGCATGCTTCCATTTATCTCATATTGAGTTTTTGATTTATTTTGTATACAACCAATGTTCATGATAGAAAAAATAGAAAACATAGATACACAAAAAAATGCATAATCTCATTGTCCTGTTGTTATCACTATTAATTTGTTAATGTTTTGGAACGTATCCTTTAAGATTTCTTGTATATAGAATCACAACTTGAGATAAAACATGATTTTATCAATTATTAAAGTTTTCTTGACCAACATTCAGTAGATAAACTGTCTTTACATTTAAAATAATTACTTGGCTCTGTAACAAGCAAACCAAAACCAAAATAAATCTAATCTATTGAGAGATAAAAATTATATTTGATGCACTTTCCATCCCAACAAAAAGTTCTTTTCTTTTTTTTTTTTTTTAGAATTAAACACCGAAATTTTATTGTGGGAATGAATTTTATAAATTTTTCTTCTTCTTTTTTTTATTTCAGCATATTATGGGGGTACAAATATTACAGTTATGTATATTGCCCATGCCCCCCTCCAATTAAATCCAAAATAGGGCATTTAATAGTCAAAGCAAAAAAAAAAATAGTGGTTCAGATCATCCTAAATTTGGTTATATGGGATTTAATAGGCTTCAAAGTCTTGTTTGAAAGGTAAATCAGTGTCTCTTCTGATAGGAGAAAAGCAGTTATTATTGTAAGTATACTTAATATGTATTATATATTCACTACATACCAGAAATTATTCTATGCACTATATGTATATGTGTATGTGTGTATACACTCATTCAATCCTCAAAACAAACCTATGAAGTAGGTATTATTTCCATTTATAGATGAGGAAATATGCACAGAGAAGTTAAGTTACCTCCCCAAGGCCACACAGCTGTGGTTTAAAACCAGACAGTGTGAGCTCAAGCTGTACCTACAGGTGGTGGCTGTAAGAACTGACCCCACGCCCAGTCTTTAGATGCTCCTATTGCTGGCCTGTGGCAGCTATGTCGCAGGGACTGTTTTCTCTTGACCTCCTCACCCCAGGGAAACATTCTTACATTTGGAGGAAGCCTGAATATCTATTTATGCATGAGACAGGCTGTGTGGATTCGTTTATGAAAAGGTGAGCATCGCTCTGTGCCAGCCTCTGTCCTGCTCCTGGGGTGCCTTTAACCCTCACAGCAGCCCCAAAGTGAGTTCGGATCTGCACGGTTCACCTGGGGATGGAGGAGCAGAGAAATCGATTGCCTGGGGTCCCTCGCCAGCCTGGAATTCTTCAGAGCTTCTCTGCGCTCTCAGCATCGATCCTTCTCCTGGCTGACTTGAGGCCTGCCTGCTCCTTGCTTCTACCTGGGGCCCCTCAGCCTCACTGGCTTTCCTTCAGTCCCTCAGACACGCCACGCTCTTTGCTTTCGCTGCCCCTTCCACCTGGACCACCCTCTCCCGCCTCCTCTTCATGCGGCTAATTCGCCTTCTTCCTGCCTTAACTCAAGTGTCATCTGCTCAGAGAGGTGAGCCTGGCCTCCTCCTTCAAAAAGTGTCCTTGTCCACCTTTCTCTCTGTCCTGTCGCCCCCTTTATCTCTTTCAGTGGACTTTCCAAAACCTGCAGTTGTTTTTCTTGGTCACTTTCTTGATTTGTGTGCTTATATTTTTTGTTTATTTTGCTTTTTGTCTCTTTCTCACATAAAGTAAGCTCCGTAAGAACAGGGGCCTGGCCCTGGCGGGTCCTTGGGCAACTTTTGCTGGAAGACTAAGTCTTGGGGGAGAAGACAGGGGAAAACAGGGGAAAAGAGTGGCTCTTCCAGGCGTCTTAAAAACGCTACCCCTGTACTGTGCTTGCATGAGTGAGGTTTGTGCTCGGAGGTCTGCGTGAAGCAGCCAGACCCGGGGCAGTGATCTGAGGTCAGCCGAGGAGGGAAGACAAAGGCTGCTGTCTGACGTCTGGAAAGGCCTAGAGCCCGGCTTATTTGGCCAGATGTTCTTGGGAGTGTCTCATTGTCACCTTTGGGTCCATGACCCTGGCCCGTGGCGGGGAGCCTCCCTTGCACTTTGAAGATTTCTAACAAGTGCTCTGGGGTGTGCCTTTAAGTGGCTTTTGTGCACTGTGGAATCTGGCTCAATTTTTAAGGGACTCTCTGAAGCCTGGTTTTGTTGTCTGCTTTCTTTCTCTTACCTTAGCTCGCTGGCTTGCCTGTTTAGGGGGCGTGCGGTGCTGATACGGAGCAACCTCGCTTGCTCTGGGAAGCCGGCTGGGTGTTGGGAGGCTGGGGGATGAGGCTCTGTGGAGAGGGGAAGCTTTCTCTTATGCTGCTCTTTGTGGACCTTGCTTTGAGTGTTATCAGTAGGAGAGGGATTTCAGGAATGACTTGGGACATCAGTACTGGTCTGTGTAGAAAGCTCGAGAATAAATGAGCTTGGACTTCAGGGTGCATACTGGTGAATTCTGACCTCAGTTTCCATGGGGCGTTGACTGGTAACTATTGGTTTCAAATGAGAGATGGGAGTCTTAATCTCCCCATGTGTGGGAAGTGCCCCGTGGGGCTGTGTTTTGTAGGCAGTGAAGTTAAGGCTTGCCCAGAAAAATAACATGTTTTCCTTGCCTGGTGCTTGAGCTGTTTGCCTGGTGACTGGCTGATTGTCGGTTTGGGAAGAAAGGAGACATTGGTTAACTTGGGTGTCCGGAGGATTTTTTTGTGTGTGTTTGTGTAAGTGGTTGTTTCTGTTTCTTTGGAAACAGTAAAGGACAGATGAGGAAATAACGATGATATTGTCACTTAATGACTTGTGTGCAGGATCTTTGAAGTATTTTACCGACACTAAATTGGTAGCACTATTTAAATAACCCTATCGCTTTGAGAATGCAAGAAATCCTTTGATGTCAGTATCAAAAAGGTGGATAGGAAAACTGAGGGCTTTGGAAAGACCTGGGAATTTTGCCATTCTAACCCATATTCTAGCCGCTTTCCCCTGCTGTGTTCCCTACAGAAGCACTTAGTGGAGAAGATAAATCAAAGCTGTATCAATCAGGGCTTTCATTCAGCCTTGATGGAAAATGCTTTTCTGAGATTAAAAAAATGCCTGACACATAGCATGTGGTGGTGTGTGGAAGGCATATTTTCATTAAATAAAATTTTTACTACTCCCAGGCATTAAAGAATTCAAAATCTGTTAGGCTTTCCACATCTATAGATCTTTCTACATTGGAAGGTGACTTGCTTTAGGGACAGAGGTCTCAGACTATTCATCTTTACCTCTCCAGTGCCCTGGGGTAAGAAATGTTGCTATTATTGACATGTCATCACTCCACTTTCTCAAGAGGTTGAAATGACCAGATCATTGATTATGCTATGACTCCCTTTTTTTCTCTGCAGATAACTACCTCTCCATGCTTTATTCAGAAGTACTTTTTATTAAATATCACAAAGGATATTTGTAGAATAAAAAGGAGAGGAAAGAAAAGAAAAAATAAACAAGAGGGAGAATAAGTGTTAAGATGATAAAGAAAATATAATTTGCTAAAGAAGATGTAATAAGGAAAGGAAGATTTGATTTCTTTTTGATAGCCCAAATGCAGAGTAGATGTGAAGAGAGCATCACAGTCTGTTAGTCTTATTTCTAATGCCTCCAGGTAAGCCTGAATCTCCAACTGAATAGAAGGCTGTGAGTTTCTCAGCGTACCCCAGTGTCTTGCTCAGCCAGCTATAGACAAATTTTATCCCAGGCTCAAGTGACCTATTAAACCCAGTTGTAGGCTGACAGCTATTTAAGTTTTTTAACAACTGTGAAAAGTAGGTATTATTGTCATCATTTTAAAAGAGCCCAACACTGGAATGAAAAACAAACAAAAAAGCCTACCTAAATTATAGATGGGCTGGTATGTTGCAGAGCCAGGGTTTGAACACAGACCTGACTCCAAAGTCTTTCTCCATCTCACGTCTCAATTAGAAGACAAAATAATTTCACTTGAGAGCCTTCAAGTAGAAAGCAGGTAGCTAAGGATTTGCTTGATAATTGCTGGGTTATCAAAGAATCGTAGAAGTCAGGATCTCTTTAAAGATCACTGCCTCCAACATCCTTTGGAATCTTCAATCTCTTGACACGTGCCACCAAATGTAGGGCACATAAAACTCTGTGCCATCTAGCACCTCAGCAACTCCATGTGCTACAAGCTGATTGTAAAATAAAAACAGTGATCAACACTTTACAGCACTTTACAGTTTATAAAGTGCTTTCCCAAATATCATCCCATTCAATCCTGCCAACATTCCCGTGAGTCAGATAATGCCGATATTGTCTGTAGTCTCTTTTTACAGGAGAAAAATAATGTTCAGAGAAGTTAAGTAACTTGATTAAGATCACACAGCTAATGAGGAAGAGAGTTGAGATTTAATTGTTTATTTTCTAACATACAAATCTGGTCTCCTGGCCACAATATTAGGTTTACCACAAATAATGCAGTCATGCTTATCAGCTTTAAAAGCAAAATAAAGGCTAAATTTAAAAAATCCCTTACTTCTAATACAATTAAAAGATTGCTCCAGGAGTTGTGTGTGTGTGTGTGTGTGTGTGTGTGTGTGTGTATACCTTGAATTGGAGTCTTATTATGAGAAATAGTTAGCTGTGAAAGGAGATTATATGGTATTTGATGTAGTTAATGAAACAGTCTTGCATTCTCATGGCCTCTGAGCTCTCAGAGAGCTTTGCTGAAACTACCTTGTGGTCATTCAAATTCCACCTTACACCGTAGATGTCTGGGCACATCTCGCTTTCCTGCTAGACCGTCAGAACTCAGAGAACAGATATTTTTGCCGAGCCTTCATGCTCCTAGCATGGGGCCTCATGCGTGGTAGGTGCTCAATGACTATGCGAGGAAAAAATGAATGAATGAGGCCAGTGTCCTCGGCTTCTGATCCCACCCCCGAAGCATGCCGAAGTTGCACCGCCTTTGAACAAGTTCGCTGTGACGGGTGATCAATCACTGTCCGCCCGGCCACTTTCCCCGAGGCAGCCTGTGAACAGTGCCTCACGAAGAGTCTCTGGAATCCCCTCGCTGAGCAGCCACGATTTACCTGTGTGGGTTTGGGGGCTCGCCTCTTCCCGTCCCCCTTTCTCAGCCTTTCAACAGAAATGTCTAATAGGCCTCTTGCCAACGTCCTGGCCGGGGGCTGCGCACACCCCTTGCACCCTTAGAAGCATCTATGTTCAGGGTGTTCCCCAGTGTGAGCAAAGAGACCGCATTCACGCTTGGGAAGGGTTCCTGGGTTTTGGAGAGCAGAGGCATTTAAAAAAAAACAAAAAAAACTTCTTCCCCTTTTCATGACAATTTGGAGTGTTGACTCAAAAATGGTGCTGTTGTTTGGGGGCCGAAGCCCTGAGGGATAAAAGGAGCTGGCCCCGCGTTTGTTTATTAGTGGCTGGGACCTTTTGATGAATTGGAGTCTGGGTCAGTGTTAACCTCTCGTGGGTGGTGGGTTCAAGGAAAAGGCCTTTTCTTTCCATGTGCTTTTTCCAGGGTGTTTTAGTGGATTTGGAGGCTTCAGTGAGTGACTCTTTTGTTTAATAGGAAGTTGAGAAAGACATTGAGGGCTTTTCTAGTCCATGGAAACGATTGAGTGACCCTCAGAAAGTCGGCTTATTTCTGTACTTTTAAAATAACAAGTTTAATGATCTTTAACTATGATCAACCTTGTGCAGACAGAAGTGGGCCTAGATTTCTATATGTTGCTTCCTTGTGAGATCAGTAGCCTCTTCGTGTTACGGAACGAGGCAGGAGTTTTGAGTCTTGAGCTAGTTTATTGGGATGAAATAATCTCTGTAAAGTGTGTGTGTGTGTGTGTGTATAAATACACACACATGTTCATGTATTTTTTAATATATAAAATCAACTTCTCAATAATAAAACTTAGGTCATAAGAAAAAATATGAAATATATGCATATATCCGTGTATGTGTATTTTTTGTTCTTTTTGGCTTAGTAAGTTTTCTTATTGAGAAGCTGGTTGGGGGCAAATGTTCCCCTACTATGTATTCCATGAGCTGATGGCTAATGGCGCCAGCAACATTAAAGCAGAATTTTAAAGCTTGTGATGTTTTCTACTTAAGCTAAAAAAAAAAAAAAGAAAGAAGAAGAAAAGAAAACACACACTATACGATGGAGCTGTCCTCTTGGTAATAATATAAAATAAACAAGGCAATTATCAGGAATGAAAAGGCAACCGAGCAGGAGACATATTTTTACTTTGGACCAATGCTTTCTTTTGCTACTGTTGAGTCAACAACGCTGTGGCAAGTTATCTGCACAGTAGGGGCTGTAGGTGGCCAAACCAGATAATTTACCTAGAAAAAAATCCACTCTGGTTCATACGAGCTTAATCATCTGTCTCCTCTATGGATGGAACCTGAAAAGGTATGCTTATGCTTAGCTAAAATGTTGGCAACAGACCCCAGCCCTCCCTCACAGTGAGAGGGAATGATAATTTCACATACTTTTTTGAATATTCATAGAGTTGAAATCGACATTGAAGCTGGCCTCGTCCTAAGCTTAACTTTGCCAGAGTTTTTCAGAGTGCTTTGAAAAGTCTAAAGAGGTGCGTATGCCTTCAGTTCCTTATTTTCCTCTCCTGTATGTGGTGTTTTATTTTATTGTCTCACTCTTCCTATTGTCTTTTTCTCATCTGCATTTTGCCTTAAACCAAGTGGATGGTGTGGGCCCGGCAGTTGTGGGTACTCATGCTAGGATTGTTCTTGCAAAAGCCACACTATTGGCTGTTGGGTCGAGAGATGCAGGTGTTGCTTAGGACCACCCATTCTGCACATGGCAGAGTACTCCATATCCCTGGCCCCCACCCACTAAATGCCAGTGAGGATCACTCCCCCTCCCTTACTGGGACATGCAAGGAAATGATGGCTTCTCTAGGAAGGCAGATGAAAATGTGCCTTTTTGCTAATATTTAGAAAGAGAATCTTCTTAGAATGATGACAGAGTCTTAGGATGACATGAGATTTTTGCCTTAACATGGCCTTTAAGTGACCTGCTAGTACTGTCAAATGTTCACATGCTTGACATTTGCAGCAGAGTGCATTAGGAGTCTGAATCAAGTCTTTGGGTATATTTTTACCCTGTATGCAACTGACCCTGGGAGCTATCGCAGGCTCTGAAAACAACTGTTGGCTACTTTAGAATACAACCTGGGAATGCTCCAGCTTTCTGCTGGAGTCAAGGGAAAAAAGGATCCAATTCGATACGATCATTCTCAAATATCTTTCAATAGTAAGTCAGTAAAGTAATCGTAAGATTTGATAATAAGATGAAATAGTCTCTTCCCAGTCCTGCTGAAAGCAGAGTGGTCTGGCTTAGGCACTACTGAGTTTTATGTATAGTCTCACATTTTGTAGCATCGATTCATATACACAAAGAAAAACTCTCAGATATTTTCTTTGAGTATTATTTCAGCCCATACATTGGATGGACCAAACATATATTGTTGCTAGAGATGCAAAGATTTCTAGAATCTAAATATTGTGTATCTAGAATAAAGATACAAAGAAAACAAGTCTATCCAATAAAATTCATTTGCATTTGTGAAAAGAAAACCAAGACTAAAAAAGTTGTGATGTTTCAGAATATTTGAAAATACTCATTTCACATAAAATAATTTAAAAACCAAATACACCCAAAATACACTAAAAATTATCTGGAAGCAGAGTAGTTCCATTTGGGAATGTCCTAAAATTCAGAAGAAGCAAATTTTACTAAAGTAGGGCAGAAAAGGAAAAGAAAAAACTGTACTGCTGACTTTTTTCTTGGATTTTCTAAAAGGCAAGCTGCTTTGGATCAGTATGAAGAATATACTCAGTTTTTCATTTAATTTATTTGCTATCATAGTTTTTCCTCTTAGGAGTTCATTGGGCAAAATAATTGGGTAATTATTTTAAATTACAATGGAGGATTTTCAGAAAGGTAATGATGACAATGTCAACCTAAACCCCTGATCACCTCTTGTTCTAATTTTTCTCGTTTTCTTTTTTCTTTTCTTTCCTTTTTGTTTATGATGGGAGCTGGTAAAAAGTAAAAGAAGGAGTTCACCACCTTTCTGCGTGTTTTCTGAGGTTGTGTTCAGCCTCATTAGAAACAAGCCAAGTGATTTGGTTACATTCGATATTTCCCTGAAAACCTGAGAATCTCTATGCTAGTGTTTTGTTAACCACACACGTCAAATAAACTTTTCTCAGAGATGTGATGTGTTCCGCAAAAACTGTGTTGTACCAGATGGGAGCAAGAAGAAGAACGGGGCCCTACGTACAGCACACACACATCCAGCGACTTCATTCAGCCCTGCACCTCTGAAGCCGCACGCTGGTGCTTACCAAGCGTGTTCTGAACTATTGAACCCATAGATAGGAAAGCTATAAGGCAGGATTATGTGAAACAAAAGTCAGAATTAGCCAGTAACCTTGACAAAAGGCCTCATATCTAAAGAAACATATGGAAAACTTAAAAAAAAAAAGGAAAGAAAGAAAGAAAAAGGAATCTAACATATGAAAACCCAATCCCACTGGAATGTTTTTCTACACACAGCATAAACGCCACATAAATAAAACCACAAACCTCTGCACAAGTACGTGAGAGGACGTGAGCCCCCAGCGCTCTCTCCTGTTAGGGCCTCCTTTGGGAGGTAAGACTCGGGTTAGTTTGCAGAGACAAAGGCTGTTTGGAAATCCTTCCTCCTGGGAACGGTGGGCCTCATTCGCAGGGAACGTTTGATGGTCCCTAAGCATGACACAATGTGTGACACAGCCCCAAAGAGGTCTCTGATTCAGGTTTTTGGGATGCCAGGGGATGGTGAACATCTTTTAAGGATGGGGATTTTCTTCTGGTCTGAATGGAATAGTAATATTTAACTGCACTGTTATGTGTAAAGTTCAGGCCTTCCAGGAGAGACTTCTGGCTATAAACGGCCCAGGAACACACTCCATTCACACCACGTTCTGGTGAAATTTTCACTTGTAAGGTACAGTCCCATTCTTGGTCTTGCTCCCTGTGTAAATCTCTGGTTTGAAAACCTTGCAGCATTCAGGCATTTCAAGCTTGAGGGCTGAAATGTCACTTTTAAAGCAGGGTTAAAAAGGTCACACAGCTGCAAATAATAATAGCCCAATGAAATTCAGATTCTGACTGCAGCCCACTGCAAGAATAACACTGAAACAGGAAACAAGCCTACTAGATCTTTTTACCAGTAAAGCTAGTAGGAACTGATAAAATGTGTGTGTGTGTGTGTGTGTGTGTGTGTGAGAGTGATAGAGAGAGAGGGGGAGAGACACATAAAGAGACAGACACACAAAGAGAGACAGAGAAAGGCACACACAGAGAAATAGACAAAGAGACATAGAGTTTTAGAGAGAGAAGATACACAAAGACAGAGAGAGACACACACAGAAACATAGAAAGATACAAAACACACTCAAAAGAATTGATTTTCTCGGACTTAAATTTCAAGGGTGTTTGTTTTTCTATTTGAAGTTACAATATTCAGGCTTGAAATATAAAGATATATTTGAAATCCAAAGGATTTACTAATTTTGCAATTAGTTTCCATTAGCTATGTTTTCAAATAATGCCTCTTTGAATGGCCCTGTTTTACAGATGAGCAAATAAGTTAATGAAAGGTACACCATCCCTCCCAAAGAAAGAAAGTCTTAGACCCAAACTGAGTATATAATTCCCTTCCAACGGCTATCCATGTGTGGGGAGAACTTCTCTTCCTGCATCCTTGCTTTGAAAGTAGAAGCAGGTATCTTAGAATAAAATACATTTAGAGTGTGTTTTTGGTGAATGTGTCACATTATTATTGCGTGTGGCTCCTTACTCTTCTGATCAATACATTGAGAAACGTTTGCTTTTTTTCAGAATTGCAATGTGCAAATTGGCTATGCCCTTAACTAATTGAATTAATAAACGACCTTTGTTCCCAGACAGTAAGCAGGATTGCTCTGGAGTGTCACCCAGTGTGACTGACTCAAGATGTTCCTGTTTGTCAGCTGTCCTTGGCACTTTAGGAAGGACCAGTTTCCTCCTTTAAAACACTTTAGTGACCTCCACAAAGGAGCAAGGTCTATTTTATGTGAGTCCTGCCAAGAAGGCTCTTTTCACACTCATAGTAGGACAATAAATGCTGACGGATGTTAACATCACTATTAAAATTCAAGTCTGCCTTTCTGATCTATGATGCATTCATATCTAGGTTAACAATGTCAGAGATGATGGGGACATATCAATATTACTGTTAGTGTTCATTGATACTTAAAATTTCAGTTTGTAGCTTTAATGTTCTCATAACTTTCAGTATTTATAAGAGCACCTGCCAGGCTTTCAGATCAGAACAGCCCTTTTAGTGGCTTACTACTCCAAATCCCACATCACTGTATGAATCTATTTGCTGTGATTGGGGGAAACCTGAGCAATTCCAGTAAGATGGGAGTTTGATGTTGACTAGGGATCAGTGATGGATTCCTGTGATTCAGCCTGGGAAGCATCACTCTTGGCTGAGTACAGCAAACCAGATGAGATCGATTTTTACCCTTAAATTTAAAATAGATACTTACAGTATATGGTGCAGACTATCCAAGGTTTTAGTAGCATTTGCTTTTCATAGTGTTTTCCTTTCGTGAAATAGTATTAATAATTCCAAGTATATCCCTAAATGGCTGGCAAAGCATTTGAATGGATTGCATCAGCCATTGTGGACGATTTCCCATTTTAGACCAGGAATTCATGGGGTCAAACACTGAACAATGAAAGAGATTCTTGCTCATTGCTAGGCCAGAGGAATCCAGTGACAATTGAGGGTTTGAATTGTAAATCAAGCCTGTCATCTCCTTGTCAACTATGAAAACCCTCAACTCACTTTATGTACTATTAGGGTTTGTTATTAGGGTTCTTTGTTGTTTTCCAAAAATTTTAAGGGGGATTAGACTCATGAGGCATTTGTTCTAATTGAGCGTTGAATCTGAATTTGGGAAAAGAAGAATAAAAATGAGTACTATTTAGAAAGTATTAAATGAGGAGACAGCATCTGCCACAATTATGACTGTGTCTAACCCAAATTATAGGATCACTCAGTGTTTTTCAAAGGATGCTGCATGGGGGTCATATGTGGCCCACACATAGTTAATAGACTGGACTTTAGTGGTGTCAATGTCTATGGCAATATTAACAGACAATTTATAAGGAATTAATACATTTACACATGAAATTTAATGAAAACTAGCTTCACCTCATTGTTTCTACCAAAAGCAATTTTGACTTTTTTACATTAAATCTGGGGAGATTTCTTTTCTGGCCATAACTGGAAACAGGTGGAGTGAGTAGCCCACACAAACTCTTGCCTCACTGAAAACTTGATTCTGCACAAAAAAGTTTGAAAACCACTGCCTCAGGAGCAGAGAACAGGCAAGCTGTTTGGGGCAGTTTATTGTGATGATTCAGGATCATTATCCATTCCACAAATATTTATTGAACGCCTACTATGTAAGCTCTCCGCAGTGGAGCCCGGGGTATGGTGGTTGCCAAGCAAAACTTGGTTCATTAAAAAATGCCAGCCAGTAAAACAACCGAATGGGAAACGAGAGGAGGAGCATGACTTCTGAGGACCAAGTGTAGAAGAACAACCCGGCTAAAATCCTGTCTGAGCAATTTGCCCCCACTTGATGGATGATAAAAGAATCTGCAGGGCTTTAGTGGGAGCCTATTTGAGAGAATAATTATTACAATATGTGCTAGAAAAGAACCATAATAATACACCATAAAAATAAACCATGGCTCTTGACTAATACATTAGACCAGATCATACCAGTTGATAACAGTAATGAACCCTACTGGCAGAGTGATACCATTTAGGGAAACTATTGCAAACACCTACACAGAAAGGAATTAGCAAGGGAGTGCTGTTTGCCGAGGGCTAAATGAGGGAACTGCAGAGCTCAGACTATAGCGGTTGAGGTTCACACATTTACTTATACACACCCACTCACCTCAGACCTTGTTTAATCGCTTAAAACTTATTTTATTTTAGCAACTGCCATTTTACCTGAAGACTTGCATTCCAACATCATGTTGCCAAAACATATTTGGTCCATGGGATCCATAGCATGTAATAAATTGATGCAGATTTTTGTGTTTAAAAAGAAAATAATAAAATGACAATAATAACTCATAGAACCTATTGATGACTAAAGTCTAAACATTTTGAGGACAGACTCTGTATGTCTCAAAGTGTATCTCCAGAGTCTTGATTTCTTTTACTGACACATCTCAGTGGATGTCGAATTAGATCGATCACATTCCTCTAACCATTACATCCACATCACGAAGGCTCAATAAAACAGAACAGAGTAAAATCCATACGGTTGAACCTTGTTCTGCATCCAAGTAGCAGCATCATAGTATAATCCAAGGTATTTGCTGCAGCTCATATGCAAATTGTAGTTAATGATTAAGGTAATGCAGCCAATGTTGATATCAAACAGAATTGCTAAAGTCTTAGCATTATGGGTCTGAATTTATGAGAAAAGTCAGTATTTTGGTGGACCAGGATTTAGGGTGGTATTGTGATTATGGTAGAAAAATACTTTCTTCTCATACTTAAGTGCCTGGGCTTGGTCAATCTCTTTCTTCACGTTGGCTTATTAATGAATCTCTTTAAACCGTCAGCAGTAGCACTTCCAGTCTTGATCACTTCTGTTGCTTGGATATTAATCTAATTATTATCGTTAATTACTACTTTCAGATGTAGGCCATAAATGTGTGTATATGGAACTTTCCCATTTTGCTGTCATGGAATCTTAATGTTGCTTAGTAAGAGGGGCATTCTTTCCTTACATTAGCAACAACAGCTCTTAAGTGTATCCAAGAAAGACTCACCTTAGCCAAATAAGGGAATAATTTATATTTTATAATTTTATAAATAGAGAATATTTACTATTAACATGAGGTTCCAGTAATGCTTGTCTACAAAACCTCTCCCCACCTCCAAATGCACACACTTAGATGCACAAACCTTTTTCCGTAATTTGAAAATGTCTCATAGGGCCCATAACTGACTAATATGATGCAGGAATGAGGGAGTTGAAGATTGATATTCAAACACCTCTTGTCAAGGAAGGGACATCGAGGCAGGATGTAACTAAACGACCTGCCAATGGTGAATGAAGCAGACAAAGGCTGCAGAGACAGAGAAGTTCTAGGAAAGCAGTTTTAAAAATGTACTAGAAAAACAAGGTATATTTAATTAATAGATAACCCAATCACTCTGCTGTTTATTCTATCTTGGATCAAAATCATTTTCTCAGCTTTAAAATTACCCTTTATTTTGAGATGCAGAAGTTGCCAGTTTTTGTAATGGGGAGGAGGGAGGCTCTGTGCTCGGTGACGGCCAAATCGAGCGAACAGTGAGACCTGAGGGGTTATGGCACCTGCTCATGGCTTTCTCAGACAACGGCAGGCAGAAAGATCCCAAAGATGGTTGTGGGGTTTTTTTTTTCTTCTTTTAAAGACAATACAGTAAAAGAGTTGGAACAATATGCAGAACACAGGAAAGGTGTAAAATACAGCTAATCACCATATTGGCGAGTGGCCAGTGGGAAGTCATTCCAAATGGGAATCACTCTGGGAAGTGGTAGGAGGAGGAGGAATGGCGGTTTGAAGAGGTTTTACATGTTTTGATTTATTTTGTTTTTTAATATCTCACTGACAGTGCTAAGGCAAGTCTTTTCACTTTGTGCTTCAGAAAAGTGAAAGTATGCATATATTTTCCTAAAGAATGTATGTCAGAAACATTAGTGTTTGGGGGGAAACCTGTAATGATATACAAAGTACTGTAGAGTTGGTTTTGGTTGCAAGATAAAGCTTCCTTCAGGCAGAGGTGACTATTCCATGACTCCAAGCAGAGTGCCCTCGTCAGGGGCAGAGGTGACTCTGGAGTCCTTTTGGAATCACCTACAAGTAGCATTTTAAAGAAGCAAATTGTTTCCTGTGCTTAGAGTAAAAGCAGTAGGTTTTAATTCAGTAGTAAAGCCATGTATCATTAGCAGCACATGTAACTTATATAAACTCACCTCTAAAATTGTCAAGAAAAAGAGTATGATTTAGAAAATGAATTAAATTATGCAATTTAAATTTGTATAGTACTTCCTATGATTTGTTTTTTTTAAAATTATGTTACTGTGTGGATTGGTAGCCACAAAACCGTGTATACCATACTTATATTGGCTTTGGGGAGTATTTGCAAAGGTATTTTGACTATACTCAATTTTTGCCTAATGAATACACCTTAAAACTGAACTGCTACGTAAGAAAAGACTACAGTATAATTTAACATAAGTTTGATTTTAATATAAGATTAAAACTACTTTATTCTAGATAATATATCAGGTATATTCTGGCTAATTTACCTAGATCAGAGGGGCAGCAGTCTTAATCTAATATGAATTTCAAATCAGCTTATAAAACGAATTTAATAAAATATCCAAGGTAATGTTCTTTGCATTTTTTGATTTCTATTTATTCCCATATAACTTGGATGATTTTTGTTGAGGCATCTTTGAATGTCTGGTAGGAAAGGGAATTTAAGAGCATGGTTCACCACCAGAATCCTTTGGTAAACTGATTCCAGGGCTACTTTTGTGTCCCTTGGTGATGCTGAAGCTTGCTGGGCTAATCATGGGTGTATAATTTGATGTGTTGCTGAAGGTTGGCCGTCACCCTGATGATTACCCAGGGACTTTCCCCACTTTCACTGCACTAAGCTTTCAGTGGGACTGAAGAAGGGTTAGTGTGCACTTTGCTTCGGAATCCTCCTGTGCAGGTGCGATTTTACCTGGTAATAACACTCACCGGGTGGCTTTCCGCAAGGCAGGATTTCTGCTGTGAAAGCTCTGTGGCATTTTTCTTCAAAGTCAAGTCAATATACGCTCAAGAAAGCACAATAGGAACCCAGCGTGGGGGAGCCTAGTGAACTTTCGCCAAGCAGGACCTGTGTTCATTCATGTTAATGTTTTGCTCGTCTCCTTTGGGAGTTGGCATAGAAAGGGGCCTCCGAGCGATTGCCTTTCTGATGTTGCTTGGGTGGAAGCAGGAGATATTCATGGATTTCTGTTTTCCTTCCTCCCTCTCCCTCTGATCCTTCAGATTTATGAGGAATCCAAGATGAATTTGGAGCAGGAGAGGCCGTTTGTCTGCAGTGCCCCAGGCTGCTCCCAGGTGAGTGTGCGGATCCTCCGTGCTCTGGCATGCAGCAAATGCACCCACTTCCCATGGGGAAGCAGCTCTCACCTGGCAGCCACGCCTGCCCTGGGCTCTTCTTCCCTGCCAAGATACTATCAAAATCCGTCACCATCATTATCATGATCAGCACCATCTTCGTGATTATCACATTCCCCTTTGAATAGTTGTAATTACTTTGCTCACAGCCCCTGAAATATAGCAGCGTTGGACGTGTCCACCCATAACTTCCCCCTGGAAGCAAACCAGATGCATCCTGCCCACCAGCTGTGCAAGGCTGTCATTTCAGAAAGGGGGAAGGAGGGTGCTTACTTTTACAATAGCCACTTGAATACTGGCTGGACCTTTGGATTACTGGTAAAATAGCTCACCGTCATAGATTCGGTTTTATTTTGTTTTTCCCTAGGAGTAACAAAACAACTCCCTATAACTCTTCTTGCACCTACAATTTTCCCCTGTGTCTAAACCTTAAGAGAAGTTGTCCTGCTGCAATGGACTGAATCTCTTTTAGTGTCTGATGGCTCCCATCAAGTGGAATTAGAATGGGGGTTAGACAGATACTACCTGTAGAGTGTTTGGTATAGGGTCTGCACATAATAAGTGCTCAGTTAATATCCACTGTTGTTACTATAACTGCTGCTGCTACTACTACTACTATACTGGAACCTAACTGTTTGAAAGAAATTAGAAATGTTCATTGCCTAACATCAGGGCTTTGCATTTTACCTTTGGAACTGGACTGTGACTTTTTCTACTCTTGACTCCTTTGTGTATCTCCACGTTCCAGTCATTGGAAAATGACCACTTGTGGTTGCTCTCATGCCAAGATCTTCACTGTAATAGGATATAGAACAAGTTTAGATTCCAGAGCACAGGCATCTTTCCTGTGGGTAGCTACGCTCTTTCCCTAAGCTGCCCAGTAGTTTCAAGGGAATTGAGCTCTCCTGCCTGTTCACGTGGTAGAGTCGGCAGTACAGCGTGGAGCAATGCCTGGGAGTCAGATGAGAGCTGACACCCACTGGGGACTCTTCTTGTTCTATTTCCTCAGAGAGTTTGTGGAGGATTCTAGGAGCCTCCCAGAGGGAATAAGCCATAGAAATAGAAGACATTGTTGCTGGTTGGTACCAGTTTCCGACTGAGCAACTTGAGTCCTTTGCTAAGGTTCTGGAAGTTTCACCAGGGGCTTTTGTGTCAATCTTTATTTCCAACTTATAAATAAGAAAAGCAGTAGGGAAAATTATTTTGAAGCAAACTGGTTTGGAGGTCATTTTGAAGTAGGAAATGCTAGGAAAACATAGACAGGTTAGTAAGTAACTGGGGAAAATCCAGATAAATCAGGACTTCCTATTGTGAATGTAGAATATTGCCTAAGGTACACAGGTAACTAAATTAAAACTTAGTTCCTAAGGTAAAATGGATTCCCACCCAGTGTCTTTAAATAGAAGCCTCAATAGCCAAAGGGAATCACATACTTTGAGCAGTTTGCTTTGCTTTGGCTGTGAAAATGTGACACTAAGTTTTCTTCCATTCTTATCACTCAACATGTTTGGGAGCCACCTATGTGCCAGGCACTCTGATTGCCCTGGGGAAATAGCAGTGCACAAGACACATGAGCCTCACAGAGTCTAGGCGTCAAATCTGTAATCACATGATCAACTAATCAATTAGTTAGTCAATTGCATTTTTCCATAAAGAAGACCCTGGGCCACTTTGAAGAGTATAATGGGGGATTTACTTTATTTGGGGAGGTACCTGGCAGGCTCTTCTAAGGAAGGGGCATTTAAGGGACTGGGCTCCTCTGGACGCCCAGCAAAGGCAAGAGAGGATTCGGAGCCAGTGAGGATTCCCTGCAACCTCCAGGACTGTGCATGACAGCAGAATAGAGCAGTTCAAGGAAGGGGTCATTAGCCATATCTGACATTTAGGTAAGTCAGAGAGAAGAGAGCTGCACATAAGTCACTGGATTGAAGGACAGAATTTCCCAAGCTTGGCACCATTAATGTTTTGGGCTGGATAATTCTTTGTTGTAGGAGGCTGCCCTGTGCATTGTGGGACATTTAGCAGCATCCCCAGCTCCACCCACGAGATCCCCATAGCACTCCCCTGTTGTGACAACCAAAAATGTTGCCAGACATTGCCAAATGTCCCCTGGAGTGGGGTGAGGGGGGCAAAGTTGTCCCTGGTTGAGAATGACTGTCCTCTGGTTTGCAGAGGACTTTAGACTCACTTCCTTCTGGACCCCTTCTCTTTTGGGGTCACTTAACTTCTAATCGATGCTCTTCCATGCTTTTTAATGTATTGCTGGAAGCCATCTTTTCTCCTTTTGGCACCAGGCAGAGGATAAATAAATAAATACCACAGACGTGTGGTCACTGGTGTCAGACCTGTAGAGCTGGGATAGTCAGAGGACTGAGCGGAGGCTGTTGGGTTTGGCAGGTAGGTGCTTGCCGGCGACCTATGAGAGGGGAGCAGGGCGGAGGCCAGCTTGCAAGGGATTAATGAGCGAGTGGGTGGTGAGGAAGTGGAGGTGGCGAGCACAGAGGACTCTTTCAGGAGCACCAGGCAGTGACGGGAAGCGGAGTGATATAATGGTAGCCTGAGAAGGAAGCTGCTTTTTTAAAATTAAAGGATAGCCAAGCTGGATTTAGTCAAGGGCAAGAAACCAGTGAGAGGGAAGGAGTGAGCGTGCTGGTTTGCAGGGACAGTCCCCAGAAGACACAGGGTGGAGAGGATCCCGCAGAGGAGTGGGGACACTCATTCTTCTGAGAGAAGAGGGGATGGAAAGAGAGTCAATGATCTCACACACAAATTCTGAGGTGGAGGCGGTAATAAACACTGAAGGCGATCCATTTGGAATGACCTTGAACTTCTTGGCAAAGGAGCAGGTCATTTCTTTGAGAAGGCTGAGTGGACTGAGGAAAAGGTTAGACAGACATAGAAATTAGAATTTACAGTTCCTTGATTTTAAAGTACAATTCCAAGCTTCCTCCACTGCAAATTTAAATATAAAGATGCATCTAAAACTCGATGTCTCCATTTAGTGTAAAAAATGCATCTAAAACTCGATGTCTCCATTTTTTTCTTGACAAGCTATTATAAAAATATGTGCATCATTCAATTGGAGAGGTGTTAGAATTAAATGTTGCATCCACCCACGGGTGTCCTGGTGGAGTATTAGGAACTCACAGTCAAGTCAGTTGTTGAGATCATGGCATTGACTTTAGGGCCGTCCCATAGCCTGGGAAACTGCATGGAGAAGAAAGGATGGCTGGGAATTGGAAGGGGGAGGAGATGTGAATTATCAGTGCTTGCACTGCATTGGGGTGATGGAAAGATTTTTTTTCCCCTTTTTCTGTCATTGGAAAGAAACTTTGCTCAATTAGGAATGGCCTATAATACCTGGGAGACGTTTTTGGTGTTGTTACAGCTCCTAAGACATTATCTTTGTCTCAGGAGTAACGAGAAAAACAAGCTTCTCTTGCTCTTTTCTAATCTCACAGACCTCAACATTAATGTCACTCTTCCTTTGCTCTCTGGATTAGCCATGTTCTGAGGTTCCAGTGGCCTCTCTCAGCTCTATATCTGTTGCAGACTGTACATTTTGATTATTTATAATTTGCTATTATTTTCTTACCTAATTTTTATTTTAAAAAGTCACAGATGTCTCTGTGATTCGTATATTGTCTTGTTTGGAGGGTAATTATAGTTAATATGGAAGTATTATGGAAATTATTATTATTTAAGAACTATTCTGGTTAATATCCTACTTTAGGCTATTATTGTATGGAGTAAAAAATGGCTTTTAGATAAGAAATGAAGGCTACTACCATGTTATATACATGCCCCCCAAAATTATAATAAGGCTTTTGACAGACTAGGACATTTAACCATTGTCTTTAAGTCACACATGGTAGAGTCACATAGTGGGTGCAGTCATTGAACAATGTCATAGAAGACCAAGAGAATAGATGAACCAGCAGCAAAAAAACACTTCATATAAAATAAACTTCTATGTATTCAGAAATCTGGCATAATTACCATGCTTTTCGAATTCTGTGCTCTTCAATTTATATTATATAAATGACAAGTAAATAAGTAATATTTATACAAAGAACTACCTTTGGAATATTCCATACAGTTCAGCCCAGTGAATTTCCTTGTTCTCCCTAACACAAATCTAAACTATTTGCAGAGAAGATTTCTACCATAGTATAAAAAGTTATTTGAATTTTGTACTGACTGTCCTTAAAACAGTAGGAGACTCTGAAAGATCTTCTAAATTGTCAAAGATTTGGAAATGTTCAGCAGAATTTATCGTCCTTTATTTTCATTTGACTTTGATAAAGCAGATACTCTGTTCAGTTCAGTTATTACAAACATACTGGTCTGAGTCAGGATAGGATCTGCTACAATAACAAATTACTCCAAAGCTTCAATGGCTTAAAACAACAAAGGCTTATTTCTGTTACCCAAGAATACATTTCTATTGTAGTTGGGCAGGAAGTTCTTCATAATCCTTTAGCATTCAGAAATACTCCTCATAATCCTTCAGAGATTTAGGATGATTGAGTGGCCACTATTTCCAATATTGTGAGTTACCACTAAAAGGATGGGGAAGGGGGAACACTAGAGGGTCTTACACCAGGAATTGGATGCTCACCACTGAGTGACAATAAATCCATTCATTAATTCATTACTCAGTAGGCAGAGCTAGTCACATGACTTTACCCAACCACAAGAGGGCCAGAAAATTTAGTACTACCATGTGATCGGAAGACAGCAGAAAATATTTGACAACCATAATATCATTCCCTGAAAATTAAAAATAAAGTATTGGTTTACACTGTACAGAGTATAGAACATTAAAAATAACTTGTCCTATTACTGTGAAATCATATGTATAATTATAAAAATTGTCAAAAATCAGATAATGGGTAGGCAAGGTCTTCATAAACAGAAACATACTATACAAATTTCATGGTGTACACTTGTAGATATATATGTGAAATATTAACAATTAAGCGTGGCATATAGTCCTTTCCCAAAGTTTTACATGAATCAAAATTCTTTTCCTCTGCCAGACATTTCTCCTACTTTGGGTTAATCTATAGATAATATCTAGTGTATTTTTCATGCCTTAGACTTAATTTTACATTACTATGTAAAGAAGTAACTACTAAAGGAAAGTTCCAAGTGATTTTGCAAAATTCCAGTGCTACTCAGGTCTAAATTCACTTTCCTGTTTTTGACATGGTTTTCTTACATGTATAAGAAGAAATGGGAAATTTTTAACTTTGTCATGTTGCCATTATTGGTTATTCTTTGTGACCACAAATACACATTCCTTTAAACACTTTTATTTTTTTAAAGACGCTGCCTACCCTAGGTAGGTGTTAGGGCACAGCATATTTTTGGTGCATATGTTATTTTAGTACATTGTTCATTACCTCTTCCCATTTTATCCTTTAACTAAATACAAAGTTTAAAGTCTACCCTCAGAGCAAACCTCTAGTTCTCAAAGAAATATATAGCTTACTGATTAGTTAACCTAGTTGGCTGCATCCAGGGACTATCTAGGAAGTAGAGGCCTTTTAAAAAAGTTCCTGGGGATGGTGTAGGGTATCAGAGAACGACAGAAGGCAAAGATCTCCTACTTATTATGAGTACTCAGCCAGGTTTTTCTGTACTACGGTTAACTCTTTTTCTAAACAGTAATGGAAATTATGATGCATATATTGGGTGTTATTCAAAGGAGCATCCCAGCACATTTGCAAGCATAAAAAATCCTGTAACTCTACTTACTCATGCTTTCACACTTTTTCAGAACTGATTTTTTGTTTTGCCTCTCATCTTTGCAATGCTGAATAAATCGTTTTCTCTATGCTAGTAAATGGTGTTTTACAGAACTGAATGGCTCTTCTTCTCCCCTCCCTTTTTTTCTGTTTGTCTGACAGCGCTTCCCAACAGAGGATCATCTGATGATTCACAGGCACAAGCATGAGATGACTTTGAAGTTTCCCTCAATAAAAACAGACAATATGTTATCAGGTAAGGAGCCATCAGGTAAAGAAGGGAGATGCTTATTCTTCTTTTGGTGGGCTCATTCCCACTGGCTAATTCTGTGCCTTGAAAATACACATTTCTAAGGTATAGCAGACGTGTAATCAGCTAATGCTCAGCCAAATAATGAAAGAGCTACAACGTCTCATTTTCTGGAATGTGCAATATTTATTACTATGAAACATGGTTCCGTATACATTGTTTTAAAAATAACATACCTGTAGTCACTCAAACAGCAGATGTTAGTTGAGATCTATAATGCACACTGCACTGTTCTGATTGCCATGGGAAGTGTAAAGATGGATATGCCTCCTGTCTTAGGGGACATCACAATATAGTATGCACGTGAAAACTTGGCTAAAGTAAAGGATCACCCATAATATATATCAAATTAGTATTGTGAGGAAAAAGTGCTATGCAACTTTAGTAGAGGAAATTCTCTTTCTGGATTGAGATATCAGTGAAGGTGTCCTTAAGAAACAGTACCTGCCTCATAAGTGGAAGGTTAAATGAGATGATGCATGGAAACATAGCAAGTGCTCTGAAAATGTGAACAGAAATTAATAGCAATAATAATAAATCCATCAATTAATTGCCATTCCTTCCCATTTTGAGAGGTAGTACAAGAAATTAAAAAGAGTGTAGGGATAGGAGTGAGGAACTTGAACTCTAGCCCGGGCTCTGCCTTACCTGGTTGTGACCTTGTGCAAGTTGTGAGCCTTTTGGGGCCTCAGTTTCTTTTCCCATAAAATGGGAGTGATTGTATCTGCCCAACCTATTTTATGGGCTTATTGTGAAGAGTCAATGAAAAAATGTAGGATAAAATGTGTCATAAACCCTAGCAGGGTAATCAAATAATTTCTTGTTACACTTCTTACGCCAGAAATATTTCACCTGAGCTCTTGTCTCTCTGGAATCACGAAAGAGATACTGCACCTCCGAACATGTTTTAAATGATACCAGAAAAGAAACCAATTGCCCTGGCAGGCCTGGCTCATGTAATTTAGCATTTCTATGGCACTTTGATTTTGCAAATATTTTATTATCACTATTATTAGTATATCCTCTAAGAGTTTTGTCAGACGGGTGATTATGACACTTACGTTACTGATGGGAAGGGCACAAGGCGACGCAGTGTCTTTCCCAGGCTCGCAAGCCAGGGCAAAGATGAGGGCCCTTGATCCTGAGATCCTCACCCACCGACCTGCACATGGCTACTGCATCGTCAGTTTATATACACCATCAAATGTTCCCGGTGTCAGAGCCGTCCACGAACTTCACAACTGTGCCAGTGACTTGTTGATAGTGCGGACGTGCCGTGGTTTCGAAGACTCTTGAGTTCAAAGGCAGCCTCTGCTCCTCTCCGCCTACCACCCGCCACCTCTCTCAGCCTGTTTGTTTTTTTTAGAACAAGCTGGCTCTTTAGAAACTGTTTTGTCATTCCTTAAGTCTGCAAACAGAGATGCAGAAACTCAGATTTGTAAGAATTCTAAAAGCCTGGAAGGATTAGGAAGGATGGCTTGTTCTTTTATGTTCTATAGATGGAGTCACACATATATAGCTTTATGGTTCAAGAGTAAATGTAGGTATACAAGCAGCAAGGCTGGAGACTTTGCAATTCCCAATATCTAAATCCATAAGTTCTTTCTTTATTTTTCCCCAATTGGATCTCTAAAATAGGCTGCCTGGTAAGTACCAGCACAGTGTCTCTCAGGCAGGCTGCTAGGATGGCCCTAAGGAGCCCTTTGTGAAGGTCTGAGGAAAAACAACTGAAGATGTGTGAACACCGAGGTGAAGCGTTTTCTTCTGTGTATTGCCTAAGACAGGTCTTTTTTTTTTATTAATCTCTTGTAGCTTTGCAGTTGTTCTTACCAGATCCTTATTAGTTTGAGGTTGTTCCTGCCCATCATAGGCAGTGTCAGGTGGAAAATCATTGGGAGAAAAGTAACTCTAATTTTTATGTCACGTTTGGAATGAGAAAATGAAGGGAGAAATAAACATGAGGAAACACAGCATGAATACTACATTGACATATTTTCTTTTGCTTTCTCATGTTTTGTGATGAAGTTGGTATGAGATCATTTAACACTGCCAATGAAATGAAGTGCTCACTTTTAAAACTTGCTACTCACTTTGCATGTTTGTAGGGTCATAGAATTTTCTCATTGGAAGGGAGTGTGGAGCTCTCCAGCCCAACCCCATTTCTTTGCACTTAGGAAACTATGTGTAATATATACCAACATCATCCACATTGCATAGGCTATCTATTGGGGTGTTTTCTCCCCAGGAAATACTACAGTGTTTACTTTTCTCAAGCCTCATTTTCCATAACAATAGTTTAAGCAAATTAGATTGTGATCACACATATGCCTGAAGATTTACTTGTTTATGGCTTGATTTATCAAAAGCTTCAGAACCTACTTTTATTAAAAATATGTTCATAGGTCAAATTAGTCTATAATTATATTTTGTCATACTGTCCATGATAAGCTTTAGTATCTTGACAGCTAGAGAGTTATTCCCTCTTTTATTATATGTGTTTATGTGATATTAGAATACTTTGTTCCTTGAAAGATTGGTAGAACTCACATTAAAGCCTCCTGGCCCTGAAAAACAAAAATATGTTCATTAAAATTTGATTTACCTTAAGCCTGCTTTGTGGCCTATCATGAAGATGAATGATTTTATATGACTTGAAATACAGTAACCATTAGAATAAAAATTTCATCAATCAAAGCTTAAATCAACAAACATCAGGGCAAAAATCTTCAAATTTCTCTTAGACCATTTTTTTTCCAAGTAATATTCAATTACACAAAATTTCATTTCAGATGATTTGGGGCTTGACATATATTAGGAAGATAAAGTATGATAGGTATTTACATGACAAATTTCAGAAAAATCTGGTTAACCTTTATTTTGGAAAATCACTTCATCCTTAATTAGTTATAAATATTGTAATTAGAGAAGGTATTAAGATGTTACAGATATACCCTTCAATAAGTTCCAAAGGGTTGAAAGATCTGAAATAATTTCATAGCTTTGCTCAAGGTCCATTTCATTTAGGCTAGAGTTTTACTACTAAAAAAATGATTATAAGTGATTTTTGACATGCCACAAGGTGCCATGATGTTTTGTTAAGATGAGTCCAATCATCTGGACAGATAGTAAACATAAACCCCTTATTCCAAAGGTACAGGGTAGGGACACAAATGGGGAGGACAGTGTTGGGTTCTGAGGGAAAAGACTTGCACAACCCTTCCCACCTGGGTCCTTCCATCCTTGTTTGTTCCATGTACTTCCACACACAGCTTTCGAAATTACCAGCTATTATATGACACAATCTGTTCAGTTTGAAAATCATGCTCAAATTTCAATACAGAGGTAAAGAGGATGGTGTTTGGGTCTATTTTAATGGAACTATGGTAAGGCACCCAGGAATTCCCAAATCTTGCCCTGTTAAACATCCCCACCCTCACTTCTTTATAGGGTTCCCAGGTTCTGTATAGCAAAAAATCCAGAATGAGAATTAAAGTGAAACTTTATTTATAGCTGAACAAGCAAATAATATTCTGAATAAGAATTCTGATTAGAAAAAAACAAAAAACACCTCAATTGGAGCACACAACTTTTTCTCCCTCTTTTCTCCTTCCCCACTATAAATCTTTGGACCAGCAAGTTCAGTCTTTCCTGTGGAGACAAAATGAGACAGGGCCATGCTCCAAGATAGGGCTGCGTGTGCATATGTGTCCACCCATGAGCTCACACACATGTGTGTGTGTGTGTATGTGTGTATGAGAGAGAGAGAGAGACCCTAGCAGATGATGGATGTTGCTACATGGAAGGGAAGATGAAGTTCAAGAGTATTGTGGACCTTTCCCATAGGGTAAAATCCAATTGACATCTCAGGTGGGAAGCCTGGGAGAGAGACACATGGAACCACGTGTCTTTTAAATGACTAGGAATCCTACCACCAGACATTATGGCCCAGCTAATTTTGCAAGCAACTGGTCTGTGCTTGGAGGGAAGTTAGGACAGGCACCAGTCGAGGTGTAGGAAGAGGGGCTGAAGTTGCCCCTCCACCACCATTTATTCATTCATTCAACAAACACTTACTGAGTGCCTACAAGGATCGTATTGTGCTAGTTGCTGGACATGTTGTACTGAACAAGACAGATGAGGCTCCTCTTCTCATGGAACATACTACTCTAGTGGGGTGTGGAGGAAGAGGGATAATAACAAAAAAAGCCCGAATAAGTAAACAAGAAAATATCAGTTAATGACAAGTGCTATGATGAAGATAAAACATGACAATGTGATAGCAAATGGCCAACAGGCCGCCTAAGGGTGGGTGGTCAGGAAAGGCCTCTGGGCACTATGGGCTCAGGGCTCCTTTCTCCCTGACTTCTGAATATGGTGGGACTGGGTGTGGTAAGACCACAAGACCAGATGTGCCACAGCTGGCCATATTTTGATTTCATGCACCAAAGACAGGCAAGAGAGACTGGCTTTCTCGTTCCATCTTCCTTATCAGATTCTCAGCACTCACCGTCTAATAGGGAACATCTGGCACAAATAACAAGATAGTCCTTCAGAACCCAACTGTGTCCCTGGATTAGGTCTAGAACCAGAGTCCGTCTCTAATTCCAGCCTCTAAACCTAATTCTCACCACGGAGAAAGAAAGATTGTGATTCGTGAAGTAGAATGTTTGTTCCCAAGAGGCTAATCATGATCAAACGATCACAGAACCTAAATCCATTGCTCATGGCCCTTTGCTGGAAACTCTGCTCAGTAATCCATGGGCATTTTAAGGGAGAAGCCAGAGAGAAGATGGCATATCTCACTCCAAATTCTTTTTAGAATGAGTTGGGATATATTTTTTAAAAACTGAATAAATAAATAAGTAAATCAATTTCCCCCTACCCCACACACTCACACACGGCCCACACTTACCTATTCGTCTTTGCAATTTCATTGATAATAAAAGTATATGGTAACTTCCCACTATGTAATTTAATTGGATCTTTATGGAGCAGAGGGTGGTGGAGATGGCTCGCACCAGAGGACAGTGTGGCAATAATACCGTTTCCCATTCTTGCCTGCCCAGTGCCCGCCACTGTGCCCTGTGCTTTCATACATTAGGTCAATTAATCCTTGCCACTTTTTTTTTCATATGAGGAAACAAGATCAAGAGGATAAGTAGTTTGCCCAAAGTCCCTATCTGTCTATAATTTTCTTACCATACACCTGGATTTGGCAAGCTACACATACTAAGAACACCTTTTGGTCTTAGATTTATATTTGGATATAAATCTATGAACTGCTTTTTCATTTATTATTGGCTTATCTCTTCAATAGTTATCAAATGGAGAAAATAGTCAAAAGTTGTTAGAAGGAGATTCTTCTAACATATTAGCATTGCAAGGAGCAAAGAGTTGTGTTTTAAAATCAGATTATCTCATCCATTGTGACAAATAGAATGTAAGTAGCTATTGGCATTTATAGGAGTCGTCACTCTCCCATTCATGTTTCTAATTAACAGCTGGCCAGGCGAAATGGAAGATGGAATAATTCCCCTGAATACCTCAGAGCACTTGCTCTGCAGTATTCTTTTACATATGAAAAACTTGCAATCTTTATTCCGCCTGGAAACCAGTCCCTTTTGACGAAGAGTGTAGGGGAATTCAGGCAATTAGGGACTAAGTTGTATCATTAAGCTTTGGCTTCCGATATTCAGGGCAGTTTTTGGTAATAAAATCACCCTTCTTCCCTAGTTCACTTGTCCAGCAGAGACTTGGTCTCACCATGTTAAGAACCCTTCTTACTAGCTTAGCCTTGCTCAAACAAATTGAAATTGTGGCTTGATTGCTGTTGGAACACTTGGGGTAGCCTACAGTTGATCCACTTGATCGCGAGTAGGAGTTGAGTATTTACTTGTTTAATTTAAATCTAAATATATGTCATCTGGAGCTTGCTGGGTATGTGTCATAAGAGATCCCCTTGTCAGAGCATTTCCTAATTGGCACTCGTGAGGGCATCTCGCCCTCCAGTTCTCTATCTAGGCGATAAATGGATTCTAGCATATGGTTCAAGAGTGTGAGAGTGTGTCCCATCTCTACACTGACCTGAATCATCCCAGCCAGGATGGTTCTTAAGTATTTCACAGCTACTGTCTAAAAACCATATTTGCCTTGGTTCGTCCTGTGGTAACACTGCCTCTTGGGACGGACGCAGGGAAACAGCAACGTCAGTGTTACCGCGAAGGCCCTATTGCTCCTATTGTATATTCACAGTCAATAAAAGGAACATTTATTGCAAAGGAGCTTGTCTGAAATTCCATGGAATTCTGTGAGTCGTTACAGATTACTGCTCTTATAAAAGATTATGTATTTTAAAATTCTAAATTTTCTTAACTAGGGCCTTGTTAAAATTCAGATAGGGACTAAAAATATTTTAAAGAAAGCATTTGCTGAAAAATTTACGGGGTAAATATAATTATAAAAAGAATATGAAAATTACCAGAGAAAAATGCCTGTTTTGAGAACCCTAACTCTTACTAAAATAGATACACTAATTCCAATAATTTTCTCCATTGATTTGAATGACCTCTTAAGGAATTCCATTAAGCCATATTTTTAGGGTTGGAGCTGTGTCATGCAAATAATAGAAATGCATTTCCTTTTTTAAAATACTCTATAATTAGAATGATCACTAATTCAAACTATTATAATTAGTCTGAATTAGTGAGGCTTTTATAGCATTTCTAGCCACTATCAATTTCATACCACATGCTGTAAAGTTATTTTACATAGTCCTTTAGTGATACTGTAGTTGAGAATATCAGACCAATAGGAAAGAAAATTTTGCTTAGGAAGTTAACACTCTTCTTTGGTATAGGATGAGCGTCTCTGTTTTTCCTTTATTTTTTTTAATTGATGACTTGTAGCTTTGCCTTTTTTACCACTGAGGAAAAAGAAACATAGACAAACATATAACTCAAATGTAGCTCTGAAACTGAATAAGGTAGCAACCTATTATTAAATGTAGAGCAGACTAAACACTTTTTAAAAGAAGAATTGGGTTTCAAAATTTAGCTTTGTGCTTGTCATTTGGTTTTATGTTGGAATAATTGTACTTACTGGAGCTGAAGCAGTCAATGCTAGGCAGACTATGAACTGACGGGAAACTTTGCAAGTTACTTTTTTTTTTAAAATAGTTTTAGCCAAATACTCATCGTCTGCCCATCTGATAATGTGGTTATATGATAGAATTTCCTATCATACAACTGATGGGTGAATTCCTAAATCATAAGGCCAAGTTGTTGGTATTCTTCTCGGTAGATACATGAGTTAGGTCTCAGCATGGCAGGTATGCTTTACCTAGCTATTTACAGAGGCAGTGATTCCATGAAAAGGCACTCCTTTTTTTCAGAAAACAGGCCCAGCAAAAGAACCAGCTACTGAAATATGACAAATGTTGCAAAGGAATTTTTATATCCCTTTTGTTGCCAATCCTTTTTGTTTGGTAAAGAAACCCTTGAGGACATGCGAGACAAGTAGAAGTGGGTAAGATTCCTACTGGCACTTGCCCCAGGTGTGTGGGTCTCCTGGGAACCTGGCATGCCATTTGTACCCTCTCTGCAAGAGAGTAACACACAGGTGTTTATGCAGAGCTAGTTCAGATTGACAAAAGGAATAACAACTAAAAACTTCAACTCAAAGTTTTTGAGTTGAAGTTCAAAGTAAAAGTTCAAACTCAAAGTTTATTTTTTTTAAGTTCAGTTTGAAATTTGGGGTTATCCCCTTCTTTCATTCAGATGGTCTTCACTGAAGTCAAAGCACTAAAAGAAAGGTGAGAGGAAGACCTTAAACAATCATCTCAGCTCTGATTTCTTCTTGAAAACCAGTTCCTGTAAGTCCTCAGAGTATCTCCTCTCACTACTGAATGAATACACCATAGATATTATCCTCTACAGAGCACCAGCCATTATTATTCAGGGTATAGAAATTGCTGGTGCCATAACTAACTGGTGTATGCTCTTGGCTCTAAACAAAGCATAATTTATAAGAATTTTAATTTATGGCCATGGGTATTACTCACTAACTCCAGGTCTAATTTCAGCAGGAATAGTTATTTGACAAGGTGTTCATGTGGCTGAGAAATTCTGCCTCTTTTATTTAAGCAGTTGATAGATTTAGCTGTCCCCTTTTTGAACATTTGCACATTTCCTGGCTTACTTGGAACTGGTACCATGTGAGATCAAAGACAATTGGAGACCCTGTATTACTTCTAATAAATGTTAAAACAAAATCTAAGCCCCATTTGCTGGTTCCTGTTGTAACTGGAAAGAATCGCTCATTCACCAAAAGAAAAATGAATTAAAAATTAGGGATAGCGTGCCTTATCTCTTCCAAATGTGCATATATAGGTATATACTTTGCTTTTCTTGAACTATATCATACAGCAAAGAAAATCACATTTGGTAACAACCCTGGAGCTTTCTTCTTGCCCTTCTGCTCTGGGGATGGAGGGAAGCAGCAGTCTTTGCTGCCCGTGGCTTCCCTGGCCTCTGAGCTTTTGTTTCCTTGTTGCTAAAGAGCTCTGTGACAATGGGCAGGGTCATTGCTATCCCTGTGCCATCCTGCAGCCTCCTGTGTTCATACATGTAGATGTGTGCTGCTATCTGGGAATAATTTTGTTTAGAACAGACGAAAAACATCTCTCAACTTTGGGGATTGGCTTCTTACATGCTAGGCTCAATTCAATTTCATAGACCATCTCATCTTAGAGTTCAGGATTCTTGTGGAGGCTGCTGGGATGACTATACTCTGTACCTTGAATCATGGCCCTCAGCTTCTAAATCACCAACCAAAAAACATAGAAGGATAAAAAGAAAATTGAAACCTGGCAAACTCAATTCCTGCTGATGACATGTGCTCTAATATTTTAATTCTCTTGTGTGATGTGTTTTTAAGTTTTTTAATAGTGAAAATGTTCCTGTAAGATAGTGGAGAGTTGGTAGGATTGTAATGCAGTTCTATTATATCAGGGATATAAATGATTCCAGGATATTTCAAAAGAACCAAGCGTTGTTAGGATTATCAATTGCCAATAAAATGATGTGATTCAATTTCCAAATTGGACCTGGGCAAGTCCCACTATTTTCAAATATATATTTCTGAGTTGTCAGAATTGCCTTTTGTGCACACAGCAGAGCCCTTTGGATCTGGCAGGGCCAAGCATGAGATTTAGACTGAAAAGTGACCATGTCTGAAGGTGAAAGAGGACTTAGTGATAAGGTGGTTACTAATTATATGACCTTGTGCAAAGAAGCTTATTTCTTCATTTCTAAAATAATATCTACCTTGCTTACTTCATAGAATCATGTGAGACCTAGGTTCTAGATCATGTGGGTGACAATGTTTGTCAGTTATAAAATCCTGCATAAATATTAATTTTGTCTTCTTTAAACACACAAAGTTATATGTATATATTGGATATATGGGTGTATATGTGTGTATCTTAATAAATTAATTAATGTGCTAGCAACAAAACCCAGTGTTTCACTATCTCTTACCTATAATGCCCAATTTCTGATCATCTGTGGTAGGCTGTCTGTGGACTGCAAAGAGAGCTCAGTAGCTTGGAGATCAGGCAACAGTGGGAAAAAATACAGATGGGGATTTTGCTACGTGGGAATCCAAATCAGCAGTCTGGATGCCGAAAGTCCCTTACCCATAGAGAATCCAGAGACATTGCCTCTGAAAATGGGGATACCAAGCCACTTTCTGCTTCATGTATATTAAGATATTCTTTGAATCTCAGTGGATAATTTAGTGATTTACTGAGATTAATTACTCTCTATATGACTTAGAAAAGTACATAAAATTCTAGTTTCTTATAGGAATTTATAAATAGAGTGCAGGAACGGCAAATTGTTTTCAACTTGAGGACACTCTTCAGTTGACGGGTCATGATGGCTTAGAGAGCTGTACAGGAAGAAATTGTGAGGCTGCGTGTAGGTCAGTGCCATGGTTAACCCAGCAGTGCCTACCACAGGCTTGGTGGGAATAACACAGTGTATCGTGGAAACAGCACTGAGGCCTTGGTTATAATCCTGATATTGCCACTGTCTAGTTGGCAGACCTTGAGCAAGACTGTCAATCACTCTGGGCCTCAGTTTTCCCTATGTGCAAAAAAATTAGCATGGTGGGGCTTCCGCCATGGTCCTTTTTGGTTCTTATGTCTTCTGAGAAAAAGCAGTTTACACAATTTTATTCATGTCACCAGAGAAGATGACATGTCCTTACTGACTGACCACAAAGGTGCGATTCTACCCCACTCACCTTCTAGGATCTTGTGAGATCTAGATTCTAGAAAATGCATGTGAAAATATTTTGTAAACTGCCAATGCTGCATAAATATAATATTAAGCCACAAATAATGCCTTCAGCTCCTCCAGTTTTCTAAACACTGAGCTCTCTAGAAAGTCAAGAATATGAAAGAAATTCTTTTCCTTTTAAAGAGCATTCTCAGAACATTCTTTTGGCTATAGCAAAGGAAAATGAAATTAATAATGACATTTTTAAAGGATGAAAGCTGAATGTGTTTGACTTGGAACCTTTTATCATATTTCTGTGATTCTCAGAATGAGAGATAGAATTTGTTAAATTTTCTTTCTCCATTAAGAAAAAGAAAATAACATGCCTGTTTATTTCTTTTCATTTGATATAAAAATTTACAAAATCTTTTTTATCTTCCAGCCTCCCTGAAGTCAGGCTTAACATTGGCTCAGAAGATTTTTGGGGGCCTGATTTTAGCTAAATCATTTTCTTTTTCAGTTTAAAAGAAAGAAAAGGACATTCTCCAGGTTACAATGTATATTCAAATGATTTAGACTCCAGAGAGGTGGAAGGCAAGATCTCCTGAAGTTGCCCAGAGAGAGCTTTGGCAAGCCCTCACGTACCCCTTCTGTCTACCATGTTCTTGCTTTGGAGTTTACAGTTTTATTTTCTTGCATATTGTCACGGTATTTAAAAGGCTGAGAGACTGTGAATGGCTAATAGGCATCTTGATTAATGGGGAGGGGAGAGGCTTTGTGAATGCAGCCTCTTGCTTGTCACTAACTTTTGAGGAACAGACCCATCTGTGATCACTTGGTCTGTGTTTGCAGATCAGACTCCGACCCCAACGAGATTCCTGAAGAACTGCGAGGAGGTGGGTCTCTTCAACGAGCTGGACTGCTCCCTGGAGCACGAGTTCAGGAAGGCTCAGGAGGAGGAGAGCAGCAAGCGGGTAGGTTTGTTGGGACGGACACCTCGACACGTGCCTCTCTATCGCCTGCTAGAAACTTCTACACGGAAACGAGGTAGCCCGGCGGAGAGTGTTGATGTGGTCTTGAGACAGTATTTTTTATCCATTTGTGAGTGTTTGTCTCATGTTCAAAAAAGATGATGATCCCCTATTGTGGTAGAGTACAAACCTAGATGAATAGTGGGCAAACTAGGTATCTGGAATATGAAATTCAATCAAGCAAAAAAAAAAAAAGTTACCTGATTCTTGAACTTGAGTCAGATAAGCTCGTGGACTTTGTCTTTACCAGTTGTTTCAGTTTGCTAAGTATGTAATAGCAAGCCTTCCGTGGGCAGCGAGTGCAGAAGACAGGAGCCAAAGAGAACAGGAAAGTAATGGGAGTGGGAGGAGAGGGGATTTCATGTGATTTTGGCCCAGGTTGTAACTGTCTGTTTTCGATAATCTTCCTGGTCATTCTCCTCCAAATTCATAATTACTTCCTGGTTATATTCCCTTGTCATATTACTGAACATCTGTTGTTGCTGAGACAAATAGGTTAACTATAAACGTGGATCATTTGTTCTTAAAAATGTAGGAAATTCACTTCATGGAACCCTTCAGAATACATTCAGTTTTTATCGTAGTGTTGCGCTGGAATTTTAAAACCACTTTACAAGATTAAGGAAAGGAGATGGGTCATAAGTAAACGTGAGAAGGAAGCATTTTAGTATTTTTTCCCTTGTTATGATGGAGCATTCTCGAATGCCCGCAATGTACTAAACAATAAATTAGACACAGTCTGTGAACTGAAACTTAACATGTAAAAGGTGATTGAAAGGGAAGGCCAGCTAGGTAGAAATGAATTCCGCTGTTCCAGCTGTTCCAGCCAGAGAAGAAATTTTCAAAGCCTCTGATATTTCTCTGAGTGTTTCAAAGGCTTTGAATACTCCTCTCTGAGAACTTATAATAATCCCCCCTACCAGATTTTTCATGTCACATTCTCATATCATAATGGTTAAGGGCTTGTATTCAGTCTGTGCTGCTTTAGGAAAAATCACAAAAATAGGTGACACTTACAAGATGGCCATACTGTCTCAATCCACTCATTTTATTTATTTGTAATTAATTTTTCATTTATACCTGACCCTCTCCCCCACTTCCCTGCCCAATGATAGGAAGTGTCCTTTTTCTTTTTTTAAACACTTATCTAGTAATTATTACCAGGCAAATAATAAAGTTGTGAGCACTTTAAAAAAAATAACACAATAAAAATAGAAGACATATATTCTATAGTTCATTGCAATAGTAGATTTAAAAAAACATGAAAATGGTGAGGGAGAGAAAGAAAGTCTGGCACGGTAAATTTCCTCTGGTTGAGCAATAACTTTAGTTCCTTTGGTAGATGTGTGTATGTAGAAGACTGTTTGAGGGATTAAGTTCATTCATTTCTTGAGATTGTCAAATATGGCTTCTTAGAATAAACTGAACTATAAAGGAAGAGGTGTACTTGGTCCCTACTGCCTTCATTTCTGATAGAATAGTTATAGTTTTCATTGAAGTGTATTCCCTTGATTTTCCTAAAGATGTTTCACCAAGAGCAGTTTCATGAAGGCCACGGTAGGGGTGTGGCTTTCGATAGTCTCCATGACATTATTCATGGTTTCCTATATGAAGCCCTGTGTGAGGAAATTCTTGCAGATCTGAATTCCAGGAAATGGTTTGCTTCCCCTGAGGAACCGAAATATTTTCTCCTTGTAGACTCGAGAGTCGCGTAACTGGTTCTGTTTCTCTTTTCGCTCTGACTGCTAGGTTAACACAAAGCCGAGTTCACTGCTAAACGTGGAGAACTTTTCAGAACACTGTGTCTAGACTAGACTTTCAGTTCTAGTTTGTATTTTCTCTGGTTCTGATTTTTAATTTAAAGAAAACATTTACATGATATACGTGGTTTATGAGTTGCTTTCGGTTTCTTCTGGGTTGAGAAAGAGTGTAGATAATGACATTTTAAAAATTAAAATTAATTAGGCAAGCGGTGTTAAGAAGAGGACGAGTGCAGCTGTGGAAATACGTGTTTTCTCCCTTTTTAGATGTTGCTCAGAGCCGTGTGATGATTTCATGATGCGTGTGTGGGTGGGGGGATCCCACAGCCAGCCTCTCCCATGGTTTGGGGCCAGCATCTCAGTTCACCACCGTCTCACGCTCCAGCCTCACTTGCACGCACTGGAAGCTGGACAGTAACATTCAGACTGTTGAGGCTTACTCTTCCTTTGCCTTGTGCAAACCAGAGGGGCCAAATTCAGCCAGAGTGAGCATCTTCTTGCGACTTAAAGCACAGTGACACATCCAGCAGCAAAATGGGCTGTGTTGGTGGCTTCCGCCCTGGCATCTGTTTGGAAGCCATGGGGCAGGGAAATGAGAAGCAAGAGTAATGCTTCCCAGTCCGACAATATACTTTCACCAGCGCCTTTGACCACATTTCCCACCTGTCAACATCCCTGGCATCCTGCCATCCCCCGCTCCTTCTTCATTCATTCTTTCCCTGCTTAAAAAGCAGGAACACAGGTCCTTATAGAACACATATCTTATCATTCCTGAGTGTTTTCTCCTTCTTTCTTTTTGTTCTACATTCAGATGATTGGTTCTTTTTAATTCTACATCTCCAGCTCTCATCTGATTTCTTTTCTTCTGAGTCTTTTAATAAAAGACTTGCTTTGGTCCCTTCTGTAAGTTTTAGTAAAGTAGAAGATGGATTAATTTATCTGAAGAATTTGGTCTAAAAAGGTTCTTGCTTGAACTTTCTAAGGATTTTATACAAAAATATGAGAAAGGCTGGGCTGGTTCTGCCCTCCACTTTAAATTTCTAGCTGCAGTTTGGTCTAGAAAATTCTGATAAAGAGCAAATAGAGAATTGATCCTTGCTTAGCCCATGTGGCTGTCCACTGGGAAAAATTCTGTTCTATAGACTCTATCTCTAATCCTGATATGCTTTCCCAAAAGCATCCCAATGTGCATACAGAATAAGGTCAAGCTGTAGTCAGATCATGTCCATTGGAAAAAAGGCCTCAATATCTGTATCGATATCATATGTAGCAGACAACACATTCCACAATTGCCTCAATTTTCCATGTTAATATAAGCTCATAGCCCCATAACTCTTTAATATGAGATTGTTTTCCCTCTTGGAATAGCATGTTGTCACTCACTAGCAGGAATCTAGCACAAATCTAGCACAAATCCACTAGCACAAATCTGAGCCTGCTGATGGCTTAGAAATCAGGCTAGTCCATACCCTGAAACATATGAGAAATTTTATTCATCATTTGTCATTCAAGAAGTATTTTCGAGTGCCTACCACATACCAGGCACTGTCTAAGGCATGGGTAAAAATACTACTGAATGAAGATGATAAAAAGCAAATAAACAAATAAGCACCCCTGCCTCCATGTAGCTTACTTAGTGGGCAAGACAAACAATAAACAAGTGAAAAACATGTATAACATGCCAGGTGGTGATAAGTGCTATGGAGAAAAAGGCAGCAAGGAAGGGGCACAGGGAGTGCTGGGGGCATCAGAGAGGCATCACTGGTGAGTGGACATGTGAGCAGAGACCTGGAGGAGCAGAAGGTCTGAACCAGGTGCATGTTGGGAGGAAGGGTGTTCCACAGTTGCAAAGGCCTGGGACTGGATGGCGCTCTGTGAGTCGGGGAAACTGCAAAGAGGCCAATTAGGTTGGAGGAAGGTGTGTAATAAGGCTAGAAAGCTGGGTGTGGGAGGGCAGATGGGAAGGGGGGCTTGTAGGCCGTTTGAAGGGCTTTGGCTTTTACTTTGAATGAGATGGGAAACTGTAGGACAGTTCTGAGCAGAGGAGTGATAGAATTTGACTTATGTCTTAGAAAGATCACTTAGGCTGCCGAGTTGAAGGCAAACCATGGAAGGGCAGTGGCTGAAAGAAAGAGACCAGTTGGGAGAGTATTGAAAGACTCTAGATTAAAGATGATAGCAGATTGGCCCAAGGTGGCGATGGAGAGGTAAAGAGATTCTGGATGTACCTTGAGTATAGAGCCAACAGGATTTGCTGATGGATTAGATCACAGGGTAACAGAAAGAGTAGAACCAAGGATGAAACCAGGGTTTTGGCCTGAGCAGCTGGAAGCATGGGGTTGCCTGAGGAAGGAGCAGGTTTGAGGGGAAAATTGAAGGTTTTTGTCTAGGGTATTTCCCTAGACTTGTTAAATGGAGATACTGGATCAGCAGATGGATATATAGGTCTGGAATTCAGAGGGAGATGCAGATTTGGGAATCATTGGCGTGGAGATGGTATTTAAGTGTGTGAGGCTGGGTGGATCACCTGAGCCAGGAGTGAACAGAGATGAAGCAGAGAGGTCTGAGCACGGAGCCGGGAAGAGTCTTCTAGAATTCTCCAAAACAGAGGATTCAGCTCCCCTCCATGGGCAGAGATGACAAGGAAGACCATGAGGCGTAAGGAAGGAAGTCAAGTGGGGACTCCAGCCCTAGCAGCAATGCTGAATGGACAGTCAGCATTGGAGTTTGCGTTCCAGGTTAGAGGAAAGCAACACAAAAAGGTTTTTAAAAAAGAAAAAGGAAGAAATAAAGAGGTAGGTGAATTTACCTTTTATGTTTAATTGCTTTAAAAAAAAAGAGATCAAATAATGCACATCTAGAAAGTGCAAGATAGCGTCATCACATAACAGCAGATGTGTGTGTGTGTGTGTGTGTGTGTGTAAGGAAGGACGGCAATTGAAGGACTAGCAATGAACTCCTTTGTCTTGCTGAGAGAAAGAAAACATTACAGCCTACCGTGGTTAGGACTCGAAGATGAAAAGCGCTGTATATAAGTGCTAAGTGTTACTCTCTCACAGGACCTAGGGCTGACTCATTACGCTGATGCAGCAATAGCAAATCAGGACATTTCCATGCTCTCGAATTCCTACCAAAATGATAAAAAGTGCAGTCTCTCCCCAGAGAGTATTGACTGTTTAACACATGGGAACAAGGGACAAGCTACAATCTTAAGATCTCGGGTCCCAGCTCAACAGGAGTCACAGAACAGAGCATGGCCGGGTCAGCCTCGGTTCTGAAAAGCAGGCTGTTCAATCTGATTAAATTCTGTACCTGGAAATCATGTTAGCCGATGCCACCGTGACTTGAGGTGAAAGGGTGCAGGGAGGGAGGCACTTTGCCTTCTCACGCTGTCGGTGCCCGTCAGCCACTAGCCAGCGTGGCCGCTGCCTGGGAAGGGGATGAGTGCGGCCGGATGGAACATAAAAGACACCAAGTTGAGCTAACTTGCAACAGCTGCATGTTTCCGGTTATGCTAACGTGTTGCTTCTGTGATATTTGTGTAAAACAATCCCTCCCTCCCCCAGAAGTCTGGAGAAACATAATATTCTGAAACCTAAACTTGGTTTTATCCAGGTTTTGAAAATGTCCTCGTGTTTGCTTAATCCTAGTAGATGAGACTTGCTTTTGATCTTTTCATTTTTTTTTTTAGCAGCATTACTGAAAGGAAGCACCCTTTGACAATGATATTGGAGATGACAATCTATTTCTTCTCCTACCCCAGTGATGGAAAACCCCAAGGCCTGTGTTATAAGGATTCATTTTGTCTTCCCATTTCAGCACACTACAAATGTAAATCACTTTTACCTTTCTCCTTCTAGGTTAAAATCATGCCCTCATCTTTGGTGGAATTTGATGCTGGAAGAGAATTTGGCTTGATCTTTGCAACCCACTGGGGGAATGACTAAACCAGTGGATGAACTGGAAGCTATTTCATGTGTTTTAGGTCACTGGGATTTAGGAGTAATAAGTACAATCTTAGCAGGGATTATTAAGAGTTGGTATCTACATCCACATATGTGAATGAATTAGGATGTGTTCTTAGGTTCCACCTCAACTTTAGAATGGAGTGGAAGTTTTTTTTTTTTTTTTTTTTAACTCATAGGGTTTCTTTTTGTGATTTGTTTTGTTTGGTGGAAAGTCAAGGTGTCCCCAAAGCAGGAAAATGCATAGTCTATTGTCTTGCAAAGAGTGAGAACTTAATATCACACATGTTTGATGTGGATTATGAGGGAAGCCCACAGCTTAGAGGAATACTGGCTGAGATGGGTACCAGGTATTTATTCATCATCTCTCTTGGAAAGTTTGTATATTTGGATAATTTGGGCTTTCATAGATGAGTCCTTACAACCTAACTTTCACAGTAAATAAAAAATATTTTACCTCTTGAGACTGAGGACTTAATTTCTAATGCTGAGTTATTTGGCAGCTGGTGGCTCTGTCTTTAGCTGCCAATTTTATAAGGCAAATTGACAGGGAGAGGTGGTCATGGCAGTAATTGCAGACAAATGTCGTCTAGCCTGTGGCAGGTTTTACTGTTCTCTGAGTTCAATATTAATTATTTAAATTATTTACCATAGATTTTTATTTATATTGCTATCACATGACATTTATTTTGGCAAGATAGAGATCTTTAGCTGATGTCTTCTTGAGAATTGGTCCAGAGCTTTCAGAGGCTAAAGTCTGAATTAGAAACGTTGTATGTTCATTTCATGCCTGTGATGGGCGAGGTACTAATGTTTCCACTTGAAGCTACAGAGTAGGAGAGGTTGGGGGAAGGATTGGACCCTATTTAATATATAACAAGATGATTTCCAGAGGGGAAACTGGACGCTAATTTTGAGAACCTCTATTTGTGTTGGAAATATTGCAGAATAAAATAGTATTTTCTCGCACCAGTATTTCCTGTTCAGTTGGGACTGGGTATGGTAATGATAAAAGTATATACACATTTCTGAAGCATATTCAGGTTCATATAGGACATTTTGAACATGTGATTAATGAAAGTTTGATTTTAGCTAACAAGGAATAATTAGGAGTGGTTATGCTATTAACAGTTTCCACATTTGAAATGCAGAGAAATAAAATATCAAGAGAAACAAAAGGAGCGATGCTTGGTGCTCACTAAGGAGGACCAGTGGGATGTGTGGCATGTCCCGGCTTTTCTCCTATCTCTTTACTCTCCCATCTCTGCTTCCTTGCCTTTTGGATGCATCTCCTCTCAGGTGGTTTCTGTTTACAACTGCTCTTCAGAAAACCCAGACATTCTCATATCTGAACAATCAACTGCACCCAGGCAACTCCTTTATCTGTACATCTAACCCTCACCTCAACCTAAGTATCAGTATCTAACCTCCAGCTGTTACTGATGTTCCCATTTGACTATACCATGGCCATTCCTAAGTCAACTTGCCCGAAACCATACTCAGGGTTTTCTCATACACACTCGCCACCACGCCTGAGTCCCTTGGCTCTGTCACAGGCATATTCCATCTACCCACTACAGGTCTTGGGGAAGAGTCCTCAGATCTTCCCTGTATTTTTCATTTCGTCTTTAGTCTGACCATCATTACTTCCTACTGGCGTATTGCTGCCAATTCCAAGAAAGTTATTTGACCTTTAACGTAACTTTAAAGAGACACTTAACAATCAGTCGTATTGTAAAATTGAATGCATTTTTTAAAAAGTGAAAACGAACTGAAATGTTTAAAAGTAAAAAAAAAAAATGTGTTCCTGAAGCTGTTTGCCTCTCATTTGTGGTTAAGCTAAAAGTTACTCCAAATATTATCATGGTTAAAAGTTCGAGAGGTTGGTTTAGAACGTCATGGGCATAAAAGGGGAATGCATTGCAAGTTTTATAAACGCAGCATCGTGCCATATGTTACTGCAGCCACATGTGGTCAGCCAGATCCTGGTTCTACAGCATTCTATGCAAGAAATGCATCTAAAAGGACTGAGGTGTGTGTGTGTGTGTGTGTGTGTGTGTGTGTGTGTGTATGTAGGGGGTGGCGGGGCACAAAAAAATGACAGGGTAAAGAAACCAAAATTAGCCAAAAATGCAGCGGAGCCCAGGGCTTGGCCGGCACTGCGGCTGGCTCAGACGCAGCCTGTGAGGCTGCTTGTTCGGTCTGCCCCTGCTTTCCCATCAGGCTGCCTTGCTGTAGCTGAAAATTAGTCCAATTGAATTATTTGGCTGGGATGATTCTCACTAAAACAATTACAAAGCTCAGCTTTAAGGACTGAGAAAAGGGCAACTTTTTCCCAGCAGGGGACTTTCTCCCCAGGGTGATCTTTCGGGTCCAGGTTGGGTTGGGATCTCAGCTTGTTTAAATCGCTTCTTACCTGTCCAGAGGCAGGCAAGCCAGGCTGGGATTTCAAGGTATTAACTCAAATGGAATCGCGCCATCGGATGGATACTCTCCTCCAAAGGAATCATTTTCCAGCTGTGAGTAATTCAAGACTTCTAATGCGCCAGACAGGCACACAGAGGCGGGGTGTGTACCTGGGCTCAGGAGGCCTGTGCATCTGCAGAGGAAGCTCACACTGTCCTTCACGAGGCCCTGCATTAATACTCCCAAAGGCATGCAGGAAAACAGATCTGTTTTGGGGGCCAGATTAAAACAAAATGACTAAAAGATGAAGCTTCCGTTCTGGGCAGAAAACAGCACTCACATTTTGAAAATTGGACCAAATGTGAGACTCAGTGAGCATCTGTGGCTAAGTCACTTACCTGGGCCCCTCGCAGAGATGTGAAAGAAACTGACATTGTAAAAAGAGAAAAGGAAAATAATATAATAGTTGCAAGAAACCGTCTCTGCCTCCATCATCTCATAAATCCAGGTGAACATTAAGTATGGTTAGCAGCAGGTATGGGAGTGATTTACTCTGGGAACTCTGCTGTAGCATTTGTGTGTTGTTAAGTTATTTCCATACTGAAAAGTCTGAGGCCAGGAACTGGGATTCCGAGCATTCCTCCCATCCATATTTCTAGCACGTTTGCTGTCAACTCAAACCCGGGGCATGATGACTGATTGTAGCAGCAGAGCCATGCAGGGACATTTTCCTTGTTCTTCACCCAATACCATCGAAGTCCAAAGACCTAGGAAAGTTTGTGAAATGGTGGAATTTTGCCCCCTGAATTACATGTATGTATACTCCTACACTTTTTGGAACTGGCTGTTCTGGTGAAGCAGAGGGGCTTACAAGTTGGTTGAGTTGGAGATGAGGCCAGGCTGTCTCCCTTGGGTAGCCAGGCACAGTGTGGCCTGCTTGCGTCTCCAGTGCGCAGTGGAATCTCTCTTGCAGGCTTCTCCAGATCATTCCTGGGTTTCCCTTTGTGCTTTGCTTTCTGGAATATTAAGGGCTATTGTTCAGTCTGTTAGAACCTGTGACTCTGTTCTATGTGACGAGTCCAGTTCTCTTGTTTGGCTCTTGCATGAAGAGGAACTCCAAAAGGACTTCACTCTCACCATATCCTCTAAGCATAAATTTTCTAATAAAACTCATTGGCTACCGGCAAGACAACACCACTATGTAAGATGACATTTTGGCCTTTGACTTGAAGGCAAATGTGAGCTATCTCATTTGGGAGTTTTGCAACTAGAAGGAGGGATGTCCCACGTGCAACCTTTCCTTTCATTGTCTGGCACTGCAGGGGTTGGCTCCCCAGGCCTCTCTGGGAAGTGAGGACTTCACATTTTGGATTTAGTGTGGCTCCAGCCAGAGGCGTCCTTGACATCTGAATTACGTGTGGAATACACCATCTGTTCTATGAAAACTTTGAAAGTTGATCACAGTGCTGACCAAATCCTGCCTGAGTCGGTGCCGGGCACAGCCTTTTTCTGTGGCTTTATGTTTGGGTGGGGGCTTATTTAGGCTCTGCAAACAGTCATTTCCCCAAAGAAAAAAAGCAGTCATGTTTTGTGTGAATGTTGGGCTGATTGACTACAGATGATTCGGCACTGGGCATTTTGAATCACGGCCGCTCTCAAAGAAGTTATCCCCTTCCTGACTTCTCCCGGTATGATTTGTTATGCACAGAGCTTAGAAACTTTCCCAGAGGATTTATGAATGTAAGGTTATTGCTGGATTTGTTGGCACGGTTGGCCCATGCATTCCTATCCATTGCTCTTTAACTAGAGCAACAGGGGCTTCGGGTAAGGAAGCCTGGGATGCTCGGTGCTCTAGAATGTGGGGTGCGTGTGAGCCCCACCCTCGTAGCCCACTTGGTTGGTTTCCAAATGGCTGGAAGGGAACAAGACGGTCCAGAATTCTGCAGCCCCTTTTGTAGCGTGATGTGCCAACGAGCTCTTTTCTTGCTGCTGAAAATGGCCTCCCAGCACGTCCTGGGCTATTTGCAAGAGCTCAGGTGTGGATTGTGGAGAAGTGTTGTGGTGTGTCGTCTGAATTCAGGACAAGGGCAAGAAATCAACTCCATTTCATCGTTCTCTAAGAGTCACACACGACTGTATTTTCTCTCCAGTAAAATGGACCTTTTAACAACCCTGATGCTATAAATATAGGCAGTTGGAATATATTGAAATCTGAAGAATAGAAATTAAAACTGCATCCTAGGTAGAGGGTGTTAGATTCACATGTCACTGCAGCATGTCACTGAGGATGTTCTTTCTGCTGTTGACTGTAAGAAGTGTCTAGAAAGAGGCCTTGGAACAGGAATTCAAAGTCCACATTCACAGAGACAGTAAAACAGCTATGACATCGCCACCTGAGGGGCGTCTGTTTCCTGCATATCAGGAGTAGAGGAATAACTCCTTGTTCCCGATCTCTGCTAGGTTTTTTCCCCTTTATTTGTATTATAATAATGCACACATACATGTGTATATATTTTAGGCAAAGTGGGCAATCCAAGCTTTGGGAATGATTTCTTGCCAATTTCTAGAAAGTTCTGGCAGGCATTCTGATCATTTATGAGAATTGCTTACAGTGTCCAATTCATCACCAGGCAACACCTGCTGCCCTCTGGTTATGAGATGGCACGACTGATTTGCCCATCACACCCATCAGCTGGGTGTGAACTTAGAGTTGATTTATCATTAATGGTGATGGATTTGCATGGATCCAAACACACATGGCCTCCCACGGACCTCTTTCTCACCAGAGGCACATATTGCAAGACAGCTGGCCAGAGCCAGGGCTGCAGTCTGTGATGGCGGGAGAGAGGAGCTACTTTGACCTCATTAATACAGTCCTTCTAACTGAGTGCAACAGTCACACACTACAACTGCCCAGCTGCTGCACTCCTGAGACAATGTACTGGCATATTTTGCAGGGAGAGTATCTGTTAATAACACTGATGGATATTTTCTCCTCTGAGAAATGGAAATGTTGTTTTCTCTTCTGAGATTTTACATTTTGGCCCTTCCTAAATTCTATTGCCTTTTCACAAAACCTTACGATGCCAAACAAGCACATCTAAATCATGCCATAGTGGTTTGTTGTTGTAAGAAAGCATTGATATCTCACATTTGTGCTTTACACCAAACTGAAAATGGATGTGTGGAGAAATGCCCAAGAAGCTCATATAGAAAGGGGGACAGAGGTGTCTCCGGTCTTTGCATCTGGGGTGGTGCTAGAAGGGAGAGTATGAATGGTGCTTTGGTGTATGCTAGGAATGGCTTGGATTACCCACTGAAATACTTTGTTTTGCTTCTTTGTGGGATTTATTTAGCTCCTCCTCCTAGATTACTGGCTTTTTTAAAGCAAGGGGTGAATAAGAGCCACGTTCCTTCAGTATGAACTAGTTGACTCAGGGCAATTTTTAAATATCAGTTTACAACTTGCTGTGTTCACACACTTTCCCTCAGTTCCTCCTCTTAATTTCCAAGTCATGGCCCTTGCTTCCTCATCCTCATGCTCAGGCCCCCTCCTCTCAGATTTGCCCCTGAGACCATGTGACATGTTAGCCAGGCAGGGGAATGGGGGTCCAAACGCAGATGCCTAATACTTGCATTCCCTTTTCCTATCCGTAGAAAAGAAGAAAGAGGCCCAGTCTGATTTTCAGAGTGGTCTCCACTTCCTACCACTCCCTGGCAGAGGGAACTTGCTCCTGGGGCCAAATCCCTTTCCCAGCAGCTGTTTGGTGATTCTGTGTCACTGGGCTGACTGTAAAATCAGGCATAGCCTTTTAATTACCTGTTCATATTTCAGCAGTGCCGTGCTCTGTGGCACGGAGGGGGAGGGATAAGCCTTCATTGTAATGGATTTTTAGTAAGACTATCTCTGAGATAAGAGTCCTAAATCTTGGCAGTCTCTTCAGAGCACACACTTTGTGACTGCACACCAATTCCCGGCTCCCCAGAGCTGCGTTGTAAATGGAGTGCAGCGTGCGGGGCTGGGTAATAAGATACCGCAGATACATTTTAGAGCAAGGTGCACTTTTGCTTTATTTATGAAGATAGACATGCTGGTTGAGGGCTTAATCACAGCTGATAAATCATTTTAAGAAAGCCTATTAGAACCATATGCTGATTTTTTGCATTAATATAGTGTGTCTGTTTCCAGTCTAATAAGACAGGGTTTTTTTTTTCTCATGTGTTCTGGGTCTCTCCAGTGTAGACTATTTATCTGTTTAAGTGGTATCACTTGTGTGGGAGCATTTATCTCTTTAAGCAGTACCATTAATAAAAGAAGGCGAAAGGAAACGGGGAAGGAAAACTGAGTGAAGGTGCCCATTGCACAGTGCCTGTGCGTGTGCGTGTGTGTGCATGAGTGTGTGTGTGCATGTGTGTGCATGTGTGTGTGTGTGCATGTGTGTGCGTGTGTGCATGAGTGTGTGTGTGCGTGTGTGTGCATGAGTGTGTGTGCATGTGTGTGCATGGGTGTGTGTGCGTGTGTGTGCGTGTTTATGGTATCACAAAGGAAAGAGTCAAAAAGCTGAGAACAGGAAACATCTCAATTAGAGTTTCGGAAGGCCATGGATTGGTCTTCACTTGGCATAAGGTAGTCATTTTGGCCCAGGTGGTTATAATAGTGTAGTAAAAGATTATCTGCAGTTGGAGTGGGGGTGTGCACTGACATTTTGGTTACCTCACTTCTCCCCAAGCTAGTGGAGGTCTGCCCCAAGAACAGGTCCCAAGGCTCTTTAATGAGAGCCATATTGGGGCTCCAAGTCTGAGCCAAGCTCTGTTTATCACTAATTGCAGGGGTGCCTTACAGATCTTTTCTATTATTTCCTGATTATACCCCTGCTCTTTTTATTATCTTGCCAAAATTCAAACAGTAATAATTGCATGATTTATTGTTTATTTATAACCCTTCTACTGCTTCAATCCCTGTATTTAATAGATTTTAAAACAGCAATAGGTTTTGCTAAATGACTGGATTTTTTCCCCCCTTCTATAGAGAAGTTATGTATTTGTGAATCTCACTTGGCATTCTTCAAAGCACTGCCATGGTACTTCTTCTCCAGAATGCTATGTCTCTGACCATAGACGTGAGGGCCGGTTTTTAGTGCACAGAGTTTGTGTGCCAGGAGAATGTTTTAGGAAAGGATATGAATTTATCCTTTAGGATTACGTCCAGGTTGAATTATATGATTCCTGAGTTTCTTTCCAACTCACAGTTTCCAAGAGAAAGATAAATGAAAAGCTCATTTGATACACATTTAGACATAGTGGGGAAATATGACACCAAATTATTAGAATTGAGGTTATAAACTAGTAATAATAAAATTCACTATCATTCACTGGACTCCTACTATTTGTCAGGCACTGTTCTAGAAGTTTTGTTTATATTATTCCATGATCATCACAAAAGCCCTCTAAGATAGACGTTTTTACCCCCATATACATAATAAGTTAAAGCTTAAGAGTTTAAATAATTTGCTCAAAGTCACAAAGCTAGGAAGTTGCAGAATCAGTATTTGTATATAAGACTGTCTGCTGGAAAACTCATGTTTCCCACTACTTCTGACCCCTTCCTTCCTTCCTTCCTTCCTTCCTTCCTTCCTTCCTTCCTTCCTTCCTTCCTTCCTTCCTTCTTTCTTTTTCATGTGTGCTTTACTATAATTTTGTTTTAAAAAAATGTCCAGTAGAATCCTTGCAAAACATAAAGCCATGCTTGACCTCCACAAATACATGAACACATCTTGACTGCAACCACTATATCCTGGTCTTTAAAAAGTCCCCCATTCCAAGTCACCACAAAGATCTGAAAAATGAAAAAAAAAAAAAAAGTCCTCCCTAAGCTTCTGTGGAGCTTCCAGTCTTACCTGAAGATTCTGTGGACAGTATGGATGGCCCTGAAACCTATGAATGACAGGTAGCTTGCTCTCCATAATGCATTTTCAATGCCACCAAAGGCATGTGATCTACCACGACTTCCCTGCTCACCAAAATGTGTTAACTCCAGTTCCAAACCAGAACCAGGAATGGGAACCATCTCATCCCTAGCGTGTGTGAGCGACATCTATTTGATGTGAGACATCTCCTTCCATGCCTGGACCTAGTGACTTCTGCCTTTCTGGAGTACATGACCGTTTGTTAAGTGAAGATGTATCTGGAGCTTATGTTAGAGTCTAGTAATGTCTGCTTGAATGCCTGCCTTGAGGAGAACATGCTTAGGAGAGCACAGCTCTGGGTCTCTCAGGGAATAGCCTTGGGATTCGGGATGTTGAGACACCACTAGTTTGGGGTGTCATAGGAGTTTTGGCACTAGGACAAAGATTAATTGTTGTGGTCAGTATTGTATGTTTAAATGTTGGGTCTTTAAAAGAACCTTTGCTATGCACGCTCCCTCTACCCCCAGCTTCCAACCCCTGGAAACATTTCCATTATGTCCTCCCCATTCAATAGAATAAATGTTTATTGAGGGCTTAATATGTCCCAGGTGCTGTGCGAGGTGGGCCAGGTGCCAAGGCTACATTCTAGTGGGGGAACTGCTAGTGATATGGGGGGAAGTGTGGCTTTCTTGATGGATCCTAAGCTCTTCTGGGATCGTGCGTACAGTAGAAATAGCAATGGCTGTGGCTCTTCAGTTTAGTATTTTTTATGATCTGACCTCAACTTAATTTTCCAGTTTTCTTTCCCATTTGTCTCCCATGCCTTTTTTGCTCCAGGAAAGTGGAATAAGCCACCTTACTCTAAAGCCTATCCGTGGCTTCACTGCCTTGCTGTGCTTGCACATATAGTTCCCCTCCTGCAAGGTCTTCTCCTTCGCCCAACCTTTGACCAAATCTAACCCATTCATGAAAGCCCATGTCACATGCCACCTCCATGAAACTTCTCTGTCCCCCCTCACTTGGTGCCATCTTGGCCTTCCCTGACTCCCATGATGCTTTCTCGGCACTTCTTATGGCACACCTAACTTCCTACCTTGTGTTTTGACATTTGCTGAATCTGCCGCCCAGGACTTATCACAGGGCTCTGCCTGTCCCCATCTGTCATTCTCAGCACCATTGCCTCACACATGGAAGAAGCTGCCTCTGAGATAAGACGTCTCTTAAGCAGTTGCAGTTTCCATTTTCTTTTCATGAAATTTGCTAATTTGTGAAGGAGCTGGGATTACTGAGGATGAAAAATACCCCATAACATAGTTATTGGTTAATAGCCATACTGGGTAAAGAATCTTAAATTGAAAACAAGAGGCTCTGAATTAGAGCAAAGTTTTTTATGTATCTGTTTTCCTTTTATTTATTTAATTTTTAAATTAATACATCATATTTGTACATATTAATGGGGTACATGTGATATATTGATACATGCATAGAATGTGTGATGATCAAGTCAGGAGAGTTAGGCTATCCATCACCTTGAACATTTATCGTTTCTTTGTTTTGGGAACATTTCAAATCTTCTAGCTATTATATTTTGAAATATATGATATATTGTTGTTAACTATAGTCACTCTACTGTGCTATTGAACACCAGAACTTATTCCTTCTATCTAATTGTATGTTCGCATCCATTAAACAACCTCTCTTCATCCCTGCGCGCCTTCCCAGCCTCTGGTAACTATCATCCTTCTCTTTATCTCCTTGAGATCAACTTTTTTACCTGCCGCATATGAGTAAGAACGTGCGATATTTGTCTTTTTGTGCCTGGCTTATTTCACTTAACATAATGACCTCAAGTTCCACCCATATTGCTGCAAATGACAGGGTTTCATTCTTTTTATGGTTAAATAGTATGCCATTGTATGTATATACCACATTTTCTTTATTTATCTGTGGACATTTAGGTTGATTCCATATCTTAGATATTGTGAATAATTTGGCAATAAACATGGGAGGCCTGGTATTCCATTATTATACTGATTTCGATTTCCTTTGGATAAATACCCATCAATGGGATTGCTAGATCTTAGGGTTTTTCTGTTTTAGTTTTTTGAGAAATTTTCGTACTATTTTCCATAATGGCTATTAATTTACATTCCCACCAACAGTGTATAAGAGTTCCATTTTCTTCACATCCTTGCCAGCCTTTGTTATTTTTTGTCTTTTGATAGTAGCCATTCTGATTGGGTGAGATGGTATCTCTTTGTGATTTTTATTTGCATTTCCCTGGTGATTATTGATGTTGAAAAAATTTTTTGTACACCTGTTGGCCATTTGTATGTCTTCTCATTGGGATACAATAACGTATCACTCGGGACACGGGCACTTATAATAAAGTGTGACAAATGTTTTGTGCCATAATATAAAAGAACTAAGCTATTGTGCATGTGTGTGTGTACGTGTGCATGGTAGGGATCAATAATAGATCTTGGTTAAGAAACCTAACATTATAAGCCTTAGTCTTCTTATCCATAAAATGGCAGTAATAATTACTTATCTCATACTACATTGTCAATGATAAATGAAACCTCATATATAAAGTACTGTAGCTTATATACAGTGGTTCTCAATAATTCTTATCCTTTTTCCCTTCACTGTACATATACCCAAGAATCAGCGGCTGCTGAAATTTCAGTGCCAAATCTGGGATGGGAAATTAGGCAAATACTCTATGCTCATAATTTTTCCTGGATTTTAGGTGGAAGTTGTGACTCAGAAATCCCTTTCATCACTGCAGTGGGCCCAGAGACTAAAACCTTCCAAAGGCTCTAGTCCAAACTCAGAGATGGGTTTAGCCTGTATGATCCATACCAAGCAGGAGATAATCTTTCTGTTGTTACAGGTGATTATTATATAAATCAAAAGTCTGAGGGCTTCCCCAAAGTTTCCCTTCACAACCCAGGTAATTCAGTTTACCTAATATTTATTTTTAGAAAGGTTTGGCAGATGTTAGTTAGGCCGACTTCCAGGCCAGAAAAAAATGTTCGAGGATAAATTGTTCAGAGCAATAGAAGTCCCCATGGGACAAATTGAAATGAAACCTTAACATCTTTAGCACACATTCCCCTATTCCTCAGTTACTTATCCTCAACACTGTTGATCCTGCTCATACCATCTCACTTGGCCATCTTTGGCATTTGAGTAACTTCCTGGAAAAACATGCTTCTTATGGTGTCTGGGTATTTAGGATTACCAGAGTTTTGGTTGCTGCAGAACTTTGCTGGGAAAGAAAAATAAACCCTTGCTTTTGGCAGATCTGCCATCAAAGCAGAGTTCATGGTTTAGGCAAGTTTGACCTGACTGGAAAAATCAGACCGTGAGGCCACATGGACTGGCCACGCTGAGAAGTTCCAAGGCCAGCTGTTCACAAAAGAGGTGCTAATCCTGGTCCTTCTGGGAGAAGGGGTCCAGGAGAGGATACTGGTCCATGCACAGCCCAAAGCAGCTTGGAGCAAAGCCCCTGAACCATACAGTTCATTCATTCTTGTTTTCTTTTATTGTTGTCACAAATGTTACAGACCCAGCGAGGCTCTTCATTCTGTACTCATGGTATTTAATTCATCCATCTTTTATTACTCCTGTGATAGCAGGTACATAACATCTGGACATGTACTCTACACCCCTTATCCAGAGTGAGAAAATCATGAAATATTAAATCAATGGTGGTCAACCGAATCTTGACTTTTCCACCATATATCAGAGGAGGGTAGCTCATCAGGGAATTAGAGCTGAGATATGACATATACCTTTGCCTTTTTTTGGTGAAAATCTGATTAGTTGCAGTGGGGCATGCCTAAATGGGTTTTTCTAACTTCCAGGAACTAGTTTGGGTCCATCACAATCACAATTTCTGTCACCCCTTCCTAAATGAAGGCTGAAAGACCAACTCTTTGCCCCAGTAAGAGCCTATCCTCTTGTTGTTCCTTTTGTTCCTGGAATTAAATGCCCAAAGGCCAGTGCCGTACAACAACTTCTATCTCAGTGCTTACCAGCATGCCTTTTTTGGTATACTACCCCTGAGAAATATGCCACATCAGAATTACAGTATCACCTGGAACCTTGCTAAAAATACTAATTCTGGAGCCCCACCCTAGACCCATCCAGTAAGTCTGGCATGTGGCAAGTTCCCAGGTGACACTGATGCTGCTGTTCTCAAAATCCCTTGTCAAATATGTTCACATTTTGTTTCATATTATCCCTTCAAGCCAGGATCCTATGGAACCTTCTTTGCACCACTGTAATGGAAAGAGCTTGAGATATTCAGACGTACTAGCTATGTGGCCTTACTTACCAAGTCACTTATCTGAGCCTCCATTTTTATCTACCTTGCAAAGTTATAGTGAGACTTAGGCATAATTACATGTAAAGGTCCAGCACATTGCCTTGCACATAGAATATACTTCCTAAATGGACAACATGTTTAGTTCAAGTCAGAGCTATGTTGACATTTGCTGCACCCATACTCTCTTGGAATGTACTGACACTTCAGGACACTCTGAAGATTTCTTGCAACTTGGAGTCCGTAACTTCTACCTGTCTGCAAGTGAGCAGGTCTTTCTGATACAGGCTCCGATTGTCACCTTGAGTGTTCTGTAATTGTCAAGGGGAATATTTCACGATGAGGAAAAACAGCCAGTGGGATAGTTTTCGAGGATGTTGTGACATCAGCAGTGCTCAGCATTTCAATTCTAAATTATATAAACGCAGTTTGTAAGCTTTAATGTGCTATAAAAATGATCACTTGTGATTATAACTGTTATTACCTTAAGTAACGTTTTAGGCTTTTAAAAAAAAAAGGCTTGCCATTTCAGAATAGGTGTGTTTCACTTTTGAAAGAAGAATATGCTATTTCTTTCCCTTTTTTGGCCATCCTCTGACCATTATTTCAGAGTCTCTTTAGGGGCCTCCACAACTTTAGGGATATTCTGACCCTGTTGCTTTAAGGCTGGACCTCAGAGAGGTGATAAGAAGGTAGACTGTCACATGATTTTGCAATAAGTCTCCAAAACCGAGGAAACACCCCAGTCCTTCTCAGGCAACAAACTTGGAGGTGGGGGCATGTGATTTACAAGGAAAAGCAACAGGCTTCTGGTCCTTCTACGGGAACAACTCTAAAGCCATGGTCTGGAGCACATAACTGGCTTCTGTCGCATATTCCTGTGGCGTGCTGGGTACATCTGGAGGTTCCAGGTGCCAGCTGCTCTCCTAGAAGGGGCTGGGCTCCAATCTTTCCACCCCAGAACATAAGGGAGAAGTCACCGACTATGGCGCTCAGCTGATGGACTGCTCAGGCAGTGCCCGATGCCCCGAAGGGGAGACTGGGGGCAGGAAGGACTTCCCTGCCTGGCTCCTACAGAGGATCCTGTTGGCAGGCCAAAAAGGGTGGACCAGGAAAGTAGGGAAGGAGTGAGGCAAGGGAAAGAAAATCACAGATGTCCCAAGTTTCCACAATTTTATCAAAAAATTTTCCATGACTCATCTTGTGACTTCTCCCCAAATTTAATATGATAAAACCGCTGGCCTAAGTATAATTAAAGTGCAATTACCCAAGAGTGAGAGGATGGTGCATTTCGTTCAACCCTTTCGTTCCCTTAAACACAACACAGTCCAAGGTGGGAGATAAAGAACAAAAACTGTCTCTCTCCCTTCTCCCCAATCCGATCCCCTTGCTCCATGGCCCTCTGAGAGGGGGAGCAAACCAGAAGGCGTTGCAGAATAGTTTCCTCTCACTCGAAAGTAGTGAAATCAAGCGAAAGCTGCACAGCGAGAGCTGGAGGACTGTCGCTTTTGGCTTGTTCGTTTGCTTCCTCAACCCAACTTCAAGATATGTTCAGCTTCAACACACTTCGCTTTGCCTTTCCGTATGTTCACCTGCCAGCAAAGTTTCTTTTCTGGTTGGGGTATTTGGGACACCTGATGATACCACTAGCTGCAGTTTACTGAGCACCTACTATGTGCCAGGTGTCTTACGAAACTATCTCTTATCCTCACGACAGCTCCAGGAGGCAGTTTTTTTTATCACCTACAATTTTACTGACAAGAAACACAACCCATAAATTCATTTATTTGTTCTTAGTCACCCAATGGCAGAGCAGGGATTTAAACTCAAGACCATCCAATTCCAAAGGTCTCCGCTGACGCTGGACGGAGCAGGGGTGACTGCGACAGGAATGAAAGCAGTTCAGACTTGCTGTGACTGCTTTTGAAGCCCTGCTGACTGTTTGTCACGGGCTCCCCGTCCAGCCGACATTGGTGTTCCTCCCCACGCCAGATAGGAAGCGTGGCGCTAGACCCGGCAGGTGCTGAAAGACGTGCAGCCGCGTGCGGCTCATGGAAGGGGACGCGGTTCTCGTTGCCGTGACCTGGGAAGGTGCCGCGGTCCAGCTGAACCTCAATCCAGCTGCTCAGGGGCGGCTCGGGCTGCTGTCCAGAGCCCACGAAGCCACAGCCAATGTCAAGGGCTCCTAATGTCCAAGCAGGAAACTGCGACTGAAAAGCTGAAAAAACATATGATCCCATAAAAAGCCGCCTCTGGGGAAACAAGTCATTAGTCAGCCTTATTTATTTATTTTTCCTTCTTGCTGCAAAGTTCAATACATATGAAGCAGCTGTGATTATCATATAAAAGGCTATGCAAAATTGCCCTCCCTGGACGCTGCAGAAGAAAACTTTACCCTGGCCCTCCGCCACCGTTAGCTTTGTTTGTGTTCCTCAGATTCCGAGTCCTTTGACCACGGTTGTGATGGCCCAAGTCAAAGCACAAGTGTGTCTCAAAATAAACAGCAGAGTTGAAACTCTCCAGAGTCCCCTCTCATCTCCACCCGCACGCCTGCCTTTTATCCTGTCCGAGGATGGAGGCTGGAGGCCGGGGACAGTGGTGGCCTCGTGAAGACAAGATCTTCTGCAGGAAAAATGTGCTTAATGAGCTTAGGAAAAAACCTTGTGGTCATGAAATGTAATAAAATTTCCTCTTTCTTGGGTGAGATCAGGAAACCTTGACTGTCATAATGTGAGTCTTTGCCAGTTTCACTTGGGAATGTGCTTTTTTTGAAGGTCAAATGGTTTTTTTTTTTTTTTTTTTTTTTTTTTTAGTGGGTGGCAGGAAGGAGGCACAATGTACTGTTTTGAGGAAAGCCCCGTGGTCATCCATGTATGCAGTGTGACCATACTTGCTTGTCCTGTAGAGTCTTTTAGTCTCTGGGTTTTTTTGTTTGTTTTTTGTTTTCTTGCCATCTGTATTGTAATAGTTTCTCAGAGCTTCTGTAGCAAAGTGCCCTAGACTAGGTGGCTTAGAACAACAGAAATGTGTTGCCTCACATTTCTGGAGGCTGGAAATCCAAGAACAAGGTGTTGGCAAGGTTGGCTCCTTCTGAGAGCTGTGAAGAAGGATCTGTTCCCTGCCTCTGTCCTGGTTTCTGGCGTTTTGCTGCTGATCTTCGGTGTCCCTTGGCTTGTAGATGCATCACCCAGCCTCTGCCTTCATGTTTATGTGGTGTTCTCCCTGCATGTGTCTGGGTCCAAATCTCCCCCTTTCATAAGGACACCGCTCATACCAGACTGGGAGCCGACCCTCCTCCAGTATGGCTTCATCGTAACTAATTACATCTGTGATGACCCTGTTTCCAAACCAGGTCACCTTCTGGGGCACTGGGGGTCAGAACTTCAACACATGAATTTAACCCATAACATCATCTCACAGACTCCTCCAAGTTTTATTTTACATGGGAATTCTAGAAACAGGTCAACAGAGAGGGGTATGGAGACCCTAACTAAAAACTGAGGTTAAAACTTTATCAGTGGAGAATTATTGGTTCACTTTGAGACTCCAGCATTTGTTTGTGAAACAGGGTTTTGTAAGGTTTTGGGGAACCCAGAGTCATGCCATGAGGACACTTAAGCAGCGCTATGGAGAGGTCCATGTGGCCAGGAACTGAAGCCTCCTGAGAAAACAAATGTAGGAGGGACCCGTCTTGGAAGCAGATTCTCCGGCCCCAGTCAAACCTTACAATGAATGCAGCCCCATTCGACTGCAACCTCATGAGAGACCTTGAGCCAGAACCACCCAGCTAAGCCACTACTGAATTCCTGGCATAGGGAACCTGAGAAAATGCATGTTTATTATTTTAAGCTACTAAGTTTTGAGGTAATTTGTCATGTAGCAATAGACATCCAACACAGCTCCTGCCACCCCAACCCTGGAAAAGCAAATTTACATCTACTTGGTGAACAGTATCAGCCTGACAACTTTAAGGGAGGAGACTCCCAGACCATCAGTGCCTCAAGCCTCAGGGATAGGAAGGTTTTCTGTTTGTTTTTCAAGGAAATGGAGAAAAATGTACTTCCAAAACGATTGAACATTGGTATATTTTACCAACTACAACTTTGTCCACTTAATCAGCAAGATAGCATAATGGTAAGAGCATAGCTTTCCAAGCCAACTGGTCTGTGTCCCCGTCCCAGCTTTGCTAGCTGTGTAATTGTGGGGAGTTGCTATACCTCTCAGCCTGTTTTCTCATCTGTAAAATGGGATAATAGTAATAGTACCAACCTTATAGAAAAGAGTTAATACAGGTAATAAATTAGAACTGTGTTTAGCACATAGTAAGACGTGAGGACACAGGAGTGGGAAAATCCACTCAGGACATAAAATGTCCCATGGTTAGGGACAATAGGATGCACGTGGAAAGAGCCACCTGTTAAGGAAATGAGAACTCAGAGCTTGTTTAAAAAAGGTAAGCCCATGCTTCCTAACCAACCTTCCTCAGCCTTTATAAATACCTGAACATAATAAACTTTAGGAGAAAAAGGAATTTTCCCCAGTGACAGAAGGGATGCCGAGACCAGATGACTTGATCAGGCCATGAGACACCTGGGAGTGCTGGCCACCACATCAGCTTCTGCAGAGTTGCTGTCCTTTCCTGCCATGCATACCTGCGCCTTACATGGAGATGATGACTGAAGTCATACTGTCAATAAGGGACATCAGAAAGTACCATAGGATTTCCCGAAGGATGGTGTTTTAAAAATCTACTTGATAAGAAATAAGTTCCCCATTCATAACTTCTATGGTCTTGAACTCCTGGTCTCGAACTCCTAAGCTCAAATGTGATCCGCCTGCCTCGACCTCCCAGAGTGCTAGGATTACAGGCGTGAGCCACTGCGGCTGGCCTGTATAGGTTTTTGAGCTCTCCATTGCCATGACACTCTCTAAGAAGCATTCAGTGGGCTCAGGCCTGTGCTGGGTAGAGACTGCCTCCTCTTCTGTTTTAAGGGAGCTTGAAATTCCTGTGCCTATTTTTACTTCTTGGCACAAAAACAAAACCTGAGTCAAAGCCCTGAGAGGTTCATCTTCATTTGTTTCCTCCTCCTCTTCCACCTCCCTCCTCCTCCCCCTTCTAAATGATGCTACATAGGCTGTGTTAACATCTTTTTTTGACATAAAAACCAAATGCACAATTCACAATCACAAAGATATGGAAACAAGCCAAGTGCCCATCGATACATGAGTGGATTAATAAAATGTGGTATATGTATACCAAGGAGTATTACTCAGATATAAAAAAAATGGTGAACTAATATCTCTTATATTAACCTGGATGGAGCTGGAGACCACCCTTTTAGGTGAAGTATTGCAAGAATGGAAAAACAAACACCACACGAACCTACTCCTAAATTGGACCTAATAGATCAATACTCATATGCACATATGGTGGTAAAATTCAAGGGCAGTCAAGCAGGTGGGAGTGGGGAGGAGGGGATGGGTACAATGCACACTGTCTGGGTGATGGACACACTTACAACTTTGACTCAATTTGTACAAAAGCAAATTATATAACCAAAATGTTTGTACCCCCTGCAATATTCTATAATTTAAAATTTTTTTCTAAAAAACACTAAAATCCAAATGTAAACACTTAGGAGTCAGAATGACAAGTCATATGTGGGACTCCAACACTTACTTTTGACGCGAGTTGGTTTTCAGTTACATTTTGAGGACCCAGATCCTATCCCCCCAACCCTGGAAAAGCGACTCTGTATCTACTTTGTGAACAGTATTATCCTGACAACATTGAGTGAAAAGAGTCCCAGACCAACAGTGCCTCAGGCCTCAGGAATAGGAATTTCCAGAAGGAAAAGAAAAAGGGCACTTTGATCCAGTTGCCCTTCAGATTGTTGTTTCCCTGTCCAATTTGCTAGAGAATTTCCCACTGCTCTTGGCTCGTTTTCAAATTGGAGTTCAGTCCTGCAGAGATTACTCTGTGTGCCGCAAGACAAGGAAGTCTTTATTAAGTAGAATGGGAAGGCCCTGCCTTCTAGGAAGGCCCGCTAGATGCTCTGGCCTCTGTGTCTCAGCCCCACCCTGCGCCCTCCCCTCCAGCCCTCTCCCGGTGGAGGGGAAGGGCTGGGCGGACCCCTTTACTTAGGCTGAAGGGAAAACTGTTGTAAGCTATGGAGCAATGAGGCAACCCCTGCTGTAACTGGGGACCTTTCTCAAAACGATTCCTACAGCAAGTGACAATTCCAGCTGGCGTCCCGGTGAAAGGAGGCTCTCCTTCTCAACCTCTTGTCTCCAAATATGAGAATTTTCAAGCAGGTGAAATCTCAGATAATATTTCCTTCTCTTCTTCTTCAGTTCCTGTTTCATTTGTCTTACTTTCCTTCACTTGCGCTTGTTTAAAAAGCCTGAATTTTCAGACATCATCATCATCATCATCAGAGATATTTATGTAGTAAGAACTACATAAATTAATTCATTTAATCCTCGCAACAACCCTGAGGCATTTTGGAGATCAGAAAACTGAGGCACAGAGAGATGAAGTGACTTTTTCCGGGGTGACCTGGCTACTGAGTGGGAAAGCCCAGGTTGGAACCCAAGAGTAGGGCCTGAGTTCTCAAACCCTGGAGGTTCCATGTCACTCCCCCTTGGTTATTTATTAATATTTATTTTTAGAAATTTACTCTTCCCTAGCAATTTGCTTCTTACCAGAGGGCTTATGTACTGCAGCTCCCATTTCAGGTTCCTCCCAGTCTTGGGTGAATTAGGCAGTGACATACGGGGGACCCTTTGCAGACAGCATGACCACCCTACATACACCTGCTCCTTAAATAAGGTCCAGCATAGTCACGTATGGACAGCCCTGCTAGGAAGGCTAGGTTGGGCCTGATTTGGTAACAAACTCACCATCGTTGTGCAGAAATACTCATACTTGTAGATTGAATAGTGGAGGCTTTTACCCTGTTGGCTGCAAATATCCCAGTCCTCCATGGTTAAACCAATTTCTTTAGGAAAGGGGGAAAGAGAGAAGGAAGGAGGGAGTGAGGAAGGGAGGAAGGAAGCAAGGAAGGGAGGAAAGAGGCAAGAAGGAAGGAAAGAAGGAAAGCAGGCTGGCTTCTGGTGTGGTGAGCATGAGTTACCCAAGAAAGATATTCTTTCTGCCCTCCCATGCCAACATTTCTGTAGCACTCCTCTTTTTCCCCTTGATTGGGCCATGTTAACTTCTGTTCTACCAAGACTCCTCAGTAAGCCTGGTTATATCCTTCAGGTTTCTGATCTACAAAGAGGGAATGAGAAAAAACTGTGTTGCAACTTAATTGAAACACATCAGATAAATCAAATCACAGTTCCGAGCCCAGAGCTGTAAATGGGTCGCTCGGAGACCCTGGGCCTTTTTTGTGACTGCTGAAGTGTTTATTGTCTCGAGTCACTTCTCGTAGAGTGCCTTGCCTTCCCCATCTATGTAGCAGGGAAAACACGCTGCCTTCCTGTCTCTGCTGAGAAACCAGCAGGCCAGTGCCTGAAAAGCATTTTGAGTCTGTAAGGCTCAGCGAGGGGACTTTTTCTAGCTTCCTCTTTCTATTTCAAAGACATAGAATAGTTAAAAAAAACAAACCCAAAACAGTGGAAATACATACCTTGACTTTTCAGAGGCTATACAACGTCGCACCTGTGTTTCGTGATCCCATCTCAGGCTCTGTTTGGCCTGTTTGCTTCTTTCCTTCCACTCTATCACAGGTGCATCTGTCTGGAATGTTGTCTTTGCTGCCTGCCTGCCTGCCAAGCACCTAGCTCCCTCGCAGCTCCCAAACTCAGTGATTCTCCTAAGTGGTGGGAAATCTGTTCCTGCTGTTTTCAGGCTTGACCTAAAAGTTCTTTGCTTTAGGATTTAACAGCTTCACAAGGCAGCACTGTACTCGCCTGACCAGCCTGGGGTTGTGGAGTCACTCAATGAATAAGGTTCACCTCTAGTATTCTAGTCCAGAGCCAGTCATCAGTCTTAAATTATTAACATCATTAATTGTATTAGTACCTTCACAAATAATATCTAACACTGTTTACTGAACATTTACCAGGTACTGAATATATAAGAATTGCTTGTGAATGTTACATGTTGCCTATCAGTATTATTCATGTGCACAAACTTACTTAGTTTCACTTAATCCTCACACAACCCTAGAAAGTAGTTATTTTATTCCCATATTACAGGTGAGAAGACTGAAGTCTAGGGTGGTTAAGTAACTTGCCTAAGGTCATTCTACCAGTAAGTGGAGAAACCCAGAATCTAACTAACCCTGGTTTGTTTTTTTTCTGAAACTGGTACCACTGCTTAACCATGCCTATCCCCTGTAATATTAGCTACAATGTATTAAGCATGCGCCATGTGCCCTAACTGTGCTGGAAGCTTAATGTATAGTTAGATTTAATTCTCACAGTCATCTTGCAAGATGGGAGGATTGGCTCCATTTTTTAGGTAAGGAAACTAAGGTTTAGAGATATCAAATTATGCCACTGTAGTATATTCATTGAAGTCCAATAAGTGCTTTAAAAATTTTTTATTGAGTATATTTGAGATATATAACATGATATTATGAATGGTACATAAAGATAGTAAAATGGTGACTATAGTGAAGCAAATTAACATATCCATCATCTCACAGTTACCCCTTTCTTTCTGATAAATGTTTAGAATAACTCTGAACTTCACCACTGAAACACAAAACAATTTTTTATAAGATGCATTTAAAGACTTTTTTTCAACATAGCACAGTGTCTGCAATTATGTTGAGCACATGGTAATTTAAAATTATACTCCGAGACAGTCCACGTGATGCAGATGCCTCAGAAATGGACGTGAAGATATACAAGAGTGGGAGGTGGTGCAGACAGCTGGGATTGCTGGACAGAGTTGAAGCATAGTCTGTTTAGGTGAACACAGGGGGAGGTAATAGAGGCAGAATTTGGTATCTGCTTGAGGAAGCTCCTGTCAGTGAAAAGAGGAGGACAGTTAGTGAAAGAAATGTGAAATTATCACAGAAGTGTTAGGTTTACAAATCTCAAAACTTTGTAATTGATTTGCTGCAAGTAACAAATTAGGACAGGAGTCTGTCCTAAGAAGGGAGAACTGCATGTCAGTTTCAAGCCCTCCACATCACACTCAGTATATGCACATCGTTCTTTTTCTCATCCATTCTTTGTTTATAATAGCAGGTTTGGATATAGTTTGGGTTTTAAATCACACACCTATTGGCCATATCCCACCTTGATGCACAGGAAGGTTTAGGCCTTTCACTAATAAATCTCTGTCATTGGATGTGACCAATTCAAGTGAAATATTTTTAAATGTCGTGTACAAAAATACTAGAGAAAAAAAAATCTATATGTTGCCCCCATGGTTTCTTAACTCATTTGAACTAGGTACATGGATCCTGTCCTATGCTGAAATCTTTATTAGCATCAAGTTTTTAAAATATCCTGTTCATCTTTTTGTTTTCTGTGGCATATGCAGCCTATTTTCTGTTTTATTCCTGATATAATTCATGGCCTCTCTCCTTTTTTCTCTCTGCTGGTTTTGCTATGGGTTGATCAATTTTGGTAGTGTTTTCAAAGAATCAAGCTTTGACTCTGCCAGTTTTCTTTATTGCACATTTGTTTCTCATTTCATTGATTTCTGCTTTTACTTTTCATAATTTATACTTTCTCTGGGTATAATTTGCCATTCTTTTTTGTAATTTCTTGAGATGGATCATTGATTTTGAACCATTCTTCCTTTCTAATATAGGCATTTAAAGCTATGCATTTCCTTTTAAGCACAACTTTAGCTGCATCTCACGAATTTTGATTGATATTTTTATCATTTAATTAAAATGTTTTACAATTTTCACTGTGATTTCATCTTTAACCCATGGGTTATGTAGAAGCATATTGTTTGAATTTCAAAGACCTGTGAATTTTCAAGGTATATTTCTGTTATTGATTCTAGCTTAATTCTGTTGTGAACAGAGAACATACTCAGTATGATTTTAATTCTTTGACATTTGCTGAGACTTACTTTATGGTTTGAAACTAATAACCTGTGGTTGTAGTTTATTATAATAGTTTTCCTCTGCCATCTTTTAGTACATCTACTGGAAAAGTTATTGCATACATCGCTGGCAAATGGCTTAACTTTTCTGTAACTCTGTTTCCTTTTGTATGAAATGGAGATAATAACAGTGTCTTCCTCCAAGAGGTCTTGTAAGCATTAAATTTGTTAATACACTAAAAGCTTTTAGAACAGTACTTGGCACATAGTAAGTACTCAGTAAATGTTAGCTATTATTAATTTGTTAATTAATATTATTACTGGTTATCCTGTTGGATCTAATATAAACATCCACTGCCTGTCTCTCGTCTACCTTGGCAATCTGCTCTCACTTGCGACTAAACTGTAAGGCATGTGCCTTAAATTCCATTTAAATCTCACAGCATTCTCAAGACATGGGTACTATTATTTTCTGTCTTACAAGTAAGGGAATGAAGGCACAAAATAGGTAAGAAATTGGAACAAAAGACTGTTTCTCAACATATTAGCAGTAGCCTATTCTCTAGTTCACATTTATGATATTAATATATTCCTAGTTCATATTTTATGCCATCTAAATAAAAGAAGTAATAATTTTGCAATCGAGTGTTTTTGTGGTTGACATCTTTGTCAGGTGTTCCCTGTGGATTTCGACATCCTTCAGGCCAGGGGAAGGTCTGTTCACTAATTGGTAGGTTACAAAGTTTCAGTCTGAGTAAAGGCAGAGTCCCCGAGGGCTGAACACATGTCAAGGTTTCCACCCTTTAACATCCTCCAAAGACAAAACCCACCATCGTCACCTTATGGGAACTCAACAAATGGGGGTTGATGAACCGTCATGGGATCAGTTCTGAAAATAAGCACAGACATTTTTGGTTACCAGCCCACCGTCACCTAAGTCATAAAGCAAGTAAAATCGACATTCTTTCTCATTCATTGGGCATAAATTGTTATGGCTATTTCCAAGGATGCATGGTACATGTGTGATGTGGGGGTCTTTCAGGGAAATTTGACATTAACCCTAGAGCCTTGAGAGACCAGTTTATATTTTCAAGGAACGTTGAAGACTTTAACATATTTTTAAAGGGCATTTCCAAAACCATATTGGTGCCAGTTTCTCAACCTATTTTATAATATGGAGCACCTGGTCTCTTGCTTAGTGTGATTTCAAAGGGGCTAGTATTATTTTACTGAGTATCATCCTAAATCTCCTTGGATGCCCTGTAATTTCACAACTTGAGCTTTATTCTTTTAACATGTCATCTCGATACTTTGTTTATTGGTTCTAATATACAATCCCTTGGGAAAAATAACATTAAGTCTCACTAATTGTTCATACTATGGGTGAATGAGCTTATTAGATTGGCTCCTAAGAACACGTTTTTTTGGTTTAGAGTGAAGAGGGTCAGGACCATAGGAAGGGAAGATAGCTATATTGGGCGCCTGCATTCGGAAGTGCTAGATAAGAGCCCAGTAGTCTGAGGCTGGGCATGGGATAGTGGGAGAGGCCTCATGTTTTGCCTGGAGCTGCCTCCGCCCACATCTTGTAGCCACACATCCAGATGAATTCTCCTGCACCATTTAATTAGGTGAAGTATTGCAAGGTTTTAGCGGTAACACCATCACTGTCATGTCACAAAATTCTGTGATTATGTTAAAAATTACTCCTTTTCAGGTCCTTCATTTGGTACACATTTGTATTCCTCCCTGGTCTTAGACAGCTTTTAGGGCTGTATCTGGTACTGATGGCAAAGAAGAGTTGAGAGCAGGAAAGTGAGGTGGCATTTTAAGAATGTCAGCTGAGAGCTCCTACCGTGAAAGACACCCAAGCTCTTTCAGCCCGGCTGCCTCTCTCCGCCAGGACACTCATAGCATGTGGTGAAGTTGCTTTCTCTCCATGAACCCACACTGAGCCCACCTGCTGGATTAACGGATGCCCCTTATTCTCTCTTTAAAACATACTCCCTGACATCCATGACACTTTGAACGCTTGTGAACATTGGTTGTATCTCCAAACTTGTGTATGTCAATGCCGGTTGCACGTATTGTTGTAATTCAATAACTTAATTAAATAATATATAAAGGAATAAAACATGAGCATGAAAGGAAAGAAAAGACCTAATTTGATTGGTTGCAAAGACTTACTAAGGAAATTTTGGAAAAGCTATCAAATTCAGTATGGGCGAGAACTGAAAAGCTTGTGAAAGTGTTTGTGGAAATACACACAGATTCTGCACTCAGGTTGCTTCTCAATGGTCTTTAAGTTCTTGCTCTATCATTAAAAATCTAAAACTAGAAGTCATCAACTATATATTAAGAGTGCGGCATATGCAAGAAAGAACATGCGGAACCCAGTCAGCTGACCCATACTCAGAGCAAAGGCATTGGTCTTACATCAAAAGGTTGGCAGTCATGTGTTTTTATATATTTTAAGTTCAAAAGATATTGGAAGTATGTACCTATTATTTTTATGGTCTTTTTCCTTCATTCAATTTTTTAGTTAATGAACTAATTACTTTGTCTCAGTGGCTTCTACTATAGTTAAAAAGGTCCCTGTGGTTCTCCTTTATGTTGAACTCAAAGGTTAGGGTTATCTGGATCATTCTTTCTAGTTTTTCCTGAGAATCTTATTATGGATCCATGATTCTTAAATTCATTGGTGTGTTACTTAAAGCTATTTATAGTCTTAGCCTCTGTTATCAAATATGTTTTTTTGCCACTAAATGAAGAAGACAAAAATGCTGCTGATACTTTAATAGTAGCTAACATTTGACAAGGGCTGACTTTGTATCTGGGCTCTGTGTTAAGCATTTCACTGATACTATCTTGTTTAATCCTCATAACTACCAAAGCAGTGGGTTTTGCCACTATCTCCATTTTATAGGCAATGCAGGTTCAGAAAGGCAAAGTAGGTTGCCCAAAGTGACACAGTTAGTAGGTGGGAGAGCCGGATTCCAACTCAGATGGAATCCAGACCCTGCGTTCGTAACGATTGTGCCATTTATTTTTAGATACTTAAATCGTTTTTCCTGATTAATATGTTTATGGCTCCTCTTTGTGGGGGGAGAGATGGTCAGAAAAAAAGACTGATTTCCTGCCAATGTTCCTTTATGTCCAGAAGGTGGTAAAACACTGGTTGTTTCACACAGACACTGTGTTATCTGCGAACAACTCTGTTAAATCTTGTACAAGAGACAGTGTGGAAAATGCAGCACTTTGCACCTCAGACCAATAATCAGTAATGCAGAGGGACGTGAGTAGGCGTGTGTGTGTGTGTGTGTGTGTGTGTGACCCTTCCCTGCTGCTCACTAATAAGGAACTGGTATTTTAGTGCCCCTTTGTGCCTCTGTGCTTTTAACTGCTGTTAAGATAAGGAGTAATGTCCCTCCAGCTGTACATAATAGTGTTGTAATTCCATCAAGGGGCTTTGATAACTTCATAAACCCTGACAGAAAAGCTTGAGTGGATTTTCGTGTCACCATAACACCAAGATGGAATTACAGCCTTAATTTACTGGGTGTACATTTTGGGGGGTACATTACTTAATGTTAAATCCTGTTAAAAACAAATCAGCCGATGCCATCTGGCTGTTCCCGTTTCCCAGTGGCCTCCAAGCCGCCCCACAATTTTAGATCTTTGTTTCTCCTTCACCCTGATTCTTCTAATTTTTATTTTCTTCATCAATGTAATTATCCTCCTCCTCGTCACCATCATCATCATGAATACCTTATATCCACAGAACTTTTTTTCTTTTCAGTTTACGGAGTCCTTTCTGATAACACGATCCTGTTAGCCTCAATATCTGCTTTTCTCTCTCCTCTTGGACATCTGAAATTTAGTTGTGTTGCATGGAAACAAATGTCTGTTGGCCATTTTTTAAGAATAAAAGCAATGCATGCACATTGAAAACTTTCAGACAGCGCAAAACGCAGGAAGGCATAAAATGAAAAGTATGGTTTCCTTTCCTTCTGCCTCCCAAAGTGCTTCTCCCCGCAGGTGATCTCCGTTAATAGTTTCTTTCATATCATTCCAAAAAATTTATTCATATGCCATAATTTATAGCATTACAGAAAAAATCTTACACATTGATGTTTGCCTGCCTATCCATTTATCTGTCCACCTCTCCTCTTCTGTTTATGTAAATGAGATTATCTGCCTTATGTCTTTTTAAAATGCTTCACTGTCTATCCTCGGCATCTGTCCATATCGTTGGAAGTAGCTTTCCATCATTCTTTGTAGCTGCCACACAACAATGCCAGCCATTTAAAAGTCTGCATTCCAAATATCACCTTAGGTCATAAAATGTGTGAGTTAAGGATAACTTAGGTTGAAGAAATGGGCTTACCTTAGCCAGATTTTATCAGAATAGATCTCAATCTAATCCATTGGAGAAAAAAGGAAATAGATGCTTTGTTTTGAAAATTATTTCACATATTCTGTGTTTAATATAAAAGTAGGGCATTCTGAAAATGGTATTGAAGTGCCATTGCAATTCAATAACTTGTTGCTGTGAGGCTGGTCGGCATCCACACAGGGAGTGGACACAGTGTTGAGGGAAGTGCCCTGGGGCTGGACCAGGTGCCTGGAGACCAATCACATAACATGTGATTCACCATGGTATTTAATCCACCTGAGCTCAGTTTTCTCATCTGTAAAATGGGGTTAATCATATGTACCTCATGAGTGCTGTGATCATTTAATAAGATGATTATTTTAGACTGGATAAATGGTGGGTTTTATGAGTATTCTGAGGCTCCTTCACAGTCTATAGATGATGAAGTAACTTTCCTTGGAGGAGGCTAGATTTTTAACAGCTATTGTCTTTCTATAACTTAGCATTTATTGTTGTCCCTTAGCTTGCATGCTTCTAATGTCATGCAATTGACTTTGAAATGTGACTTACAGGAGCTGGTCTCATTGCTTTGTAGTTACATATTGCTTGTTATTTTCTCTCTCACAGCCTGGCTGGGGCTTTGTAAATCCTGGTTGATCCAGAGATATGTGAGCTTTGGATATTGTATTGAGACGCTAGCTACACGGGCCTGTCCATGAATTACTGAGTTTGGAAGAAAGGTCTACACTCTCTCATGTGTATTCCAACCCACCTTCAAAAGCTCGAGTACCATCTCCTTTTACAGAATAACAGTCTAGTGCAGATTTCCTAGTATGCATGACTTTTTAATTTAACTTTTGCTCTAATAGACTTCCTGTGAGGTGATGTGTGCTCCATAAAACACAGAAGCTTCAGCGGGCTGACACACTTGCCTAGCACTTTGCAGTATGTTAAAAAAAAAAAAAAGGCAGCCATATATTTTCTTAGAAAAACAAATTTCTGCGGAGGACGGGGCTCCTAAGATAAACAGTGCATTCTGAGGCGACGTGCAGGACAATGCCCAGCTCCTCTTTGCACAGCCCCGGGCCTGCAGAACTGTCACTTGGGAAGCACACTGTTGCTTCTGGAAGATACTGCCGGGCATCTCCAGAGGTGAAAGCAGAGAAGGAAGCGTGGGGGACAGGGCAGAAAGATCCATTAACCCAGTGGGTGTGCAGAGGCAGTAAGGCAAGAGACGATATAAATCTGAGCACAGCCCTGCCTGGTGAATGCCCCTGCAGGAGTTAGAGTAACAGACAAATTAGCATAATGTAATTGGCTGGCAGGGTCAGCCCTCTCCTCAGAGCATTAGCCATGGGGACGGTAGGAAGACGCAGATAAAGAATCAGAGGGCAGCATTTTGCCTGTCACTGTGAAGAAGGAGTTTTCATTTTAGCACTGTACAGATCAATATCATAGCCCCAGAGATAGCCCTCTTCAAGTTAGTAAAGTTCTCATGTGTGAAAATTTCCTTTTTTAAAAATAAATTCTAAGTCCACTTCACTCCCACTACCCATGCCAAAGCCCAAACCCAAACCAAACAAAATAAACAATCTAAGTAAAAAACAATAGAAAGTTTTCATTTTTTCTCTCTACTCACCTACTCTTTCCACCTGCTTTCAGAAGTTTTTCCTGGATCTTGGGGGATTGCATGATATTTTTTAACTAATATTTCTCTAAATGACTGATTTGTGAAAATGACTTCATTTATTGCCTACTTACTGCGCAGACAGTACCCTTTCCTTTCCAAGGGAAGCTAAGATATATGTCTTTTCTTTTGCCCTAAGCATTACGCTAGCCTATACAGAAAAGAATGCAGACACACCTCCTTGCCCTTCCAGGGGTGTTATACCTGGGTCATGTTGTTTCTCATGCTATTTTCAGAAACTTTAGAAGATCATTCCCTGCTGCTGCTTCTTTAAGAAACAATATATTTTTAAAAATTTTCAAAATTTTTTATTTCAGTGTATTACGGGGGTACAAATGTTTAGGTTACATATGTTGCCTTTGCCTCACCCGAGTAAGAGCTTCAAGCATGGCCATTCCCCAGGTGGTGCACACCGCACCCATTAGGTGTGAACATACCCATCCCCTCCTCCCCCCTCCCATCTGCCTGACACCTGATGAATGTTACTACTGTATGGGCACATGAGTGTTGATCAGTTAAACCAATTTGATGGTGAGTACAAGTGGTGCTTGTTTTTCCATTCTCATGATACTTTACTTGGTAGAAGGGGCTCAAGCTCCATCCAGGGTAATATATAAAAGATGTTAGTTCACCATTTTTTATGGCTGAGTAGTACTCCATGGTATACATATACCACATTTTATTAATCCACTTATGTATTGATGGGCACTTGGGTTATTTCCACATCTTTGCAATTGTGAATTGTGCTGCTATAAAACATTCTAGTGCAGATGTCTTTTTTATAGAATACCTTTTTTCCTTTGGGTGATGACCAGTAATGGGATTGCTGGATCAAATAGTAGTTCTACTTGTAGCTCTTTGAGGTATCTCCATATTACTTTCCACAGAGGCTGAACTAGTTTGCAGTCCCACCAGCAATGTATGAGCGTTCCTATTTCTACACGTCCATGCCAACATTTATTGTTTGGGGACTTTTTGATAAAGGCCATTCTCACTGGAGTTAAGTGATATCTCATTGTGGTTTTGATTTGCATTTCTCTGTTGATTAGAGATGTTGAGCATTTTTTCATATATTTGTTGGCCATTAGTCTGTCTTCTTTTGAAAAGTTTCTGTTCATGTCTTTTGTCTACTTTTTGATGGGGTTGTTTGATTTTTTTTCTTGCTGATTTTCCTGAGTTCTATGTAGATTTTAGTTATCAGCCCTTAATCCGATGCGTAGCTTGCAAATATTTTCTCCTATTCTGTAGGTTGTCTGTTTGCTCTCGTGATAGTTTCCTTGGCTGTGCAGAAGTTTTTTAATTTGATCAGGTCCCATTTATTTATTTTTGTTGCTGCTGCGATTGCCTTTGGGGTCTTCTTCATAAATTCTTTGCCTAGGCCAATGCCTGTAAGAGTTTTTCCAAAATTTTCTTCTAGAATTCTTATAGTTTCACGCCTCAGGTTTAAGTCTGTTATCCACTGTGAGTTGATTTTTGTGAGAGGTGAAAGGTGTGGATCCTATTTCCATCTTCTACATGTGGCTATCCAGTTTTCGCAGCACCATTTGTTGCTTGCTTTATTTTCTTTCAAACCTTGACTATAGAAAGTTGAATTAACTTCTGAGAGTACATTGTCACCACTGGTATGAGAAAATTCCCACTCTTGCTCTATCTTTTCCTCTCTATCTTTAGTTCCCACTCCCTTTCTCCTCTCCTTTTGCATGTATCTTTGCAAAATAGATAATTTTGTGTGCGTCAATTGAATAGCAATGTGCTATTTCTTATGCAGTTACTTTTTTCATGCAACATTGCTTTAAAGATCTCTCCTTGTTGCTCACATCTTCGTTGCTTCTAACTTTTCTATGGCATTTCATGGTCTGAATCCACCTACTTTATTTATCTATTACCATAATCAATTTTAGAACATTTTCATCACCTCAGAAAGATCATATCCATTAGGTGTCACACCCCCTGCCCCCTACCCTCAGTTCTAGGCAACCATAATCTTTCTGCCTCCATGAATTTGCCTATTCTGGGCATTTCATATAAATGGAATTATACTATATATGATCTATATATTAGCATACTATATATGATCTATATGTATGATATATATAATTATACTATATATGATCTACTATGACTGGCATTTATTTAGTGTAATGTTTCCAAGGTTCATCCATGTTGTAGCATGTATCAAAATTTCATTCTTTTTAATGACCAAATAATATTCCATTGTATAGATGTACCACATTTTGTTTATCTATTAATTGGTAATGGGCATTTGTGTTGTTTCTACTTTTTGGTTATTATGAATAACACTGATATGAATATTTGTATGCACATTTTTGTGGGATATAAGTTTTATTTCTCTGGGGAACATACCTAGGAGTGGAATTTCTGGGTCATATGGTAACTCTGCATTTAGCCCTTTGAAGAACTATCAGACTATTTTCTATTTCCCAAAATGTCTGCACCATTTTATAATTTCAGTAGTTTGAAGGTTCCAACTGGGGTCCCTTCTTGAAGCAAAGAGTGGCCTGAGGAGTGGCCAAGACTTGGTTATTTGGAAGAGATGTGCATGGAGCTTGTATATATGGGCTGCAATTTCTTTATGGTGATAATTGTCATCCATCCAGGATCACCCAACTCTATCTTGATAGCTCTATGTTAGGGCTATTTTACAGGCAGTTCTCTGGTCAACTTCGTTCACTGAAAATAACTGAGCTATGCAGGATCAGGAGTCAGGAAACCTGAATTCAAGCCCTGATTCTACTACTTACTTAGTAATCTTGAGTAACCTAAGTCTTGGCTTCCTCATTTATAGATTGTGTGCAAGCACAGGGGGCCACTCTTGGTGTGGATAGAGCTGGGAGTGGAAAAAAAAGAGGGGTAGTTTGGGGGTCAGAGCTAGAGACTGGGGGCCCCAAGGAATTGAGGATTACTAATTCAAACCTGGCCTTCCAGGCCATTGTAAGCATATTTTTGTCAAGGTAGAGAGTAAAACATATTTGTTATTCAATTGTTAACTTTACACAATTTATTATGTGCATTACAGGCTTCCATTTGTATTCTTGCCCTGGAATCCACAAATATTAGAGGGGGTTTTGTCATGATCACCATCCTTGTATAGACCTGTTGAGACTATAGGGATATATATGCATATTTAATTTCCCTAAGTCCATCTAGGTTGATTTCCAGAGAAATTTACACTATGATAACATATGATTGCCAGATCCCCATATCAGCACCAACACTTGCAATTATTCGCCTATTTTTTTTCGCTGTTCTGGTTCTAATTAGCAATTCTCTGACTACTAGTAAGTTTGAGCATCTCTCCATATACATTTTGAATATTTCAATTTTCTCTTTTTCTAATTCCTATTTATATTTTATATCCATTTTCTTTTGGGTTTGCTCTCTCATGTTCATTCTCAGGGTATATGTATGTGTGTGTATAGAGAGAGAATAAGAAAAAAGCCACCGACTTTCTAATTGTGATGGAGCCAGGAGAAAACAGTGGCTTCCAATAAATGTCAGCATTAACTTAAAAACTACACTGACATGTATATATGAGAAAAATATCTGACAAGTCATCTGCAACATAGATCCCAAGGAATCTAATTCTTACAGTTATGTAGATTCAGAATTTGCCTTTCTAGACTGATGGCTTTTTAGTTAAGAGCATGTCTTTTTTTTTCTTAGGAATAGGTTTGAATATAGGCTTGTATGAAACTCACATGTTTGTATGGGGGTGGGGAGCGATCTCCCCTTCACTCTTCTCTCTTTATCCCTGCTGCTTATGAAACAGCGTTTGCAAGGAGTGGCAAAGATACTATAGGGTATTCTGGATATTGCTTTGCTTGAATTTGGTGGAATTGCAGTGAAGGCTGAGGAAGCTGCTGGTGGTGGCCATGTAGTGTCACACTGGCCAGAGCTGCAGGGGAAATTCAGGCAGAGCCCTTCTCACCAGTCACCAGAATTCTTTGGGCATCTCCACATTGTATGTTTGGCCAACATGACTTACTTGATCTTCCCTTTTGGAATAGGATCCACTTGAAGCATTTGTCTCATCTATTTTATCTTTCTCTGTGGTCAGGAGGCCACATCTTGCATTCGGTTATGTTGCTTCATTCCTTAACAGCAAGTATGGCAGCAAGGAGGGGCATCCTCATATAAATCCCAAATGATCTTTGAGGCCCATATCTAGTTTGGCCTCCTTATTGAAGGACTCCCAGACTGTGCCAGTCAATAATTTCCTTTGTTTCCTCTTGTGTTAGTCAGGATTCTCCAGAAAAATGGAACCAACAGGAGATATACCTATTTATACCTATCTATCCACCAAGAGAGAGAAAGCAAGAGAGAGAGAGAGAGAGACAGGTTGGAGTAGGGGGAGATGGCAAGTCTGCAGTCTGTAGTTCAGGCCATCAAGCTAGATATTCAAGTAAGAGCTGATGTCGTAGACTTGAGTCCAAAATCTGTAGTCTGGAAACTCAGGCAAAGTTTCTGTGATACACTCTTAAGATAGAATTGCTTCTTCTTTGGGAAACCTCAATCGTTACTCTTAATGCCTTCAACTGATTGGATGAGGCCTACCCACATTGTGGAGGGTAATCTGCTTTACTCAAAGTCTGTTAATTTAAATGTTAATCACATCTAAAAAATACTTCATAGGCCAGGTGCGGTGGCTCACGCTTATAATCCCAGTGCTTTGGGAGGCCAAGGCAAGAGGATTACTTGAGCCCAGGAGTTTGAGACCAGCCTGGGCAACATAATGAGACCCTATCTTTACAAAAAATATAAAAATTAGCAGGGTGTGGTGGTGCATGTCTATAGTCCTAGCTACTCAGGAGGCTGAGGGAGGAGGATCACTTAAGCCTCGGAGTTCAAGGTTGCAGTGAGCTATGATTATGCCACTGCACTCCAGTCTGGGCAACAGAATGAGACCCCATCTCTTAAAAAAAAACAAAAAAACAAAAACCTTCATAGCAATGTCTGGACTTGTGTTTAAGCAAACAACTGTTCACCATAGCCTAGCCAAGCTAACACATAAAATTAACCATCACACCTCTGGACTCTTGTTGCATGAACCACTTGTTGGACCTATAATTATACGGAGGCAGACTAATGACTCTGGCATTGTCTTCTTTTGCCATGTACCCCTATAAGTGTATAGGGTTGTCTTTCTAACTCCTTGAAGATAAAGACCAAACATATACTTCTTAGGGGGCTCTTAGAGTACCCAGTGGGGTGCTATGCAGATCTTGCTTAATAAACTACTGTCCATAAATGAATATGCAGAAGTGACTTTTTGAAGATAACATCAAAGTAAATACTTGGAATTAAGACTAGAACTTTGGAGTTTGGCAGCCCATTCTTTGTAGCCTTCAGTTAGAAGCCGTAAAGCTTCAACACATTCTCCAGGCAATTCTTGATTGGAATTTTAGTTCCGTCAATTTTGTGACCAGTTTCAATTCCTGTCTCTGCCATCAACTTGAGTTTAAATTCTTTGAAACTGGACCATGAATTTAATGCTGTTCTCTTGGTCTTTTTCACAACTGAAACATTTGGGCATTTGGTGGAATGTTCTGTCTTGAAGGTTCCTTTTGATACATGCAGTTCCATCTTCTTTAGTTCTTTTCAGCTTCATATTTCACACCCTTTACAATGAAAAGCATGATGCCCCAATGTACTCTGGGGTGTTGGGTTCCAACTTCAGTAAACTCCAATAGACCTGAGCTCTGTGTTTTTCTTAGCTGTTAGTGAAATGTCTCCTAAAATGTGTTAAACCGTCTCAGGCTTACTCAATAAATGACCATTATCAGTGACAGATGACATTCATGGTACCACCCTAAAAGCAAAGAATAATTATAGTAAGATAATTAAGCATCAGGGCATTGGTGGGGCCAAATGGATGTGGAGAAAGTTAAACATGCAGAAATATCTGGCTCTAGGTCTTATATGTGTTGGGAACTTTCCAAAATTCAGAGCATAGAAATCCCCATGATGCTAGCTCAGTAAATTTCCAAACCATCTGAATCTCTACTGACCTTTGGAAAACATAGCAGATTCTTCTTTTACCCACACAACCAGCTATCCTAAGGGCTAATTAGCCCAAATTATATTTTTTTCCTAATTACTTTTTTTGTTAAATATTACCATAAATTATTTTCTCTATTAGTTTTCTTTAGATCAGAGGTTCCCAAACCTTCTCAGTTCCAGACACCCTCATTATTTCAATAATTTTTTCTGGCCAGCTTAGGCTAAAAGAAACCCCATACCATTCTGCTTATTAAGTAGTTAGGTCCAAACTACTTAATAAGTATACATGCATCTTAGTAGTTTTTTGAAATAAATACTACACAGATATTGAAATAACAAAAAGAATACTTTTATATAACCATAGTTACTTCCTAATGGGATGTATGTACCTATTGGGCCCTCATAATTTCTCAAATCTTAGAGCCACGTTGGACATCACCACCCTCATTTTCTGTTCCACGTTTATTTTTGTATGGTGTTTGCTTTTTATCACAGCAACCATGAAATCCAGCTTTGTGATGGTGTGAAATATTCTAAAAGCATGTAGTACAATCTAACGTTGAAACACTGATAACCTCAAGGTTGTGCGGTGTCCAACAAATGTTAAGTATTGCTGTGTAGCCCTCAAATTTGTAAGTATCCTGTGGCATCCCTGTGAGCTCAGGACAGCACCCTGGGGCACCTAGGCACATAGTTTGGGAACTGCAACCCTAGATATTAGATAATTTATTAGATGCAACCGTAGATATTACATGAATTATTAGATCCAACATTCAAATCTGTCAAATCTTAGAGGAATGGGAACTTCTGATTTATACTTAAGACTGAAATTTTTCTTCAGGGGATCACATTCTGAGAAGTAGTACCTACATGCCTAGTTGTTCTTCACTTTCACAGGAAACCATGTGCTTATGCTCAAGATAGCGTTTTTTCCCTTCTTCTAATCTTCTACCTTTTAAAATACACAGAACCTGTCGTTTCCTTCCCTAATTCCTTGTTAACAATCACATTAACCAAAACGCCCTGGTAAGCATTGCTATTTATTTCACTGGATGCCTGTTGTTTTTTCCACTTCCTGTTTTATTTTGGTTGTCAATTATTAGTAAGAATCCTGGGTATGAGAAACATAGTGTAGAACCTCCACATGGGGAACAAGAGAATGCTGTTTTCTTGTAACAGTGGTTACGCACTGCTGTCCTTGTCATTCCTGATGGTTTGCTTCCAACCTTCGGCCGTGCATGAGCTGGCAGATGTCACATGAACTTAGACCCCAGAGCACATCGGCCACTTGGTTGGGCTCGCATGTCTGTTTGCTAGCCTCTTCAGTGGGTTTTAATATTTTGGCCTTTGGTTGCTTTTCTGAAGAAGCCTCATGACATCACTAAGCTTCAGGCTCAAATATATTTTATCCTTACTTTATGTCTCTCTTTATTCTAATAAAGATTCTTCTTCTTCTTCTCTTCCTCCTCCTTCTCCTCCTCCTCCTCCTCCTCCTTCTCCTTCACCTCCTCCTCCTCCTCCTCATTTTTTTCCTCCTCTTCCTCCTTCTCCTTGTTCTTCTTCCTAACATTTCCATTGTTTCCTTTGAAGAAATTTTAGCCCCGAAGAGCTAGACACGAAACACTAAGCCCAAGGGATGTGTGGCTATAGTAGCTGGAGGCCAATGCCATCTCCCAAATCCCTGGATCCAGGACACTTTTCTAACAGACAGGGAGACTGGGGACGGAACACGCCCAATGGTGGACATGGTTGAAGTTGGAATCAAAATGGCCGCCACTGGCAATCCCTTTGCTTTACAGCTTAATAAACGCCTCTAAGATGTCCGTCCTGCTCTCCTCAGTCCCTTCTCTCTTCCCTGACTTCTTTCCCCAGCGTCTCCGCCTCTTCCATCTCTCATCAGGCCCTTACTTCCTTAGCCGCCTCTGCTCAAATTTTGCACTCCACCTTTGCCTGCAGCCTGTAAAACGTCCTGTGGCTGTCCCCAGTCAGGTGGATGTTGCCATAACTCCCGTGTGATATCAATAACCCATGCTAGTGAAGCCAATGAGGTAATGTTCCCTGAAGCTCTAAATATAATTTAACAAGTTAAACACTGTAACATTGTGGTGAATGCGCTATTAAGGGACTGTAAATTGCTTACATAGCATCAATAAACACAGTGCCCTAAAGCGAGGGGCCGTTAAGATTTTATAATCTAAAGCAGCACTTGGAGTATCACCCCGAGGCTTCAGCTTCAAGTCAGATAAAAACAAAGCAGCGGAGGGCTTTAGTTGATGCCAAATGTACACAGGAACACAACAAGCTTTAGGGGGTAATTACTTTTTGAATGCTTGATGTGGATTAGCTGAGAAACACATCTGTTATCAAATTTGCCAATGATTAATTTGACTCTTCCATTTCCACAGAAAACGGGGACAATGAAGTTACCAATGCCAAGCCCAGTGGTCTCCAGCCCTTCCCACGGATTATGTAGTATCATTTCCTAGGGATAAGAACAAAAATTTCAGTATAATCTACTCTCACACATAGGGTTATGTATATAGAGAAAGATTTTTGTATACTTAAATTATCTTTGGTGTTGAAAAAGGTGCACAGTTTCAAAAGTTAATGGCTTGTTTTGGAAACAGAATAATTCGTATTTCAGATTTATCAAGCCCCAGAGCTTCCGTCCCTTCTTTTTCCCTTTCCCTCATGTCCACCCAATCCTAGCCAAATCCTTCCACAAAACACACCCCCTCTGTAATTCCTTCCCGGGTTCATATTCTCAGCCAACTGGTGACTAACCCTTTTTATGTTTTAACTATTATCCAGAGTATTTGGTCTAAAGCATTTGCATTTGAGCTCTGGAAAGCTCTTAGCATTTTACAAATGTTACCTCATTAATCACCACAGCCATCAGACTGACAGTGTTTGCCTTATATTTAAAAGTGGTGGAAAAAAGAAAGCTCCGAGTGGTCCAGAGACCTGACTGAGGGTTGCCTGGTGAGTCAGGAGTGGAAGAGGGAGAGATCCCACCCTCTCAGGCACTATTCCATCTCCCAGGCCGCACGCCCGCCATGCCCAACACTGCTAGAACCTTCTGGGTAGGATCTTTCAGTCTATAGGATCTGAGGGTCATCTTTGTGATTTCTGAGTATTTTGTTCCTTATTCTCACTGGCTGGACGAGTTACATTTTAAGCCTGAATGGATGGTCCTGAGTAGGATGAAAGTTTCCTTTCCTTTCCTTACAATCAGGGCCATCCTGGGGCTATGGAGACTTTGCCCTTGGTGCCTCCGGCCTCTGGCATGCTATGCCCGTCCCCTGATGACAGGCGGTAGCAGTGAGAGAAGGGTACTCCACTGGCATTCAAAACAGCAAGCAAAATGCCCTCTGTGCGTGAACGGCCATCAGCAGACAGTGACTCAGCTTGCTGCTGGGCAGTCCGGAGCCTTCCCTGCTACCCTTTCAGCTGCGTCCTTTGGGCTGCATGTCACGTTGTCCTGTGACTTTGCTCCTCGGAGTGCCATCAGGGTTCATGCTACCTGGTTTCATTGGCAGAAGGATATTTGGAAGGTGGGAAGATGGAGAAGGGCAGAGGTGATACAGGATGACTCCATCTGGGCCTCATAGGCACTGGGGGTGGCCAGAGCCTAGGACTGGGTTGAAATTAAGTCTCTGTGATGAAGTATGAGGTAGGCACGATCCAGGAAACGCTTCTTACGCATTGGATTACTAAAACTGCTTCCAGCTGGCCTCGGCTTCTCTCCAGGAGATGTTTCCAATGATGCCAGCCAGCCAGCCCAGCTCTTCCCATGTCTCCGAGCACGGTGGATGTGATTGCGTTTTCTCTCCCTGCTTTCTCCACGTCAATAAGACACGCTCAAGGTGGGCTACTTAGGTCTTGGTGATAAATTATAAAAACACTAAGACCAGGACACTTTCTAAACGAGAGCAACTTCGTCTTCTAAGCAGCTTCAGTTCATTTCCAAATTCTCCAGCACGGCAGGACTCACCCCTTCCCACCCACTCCTAATTTATTTGTTTTTGTAAAACACGATCCAAATATATCATAGGAGATGCACCATAGCTTTTCCTTTCTTTCAAGTAATGCATTTTTATGTAAACATGTTGTTTATGAAAGAGCCTTTCATAGATGCTTTGTGTTGCCTTTGCTCAAGAAAATACATTTTAAAAGAATTCTCCTCCCCAGCCTGGCATGTACGGTTTCATTAGCCAACATAACCTTGTTTATTTGCTTTTTAAAATTTTATTTGGGAAAGGAAATCAATTTGCACCCCTGACATGCTGCCAGGTTCCTGTTTATAAGCACACAATAGGCGGCTTGGAGGGGGTAAAAATATATAGTTTATGATTTCAGCATTAAGTATGACACAATCTGTATATGAAACCATAGAGGCGATCCTGTTTTCCTGTCCCTGCAGCCACACTCGGCAGTTTAAGCTTTTTATCGGGACATTATCCCAGTGTGCACGGAGTACATGGCCCTAATTGTGCCGGGCACTGTTCATGTGAGGGGGAATTGTCAGAACAAAGGCAGCTCTTTGCTGGTTTTGTTTTTGCTTTTGTTTTTTGTTTTTGAGAAAATACCTTAAGTATCTGACTGGGACTCAGCCTTATAACTGTGCTATGCTTTGGGGAAGTATCCTTCCAACATAGCGAAGAGTGTCCCCAGGCTTCTGTTGTCAGAGACCCCTTGGCCAGCTGGAGGTTGGCAGGACCTGAAGGCCAGCCCATCCATCAGAGGGGACTTCTTTCTCGTCACCGCAGCCCCCAGTGGTAATACCTGGCAGACGGGCATCCGCCGAACTGAACCCTAGGTCCTGCCTCTTTTGAGTGTCCCTGTCGGCTTTCCTTTTCTCCAAGATGAAATGCTGACCTTACTGGTCCAAATCAAGTCATGAACATGAAATCAAGTCATTTTTTCTGCATTGCAGAAATACAGCTCTCTATACTCCCTTGTCATAGCAGAAAGAGCACTGGATTAGGAGTCAGGAGATCTAAATTCCAGTCCTGGTCCTGCCTCCACTCAGACATGGGCCGTGGTCTGGTCATATCATCTCCTTTGGCTCCATTTTCTTCTCTGTCAGGTGAGGGGGTTGGATTTCAGTGTCTGTATGGTATATTTCAACTCTGATGGTCTCATTACAAAAATCTTCACCTCAGACTTCAAACCTCTTCCTGCCTGTCCTCCTAGCCTGCATCCAAGCCTGGCTTCCTGTTTGGGGCTTCTCCAGCTGAAGTCTGGTCCCCATTCCTACTCAGGTAGAGCCTTCTTCCCTCCTCTTTACTGCCTCAGTTTCCCCAGTGTTGGTACTTATTGTAAATCTCGTGGGTCTGCTTTTTTCTTTGTTTCTTTTCATTTCCTAAGTTACCACTGAAACCTAGCAATGACATCCTGCATGTCGGAGTGTTGTAACTCTGCTGTGACACCCCTTTAGTTACAGGCACCGAGCCTGGAGGCAGGATGGGGTCCCTTTCTATCACCCCGTGCTATTCACAGGGTCAGCTCTCAGTAGCAACCTCTCATTGAAGGCCCAGAGGGCTTTTCCAGTTGTTTAAGTGATCCTTTATTTGGCCGAACATGCCAGCAGCTCTAGGTATGCTCTATATGTGAATCTAGAATGTTCGCATGGGGGAGCCAAGGAGGGAAGCGGACTTAGGGGAGAACTGAATACAAGGGGCATCTTTCATTATTCATCTCCCCTAGTAATTAGAGGGCACTATTAAATAGATATAATTGGATCATGTCACAAAAATTAAGATAAAAGACCGAGCACTCCACCCTCCCCCTTCCACCAGTGGCTGAGTGTGCCTCCCCACCCCGCAGCCTCCACTGGAATTTTGCTCAGCCGGTGCTGGGACTCAGTGCTTAGATCCAGTAAGCAGCACTGTGTGTGTATGTGTGTGTGTGTGTGTGTGCACATGTGTACAGAAAGCTTCCCCCAAATGTGCTCACCTAAACTTCTATCAAGCATGGGAGGAATGAAAGGCCGTTAGAATAAATGGATCAACATACAAGACAAGGCGTTCGTGAGAGCCAGGGCTGGTCTCTCTCCCTAGCCAGCAGATGGGGAGATTAGATTTTATCTCTGAACATTGTCCTTGTTCCATTGAAAGGGAGACGGAAAGGATTGAGAGTTGCCTACCCAGAGAAATCAGTACTAGCTACAAATGCATAACTGACTTGTAGGAAAAGCTGCTTCACTAGGTGAAGATGATACAAGAAATTCAAATACTCTCTGGTTCATCTTTTTCCTGAACATGCCTTTTTCACCAGTGGTTATAAGCCTTTAAAAAGGCTTTTTGTACTGGAGTTCTATTTGACTTTTTTGGCAAATATAAAGTTCTAAATCCATCTATAGGATTTGAAAACTATTACAAAAAGTGATCGGTTAAGTATATAGATGTGAAAGGACATCTGAAAAAACATTTATCTACACATAGGCCTACAGTTGGATTTCTTCAAAAGTAACCAGATGACACTCAAACATTTAAAGAAAAATATATGTAGAGTAAAAAAACAAACAGGCAAACAAACGTGCATGTCATTAGCATCAGGACATGAACATCAATGCGAAGGGAAAGCTATAAGGCCTTTTGTCCAAGGACTGACTTACTATTAATAAAAGCTCCAGCAATATGGGTGCAGTGCCCTCACTCCCCTGAGATTTCATCTTATCTTTATTGTAGGTTTAGAAACATTATTTCTTCATCTATCAAATAATCAGTAAATTAGTTCCACCTTGAAGTTGTCAGTGGAGCACCATAAAATGAAAATGAACTCAAGATGGACTATAATAGAATGTTCCAGTTGCCAAAGACCAGGGACCCATAGACTTGATGTCATAACACAAGAGTGAGAGGTTGCTGGGTAGAGCACCTAAATAAAAATACACATGTCATTGGCATTAGTGCTTCTGCTTAGCAAGTCGACCCATAAATCCTGTCTGTCTAGGGTAGAAAAAAATGCAGCTTCTCAATATACCCACTTTCCTCCTGCCCAGTGACTTTGGTGGAAAGCAGAGTTGAGATGGGCACGGTAATGGCTTTCTGGTACATAAACACCAGGTGCCAGATTCTTCCTTCTGTGACTCCCACATATAAAGCCGTTCTTATTCCAAGCCCGATTGTTTCACCAAGAGGAATGTAGACAAATAGGAAGCTGTGGCCTCAAAGTGAGACCTGGTTTTCGGGGTGTGTGACTGGGTTCAGAGGAACCATGCTTGTCTGAGCTTATCTTGGTGGGGTGGAGCTGGGTTACTTGGGCACACCATGGAATGGGCACGTCTTAGCTCTGCCTTCTGTTGTTTTTTCAATCAGTCCAGTCATGATGTCTGAAGTGCATGGCTAAATCCAGAGCTAGTTCGTTTTTTTCTGCGTGTTAGGATGATGGGTGATTATTTTTCCTTCCAACTTATTTTTTTTCTCCTATAAGTTTTCCCTAATGAACAAGTATATTACAAACATATTGCTGGTAAAATAAAAATAATGTGAGTTTAATCAAAATATAATTGTATCGGGTATTTTCTGATTGTCCATCCAAGTCCATTCTCTCCCTTTTCTACTCTGCTCTCTGCACTGAAAGGCTTAGCTGCTCACAGTGAATTAGTGAGTACCTTTAACTTGTGTTTTCCTGCTAGGTTTGGGCTTATGGCCATGGGAGCACCACAGAAAGTTCCTGGGAGGGAAGAGAGGACTGGGCATCTGTTCTCCCAGCCCCTTCAGTTGGCTGCCTTCTTTGACCAAGGGCCACAGCTCTGGTCAAGCACCCTCTCCACATGGGTGTCTCTCCTCCCCTCAGCCTGCTAACCTCTCTTTTTCTCTCTCCTGAATCCTAGTAACCTCTCTTTCTCTCTCTCCTGAATCCTAGTAACCTCTCTCTCCTCTTACTCCCATAATCCTTGGGATGCTAACTGCTCCCTGCTGAAACTAGCCCCAGGGTACTGCACCACTTGCACCTGCACCGTGTGTTTCCTTGCACTCTGCCTACACCTTTGCAAATAATCCCTTTATTAAATGCTCCCTAAATGACCCACTTTGAGGGTGCCAGCTGCTTTCTACTGGGACCCCAGATGATACAGTGGTCAAACTCTAATTGAAGTTGCATGTTTACTTGCAGTAAGTCTTCCCAGACTACCTAAAGCATTACTTTCTTTCTGTTTGACTGGAATTTTATCAACACTGTGAAACAGTGGAGTCTGAAGGTACAACGAAGTGAAATGAAACTTTAGAAATTAAGATATGTGATAGCTTCACAAGACAGGGAATTGGATAGGCAAAGGAATTCATGACTTTTAAAGAAATATTTTGAAGACATGGGATCCAAGGGAGAAAAATCATAAAAGAGACATTTGGTGGTTAAAAAGAAAATAGAACCATTGGGTTTTCTGTGTATTTTTCTCTTCTTGAATTCTTGTTTTAAGAATGGGGATCAAAAGTAGTCTGGTGCTTTTGGATTAGGATGAATGAGGGAGGATGTTATGAATGGGAAAGGAAGGAGTAAATAAGGGGAAATGAAATCAAGGAGACAGAGTTGAAATTTCTAATACGGTGGTCAGGCCTCGTAGGTGAACCTCATTGGAAGGTAACATTTGAGAAGACACACCTGGAAGAGGTGAGGGAAGGAGCTGGGGATATATGGGAAGAAGCCTTCCAGTTTAGGGGAGCAGCCAATGCCGAGGCTCCCGTGTGTTAGCAGAACATCAAGGAGATCAGCTGGAGTCTGCAACAGAGCGAATGTGGGGAAGAGTGGTAGGAAGTGAGATCAGAGTGGTAATGGGTGGGTATCATTTAGGTTTTTGGAGTACCTTGCAGGCTCTGTAAAAATGGAAACTGTCACTTTGGTTCCTATTACACTTTTGTGTAACCTTAAGGATCTAGAGAACCCAAATTTTGCTAGGAGAAATTGATAAAATTTGCTTTTAATAGTCAGGCAGGATTTCTAGAAGCTTCTTTGGGGACTGTCAAGCTCAGTTGTGGCCAGTGTCCCCTGTGCTGCATAACAAGTGCTGTTTGGTTTGCAGTGGTCAAGAGAAAAATGTTATCTCTTTATATTAGGATCTCATCAAATAAGATAAACTAAACCTCTCATTGACTTCTTCTGTTGCATTACTTAGTTTGGGTTTTGCTCTAAGAATGAACAAATACTGGCAATGATGATTCAGTTTGGTTGGAAGCAATGGAGATTCAAAAGTACTTGTCCTCCAGTAAAACAGCCACTTTCCAGGATAGAAACAAGCTGCTGAATTAACATCAATCCTTTGAACAGCACAGCAGTAACTTACATTTGCAAGTACTAGACAATTTACAATGCAAGGCCATTCATGGACAGCCACCTGACAGGTTCCACCAGAAGTGAAATGAAGTGCAAGCATGCTCATTCTCTATTGTTTTGGAGGAGGAAGTCCAACTTGTAGCACACTTTCCCCTCCACTGAAGATTGCATTTCTATTTTATGTTAAGAGCATGATGTTGCCAAATATTCAGGAATGCAGATGCCCAACCAATGCTCCAGGCAAGGGAGTTTTCAAACAATTCCATCTTAGTGGTGCCAGCCCTACCCTCCAGCTTTTTTGGCTGGGAGAGAATAGGAGCTGAGAAAGAGGGCTTGGGCCAGGGAAAGGCAAAAGAGAGTCTCTTCTCAGATCTGTAATGTGTCATTAGCAGCTTTCACGAGAGTGCTACATTTATATTTCTGGTCATTAAGTAAGTATGCATTTGATTCTCTTTGAAATGCTGAAGAAATAGACCCCTCAGCATCCTTGTGGTTGTTTTATACATGCTCTTATTTTTAGTAACTTTGCCAATTTCTGGTACGGAGGGGAGAGAAATTTGTTTAGTAATTCTAGAATGAGCCTTTTGCCTCTGGCACTGCTAGACCAGATCTTTGGTGTTCAGCATTTCCCTGGGTGGAAGGTTTTAGAGACCCTTCTGTTCCCCCACTCCACGCAGGTGTGAAAGCTCCATAATGTCACTGTGGCCATCCCTTTACCTTCCCACACCTGCCTCAGGGACCCAGTTCCTCGCTTATTTCTAGTCACTTCGCTCTTGCCTTCCTCTCTTTGGTGACTCTGGTTTGAGTTGGTCGGACACGTGGCAGATTGAGGACACTATTGAACTCTGTGCTGGGCTCTGTGTGTTGATATGACTGAGGATGACTCAAATTAGCAAAAGTTGTCTCTATGTTAGGATCTCGGGCTTAAGATGACTGTGCTTGACTTAGACAAGAGGAAATTGTGTATCAGATGCTCTTTATTCCCATATCATGACCTCAGAAATCAAAATGTATTTATCCGTGTAGCCAGCGGTCATTTAGTTCTGTGCCAGGCACTGAGCTAGGTGTTAGTGATAGGACAGAAAACAAGAGAGGCACTGTCCCTTCCTTCCTGAAATTTATTGTACAGTGAACTGGAAATCATTGTAATAACAATTGCATAATGTGAAATGTGCTATAAAGGAAAAGATCGGGATGCCGAGATAGAAAAGAACAGGTGGAATACCTTTAGACAGGGAGGTTACATTGAGAAGGTGACATTTCAGGTGAACCTGAAGAGGAGAGAGGAAGGGAGTTATTCTCAGAATGAGGGGATGTCAGAGGAGAGAACAGCAGGGTTATAAGATAATACATATGTTACTAAAGCTCTCTTCAAAGCATTACTATATCTTAACCTCATAGGTCAAAGGAAGCAAGTGTGTACTATCCTCATTTTGTACTTGAGAAAATGTCATCAATCAACCAACAAATTTATTGCCTAGAGGACAGGATTTAGCAAGGCAGCAAGGAAGAGAGAAAATTCCAGGCCTGGGGAATGTGCAGGCCAAGGTGTGAAGGTGGGGATTGGAATTCATGAGATGTGTAGTGAATGGACCACTGTGCCTAGAGTGAGGAGTTTGCATAGGAGACAATGGTAGGAGATGGAGCAAGACACACAGGGTCATGAAGGCAAGGCTCCGTGTGGGCTTTTATCTTAAGTAATGGGGAGGCATAGCAGGTTCTTGAGCTGAGGAGTTGCATAAAGTGCTGAATTACATCAATTCATTGGACAGTGGGGTCTGGAGTGGTCTGGGAGGAACCAGAAGGATTGAAAGCCGGGAGAACAGTAGGAAACAATTGTGTGATCAGGATAGGAGGCGATAAACTTCTGGAGCTAGTGGGATAGCAGAAACAAACAAGAAAACAAACAAAAAACAAGAAAAACAAAACAAAACAAACAAACAAAAAACAAAGCAAAACCCAACCCCCCAAAACAAAACAAAACAAGACAGATGTGGGAATTATGAAAACAAAATTGGCAGACTGGAGAAGTTAAGCAAGATCGTGTGCCATGGTGGAGTTTGGATGAAAACACAGACCCGTTGACCAGCCCTTTGCCCTTCAGAACACAGAACTCAGCAAACGTCTATGTGACTGGCATTGCATTAGGCCCTGAGGACAACGATATGAAATCAGACCCTGTCCCTGTCATCAGACTGTTCACAGCTAAAATGGGAAGACTGACCTTAAAAATAAGTAAATATACCAGTGTGTTCTAAGAGCTTGAAGTGTGTATGGGCTAAGGTGGAGGATGAAGGAGTAATTAACTGATTCTACTTAGTGGAGAGCTGGTGTTAGCATTGGTAATAATGATGGTAAGAATCGTGACAATTATAATACTGGCTACTAACATTTCCTGGACACTTAATGTGTCCAATGTTGCCTAAAGTGCTGGACTTTTATTACTTAAATTTAATCTTTACAAAAACCTTACAGGATAGGGTTGTCCTTATTTAACAGACAAAAAAACCTGAAGCTCCAAGAAGCTATAATCTTGCTCAAGATCACACATCATTTGTTTATTTGCTGCATAATTGAATCCATCGCATAGCTACCGAGTGGATGTCTTGGAGGGAGGGTCTGGCTATTCTCAGGTGAACGTGGTGTATTTCCTGCTCCCAGTTTACTGGAGGAAGCACCTGGTGGAGGTAAGACAGGTTCTCTAAGGGAGTTGTCGACAAATCACTGTGGGAGTGGAGAGCAGAGAGAAACTAACCCGGCCAGAAGGAATGTGGGCAGGCTCCACCAGGGAGGGGTCATCGGAGCTGGATCTTGGCGAATGAATTGAGTGCAAAGAAGAAATATTATGTGCAAAGGTGAAAAAGAGGCACAAAAGGATGCGGAACAGTCAGGAAGCATCGAAGCCTGTGCGTGGGAGTGGGAGGTGGGGAGGGTGGGGAGGATGAATTGCCAGGAGTGTCGTGAAGATTGGTTGGAACCAGCTTTGTAAAAGGCTCCAGTCAATGCGAAGGCACATGTAGGAGGTGATGGATGACCAGTGAAGCGTTTCAGTAGGCTGGGGCCATTGGGGAACATACGGCTTTCTGGAAGAAGATTCTTGAGTCATGAGGGACCTTACCAGTGAGCAGTGAGTGCAATAAGATCATTTTTAGTAGCACGAGACTACTTTCTAATGTCCAGGAAATCTGTAGGTACATCAACTGCAGAAATGTGTTCAGTTCTAGTAACCTGAATAAAGTAGAGTCGTTTCTTTCCTTTTGACCCATGTGATTATATTTAGCAAAAGCAACCAAGACAATAAAGTGGGGCAAAAATATGGATAGTCCAAGACGTTGAGGACCTGAAGAGGAAGGGGCAGGATCTTTGAGAGCCACCTGGAAACTGTCTCTCACAGCCAAGGCTGGCACCTGAGAAGACATTTATTGTCTTGAGTATTTCCTACAGTATGAAATACATAGCTATAAAATGCTCAGAGGGATGGCTCAGGACTCCATCACTCAAACCTAGTGTTAGAAAGAATGACGGAGCTCTGGGAATGGAAGGGGAGCCTAGGCCAGTTGGATGGATCTTGCTGCTCAAGCAAGATCCTGTAGCCTCGAGTCTAGAACCTGCGTTGGGGAGGCTGTCTGCTTCTGGCAACAGGTGAGTGGGCCAAGACCACTGAGTCTTACATCAGGGTGCAAGCTGTCTTTTTTTTTGAGACAGAGTCTCACTCTGTTGCCTGGGCTAGAGTTCCATGGCGTCAGCGAGCTCACAGCAACCTCAAAGTCCTGGGCTCAAGCAATGCTCCTGCCTCAGCCTCCTGAGTAGCTGGTACTACAGGCATGCACCACCATGCCCGGCTAATTTTTTCTATATATTTTTGGTTGTCCAGCTAATTTCTTTCCTTTTTTTTTTTTTTTAGTAGAAATAGGTTCTCACTCTAGCTCAGGCTGGTCTTGAACTCCCGAGCTCAAACGATCCTTCCACCTCAGCCTCCCACAGTGTTAGGATTACAGGCGTGAGCCACCGCGCCCGGCCCTGGTGCAAGCTGTCTTTCTGCCTGCTGCAGTTTCTCCCCTCAAGTCAAAGGAAAGTTGCCTATGGGTGCAACATGACCTATCGATGAGAGATACTAACCAAACATTTTGAAATGAATTAATGGTGTACTGTCAGGCTTGTCCAGGTGTGAAGGTGATGATGATGACATTGATCTTAATTAGTGGTATTCTAGATATGCTGTAATTCTCAGACCATATACCAGCACTAATTAATCACTTCTTTTAATGTCCATTGTAAGGATAGCAGGCATACTTTATTTTTTGCCTTGTCACTTTTCGCAAGAAGATAGTCAACAACAAGACTATAAAGACAGTATGGCTTAGCGGTTATGAGGCTGATAAAGAGCTCTGAAGCCAAATTGCCTGGATCTGAGTGCTTCCATTTATTAGCTGTGTGACTTTCAGCAAGTCGCTTAACCTCTCTGTGCCTCAGTTTTCTCACCTGTAAGTGGGGCTAATAACCATACCTACCTTCTAGACTGTTAAATGATTATTTTTGGACATACAGTAATGCTATATAAGTGTTAGCCATTATTAATATTATTACTATTAACATAAGTCATGAGGAGTAGCCACCAGAATGCACCTTTCCTCTCTGAGCCTCATGTTCAGAAGTTTACTGAAAGGAAAGAAGTACATATTTGCTGTTGGGCAATTTGCTGGAACATCTGTCATCTCACACAATCCCGACTACAAGCCTGTTTAGTAGATAATTGTCTCTATTTTAAAGATAAGGAAGGTGTAGCTCAGAGAACTTCAATAACATGTCCAGATGATACGGAGCTGAGGCAAACTTGAACCTAGGCCTGGCTGATTCTAGTGCTTATGTTTTCCTTCAGGACCATGGTACCTTTTAGAATTTTTCAGAGCATACTCTGAAAAGGCAGAATTTCTTTTTTTTTTCTTTTTATTTCATCATATAATGGAGGTACAAATATTGTTAGGGT
>VBSM01002217.1:22740621-22759240 GCA_008086735.1 Cheirogaleus medius | reverse complement strand
GCGGGCTTAAGCTTAATCCAGGATAGCATAAACGGTGCTAGCTCACTGTCGTTTTCAATGTGTGTATCAAGGATGGAGTTTTCACAGTCCCCGTGGTCTCCTCTCCCTTCTTTTCCTGAAGAAGTTACTTGAGAAGGTTTCTTATTTTATGTTGTCCACCTTGCCTTGTGTGACTCTGCAAAGGAGAATACTAGGAGAGGGAAGCAGCCTGCATGGTCCCTGGTGCCTTCTCCTATTCCATGTCTCCTGTGACACCTCCTGATGCCCCCTGTCACTGAGCAGCCTGCCCTGCTGACACCCCCAAATATCTGTACTGATATTACAGCTCCTCAGAGCACCAAAAGTAGGAATTAAGACCCTCTAGCATCCTTCCTGTACTTCCAGAAAGCCTAGTATCTTCAAGAGGGTTAGAACCTTTGTTATTCTGTGACTGTCTTGAACATCTTTTGGATGCAGTTCATGGATGTTTACTTCTGGGAAGTTCTGAAAAGTCTTCATAACTGCCCGGGCATCATTAAGATGCAGACAACTCCAAGATTGCACAACTCGACTTGTAAATACGAGTTGGGATGACCCTGGCTCTTTATGGAGAAACCCATAAAGTCTGCACACCTTGGCAGTTGGACGGAATATAGATTTGAAGATAACATTTTGGTACCTTATGGGAATCAACATCATTTTGCCTGTATGCTCCTACCTTCTCTCTCAGTGTTGGTCCACTTCCCTTCATCCTTCATTACCACACCCTGAAATTATAGTTATTTTTAAGAACATGGACATATCTTCATATACATCAGGTTGTTTTTTGTGTATTGTATTCCAAGCCCGTGCATGCAGAAAGACAATTACTGCTCTACCTCAAGCTCACTGGGTATGCAATCAAGGCTCATTACTCTGCCGATTCTCATCCCCTTCACACCCTTTATGTCTCAGAACAACAATGAGTGGAGAGCACAGTATTCCAGAACAGGAAGAGAGGAAGTCGGAGGACATGCTGAGAAATTTGAATCAAAGAGGGAGAAATTTAGGTGAAGATAGTTTGTTTAAAGTGGAGCTTTCATCATTGGTGGTTTAGAGATCACACTTTTGCTTAGATCCAGTTCTTGAATCACGATCCCTTGGGTCTGGAAGAAAGCTATAATTTTCAGAAGGCTTACTTCTATAAAAGCTTATGGTTATGGAGAAAAATCAACATTTGTAGGTAATGAATCAGAGTCTAAAAAGTCTGTTTGGATATTTAGTGTCTCATAAAATGTAACATAGGAAGAGACTTGTGGAGTATCGGAGCTGGAAAAGATCATGAAGACATTTGGTCCTACACTCTCTTTTTAATGATGAAGCTACTAAGCCCAGGGAGGTTGAATGATTCCTCCAGGTTACGTGGCTACAAGGAGGGGTAGAAAAACTGGACTAGAAGAGACCTCTTAACTCCGAAGCCAGTATATTTTCAACATTATTACACATTACTAATCATTTGGAAACATTTGAGCCAAAGTATGAACCATGTATCATAAATGAGAGAATCTTAGTGATAGAAGAGACCTTGGGGGTCATGTGGTGCCAGCTCCCTCCTGAGGCAGGAACCCTTCTGGTGACATCCCTGACAGATGGCCACTAGTCCAGCCGGGAAGCTCAGAACTTTACAAGGCAGCTTGTTTTGTCTTTGTGTATCTCTAGATATCATTACATTTAGCCTGGCTGAAGGTTAAATGTGTATCTTTAAAGCATCAACTCATAAGGAGGGAGGGTGGTCAGAGGTGAGTGGCATGGTATTGGTGATGGTGAGAGTTTTACTTTTTTTCTCATCTTAAGAAATGAGGACTATAATACCTACCTTGTAGGGTCATTGTGAAGATTAGACATGAGGTTTATGGGCATCTACCATCATAGCGCCTGCTTCAACATAGGTACTCAAATTGTAGTTATTATTGACTTTTATCATCATGATTCCATTTTTTGAAATTATACCCTCTGGACCAACATAGACTATGTCTAATCCTCCAAATATTTGAAGGCAGTTAGCATGACCCTCTAAGTCTTCTCTTCTTCAGACTAAATATTCCCTGATTCTTCCACCATTCTTTCTGTGATGCATTTTGGATGCCTTCATTGCTTTCATTCCCTCTCATTTGTCGATTTCCCCCTTAAAATGTGGTGGCCAAATGTGGTCAGCCCAACGTACTCTACAGTGGAATAATTACTTCTCTTGATCTGGACGTTTCACGTCTCCTAAAACAACCTAGATTTATGTTAGCATTTTTGGAGGCCAGATCACAGAGTTGGCTCAAGTAAAGCCTGATTCTGCTATCCAGAACATTAGCTATGCTTCCCAACTTTGTGTCAACTGCAGAGTTGACAAGCACAATTTTTACATCTTCATCCAAGCTGTTGATAAAAATGTTGAACAAGAAAAGGCCAAGGGCTGAGCTTCGAGGAACACCTTGGATCCTTCCCTGCCCGTTGACCTCTAGGCACTGGTTTGGTGACATTGTTTCGCTGACTTCAAATCTACTCACCTGTACTGTCAAAAATAACTCAGCAGGATATAGCCACTCTTCGTGTTTTTGAAATTGGAGGCTTAATTTATCCAGAGGTAAAATGCCACAATTTTATCGATGAAGACAGGTTTTGAACCCATAATTGGGACAATGTGAACTCAGAAAATAATTTCATGTTTGAGTTACTATGTAATGCTTAAAGAAAAAAAAAATCACTTTCTCTTAATGTGAAATGATAATGCTTTTGCTGGGTTGTTTATTTTTCTAAAATGTTTTGAAATTACTCTCTGGGTCTGGGGGAAGAAGGCTAGAGAATTTACAGGTTTTATGTGTAGGGGAGAGAGGAGATTATTGAAGAGTTAGAATGTGACTTTCAGGAGCCTTTTCTGTCTCTGGTGGAGATCACAGAGATGAAGAGATGTCTTTAAAGCATTGATGGGGAAGAGTGGGAGGGAGATATAGTCCTAGATAGTAATTTTTATTCTTTTTGATGATTCTCAGAGAAGATTTTAAAGCTGTTTTTGTTGGGGGGAGGTTGGGGATTACTTCTTTCTCTCTTATTAAACATACTTTACTGTGAAGAAATCAAACCAAGCTCTTTATGCTACAGCATACGTCAGTTTCCCTTGCTTTCTACAGTAGATGTAAAGAATGGTTGTCACCATCATTTGAGCCAAAGTGCTTGAGGACTGGAGGCTCAACTCTCACCATCTTCCTTCAAGGACTCCTCTAATATTTTTTCCCAAAGGTTTTGCTTTTCGCTATGCATACCATGTTTGTGGTTTTCTTCTTAATCCTGATTCTTTCTATTTCTCCAGCTCATAATTGAACAAGTACCTTAATGTCTAAAGCTCTATTAGAGTGAGCACACTTTCAGATTGCAAGGTGAACAGACAGGACATTAGCACTCTCAAAAACTGACCAGCAATAAAAAAATAATACTTCCTCACACTGAATATTCTAGGAATGGTATCTTAGAGTTCACACATTCACTCCGTATTTATTGAGCACCTATGATATGCCAGGCACTGACATAAGCAACAGAGACACAATGGGGAGTAAAATCAGATTTAGTTCTCTCTCTCATTGGGTGTGTACAGTCCAGGGGAGAAAAAGCTATTAATATAATAATCAAAAACAATTGTAAACTTGTGAAAAGTACTATAAAGGAAAAGGAGATGGTGCCCATCACTGTGGGAGGGGTCAGGGGAGGCTTCTCCATGTGACTGGACCACCGTCTGGTCCAGGAAAGGAGATGATGGTAGTTGGGATGTAGGTTGATAGAAGGAGGGTTGGAAAGATAGAAAGAGATGAGAGATGCTTAGGTTAAATTTGAAGGACTTGGGGACTACATATAGGGGTGATAGAGAAGGGATGCCCAGTATAATTCAAGGAGGGTTCATACATTTGTATTCTTCATTGTAAATTTAAAGAATGTGATCTTGAAAATTAAGTTGTATAACTATCGATAATCTCTGGTAGTAAGATGAAAAACTTTGAGTGTCTTTAAGGACCTAAACGATGGAAAAAAATCATACCTGTAACTATTTACCTAATTGAGACCTAATTAGGACCCAGAGAAATAAGTTTGTCATGATTCACTTTCAAAAGAGATAACCTAAGTATCTTTATTTTCATTATTATTTTTAGTCCAATTGTCTAAATATCTAGATCCTATAAGAAGAACTAAAGTATACTCCTGCACTGCCACCCCAGTGCAAATCACCATTTCCCTTCATCTTACTCTACCCAACCATGGTATTTTATCACGCCAGAAAAACTTTCCAGTATATAAGAGGAGCCTTTGGACTGTGTGTGTATATCAGCCCGTTCATGCTTTTGGGATCCCACGACAACAGTCGGCTCACAGTCTAAGCCAGGTGTCCAGTTTCCATCTGGGCTCCTGACAGACTGTGTGGTCAGGATTTAGAAATCAGAAACTTGGGAAAGGTGCAATGTGATGGACACAAACACCCCAAATACCATATATGTTATCACCATCATTTAGCACATAGTGCAGGAAATCCTGTTCTTTGCAGAAAAACTTCAAAGAACCACTTCTAGTTCTCTTGGGTGCCATATATTTTTCCTTTGCTAACACCAAAGCGCAGACAGATATATATTTTTCCTCTAGTAAATTGCTACTGACACTTCATTTTCCCCCCATCCTCAGCCCATTGTCCAGCTGACCTGTGGAATTTCCTCACCCTTCTAGGCTGAAGAGCTGCACCTAGTGGTTCACAGGGACCTCCTTACTGCCCTTGCCTCTTACTTCATGGGGCCCTGCACTTTCTCTTTCCTGAGTTCTCAATTTCTTCTTCTCCTTCCAGCTCCAATGAGTTGACCAGCCCTCTCCAGCTCAGTGCGAATTTCCTCCGGTTTTCCAAGTGTATTTCTTTTCCATGATTAGCTGTCTTTTATCTTACATATTTTACTTTTCTTTTGAATTTTAAACAAAGAAGCATCCATTCAAGTCATCAGAAATACATACATGACATTAAGTCCCTAAGTGACCCAGGTGTCTCATTTGTTTCTTCACTGGTTTATTCATGCTATTAATGTATGTTTATTGAATGGCCACTGCAGTCTAAGCCCTGCAAGATAGAGTCATGAAAGCAAACATTCTGCATTCTAGAAGAAAAGAGAGCCAACAAATGAACAGGCCCTCAATCATCCTTCCATATCCCACTATTCCATTCTGTTATTAGAGATTGATTTTAGGGACATGCAACAGAAAGTTGCAACTCTGGTCATTGGATCCCAGACACCCCATCATCTATTCCAACTTTCCATCCTCATTTTACAGGCTCTTGAGCTTATGTAACGAGTACTCAGATTATGATTTGGAAAGGTAGTATTATAATTTCCTGGAAAAAATACATGGCTGGCCACTCTTATAGGACTGAAAATAAAAAATAACCCAGTGAGCTTGTCATGCAAGCAGGATGCAGAACAGCTATCCACTAAATCATGGTATTATGTGCTTACCATGGAAATCATTTTCAAACTCAGTGTGTGTATCCCACCAAGTCAGAGGAGGTATGCATGAAACATCCCTGTTGCAAACCTCACATCAGGATGGCAGAAGAGCGATAAGTCAACTTCAAGGCATTTTCCCCTGTGCTTTCCTGTAAGGGTGGGTAGTTGTTTTTCATCTCTTCTTAGCTGTGAGTTATAACAAGATGAATGGGCCCAAGGCATGCCAGAAGCCATAACTCTATTTAGTTGACATGACCAGATTCCCAATTTTTGCCTTTGAGAGCTTAAGAGTAGAATAAAACATTGACTCTCTCTGACCTTTCTCCTCTGTCTTCTCTGGGCAGAATATCTCGATGCATAATGCAGTTGGTGGGGCCCTGGCGGGGCCTGGAGCTCACCAGCTCGGCAGTGCCCGGCTGCCCAACCACGACACCAGTGTTGTGATTCAGCAAGCCATGCCGTCGCCGCAGTCCAGCTCTGTCATCACTCAGGCACCTTCCACCAACCGCCAGATCGGGTAAGGAGCCCTTCTTGGCTGCCTCTGGGTCCTGGATGGAGCTCAGGGGATGTTCTGGACTTTCTCCTTGTTTCCGGTGCGCAGATTGGTTGGTTTTCCTGGCTGGTGTGATATTTCCTAGAGATTTAGAGTGATGGTTTTGCTGGGAGAAGGGAGAGGGAGTCTCTGTTTGTTGAAAGCCGTTTTGATCGTAAATCTGCATTGGGGACGGGGGCGGGAAACAAGTCATTCTGTGTCATGGTTGCTTCAAACAAGATTTGTGAACTTTAAGATGACTATGGAACAATCTATGGGTGTTATGGTGACCAGAGTGTCTTCTGGGTACAGTAGTCCTCCCTTATCAACAAGGGATACATTCCAAGACCCCCAATGGATGCCTGAAACCGTGGATAGTACCAAACCCTACATATACTATGTTTTTTCCATCTGATGCCTGCGATGGCTACTAAGTGACCACTGGGCAAGGGAGTGTCTACATTGTGGATGTGCTGGACAGAGGGATGATTCACATCCTGGGAGGGATGGATTTACATGGTGCAAAATTTCATCACACTACTTGAAACAGCATGCAATTTTAAAACTTGTGAATTTTTTATTTCTGGAATTTTCCAGAACAAAAATATTAAATATTTTAATATTATTGGACCTTGGTTAGTTGAAATTGCAGAAAGCAAAACTGCAGATAAGGGGCTACTATTGTATTTCCACAGTCCTTCCCTCTGGTCATCCTTCCCTTTTCCTCTTCCTTATTAATGCCTCCTATTAGCTCTCCCTTCCCTGTGCATTGGCGCATACTCATTCCTGGAGTAAACAAAACAAAGAAAGCTGCCCTCTCCTCTCATTTATGCAAATAGACAACACTGAAGCATTGGGGGAAAATTGGTAGAAAGATCCTGTCATTGACTCCCAGACACCCATACCATGTGATGGAAAGAGCTCTCACTTCCTGGCATCATGTGATCACTCTAGCCCCTTGCTACGCAGAGTATGATCTGAGGATCAGCAATGTGGGAATTACCTGGAAGCTTCTTAGAAATGCAGAATCTCTGGCCCAGCTTCCTTTTCCTCAGAATAACGATGGTGTCTGTTCTTTCCAAACTCACAAGAGTTAAGATGTGATAAAAGATTTAAGAGCACTTGGGTTCTAAGGAAGAAAAGGTAGTAACTTAAGCCAAAGAGCTATGATAAATTTATATTGGTGGATGCCGAGAGCTGGTTGCTCTGTGTTCCCAGAATTCTCCATTTGAAATAAGAAGGAGAACTCACTGTGTTTTGTACCTGTATCGGAATTCAGTTTGGATTTTCAGTTGAATATTAGATATGGTAATTTTTTTAAAATTTAGAAGTTGCCTCACAGTTTGTCAGCATATCATTTCCCCCTTGTTTTTAATGTTGTAAGACTCCCAGACCAACAGTGAGCACTGAGGACAACACTGGTTTATTCCTCCTTAGAATGCTCCAGAAGGGGTACTTTGTCTCTCACAATTCTCAACTTAACCCTGTTGTGACACGTAAGGACCCACCTTAAGAAATGACAGAAGCAGGTGACAGAAGCAGGTAATGACCATTTTGTGAGTTTGCCTTGGGTACATTTGGTTTCCCATTCAAGAAATAAAAAAAAAAACAACAAAAACGATTCTGGCCATTTGAACTGAGCTTTGTTTAAAGAAGCCAATGCTAAATTAGCAAGTGTCTCTGTTAAAGATTTCTTTTCTTCTCACATGACTATGAGAGCAAATGTTGCCACCATCTAAATCAAGAACCCGTAATATGCCAAGAGGGTGGGGTGGATTCATTAAAGACAGCATCTAAATCTCAAAGGACTTCTTCACTCTAGTGGGTTGGCTTTAGGCAGACAATTCACAGTTAGGCCAACTAATTATAATTATTTTATTTTTCTTTCAAGGGGAAAAAACATAAAATGTGCTAAAGTTTACTAGCAGTTTTACAGCATTCCTTCCCCCCTGGAGTTCTCCTGCCTCCCTCCCCCCACACCCCCACCAGCTACCCTCTTGGAGGCCCATAGTGTTCTGCCATTGTTAGTACAAAGCTGGTCTTTATGAAACAGTCTTTTAAGGGTTAGCACTAAATTTTAAGATGAGTGCTGACTCTGTCAATAATTTACCCAGCTGGCCTGGGACTGTACATGTGGGTGACATTGCTAGGCGGTGTCACTATGGATGGGGGTGTTTCTCTGGTACAGATACCCTCCCCAAAGCCTCCATCCTCCCATGTTTTTCTTGCTCCTGGGATGTTGTATGTCTCTCTTGGTGTGTTCTAGGAGATAATTGTCACTTTTAGGGCTCTGTCTCATTGCCAAGCTCGAGGGGAGGCTGTTTCTTTCCTTGAGATTCTTCCCTGTCGTGCTTACCATGTTGATTCAAAACCACACATCCTGTCATTTCCATTTTTCTCCACGTGACCCATCCAAAACCTTGCCCAGATGATCGTGGGGACTCAGCAGGAAACAACCCAACCCATCTCACCAGCGGATTCAGTATGAAACTCTAGGTGGTAACATTTGGGGATGGTTTTATTTCTCTCAGGAAAGAGGAAATGAGTACTTATTTTAAAACATGAGTTCCCTCTGGAGACTGTGTCTTTAAATGAGCATTTAAAATTGCAGATAGCTTTTTTTTTCTTACTTTATTTTATTTTTTTTTTGAGGCTGCACAGAACCATATTGTAGTAATATTCTGATTTTTATCACAACCTCAAATATTTAAGTGTCAAAATCTGGCCAAGCCACCTGCAAATGTTTGCCATGGCTACCGGCCAACAAAAACAGCAAACAGCAATGAAAGTCTTCATTCAGGCTCAGTGCTTAAGCTGCATCCAGCCAGAGAGGCTGGGACCCACCTGTGCCCATGCACGGAGCTCTTGTGCCGTGGCCAGGGGGGTGTGTTCACGACTGGGGCTTTGTGAGAGAGGGGCCGCCTGGCTCCTGTCCCTGCTCTTCCCTTCCCTCTACCAGTGCTTGGCTTCTGCAGACAACCCCACGTTTGCTCTCTTTTCTGTCTCCCTCCTTTCACACTGTAAATTTTAAGCTTAGAGGCTTGAATGTATTGGGAGTGGTATTGACATAAAGGACTAGAAAATGGGAGTGGCGCCAGTTGGGAAGGCTTTGGGGACAAAGGGTAGGCATCCTTGTAAGCATTCGATTTTCATGGTTTTTGAGCAGGCACGGAGCCAAAGCAGACAAAAATGAGTGGAAATGCAAAAAATCCAAAGAAATAACATGAAAAGTAGATAGACAAGCAACGTATGCAACTTCCATTCCACGCCAGAGTGACCTGTAGCATGCCCTGTGCCCAAATCTGTAAAAGTGGTGCTATTATCTCTATAGAAACTGGAGCTACGTATAAATATCCCAAATTGCTCATGTGTGGTTAGGCAGGCTAGAAAAACACACGGCTATAGAGAGTGTGGGAGGCATCCCCAAACTAGTGACTACTTGTGCTTCATCAAACTGGCAGACGCTCTGTCGGGAAGAGTGTCTTTGGCTGATTGATGGTAGCGTTTTAGGAGATAAGTTTGCCAGATGGAAAAAAGAGTGAGCCATGGGCTGTGGGGAAGACAAGTGAGACAGAAAACAAGCATGTGTTAAATAGAGATGAAATCGATTCTGCCTTGAACCAAATATGTGGCAGAATCCAAACAGTATCTGTACTCCAGTCATTTTTATTAGATATCATGTAACAGGCTCATTAATTCAGGATCAAGTCTGAAAAGCCTGGGAAAAATAGTGGATGAGTAGATAACAGTGGTATAAGTTCGCTCTCTTTCTCTGTCTCTCGGTCTCTTATCTCACGAGACATTTTTGTAGGAGCCAATGATCAGTTGAGTAGGTGGCTGTGGTCTTAATAGATCCCAGGTTTCCCAAAGAAATGGATTTCTCTTTATGGGGTAAGTGATAGTAGATAATTCATGCTCCGTAATTCTTCAGGAGAGCAATGAAGGTAATATGGAGTGTGGAGTTCTACAAGAATGGATATCAGTACAGAGTTCTGACAGGTTATGGGAGACACTGCCAAAATAGTCTACACATTTCCTTCTTGCTGTTTAATTCTTTGTAGGGAATTGAGCATATGCTCGTTAGATTATTGGTGAGAATTATTTGACAGTAATTGTTTACAATGGAAGTGTTATACGTCCAACCTCAGAATATACAATGTGGAGTATTCTGGTTGAGATAATGAATTGGCCAGCTGTATCAGGAAACTTGGAAACGTGTTCAACATAATTCATATATGAAGGCATTTGTATATGAAACCCCTCCCTGATTTTATACCAATTTTAGTCCTGACACGCATATTTCCATATGATGTGTAGCTATTAGGCATTTGTTCACAAACCCTATTTGCATGGGGCTGTAGCTAGACAGTTGAGATCGAATTACTTAGCCAGAAGTTTATATAAAATATTGTGGAAGAAAATCTTGTGTTGTGTAAAGATAAAAAGGTGCCAAAACTCATCATAAATCGTACCTCCTCTCCCATTTCCTTTGCTTGTTTATCCTTTTTCTCTTTGCAATCCCAGACACTGTGTGTCAGGCAGAATATCAGATGTAGCTCAATGGCTATGACCAAGCAAAACAAACAAGCGAACAAAAAATCATGATAATTAAAAGAAAAGCTGATGACATCTCAGAACTTGTCAATGTCAGAAGGGATGCTACTTTATCAGGGAGCGTCACGTGGCTTTGTTTGTGAGTTGAATGTTGCTGCCCAATGTGCCATCAAGATGGGACTGTTAATAAATTTGACAATAAATTTGTTAATAAATTGTATCATTGCTCTGGGGGGGAAAAAAAAAGGAGAGAAGTTGGGAAATGATGCCATCACAGAGAGGCACTGTTTAAAGAAGACCTAAATAACAACGCAGCTTACAGTTTAAGAAAGTACTTGCTCCGTAAACGTGTATGTGCGTGAATCCATCATTAAGAGCTTTCTTAAACTTCTCAAACCAAACCGAGCATGACTAAGACTGTCACGTCCACCACAGGCTAATGCTGGGGACATCCAGGCCAGCCTCCTTCCTGCTAGAGGCAGCAGGGCAGCAGGTCCCAGGCTGTCACTGCTCCTCAGCCCGTAGCCAGGACAACTTGAAGCTCCTTTGAGTAATTCAGACCAGAAGTCATTATTTCCTGCTTTGTGTTTTGCTGAATATCATGGCTATGAATATAGCTTTATTGTTGGAAAGTTGCTGGATCTTTCACAGCCCCGAGAACATTTACGAGGGCCCTTCAGGGGGATGCTTTCTGGGAGGGTTGACAGATTTAACCATATGGCTCCCGTTAAATCCCATGCAGAGCCTTGAGAAATTACCTCTGACAAGGGGGCCGGCAGCCTTCCACTCACAGGGTTTTATGTGTGGAACGAAACATTAAGTACTGATACTTGAGGAAATATAATGTTTCTTAACATTCAAAAGTTGTAACACCACATGGTGTTGTGGTCAGATGAAGGGGGCAGGGCCAGAACCCGGGAGCACATGGCTGGGTGTTCCAAGAAGCAGAAAAATACCCTGATTCTCATCTCCTGATTCCTCAGGCAAGCGGTGTCCCAGCTCCTCACCCGGAGCACAGCAAGGCTGGTCCTCTTGGGACAGAAAATCAGAGGTCACTCCTGGATGGCTCAAGCCCTTTGTTAGAAAAGCTCCCGATTAGCAAGCTAATACTTAAGGAAGAGGAATGAAGATAATATTTGTCCGACTTCTACTGTGTGCCAGGCACTGAGCTAGCTTTGCATGTTATTGTCTATATTTCTTCAACAGCTCAGAGAGGTAGGCACTATCTACCCCAAGTAACTTGTCCAAAGTCACCCAGCCAGTGAGATAAACAGAGTTTTGACTGTAGGGCTGTTGCACTTCAAAGCACATGCTTTCCCCGTGCTCCTGACCATGCGCCACCAGTGCTCTGGAAGACGCATGAGCGTGCCTGAGACTTGGGAGAGTCATCTGTGCACAGGAGTCGCTAATGCTCGGTCTGTCTGGTGACAGTGTAAAAAGCTCCTGTGTGCTCATGCACCTGCAGGGCAGCCCCAGGCAGAGCGGGCATACGCTGAGTTGCCAGCCGCTGCTTTGATCCTTCGGGGGAAATAGACAGGATTTCCCTGCCCCTCAAGGGAGAGGAATCAGGGAATGTCTTGAGCACGTGGAAGCACAGAATGGGAGACCTTTTAGCTAAATCCCCTCATGTGCAAGAATACTGAGAAATGACTGCCCTTGTCTCCAACATGTGGTCGCTCTATACGCAGCTTCTTAGTTTGCAGGAAGACACTAGCCCCTGCCTAGGTGCAATGCAACTTCCAGATTTGTTCCAATTCCTGCAGGGGTAGGTGACTTTGCCTGTGTGCTCCTGTTGGAAGAGGACTTTATTTCTGGAACTTACAAAAGAAGCTTGCCTCACAGAATTCCTGAAGCTTCCATACAAGTGTCTCGGTGTGCATTTCCTCTCCCCTATTTTTGGAATATATAGGCACAGACGAGGGTCTGCTTCTGCAGCGACTAGCTTGGATCAGTCAGTCTGTGACTATGGTAAATCTAAGACATTTGTTCTTTTGTGCAGCATGTTGGAAAGCTATGCCTGGAAAACAAGAGCTTGCTCAGAGCAAAACCACGTCAGGTCAGAGGGGAACCACGGAAAAGTATTGGTCATGAGTTCAGAGGTCATGGATTTTAGATAGTCCAGGCTCTGCCAATTAATAAGTTTGTAGCGTTGGCCAAGTGGTCAGCCTCCCGGGGCCTGATTTCCTTATTCTACATGGAAAGCGGTTAACCAATTAATGAAGAAAGTCAGTCGCGGCTCCCAAATCCTCATTCACTGACTCTTTTTAGTATCAAACGTATTTTCTCTTTTGGTTTTGTTTCCTCCAGGAGCCGTGTTTGGTGGGCGCTCTATGTGATCTGAGCTCCAGGAAATGTTCACACATCCCCAAGAAAGAGAACAGAATAGGGCCTGGGAAGAGAGGGCAAGACACTAATAGAGGGGTCCTGACAAGTGAAGCCAGAGAGACTTGATGTCTAGGCACAACTCCTAGCTAGTGAACAACAGCGATCTCTTCTCTTTTCCAGGCGCTTTGTTTACAAGGCACATTTTCCTTTATCATTTACCAATTTAGCATTCATAATTCTGTTACATGAGAATTCATACACCCATTTTGCAGTTGAGTAAAGTGAGGCTCAGAGATTAAGGGACTTGCCCCAGGTCATACTGATAATGGCCAGAGCCAGAACTAGAACCCAGACCGCCCACACACACGTCCCATAGGTCTAAATAAACTTGACTTCCCCACGTTTAAGTTTCTTCACCTGTAAAATGGAGAGGCATCACTAGAAAATTCTCAAAGTCTTTTTCAGCACTATATTGCTAATAATCTTTTTTTTTTATTTTTTAGTTTGCTTTTTTGTTTCTTTTTGCTAGTGATCTTCATAACAATTTTAATTTTGAAAACTGCTTGATAAGGTAACTTTTGAGGGGACTCAGTGTTGTGTGCATAATTATGTATAGTTGCCTTCCTTGAACCAATCTTTTTTTTTTTTTTAAGAGACAAGGTCGCACTCTGTTGCGCAGGCTAGAGTACAGTGGCGTGACCATAGCTCACTGTAACCTTGAACTTCCAGGCTCAAGTGATTCTCCCACCTCACCCTCCTGAGTAGCTGGAGCTACAGGTACACGTTACCATGCCTAATTAATTAAAAAAAATTTGTAGATACAGAGTCTTGCTATGTTGCCCAGGCTGGCCTCAAACTCCTGAGCTCAAGCGATCTTTTTGCTTTGGCCTCCCAAAGTGCTGGGTTTCCAGGTGTAAGCCACCACGCCTGGCCTAATCTTACCAGGAAATTGTTCTCGTTTTCCTAAAAGTGGTTTATTTTTGGAGCTCTATCTAGAAAAATACTTAAAACAATAAAAGCTGTAAAGCAAGCCTGATGCGAGAGACCTGGACGACAATTCTGCCAGACACAGCTCTGTGGGAAAGTGCAGTCCACTGTCTTATATTCTGGCCTTACTGTTATTTGGGGGTTACTTTGTGGAAGACTTAAAACATAGGGCTTTAGCTTATATAACTATTTAGTGTCTTCCTATAGATAAGCTTTGGGTAAGGTGCCAAATGATCGACTATTTGGGGTTAAAAGTATATAGTCTCCCCTAATATAAAATGCAATAATTGACTATACTTTTTTGTACTTGTCATAGTTCCTATATCAGGGTTGGCTCAGTATTTCCTGTTTGCAGAGCCAGAAGCATGCATGAACACCTAGCAGGTTCACAGGGCTTATGGTATGGTGTTTAGAGAGAGTTCCATGAGTAAGTGTAACCATTCATTGAAGAATACCGAAAAAGGGTATTAACATGGGAAAACAATGTGTGCAGTGCTCTGTAAGCTGAGCATGTTAGGAGAAGTGAACTGATAAAGCTGAGCTGGTCCTTTGGAACTGCAGTGCACTTTGCTTTTTTGAAGATTGAATATGTCTAAGTAACAGAGCAGTGTCGCAGTGGACATTTCAGATTATTTAGAGCTTTATATTCCATAATACTAAATGTCTCATAAAGTGTAAATAACTCTTGTCTGAACTGATTGACTGATAGGTTCTGAGATGAGATAGAAACACATTCTAGGAATCTGCAGAGAGCTTATGGTGCCCTTTGCATGTAAAATACAGTCATATAATTGGACACTTTGGGATTCAAAAGATAATTCATTTAACAGGTTCTCTCGTACATAGTTTTCATTCATGTTAGACCAAATAGATTTTCTCTACGATCATTTTTTATGTCCTTTCTAATGGGGATTTAGTGAAAGATTATGCAAACTCTAGAGACATTTTACCTTTAGTTGAGTGAGAATGACACATAAACATCCAATTTGGTCTCAAATTTGGATGTAAAGGGAATCTTTGATATTAAGATTCAGTTATATACAGATGGAATCCTATTTTAGTGAGACAGTGTGAAACCATTGCATGAGGGATGGGAAGCCATGGCTGGTGGCTCTGACTCTACCATTCATGAGCTCTGGACGTTGAACAGGCCTCTTGACCTTGCCGGGCCCTACTTCTCCACCTTATAAAAAGAAAGAATGAAACCAGATTATATGGTATGTCCCCTTTTCTAGCTCAAATTCTCAATAATTTTGAAACAAGCTCTTAGGAACAAGTGTGTTTCCTTATCATGACTCATACCCTACAACAACACTGTTTGGCTGATACGGACTAAGAAGAAATTCCATAAGACAGATACATTCACATTTAGTAGGTAGTCCAGTAATCTATTTGCCTCATATGTTGTGCTTTTGGTAAATATCAACTTAAAGTTCCTGTAGAATAATAAACATTCTTAATGGTAGCAGACACATTTAAAAGAATTTAGAGTTTTATAGTTTTCCCCCCTTTGGCAAAGTGCATTTTGGCTGGTGATTAGGCCAGTAAAGTCTGTAAAATGATAGGACCCTCGTGAGCATGGGGTATTCACATGCTGGATTGTGCTTGGTTTGCTTTTGCAGGGTCGCAGACCTTTGCAGAGAACAAATGGCCCCAGACATCTCTGAAATGCTAGAAATGACTTCCTGAATAACCACATACCCATAATATCTTGGTTTAGATATAGTCATTCACAAGCCAAATGCCAGCACTTTACAGTTGACCTCCAATGTATCATTTTCAGTCCATTAGAACTCAGAAACATTTTCTACATGAATAATAAAATAACTGCAACAAAAAAATATACATCCCCAAGTCACTGAGCCATTGAACACTTGTCAAATGCACAATGTCATGCTCAGACTCTAGGGACAGGAAGCCAAGCATTTGGCAAACTCTCAGGCATCTCTGCTTAGCATGACACTGCCTCTCATTTCTCTCAAAAGTCTTGCTCACATTGCACAGTTAAAGAGATAAATAGTAAGGTGCTAGATTAAAGAAAAAGTAAGTGAGGTAGAGGCTGATTCCACTTCAGTATTTTTCGGGTTGCAGGAGGGAGGCCATTTTGATGAACCCGCAAACTCGATGAAAGCAAAGTCTACGTCCAAAGTCTTTCTAGAGCCTTATGTTGAGTCAGGGTATATTTTTAGTGACAACACCAAACAAAAGTGCAACTTCATAGATGCATATTGCAAAATCATAGACTTGCTAAAACACTGAAAGAATGAATTTAAAATAATCCATCTAAACTGCGTACTGTTAAAGGCGACTGAGGGATTTTACAGACCAGGTGTACCCAAATAAAAATTGTGTGTATATGTACACCCATTTCATAATATTTTGCTTTACTGGAACATAACTTAGGCCTTTGGACGTGCAAATAACCTATTCAAAACACTTGAAGAACTTTCCCAGGTGTATTCTGTGTATTTTACATAGCACGGTTTTTCACAATACCCTGTGTGATCATCTCCTTGCATGACAATATACCACACTGGCACCTTAGAACCACTTTTAAAGAATAGTCCCAGTGATGGACAAGCATAATAAGATTAAAAGAGAAAAAACTCATATAGATTCACATTGGTCCCTCCATTTAATTTTTAGGAAATGGAAACAATTCCTAATTAGCTAGAAAATGACCAGTCGGTTGACAGATTATGTTTTCAGCAGAAGCTACTTTTTATTTCTCTGGCACCTTGACATCATTAGCATGTGTGGCGAGATACTTAGGTGTTAATGCCGACGTCCTCGGAGGGTGGTGACAGCCAAATCCTAGACCGAGAGAGGGAGCGTGAGCTTAGGAGGTGATTCCCTGCCTATGAGGAGAAGGGTGAATATTTCATAGGAAATTGGCTGTGGCACTCGCCGTGGACTTGGGGCTTCAAGGAAACTCTGAATCAACCAGGAGATTCTGATGTATAGTTGGAGTGGGGTAGGGGCCACTTATCCAGCACCCTAACTCTCTCTTCTCTCTCCCTCCCCCTTTCTTTCAAGGAATACATCAGATTATTCATGTCTGTCATTTGGCCATGGTTCTGACTTTAGGTCTGGAATTGGAGAAAGTTGAAGATGTTTAACTAAAAGGAAAATGAGAGATTTCTTTGGGGGTGGGTGCGTATGTGGTGTCAATTACTAGATGTGTCCCAATCCTCCGCACCCCACCCCCCATTCGCTGTGTGGATGGCTGCTATTTATTTAATTTCGCTCTGTAGTCAGGCACTTTGCAGAGAACCAGAGGAGTGAGTTTGTCCAGATCTCTTCTGGCAAATGTGTGTGTGTGTGTGTGTGTGTGAGTGAGAGAGAGAGAGAGATTTTTATAAAAAGAGTGTGTGAAACTTTGGCTGCCCCACCTGAAGCCACAGACAACCAACCTTCTATTGGGTCCACTGCATTCCATAATTATTATTGCCATTAGGAATAATTATTATTTGCTTCATTGAGTTGGCAGTTTGGAGCCTGCCTGAGACAGCGGCTTCTCACAGGAGCCACAGAACACAAAGGACCGAGCAGTCTCCCACAAGTGCTTCAACATGTTTGGACGACGTCCTTCTCTTGGTTCACTTCATTGGGTTTCATCCCCATTGAGCTTCATATTGAATGAGAAGCTCACCGGATACAAACCCAGCATGAATGAGCGCCGTCGCTTGGGACGCTTTTTTGATTGGATGTCTGAATTCTTGGCTTTTCTCAAGTCTGGAGATGAAAGTTCATTCTTTTCATGCTGCTGTGTTCCTTTCATTAAAAATAGAAAAATAAATAATCAGATGGGCCTTCGGTTCAAGGTTAGGTTTGAAATGGTCCGGGAGGGAGAGCGCAGAATGATGTGTAAACACTCGGTGGAAAAGCTGTGAGCTTATTTAGGGGGCCGGACATCGGCCACTTTCGCTTTAGTTTTTCCTGATTTGTTTAAGCCATCTTGCACACCACCTCCCCAGATGCCCGATTCTCTGTTGCTTCCTTTCCCTTTGCTCTAGCATTTTGAAATAACTGTGGCCTGGATAGTTCTCTCTCCTTCCTTAGATCCCCAAATCCTCCTCGGGGATCTCAGGGAAAGCGTGGCCGAGCGTTGTTTAACCGTCAGGGTGTTGTTCACAACAGGAGCTGTGCCTGGCAAAAAGGTTCACCAAGCCATTAAAGAAAAAAAAAAAAAGAACATGACAAGACATTCTTCCAGACGTTATTTTCCCCATAGTCTTCGTTGGTTCCTTGCAAGGCCTGTACCGCAGTCACAGGCAGAGGCCTGCGGGCACTTAAAGAGAATCGCACACGCCCTCAAGTGTCTCTCTGCTCCCCTTAACCTCTTCCTCCCTTAGCTGTTGTTTGTGGCTCAAGCCACTGGATCAGACCCCTCAGGAGCCTCCTGGAAACTGCGGAATCAGAAGAAGAAGGCAGCAAAAACTCAACAGCCTCCGGTTGCCATCTCAGACCCAACACAATGGAGTGAACGTCAGCTTGGTCCCCGCGGATCCCCAGTCTGTCCTTCCTCCCAAAGCCAACTGCGATTCCCAGACAGGGTTAAGGAAGACCAGGGTGACCATGCTAGGAGTGAGGGGACATGTCCTATCTGGGTAATAAATGCCCTGTCGGTCAGGCAGGCATGGAGGCGGCTTGGTCCACACCTTGTCACAGCCGTGGTGCCGGGACCAGGTGAGCAAGAAGAATCTCCTCTCTTGTTCTAGGCATTGAAAAGAGACTTTTTTTT
>VBSM01002217.1:22703276-22740611 GCA_008086735.1 Cheirogaleus medius | reverse complement strand
CTTCACTAAATAGTTTCTTTGGGTGAATGCCTCTGTACAAATAAGAAGTAAATGAAAGTTGCACTATAGTGATTTCCGGGGATTTGTGGTCCTGGATATTATATATAGAAAACCTATTTTGTGGGAAAATATTACAAAGGAGCATTCCTGTCTGGGTTTTCATAAAAGATGACAAAATCGTGCTGTAAAGAAATAGAAATCCAGCACCGGCTCAGTAGTAGTAAAGCCTGTCCTCAGGTAAAATTTCATGGGAGTGTAGAGTTGCCGCTTTTTCATTTTTCATTTGTTCTAGGAATTTCGAGGGAGAGAAAGGCCAGGGGAAATGGCCTCCATCAGCATAGAGTTTAATAAAGGTAGAACCTTAATTTGTTCCTTTGCAATGGTAACCTTCACCAGGAACTACATTTTTGCAAAGTCACATGGAGTGTATTGTTGATATCAGTCCTTAATAATTTCCATTGTTGACTTTCTGAATCAAAGATCTTGTTGTACCAAGTCCTTTTTAGTCTTACTATAGGAAGTGCTTATTTTTAAGTTGTTTCCACAGAAGGCATTTGATCCTTCATGTTTTCGTAATGGATATCTCTGGAAAGCTGGGAGTTTTCCAAAGTCTAATTGTTATATTGGTTTTCATAGTGATGGGTCTCATTTTTCTTGTATTAAACTTTGCCTCTCCATTAATTGACTTAATTTTAGGTCCTCTTCTCTAATCAAGAAATAAAAAGAGCTTACAAAGTTGGTTAATTGTACTGAAATTAGGTGCGTGGTGAGTGTTAGAGGAGGGTCTTTACATAACTAGATACTGTCAGAAACTTGAATGTTAGATGGCAGACCCTGAGCGAGAAGAGGCAGAACACAGTCTGACATATGAAAATCTAGAGAAACTATTGTTTTCCCAGTTGCACAGAGATTTTTTTCCTTAACAAAAAAAAAGATTAGCTGGGCATGGTGGTGGGCACCTATAGCCCCAGCTACTCAGGAAGCTGAGGCGGGAGGATGCCTTGAGCCCGGGAGTTTGAGACCACCCTGGGCAACATAGCCAGACCTTGCCTCTAAAATAAGAAAGACTGATTTGTAAAAAAAAAAAATCAAATGAGTAGGTAGACCCCAGAACATTGTAATGTGATATGTATGTGCCAAGACATAAAGATGAATTATTAAAATATGGGCACCTAGAATCCACTAAACTGGGCTCTACAGAGCCTGCTAGGGGCTGCCAGAGATGAGGGGTGTAGAGACAGGCAGGTGGGCAGGGCACCCTGCCTCCCAGGTACCCCCTCATCCATAGCATCTCCACATTTGGCACCTTAGTTGGGTTTCTACATGAGCATGTCTTTGAATAGAAGGTTCTATAGCAAAAAAACAGTTTGAAAACTACAAAATAAGGAGATTCTTTTCTCTCTATGAAATACAAACAAGAGAACAAGTGAGTTCTCGGGTATGATTATACAGATACAGGTATCATCTTGAAGATCAATTTCCTGGAGAACTAGTGATGGCGTTTCTGGTAGGTGAGATTGGACATTAGATGAGATTGGAGAGGTAAGCTGTCGTTTCCCAGGCGATCGGGGGGTGGGGCAGGAATAAAACATGAAAGAACTTTCAGTGAGTAGATGCGAGGGGAAAAATCGTCACAAGGAAAACATAAAGACTTTGTGGGAATCTGTACATTTTGATCTCACAGGAAAAGATAGAACAACAACAACAAAGGAAGTTGTATTGTTTCAGTTTGCTCTTTTGGGCAGGATACACTAACACTTGTGATCTCAGGGATGCCTCTGAGCCCCTGGTGGGCAGAGGGGCAGCCTTCATGCCCGGGAGTCTTTGCTTCACCCCTGCACCTCTACCTGCACCTGCACACCTCCCCTCCACTCCTGCCAGGTCCTCCATGACTCCACTATTATTTTTTTTTCCTCTTTCTTCACAATTTCACCTCTACCACAGTCCAGCCTGAACTCTTCCTCTAGACCTACCTGGTGGAATATAAATTATAAGTGACTTCCTAGAAGCCTCCTCCTCAGTGGCGGCCCCTTGTACAGTCCTTACTTCTTCCTCCTTTGTAGGCTCAGGGGGTCCTGGTCTCACAGACAGCACTTGGCTGTTTCCATCTTTAACTCTTGCACGTGTGTTGCTGCGAGTTGGATTGTGTTCCCCCAAAGAGATATGTGGAAGTCCTGTGGGTGTGGCCTGATTTGGAAATAGGGTCTTTGCAGATGTCATCAAGCTAAGATGAGGTCATACTGGACTTGGGCGGGCTCTAAATCCAATGACCGGTGTTGTTATGAGAAGGCCCCGTGAAGACACACGGACTCAGAGACACACATGGAGAATGCCATGTGGCGACAGAGGCAGATATGAGCTGATGCAGCTGCAAGCCAAGGAATGCCAAGGGTCGCTGGAAAATGCCAGAAACTAGCAGCGAGGCATGGAACAGACTCTTTCTCCCTCAGAGCCCCCAGAAGGAACCAGTACTCCTGACACCTTGATTTCAGACTTCTAACCTCCAGAACTGTGAAAGAATTCATTTCTGTTGCTTTTCAGCCACCCAGTCTGTGCTAATTTGTTACCGTAACCCTAGGAAACTAATACATATGTCTTCACAGAATTGTGGACCTATCTGCTTTGCCCACAGAATCATGATAAAAAATCTATCACTCCATTCTCCTTTTATTGAACTGTAGCAGATGTCGGAGATAAAAACACTAAGAGAAAAAGCTAACTAAGAATAAAAATAAAACTACTCTCTGGAGAGCAGCTATCCCACAGTTGGGACCTGGTTGGGGAAATGCCCCTGGTTGTCCATTTACACAGAACAGGAATAAAGAGGCCTGCTCTAGATCAAAGGGATCCACTGTTAATGTCTTCTGAGGAAAGATCTTAGTAGAGATGCATTTTACCTGGGCTGCAAACCTGCCTTGCCATAAAAATCCACTTTGAGGCAAACAGGGAGAGAGTGGGATTTTCTTTAGCTGTGCACGCTCTGCTCACATTGCCTGCTGAATTCTGCAGAACATACTTTTTGTTGATTAAGCTGCCTGCCCTATAATTTGCAAAGAATGGAAGATCAGCATTGCACATAGGTATGGTGGCTTTTTAACTCAGCCTTCCAGAAGTTCCTAGCAGCTAATGACATTCCGGCAGCCCTGAGCAAACTTCCTGTGTAGACGCTGAAGGGAAGGGCACTGGGAGCTGATCTGGGGAAGAGTAACTCAGGATGGGCCTTGTTTTTCCGTGTGTGTGTGTGTGTGTGTGTGTTTGTGTGTTTCTTCAGACACTGAACTTAATCACCTAGAGCTTTCTCTTAGGTGGTGCCTAATTCCTTTTAGCCCCTCAGCCGGCAGGCTGGGGCTAATTTTCATGACCGACCAGGGTTTTAGCTGCTGCACTCCTAATATATGCTTTTGAAAAAGGAAGTAGCTGATGTGGCAGGACTGTCCTTTTGATCTGTTAACTTTTCCTAATTCTTTCTGAAGCATCCTTCTGCCTCCTTCTCTGTCTCCGAGTGATTTAAAGAGAAAATCTTTGAGTTTACATGCTCCAAGAAACCTAATGCTCCGAGAAATCCAATAAAGCATCACCACCATAATGGTTTTGGGGGGCGAGGGGGCAGGAGATGACCACCCAGAGCGAGAGCCCAAGTGGGAGGGTGTTAAAAGCATCTCACATATACCTTGTGTGAGGCTATCGTGGAGTAGGGGTTTGCAGGCTTCAGATACCTGTGAGGCTGGGACTAGGTTAACACTAATTCAAACATTTGAAAATTGAGTATTCTCAATCAGGGCAGTTTATTTACCTCTCAGTACAAAAGGTACAAAAGGCTCTTGCCTTTGCTTCCCCCTTAGTCACTTGGTTTAAATTCTCATATCTTTAGAACTTGGTATTGTTTGGATATGGAATGATCTTGGGTTTTCTTTTACTTAATGGTTCATCAAATCTCTATGTCATCTTGATTACTTTACTATTTTTACTAAGCCAGAAAATTGAAGCAATTCTCCCAGCCAGACCACTGAGTCGGTTTGAAGTGACACCTCCTGAAGCCCACACTCTGTGTGTCCTCACCTGTACTGGTCAGAACTCTGCTTCCGTGTCTTCCAGACCTGTAGAGACAGGAATGTCATTAGCTGCTAAGAACTTCTGGAAGGCTGAGTTTAAAAGCCACCATACCTACATGCAACGCTGATCTTCCATTCTTTGCAGGAGAAGGGGCGAGGCAGTGAGTTCCCCAGAGCAGCTCAGAGCTCTGGGAGGGATCCAGGATGTTCTTTTAATTTTCCTAAAATAAGAATTAGCAAAATAATAATAACTATAAAGAAACTTCTTGCAGTTCTGTAAAAGCAACAGAGTCCTTATCCCCTCTGGCTCTCTGGACAACCCCCGGCCCTTTCCAGCTGAAGTCTAACATTGCACTCTTGGCATGGCTTATTCTACTCTTTTAGAGCTTTTTAATGTCCATAAAAAGTAGAGAACTATAAGAGTGAAGAAAAGGGATCGGAATAAATTTACTCACATTCATCAGCAAGCATTTTCCTTTGGCGTGATAAAGATAAGTAGGGAAGCATCATGAATCCCAGACTTCGAAATCATTAAAAACATTCCAATCTAAATCCAAAACAAGTTCTAATTTAATAAGTCTTCTAAAAGTGGTTTGTAAGCAAACTCCAGCAATCATCACATTCTGGCTGGCAGCAACTAGTGGGAAAGAATGGGACGTCCCAGCGTGGCCTCAGGACATGTCTGTCCATCCCACAAAACCACCCTCTGGTTTGGCATCACTTTTCCCACCTGGCAACTGACTGGCTCTGAAGGGCTGCAGACTGGAGTGCCCTGGCAGCATCTCACAGGGCATTTCTGATGGCGAAAATCCAGACCCGAGGCAGAGAGAGTGGTCTAGCCATGGCCTCCGGGAGGGAGCCTCTTACTATTGGCCAACCAAGATAGCATCAGATCACCTCAAATATTATTGCAAAGGGTGGATTGTTACATTCATAGGATTCTAAATAGTTCATGTATTTAACTGTGGTTGGCTTCATTCCAAAAAAGGGATTTGAGGAGACTCAGAGAAATTACAATGCAACAAGATTAAAAACAAAACAAAATCTATGGAAGAAAGGGAAGTAGTATGAGAGAATTCTAAATGAGCCTGAAAGACACTGAGATGGTTTGCTGCCGATGACATCTGTCATCATTGCTGTCACGTTTTGTGTAAACTCAGCATTGCAGTGCAGGGTGCTTCCCGAAGGGATCACACAACGGAGCTTGTCCCTGGTTCTGCCGTGAATGTTTTGGGTACTTGCTCACCCTCACCTAACCATGGCTGCCGTGAGTCATCAGTGCGCTGTTTGGGAACATGTGTTAATGAACACTGAAAGAGCAGGCCAAAGGTAGCAGGATTCTTTGGGAGTTAAAAAAATAAGTTTTGTAAAACTGAGCAGGCCATTGTGGAGGTGGACTAGGGTGGGGGAGGAGAGACTCATATTAAAATCCTGATATAAAGTTCTAAGCAACGAATAAGAGGCTTAAATACATAAAGAGCAAGGCTAAATTTGGACCAATTTCCTGTGAAATCTCTTGTGTAATATTTTCAATTTGTGCTTGTTTAATGTGGTTTATTTTCCTAAGGTTCACGGTATAGGTTTTAAATTCAGCCTTGACTACACACATGTGTTGAGAGGTTATAAAATGAGAGCCAGCTCAGACCAGTCTCCAACTGGATGTCGTTTAGTGGAAAACATTACCTTCTTTTCAATGCCTAAAATGTCTTCGTGGGCACAGATTTCGTCTTTTCCCCACCTAGTTTCCTGATTGCTTTTCTATCACCGGCTCTACCGGCACAAGTCTGGTCACATTAGAGCATCTAAGGATGCTACCAGTGGCTCTTGACTGTACATTGGGAGTCCCGGGGTATTTGGGGCAGGACTTTTGACCCCTCTGTGAAACATCAAGTTCTTTTTTTCTTTTTCTTTTTTTACCTGCCATTTTTGGGGAAAGAAATATCAAGTTCTTGACAAAAAGGGATAATTCTACCCTTTGGGCTAAAAAAGAAGAACCATCCCAGGCCCTCCAGGGGGCTCTGATTTGCAGTGCAGAATTCTAATTTTGGCCTCTGATGTCTTGGATCACCCCTTGCCTTGGATAAGGGCCATGTCCTATATGTAGTAGTGCTGTTTCTGGTGACCCAAGTACAGTCTGTAGGACCGATAGTGTCAAGTCAGATATTAACAAAACTAAATAGGATCTCTGTTATTCATGGTACACTGTTCTATCAGACTTTGTATTGTGGTTACCTGGTGTTTGTCTCTACGTAGGCTTTAAGTTCATAAAAGAGAGATTGTGCTTTATTCAATTCCATATTTCCTGCAACACCCAACATGCTACCTGATATGGAGCGGCTATATTGAAGTAGGGGTGCACATTCATATCAGTACAAAAGGGTTGAAATGAGACATGTATGTGCAGCTCCTTAATTGAGACAGTAAGAGGTTAATAGTTGAGATAATTAGTTGCCTGAGTGTTTTTTATCTTATTCGGTATCTTTCACCAAAATTTTCATCCTTCATTCCTTCATTCAGCAAACATTTACCAAGAATCTGGTTTTTTCCACTTAGATTCTACAGTGACCATACACAAGCCTTAGAGCCTTCCAAGTGTAGGTTCCAAAACCAAAAAGGACCACGTACAGTTCTAGCTTTCATTTCCAGCTCTGCCTGTGACGCCGTATACAGTGATGTGGAAATCTGGCATCTCCTCCTGTCTCAACTATGTTTTCTTATCTATTCTTTTGACTTCTGTTTTCTCTTGGCATGAAAATCTTTTTTAAGATTGTGAATCTGGACTAGAAGTGGTCAAGGAGTTGTTCTCCAAACCGCTGTTTTCCCTGAAAGGGACAACATATTAATAATTATTGACTGATGCTGGCTGTCTTCCTAGTGATGTAGTTTCTGTGTTCTCACCTGCCCAGCTCTCTACATAGCTCAAGTGTGGTGTCAGGAAACTAGTAGCCTAGAAATGTAAGACTCACTCTCTGGTCACTTTTCCCCTGACATTCTACTATGAAAATTTTCAGATGGATAGAAGAGCTTAAAGAATTGTATATTTGCCACCTAGATTCTACATTGGACCATTTTACTCTACTTGCTTTATCATATAGTTTCCTATAACTATACTTTATCCAGCCCTCTTTCCATCTATCAATCCCTCCTATTTTTTTTTTTTATGTATTTCAAAGTAAGTTGCAGACATCAGTAATTTTACCCCTAACAATTTCGGTATATGTATCATTAAATAGAGTTCAATATTGGTTTATGGTTCTTTTTGTTGTTGTTGAAGTTTATAAAAAGTGAAATGCACAAATATTAAGTATATTTATGGCCACTTTTCAGTGTAGAATGTCCTTTTCTGTTCTAGCTTTTTTCATTATCAAAAACTAATTATGAAGATGAAAAGGATTTTTAATATCCAAGGGTTGTATATTCAGGTAGTGAGTATTCACATAACTTTTTTCTCTGCCTGGAAGTATCTATTTAAGTCAGGAAGGAGCAGGAAGAGCAAAAGACCTTGTGAAGCTTCCATGTCAAAGGGCTCTCTTTGCAGACAGACTATGTCAGTTGCTTTTCCATCTCTGTATTCATCTGCTTTGTGTTGCCTTAAGTCTCTTATTTCTGTGACAATGGGAAAGGCAGTATATCTGGTGGTGAGGAACACAGCTTTGGCATCTTAGAACCCAAATTCAAATCCAAGTTACGTTGACTTTGGACAAATTATACTTAATCACTTAGTGCCTCTGTTTCCTAATCTGTTAAGATGAGGATACCATTATCCAAGCCTGTGGTGGTGATTCAATAAGATAATGGATGAAAATTATCTGGCACACAGTTAAGTACATTAAGATATCATAGTTACCACCTAAATACCAGCTTATTGTGTGATTAGAGGTAAGTGTGTTTGTGCGTATAGTTAATTTAGAAAGACTTCAGCACTTTTCAGATTGCCAAAGTGAATCTTTTGCTTGATCAATGAACTTCTGAGGAAATACTGGAAGTGTCTTTTTGCCCACTGTTTTCCTGAAAATGAGCACAATTTAGTCTCAGATGAGTGTCTACTTTTACTCCAAACAGGATAACCCTCAAGTGTTCCTCACAATGTCTCTGTCTTATGTCTCTGGAGTCACGTCTTAGCAAGGGAAGAGCAATGGCCAAAGGACATTATATTTCCTCTACACAGTTTCTAGGTCTTCCTTTGTGGCTTGAAGTCACAGGGAAGTTTATTCTTCACCCAAGCACAATACCTTTCCTTCAAGCAACCAGCCTTAAAACTCAGGGTCCTCTTTGGTGTCTCACCTCCATTGCCTTGCATGTTAGATCAGCCACAAGTTCAATGGAGTTTCCCCCTCCTTACCTCCCAGGCCTCATGTTTTGTGGTGGCTTATTGGGTACTTTGTAATACTCAGAAATATTTGTCTATTTCCTTATGTCATGAGACTATTTCTTAGAAACCTATATGGGGGAAGTTCAGCTCTTCCTAAAACTAAACCACAGTTAATTGTTGCTTCTACCTGCCTTCAAAAATAATAAGGGGAAGCTATTTTAGGCAAAGTTAGAAGCTACAGAAGTTGTTCCAGAAGGTGGACAGGGTTTAAGGGAGACTGGTTGGTAGTGCTATCAAAAGATCGAAAAAAACAAACAAACAAAAAATCAATCTGAGCCCAAAGCTTTCTTTTCTATTGAGTCAGAAAAGGAAGAGTATTTGGCCTGACTGTGAGGTGTAGGGAGTGTAGGTGAATCTGACTCTGTGTTTACAATAATAATATAGTATGGCTAATCCTACTATATTCGCAATTTCCCAGCACTTTGTGCATGGGACCTGTATGCGCTATGTGCGCCAGACATTTGCTAGAACAGTCAGTGAAGAAGCCCTGAGGGGTCTGCTGAGATTTCCAATTGAGTTGAATTTGGATCGTCATAAAGGGGGTGGAGCTGTAAAGCAGAACCAATGGTCAGCGTTGGTTCTGAAACCAGAGCTGAAGCAATTCTGATTCCTCAGACCCTTTAAGTTAGTCTTATCAGATCAGGCCATCATGGAGCAGATAGACAGGTAAGTCTCAGAGACCTCTGAACCCAATTAAAGTTATGCCACAAAGAAATCAAACTCATGTGGTTTACATTTCAGAGAGCTACATTTGGTGGGCTGTTCCTGTTTTAATTCGGTAACCTAATGCAGACCATGTGAACATTTGAAATGCTTTTAACAGTTAAACCAGCTCAAATAACACAAAACCAGAGCAGCAATAAAGAATGAATTAAAGCTGATTGCAACTGTGGCCAACATAATTTTTTTCTTGCAAAGAACTTTGGGGGAATAGAATGCAGAACCAGTGGGGGGAAGAGACCGGTATCTCCATTTTCAACTTTGAGTAAAGCAGCAGGAGCTTTTACTTCTTTTATTTCTTAAGCAAATGTTTGAAACAGATTAACTTGGAAGGTGTACTTAAATCTTGAAGGGACTTTGGATGCAGGAGCAAAAGGGGTTGACATCCTTTTGAACTGAGAGCTTGGTAGTTAGTAGCTCTACATCACCCCTATGTTGCCTGGATGGTTAGCTCAGTGGATAAGGCACGGTGCTAAGCTTGCAGAGGTCAAGAGTTCAATACTGCATGGGTCAGTTAGCCTCTTACCGGAGGAGGTGGAGAAGCAAAACCTGTTCTAGTGCCATAGCCTGTACTTTCCAGGTATCTACAAAAGGGTCACCAAGGAACGAGAAGCCGAGATAACAACAGTGGTCAGTTGATGTGTTCTATGTACCTGTTCAGGCCCTGGTATAGGTGCACTCAGCGCCAGGTACATCATAACCTCGTAAACGACTCCCTCTGGGTCTCAGTTTTCTGATTTATAAAATAAGGATACTATTATGATCTCTATTTACGTATGAGGAGACTTTAGGCATAGAGAGGTCAAGTTACTTGCCCAAGGTCACATAGATAATAAATGGCAGGACCAGCATTCAAACCCAGGTAGCCTGGTATGCAAAGCTTCAGCACAACCACAACATATCACTCCAGAAAGTCAAACAACTCAAGGACAAATCAACTGTTGATAATAAGAGCAAATGGCATAAGCCTCAGCCCGTTTCTCACCAAGAAAGAGTTAGCCATGGCGGTGACTGTACTCAGATGCATGCCAGTGTGCAGGGTGTGCTTCACCATCCTTGCTCCATTCACGCTGGTTGAAGCGAATTTTGTACACATGTATAAGACGCCTCCAGAAGAAGCGTTGGTGTGCTCCATCCATACATGGAGACATTTCTATGAGTATAATCTAAAGAAATGGTGAATGTGCTTTGCATTTATTTCCACGGCATTCTAGGCGCTTGATGGGAGGGCAGGGGTTGTGATGAGAGCAGCTTGGGCCCAGCCCCTCGAGATGTGCCACAGGTGATAACTAACTGCCTGCCGCATTTCCCAGAATGTGCTGACTTTGTCAGAGATCCAGGGGAGGAAGGGAGAAAGGACCCATTAATTTCAGATCCATTAGTGACATAGAGCCTGCCAAGGGGGAAAGAGTAAAACTACCGGAAGAAACTTTATTTGCAAACTCCTGAGAGGTTATCCCTAGCAGCAGGAAGCTGGGTAACCACTGGTGGGCAAAGAGTCTCTGCTGAGCCCCTGAATTTGGGTTCCTTCCTGAGCAGTGGGAAGCCGGCTTGTCAATCACTTCTGCAGGCAAGTCCAAGTTCATCTCCCAAGTTTAGCAAACCCTCCCTCAGCCCCCCTGCCACCCCTACCTCCCAATGAATGAGAAATCTGCCTCCTTTCTCCTTACAAGATGAAAACTGGTGTTGACGCTGTCCTCTAAACTTAAAATTATGAACCAAAAATAAAAAGGTGCAGCGTATCACTGGTTTCTTTTTCTTCACCTCACAGATGAAGTCGAATGGTTAAAGTATCTTAGAATAGGTAACTGTTTTCACAGCTCCTGCTCTGTGATTAGGGGGGAGGAGCGGATTCAAACACTTGATGAATATGATGTCTGTTCTACTTGAAGGTAAGGGAAATCTAGTGACCTCCCGCCACAACTCTGGTTTCAGGGCTTACAGCCCACTTAACTCTCTTTAAGGCCTGGATAAATATAGGCTGCCTAGTCTCCCAAACATTCCTCGGGTTATTGGTCTAGTTACAATTAGCTTTCTAGAAAGGTTTTCAGGCCCTCCCGATCCCCCCAGGCTGATCCTGCCCTTGTTCTGCAATAGGCCCATGTGACTTTTAGCACGTCAATTACCCAGCTAGACCTGGGAAGTGGACACATCATGTGCCTGGAGCTCAAAAGACAATCAGTAAATAATTACTGGAGAGTAAACAGGGAAAAGAGCGAGGTGGAATAGGGCTGTGATTAATATCAAGGGCAAAAATCCATTTTCTCCCTAATAAATATTTTTCATATCAAACTCTGTCTCAGCATCCACTTTCAAAGAACGCCACCTTCACGCATGTGAGGCCCAGGTAACCGACCCTTTGACTTCCAAGGAGTTTTCAATTAATTCTTCCTCCTCCTTCTGTTTTCTCCACTAGTGTTGTAAATTTCTGTTTGGCGGCCTCTACAAGCCACTCCTGCTATTCAAGGGCCGAGGTTCTCTGAACTTCACGTGAGTCAGGAACCTGAGTTGCCACAGCTTACACCCTGCCTCAGGTGTTTCTAACTTTAGTCATTCAAGGAACATTTGTTGAGCCCCCAGAACCCAATGTCTATCTTCAGACCATGCCTATAACCTAGTGATAAAAGACCCCCCGAAGTTAAAGCTAGCTTAACATGGTGATTTCCCCCCAACTTTCAAAATTTTTCAGGAAATCTTCCCTGACCTTCCTAACAAAGTCATGCTCCACTTTAAATACCCTCATAGCAACATGCATCTGTTCTTTAGTGGGTTACAGTTTTATAGGTATTTGTAGAAATATTAGATTAATGTACATCACCCTCACTACACTGTATGCTCCATGAGCTCAGGGATCATGTTTGTTTTTTTCTTTCCTTCCATTGTTTTTATAGGACTCAACACAGTGCTTGACACATAGTAGGTCCTTCATATATATGTCATGAATGACCAGTCAAGGACCTATTTTGAAAGAAAGTTTCAAATAGTGCAACATTTCTTTCTGCTTCCACCTTAAGCCCTAGGGTACACCTGCTATCTTTGGTGGGTTCTATTTATGTCTCACACCTGATCTGGCAAGCGCCCAGCTGTGGGGATCTAAACCTTTTAGGGGGCCGGGCGCGGTGGCTTAGAAGGTGTACTTAAATCTTGAAGGGACTTTGGATGCAGGATACGCCTGTAATCCTAGCTCTCTGGGAGGCTGAGGCGGGCAGATCACTCAAGGTCAGGAGTTCGAAACCAGCCTGAGCAAGAGTGAGACCCCCCCTCCCCCCGTCTCTACTAAAAATTAGAAAGAAATTAATTGGCCAACTAAAAATATATAGAAAAAATTAGCCGGGCATGGTGGCACATGCCTGTAGTCCCAGCTACTTGGGAGGCTGAGGCAGAAGGATTGCTTAAACCCAGGAGTTTGAGGTTGCTGTGAGCTAGGCTGACGCCATGGCATTCTAGCTCGGGCAACAGAGTGAGACTCTATCTCAAAAATAAATAAATAAATAAATAAACCTTTTAGGGGTAAATCACTTTTAACTTTAGCCAAACTCTGAATAAAAAGAAGTCTCCTCCTTCTACTTCTCAAATCTTCCCAACAACATGCTCTTAATGTCAAAGCTGTTGATGAAAATGGAACATGGAAAAGGGGCTGGCTTATGGCTCTTTCTTTTGGCAGCAGCAACCTTGGGAATAATTTCAGGCCCATTTTGCACACCATCAAAGCAAAGTGGATAGGAACTGAGGCTTTTGAAATTGGAGGGACCAGGCCAGTTTTCATGGAGTTCTCTGGCATTGTAAGCTCAGTAGATGGATATCGGACCCCTACCTCTGGTATAGTGTTCTGGGTTCCTTGGGAAATGTAATCCTTGGTGTCAGTTTCATCATGCCTACCACAGCACTCTAGGTCAAGAACTCCTAAATCACAGCATCATGCAACCCCTTCTACCCAGCAGACCTAAATGTTGGGATTTCAATGTCCCCTCCCAAAGAGGCCACCTTTCTGACAAGATGATTCTCCTTGGTGATGACTTTTATGAGACTTTGAGGGTGTGAGGTAGCTCTGTAGAATGACATAAGTGAGTATTCCCCCAAATCAAGCATGATCAGTGAGTACTTCCCAGAAAACTTTTACTAAATATTTGGTCATCCTGGCCAGTATGAAAGTCAAAGATGCTCTAACTCAAACAATCTGAAATGTGACTCTTTCCAAAGGGCAAAAGAAGGGAGCTTGGTTATCTCAGAACTAAATTTCTTGCATTGCATTGCATATATTAGAAAAAAAGTAGTATCTACACTGCAACTTATTTCCATAACAGCATGCTGGGATCCAGAAGGAGTGAGTCACAGATGCTGAGAAGCATCTCAATTGCTCACTTTGAATAGTTCATATTAAATTATTGAAAGGAGAATGCACTAGAATTGCCTCTTCCTATTTTCTTATCCAAATAAAACAAGTCCCTTTGCCGTAAGTGAAGTCTTTTGAACCAGTAAAGAGCATGAACTTGTAGCCAGATAGACTTGGGTCTAAGCCCAGGCCCTGCCAATTAACTGCTGTGTGACCTTGGACATGGTTACCTTCCCCATGCCTCTGTTGCATCAACCCTAAAGTGCGGATAAGCAATCTCACATAGCTGTCATCAGAAATGAATGAGATAATACATATGTAAAATATTTAACTTGGTGTTCATTATAAGAATGCAAAAGTATTAGCTGTTATTATTATTGTTAGCATGTGATAGTGATTTTCAATAGTGAGAAGGATCCCTGTTTGCTTAATGACTTGTGAGCTTTGGGGCCAACATAGTACCATATGGTACTAGTTTCAATATACTCACTGCTTAATTTGCACTTGGACCAAGCCCGTGCTTTGCTATGAAACCTAGTTCCGGCCTGAGCTCAAGAGTGTGGTTAATGAATAGTTAAACCTTCCTAAGGCAAATGCAGAAATTACTGGTTCCATTATCTCCTGGGCAGGGTAAGCAGTGCAGTTCTTTTCCTTTCCCAGCTACAAAATACATGTTGACAGGACAATCCTGGAACCCAAGAGTTGGATAAATGTGAGTTGCAGAAGGCCTTCCATTTGATCCGCTGTGATTGCTTTCTGATGAGGTACAGCCAGTTAGCCACCAGGCGCAGGCGTCCTCCCAGGTGCAATACAAGGGAAGAGCACACCTCTTTGCAGATGGAAAGCTGATCCCCTAGTCCTGGTCCTGCTTACTCTACCACAGTTGTTTTCAGCTGTCCTTTGGGGACTCCAAAGGATATGTCACTCCCAGTGCACTCTCCACCAATAAAATGTGATAACGGTGCCCTTGGGGAATGTTTGGAAGGACTTGATTCCAGATCAGGAAAGATGAACAGTGGATCTGGAGCGTCTGGCCTAGATGCAAATTATATTTCATGAAAATAATCCTGGGAGGAGTCCAACGTCATTTTGGATATTTCTTTTAATTTGGTGTTGGACCAGATGGAGGGAGAGTAAATAATCAATTTTGTTAGTTCCATCCTAGAACTACATTAACATCTCCCTCTACTCTAGAACCCCTCCCCCGGCCTCCCGACTCTGGGCCTCTGATGAGCCACAGCTTAGCCGAGTCTTTCTGGTTCTGTCTGGGGAAGATTCCCAGCCTCTGTGGGAGCCAGGACAGTCTCCATGGCAGGGAGAAGAAAAGAGGGAGTAAAGGATCAACATGCTTTGTCAGACTTCCTTCTACCAGAGGGAAAAGAGACAATACATGCTCGCTACATCCCAATTATGAGAAGGTGGAAAAAGGGATGTAGAATCAGATTTTTCTGGCAAGCTAATGCTGATTTCCATCAGAAGGAAAAGGCAGGGATGAGAGCTAGAACTAAACTTTATTTATTTATGAACTTGGCACTTTAATGAGTTATCTCATTTAAGAGAAGAAGATGTGTGAAAGGGGCGGGCAACCATTCCAAGGTCTAGAAGGATCTTTTGTGTGTAGTGGGACGTTTTGAAAGCTACCATCACGCATCATTGGACACTTGGCCTGTGAATTATTTCTGTGATTGTGAGAATTACTTGAAGAATTACAGCAACTTCTTGTGATGCATTTGGTCATTCCTTGTGTCCCAAGTTAATTAGCACTGGCAAGTCCATTAAGCTAGTGTAATATCGCTCACCCCTAACCCAGAACTAGTGATTGAATGTCCTGTGTGCCAAACTCCTTCTTCACCTCACTCGATCCATCGTTAGTTACTTCATCCCTCTGTTGAGTTGGCCTTGTAAATGGCCTCCACTTACATTCTGGGAGGTGACCTGATACTGTTAAGAAGAGCAACATAGGTAGAATTGGCAAGTCTTCCCTGCAGAGTTTGAAGGGGGTCTTGGTTTAGAGTAGGGCAGAATTATTTTAATGCTCTCTGGTGTATTTTAAAGAGCTTTCTTTTACACACACACACACACACACGCACACACACGCATATATATGAACAAGGGACACCTCACTTTTTTTTGCTATCTTAAGTGACTTAGAAAAGGCAAAATGAAACTCATAGCTTTTCTGAGTCAGTAATGAAGTATGTTCCGACACAGAACTTCTACTCTCATCCTGTTTTGTTGGCTGACAGATTTCGACAAGAATTTTCTGTAAGAAAAAGATGCTTGCTTTTGCATAGTAAATTACATGAGATTAGAAACATTCCCTTTTCCTCAAATTGTGTTGGCAATTTGATCTGTAGAACGTGATTGAAGTCCCAGCTTTGAACTAAATTATTACAGCTTAAGCCTCTCAAAGTTTCATTTTAAGTGCATTTGAAGTATTTACAGGATATATGACAGAGAGGGATTGTAATGAATATGCTGTGTTATCCCAGATTTTATTTGGGATTTTCTTCTTCAAATAATGCTAATTATAAAAGACGTGAAAATAAGCCCATAAATACATACACTTGGGTTTTATCTTTACCCACTGATTAAAATTCCATCTATGAGAGTGTCTGGAAATGTTAAATAATTTTATAAGATGATATTTGCGAGCATTTTGGTCTGATATTAATACGGGACTGTATATGGGAGCGGGGTGAGGGGGTGCATATAGAAGGTCCTTTACAAACTCTTCGTGTGACCAAGACAGATGTTCCACTTTGCAGCAGAGCCTCTGGAAACCACCAGATGTGCACGGCTCTGCACTATAGCGAATTAGTAAAATTCCAAAATCGATTTCCATCTGATGAAAGAGTAACTTCGGTTCTTAAAATTCTAGGGCAGGCCCAGGGTTTTTTTGTTTGTTTTGTTTTTTATTGTTTTAGTTAAAACGTCATCCTCTGACCATCACATTGTCCTTGTAAGCAATCTAACGCGTCAGACACAGCCAGGGTATGAGAATTGTTTCACAACGATCTTCAAGAGAGTATTGTCCATCCTTTTGTGATGTGACCTGCCTCTATAGAAATGTCACCTATGACTTCATTTCCGCTTCTTTTAAAGTTCACGGGGGATCAATAATTGAGTTATTAAAAGAAATGGTGGCCATGTCAAGAGGCTGGTGGTGAGGAGTTGTGTGTGTGGGAGTGAGGGTGTGTCGAGGGGACACCGTGCAGCACTTACACTGTGAGGGCTCCTGCCTCCCCCCTGCCTTTCCTCCACCTCCAATTTTGTACCCCACCCTTTATATTCCTGTGTTTCCAGATCATCCTTTCTCCATGTCCCCGTAGCCTCTGTTCTCTAACACTTGCTCTCCCTGAGTTCCCTAATGTGCCTAGGTGGTTTGGAGAGAAAATGCTACTTGAATTAAGCAATTGCTGAGCAGGAAGTGGAGAATGGGTGCAGAAATCGTCGTGACATCTCCTCACCATGTCCAGCCAAATGCATGGGCATGAGACTTAACATTAATCAGAACAGACCGACCCCGTGGAGATCAGATAAGCAGTTCTATGCATGCCGTCTTTCTAGCCTGCCTCTCCTGAGAATCCCTTTTGTGAGAAAGCTCACTGTAGCAGGCAAATGCCTGTGTGTGTTTAATTTAATTACATGAGAGCTAAGGATGGTAGGGAGGGGAGGGAGAGGAGGAGAAGCTGGCCAATGCACAATTTATAGAAGAGATCAAAGTTTTGCAGGCCAGGAAGTCTTCTGAAGCTTTTAGTTTGCTTCAAGATTTGGTGTGAGGCAAAGGCAAAATTTTCAGGTCATTTCTATTCTATCACAAATAAGAGGTAAAATGTGAAAGAATTCTACCACTCGTACCATCCATGTTGTATCAAAGCCAAAATTATGAGGTAACAGGGACTTGGGCTACCAAAAAGATATTTTAAATATATGTCTTAGGATCTTTAAATATGTGTTCATTCCTAGAGGAGCTGCGGGACTCAGTGACCACACAGAGAAATAGATAAATAGCTAACTCCAGGTTAACAAGTTTCAGCCAAGAGTTATAATGGCCTCTTTGCCTTCCCAGCCACCCTGAAGTTTTTATAAAAGGGTCATGCCAACCAATATGAACTTCACATTTTTTTCTTTTTCCTCTGTCCGCTTTCTAATTGGGTGCATTCAATTCAAAATGAGAGAGCAAAAGGACCAAAGGAAAGGACCCTGTGAAATCCCCGAGGATGGATTATCTCCCTCCAAATAATCACCATGGTGGTCTTCATCTTGGGGGCAACTTGGACCTTCCTGACATCTCTCTCTCTCTCTCTCTCTCTCTCTCTCTCTCTTTTTAGGGGGAGTAGGGAGAGGAGTTGATGCCTGGGCTCTACATAGCTAACTTTGGTAGAAATGTTCTATTTTAGTGCAGGGGTGGTGTTGGAAAAGGAGATGTAGAAGATAACAAGAAGAAAAAACTGTAAGGGCAGGAGCATCATGGGACAAAGATGGAAGGAGTGGGTTGGAAATAAAAAAGGCATTTGGCAAATTGGGCAAATCAGAGATGTTCTTTTTGAAGGTGTTAAGGACATAGGTTCTATAACCAGCTCCTTGGGTCTGAATTTTGAGTACACCATTTGCTAGATGTATGACCAGAGGAAAGGCACCTCAACCTCTCTGGGCCTCAATTTCCTCATCTGTGAAATGGAAATAAAAATAGAGATAATTTCAAAAGCTATTTGTGACGCATAGAGGAGTTAACCCACAAGCGTTGGGCACATGGCAAGTGTCCCTCATTTGTTTGCTATTGTGCATGGTGTCTTAAGAGCTTAAATGACCAAAAAGAAAAGACAAAACTTTACCTTTAGAACTTTTGATCACAATGGGAATGTTTCGGTATATAATACAGCTAAAAAGTTAAACAAGGTACATCAAAACCACTCATCAATCTTGGAGATTGTTAATTCAATTTTTCTTTCTGGAAAAAATTGGTATGTCGTAAAATTCCAGACTATATGGAAGCTATTGAAGCATTACTATAGTTCAATTACCAAACAAAAACCTAGGACAAAAAAGTATGTTTGGGCAGAAAGTTTTTGCTGGAGGTTTTTGTAAGTACAATAAAATTAGGACATATTATTAAGAACTTCAGTGGGTGTGGTGGCTCATGCCTATAATCCCAGCTCTTTGGGAGGCCAAGGTGGGAGGATCACTTCAGACCAGGAATTTGAGACCAGGCTGGGCAACATAGGAAGATCCCATCTCTGCAAAAAATAAAAAAATTAGCTGGGCGTGGTGGTGCATGCCTGTAGTCCCAGCTACTCGGGAGGCTGAGGTGGAAGGATTGCTTGAGTCCAGGAGTTCAAGCCTACAGTGAGCTGTGCTTGTGCCACTGCACCCCAGCCTGGGCGACACAGCAAGACCTTGTCTCTTAAAAAAAAGAACTTCATATGGTCACCAAAAGATAAAAGCCATAAAGTGACTATATAATAATCTTATTTAATTAGTGAATAGATTATGGTGCAGTATATTCTTATTCATAAGGGCAATTCTTTTTTCTTCTTTCCACTAATTTGATCTGTGTCAGAATTCATAAATATAGAGTATTTTTAAATAACAATATTTTTAAAATCTCCTTCGATGAGTGAATGGTTAACCAAACTGTTACCTCCATATCATGGAATATTATTCAATAATAAAAAGTAACAAACTGTTGATACATACAATAACATGGAGGGATTTCCAGAGAATTATACTTAATGGAAAAAGCCAATCTCAAAAGATTTATGTACTGTATGATCTTGTTTATAGAACGTTCTGGAAATGACAAAATTATAGAGATGGAGAGAAGGTCAGTGGTTGCCTGGAATTCAGGCTGAGTGAAGGGGTTGGAGGGGGCTGGAGTGGGTCACGAGAATCCTTGTGGCGAGGAAACAGGTTTGTGTCTTGATTGTTGTAGTAGTTATACTGATGGGGAAAACCGTTGGGCGCTGGGACATGGCCGCTTGCCGCCTCCCCGCATCCCCGCTGGCTGGTGCTGTGAGGGGCCGGCTGGAGGCAGCGGTGGGCGGGTGGGCGGGTGTGCTATTGCGCGCTGCTGGGGCAGGGCCTCCTCAGGTCCGGACCCGCGCTCGGTGCTTGGCCGCCTGCTCCCGTCCTCCGGCCACACTGCTCACGTGATCCTGATTGGGTACTTTTTGAATCCCACTGTTGCTGATTGGATGTTAAAGCTTGTTGCTGATTGGATGTTAAAGCTGGTTACTGATTGGACGCTTTTTGAGTCCTACCAAAGGTATAAAAGCTGGAGGAGCCGGGGAAGGGGGTTCAGAAGATCAGAAGTCAACGGAGCGTGTTGGTGGAATAAAGGCTGTTCTCCGACTCTCAGCTTGCCGCTCGGTCGAGAGCTGTTACAAGAGCTGTTAATGCTTGCAGAGAAGAGCTGTTACGCTTGCTGTTAACACTTGCCGGAACAATACAAGTCTACACGTGTGTTGAAATTTCACTGAACTCAATGCGCACACACACACGTGTGCATGTACAACCAGTGAAATCTGAATAAGCTCTGTGGATTGTACTAATGTGAATTTCCAGGTTTCGATATTGTACTATAATTATGCAAGATGGTATCACTGGAGGAAAGTGGATAAAGAGTACATAGGACCTCCTTGTACATTTTTTTAATCTTTAATTTTTTTCAGCATATTACAGGGGTACAAATGTTTAGATTACATATGTTGCCTTTGCCCCACCTGAGTCAGAGCTTCAAGCATGTCCATCCCCCAGACAGTGTGCACTGCACCCATTAGGTGAGAATATACCATCCCCTCCTCCCCCCTCCCACCTGCCCAACACCCAATGAATGTTACTGCTATATGTGCACTTAAGTGTTGGTCAGTTAAGTCAGTTTCCTGGTACATTTTTATGCAACTTCCTGTAAATATATAAGCATTCCCAAACGAAAAAGTTAAAAGAATTAAGGATTTGTTTATTTCTAATTTGATTTTTAGTTTAGTTGATTTCCACGATCCTACAATGACAAAATAAGGTGATTTCCTTGCAGGCACTCATGACAATCACTCCAAAGATCACTCCAAAGGCTGACCGACAGCTGTTTGAATGTGAGCATCGTAAGGTCAGCAACTCACTTATTCCCAAATACATATATTCACTGTACCCTACTGCTACCAGATGAGTATTCAATGGCAGAAAGCTTTATGTATAATTAGATGAAGTCTAAAAAGTATTCAGAGTCATTTTTCTACAGCTTCTGAGAACTTAGCCAATAGATCCAATGTGTTCTGTTTTGATCATGGCCTATCTGTTGAGGTCTTTTGATCACTTTTAATGCAGAATTGGGCAGTCGCTCATCTGAATTCCTGTTCCACATGGTACCAGCTCCCCTATCACTGTTCCTGTAACCTTCCTGTCTCAGCCTGATGGCAAAGCAGGGAGGTGGCTTCATCTGGCATGCAGCAGACTGTTCAGAACTTGGACAACCCAACCAGGTGGAAGTTGTCTCAGAGAAGGTCCTTGTGGACAGTGGCTGCTAATGAGCACTGACTGCCATCTGAATGTGTGTGACACCTGGTGTGAGAGTATGTTTTCAACTTGTAGATGCTCCAAAGAATGTGATGTTTTGGAAGGATAATAACTGGTTTGTCTGGGACCCTTGTCTGCCCATATTTTGAATTTGGATTATTATTTTTCATTATGGCTGAAAACCTGGTAAGCTTTATGCTCCCGTGTTTTAGTTTGTTAGTCATTTAGTTCGTTGGTAAGTTACAGCCAGTGGTGCTTTTAGTTTAGAAAACAGAGCGTGGATGGTTTTGCTGTAGATTTAGGAGTCTTTAGGTAACATGAATGTATCCACAAAGATGTAACTATCATTGGTATGAGGAAGAATGTGTCCTAGAGGATGTGTGTCTGAGAGCTGGGTTGTTTCACAAGTGTAAGGGCAGTGCTTATGAATGAATATGTGCAGCACACGGTATTTATCAAGATAGTGTACATAAAAGGATGCTGATGCTCTCTTTTTGTGTAGCACTTGAAAGTTTTCAAACCATTTTACAGGGATCTTTTTTGTTTTTCAGAATCCAGGTAAGGCAAGAATGATACCACTTACCTACACTTTTTCTTTAACTAATAAAGGGAAAAAAGGAAGACTAGAAGGGTCATGACTTAGACAAGATCACCATCACAGGAAGTGAAGAATCAGAACAAGTTATAAAATTTTTGTTTGGGTGGCATTTTCACTAGATCCCCACCACTTTAGTATATAATCTTGATACCAGAGAAATATGATAAATTATGTTTTTTCTTTATATTGGACATAGATATTTGAGGGGCTCTATGTGCTAAAATTGGGGTTTATTTTCTGCCCTCAGATGTTTATGGGTGAGAGATTAGCCTTGATAAATGTGATGAAGATATCATTTTTAGGTACCATTGATCCTTTGAATATGTGGTTAAGAGGGTTTATAAACTCTTTTCTTAGAGAAGTATTAGATAATAGATAATATAAGGTGAGACTGCCTACTAATAGCACCTGGTGCTGACTTTCCATTCAGAAGAATCAAAACTTTCTTCTTTTAAATAATCCCTTTTATTTTAGTGGTTTGATTAACCTATTCCTTGGTTCTTTCATTGGTCAGACAATCTGTCCAATTAAGGGACTGCTCTACCAAGGGCAAGAATTCGACAGATAATTTCTCACTAAATGAGGATATAATAAATATTAATTAAATAATAAAATAATAAGACGATAAAAGTCACAAATATAGCCCTCTCTATATTTCTTCTCGACATACACCATGATGGTTGTTTTCTGTTTCATACCTGAGATTTTATTAATATTGTCTATTACAACACCATAGATTAAAATAACTCTAACATTGGGATTAAAATTATTTTATTTGAAGTAGAAAGGTTCTTAATGACAAACATTACTCTTCAATAAATCATTTTAACTAATTTATCCCTTTGCTTTGTTTTGAAAAAAGATGTAAATTGATTTATTACTTGAATCATATACATGGGGGACCTGGAGGAATTAATTCTCTTCCAGTCACTATGTGACAGCAGCTTGAAGGAAACTATTAATAGAACCCAGGACTTGACGGTTTATATGAGTACTTAGGACATGGAACAATTTATGCCGTTTCTTATTAAAGGAAAAAAAGAGTCAAATCATACAGTAAGGTATTAAAGGACATCAGAAAACAGAAGAGCTTAATGATTTTAATAATTTGGGTTCTTCTAACACTGGGATGATTTATATAGAGAGGACCAGGTCCGTAAAGAAGTGGATACCTTTGCCTTGTCCTAAACAAGGAAAAGAAAGCATTCATTGTTTGGTGTTAAATGGTGGTAGGTAAAATACTAATTTTTATAAACCCAGGAAAATGTTACTTTAAGTGAGATCAATATTGGTAAATTCAGAAATAGTCCATAGTTGTTTATATTTCTGTATTTTGCCTGAATTCTTCTAGATATTGGGAAAAAACTCGTTTTCTTCCTCTGACTGCATCATCCGGCATGTATCTCACATCAGTTTCATCAAAGATGTAGTAACATTTTGGGCATATATGGGAAAGAGTATCCAAAGAGTTTTCTTATATTTTATTTTTGGCCTTCATGCTTGGAATTCCCTTATTCCAAAAATATCTTTTGGGGGAAACCCAAACAATGTGCTAAAATTAATACTCCAAAAGGAAGTGAACTGGAATTGACCTTTACTGCTTCCTGCTCCTTGTTTCCTGCTATTTTGGCAACTTTCTCAAAACTGCCACTCGTCCGTCTCTGGTCTCGTTATCAGAGTTGAAGCTGACTTCCTGACCATGAGATGTAGGAGTGAGGGGCACAGGGCTTGGAGCAAGCAGAAGGGTGGGTTTGCAAAACTGAGATCAGAGAAGCCAGGCACAAAAGAGGACAATGGGTATGATTCCACTTACATGAAACTCTAGAACAGGCAAAATGTTCTCTAGTGACAGAAAGCAGACCAGTTGAGGCCAGGGAGGGGGACTGGCTGTGAAGGATGAGAGAGAATTTTTTTGGGGTGACAAAAATGTCTTATATTTTGATTGTGTTGGTGGTTACACGAGTATATTCATTTACCAAAACTCAATGACTGTACACTTGAAATGGGTAAAATTTTACTATGCGATTTTATCTCAATAAAGTTGATTTTTTAAAAATTGCAATTAGAATAAGATTTGGAAAGTATTACTGCCGCTTTCCTGGTTGTCCTTTAATCTTGTTCTCAGTACAGAGGAAATGGTGGAGATAAGATTTTAATAGCAACCACTACTTTTTACGTTTTGTAAGATCAAAATGTCCATGAAATACCACTGAAAGACAATGTATCTCGCCAAGAAAGATTTTCCTACTTAATTAGAGATGTTTACATTCTGTGCTTCAAAATATCTATACCTGTGGGTTAAAACTATTTCTTTTTACTTTAAAAATTGACATATTAATTTTATTGCTGTTCTTCTAAAAAAAGTGTGAATAATTACCTGATGAGTGACCCCCACATCCTCTTGATTCAAAACACACCTTTGAATGACCTTCCTGGCAGATACCTCTGTGTACTTGCCCAGCTTTTGTATGAGAACAGCCTCCCACCCCTGAAAACAGGGCCCTCAGCAATCAGAAATGACTCATGTCCACTCTCCCGCTGCCTCTCAATTATGAAATGTTCTTAATCAGAACTTGTTCCTATTAAGCCTCTGCAAATTCTGTTAGTTGTAGCACTGCTTTTCCTTCTATATACTCTTTTTTTTTTTAATTGGCTCAGGGAGACCATTTTATGTTACTCATACACGATAGTCAGAAACAGATTTGGGTTTATCTGGTATCAAATGTAGTCATCCTTTGGAAAACCTAGACTGTCATTTCTCTAAGTTGGCTTTGGAGACAAATCTAAAAGTTGTGATTTTCTTTTTTAAATTTTAATTACTTTATTTTTATTGACAAATAATTATCGTACATATTCATGGGGTACATAGTAATGTTTCACTATAGATAATGTATAGAGATCAGATCAGGGCAACTAGTATATCCATCATCTCAAACATTTATCATTTCTTTGTGTTACGAATGGTTCAATATCCTCCTTATAGCTACTTGAAACTCTATAATGTGTTATTGTTAACCATAGCCATTCCACTGATAGGGAACACTAGAACTTATTCCTCTTATCCAGCTGTAGTTTTGTACCCTTTAATGAATCTCTCCCTTTCCCTCCCTTCCCCCTTCACTTCCCAGTCTCTCGTATCCTCTGTTCTACTTTTTACTTCTATGAAATCAACTAAAAATTCTGAGCTTCTTGTTGGACCGATTTTAGGGAGATTGTAGCAAAATGGCCACCTTTTAACTAATATTTAAGAAATCTGAGCTTGTGGATAAAACTAACCAAGAAATGTGGAAAATGTGGGGCCTCAAGACTGAATGCAATGAGAAATAGGAAAAGGGAAGGGCTTGCATGGAGTGTCCCTTGAGTCAGAGCAAAGGAGTGTTTACATACATGGCCTGGGGACATAATGAGACCTTCCCGGGACTGGAAAATGCAGATGCATCTCCGATACACTCATTGACGAGAGGATCAATCTATAGCAACGGGCTGGATTCACTTTGCTGCCATATGAGAAAATTACCTGCTGTTTCAATGGCTGCATTATGAGTCTGAAAAGCCTTAAACCAGGTAGGATCTCAGAGTTTACATGAGATACACAACTCTGAGTTAGTTCCAGGACCAAACTTCAGAAGTATAATGCATTGGAAGCAAAGTGGTTTAATGCCTTTTTATTTGTAAAACTATGAAATAATAAAGACCACTGACTCCTCCCCAAAGGAAGACCAGTGCCCATGGGTTTTTCTTTGTCATGCGTATACTTAGAAATGCAGTATTCTAACAAAATGATAATAATAATGATAAAAAAAAACTGTCTTGGGATTTAGCTTGCTTTTAGGGCAAACAACAGTTCAGTCAAACTGAATTTCTCTTCCTCCCTCTGGCTTTCTTTGTTTTCCTCTAGACTTTGCCCTTTGAAACAAACACTGAACAGCACAGGACATGGTATTTCCTGGGTAATGTCATTGACCGTGAGCTTTGTTTATTAGTCATGACATCAGGGCACTGAGAGATCTTATATGGCTTCCTCTTGTACCATACAGATTTCACACACACATATAATCACACACACACACACACACACACACACACAGTCGGACTCCCTTTGCCCTTCGTTTTGGTTTGTGTCTTTCTTCACTCTTTAGAAGACCAGGCAAAAAATATTGTTCCTCCTTATGTGTGTTCACAGGTTTCATACTTAGCCATTTTCTTTTCACTTTTCTTTTGGTTGTGATTTTTTTTTTTTGGATAGAGGTTAGGGCGAGGGGTGTGTAGAGACAGGACTTCAGCAATAAAATGCCAGAAAGACCCTCTTGGGAATTATGTTTTGTTTTGTTTTTTAAACAGAGGGGAGAAAAGTGAGTTGTTAAAGGAGAAATAGTATGTGGTTGAAACTGCTAACTCACCCGTGGTCAGAGCCGGGCAGAATTTGGTTGTTTCGGACGCTGCTCCGAAACTTCATATTCTACGAAGCTCAGGCTTCCTGCCTCCCTGGCTCCCTCCCCTCTACCCTCCCCACAGCACAGCACATGGAGCAGGCTAAAGTCCAAGGCATAAGGACTTACATCGATGGCCCTAACACTGTTTTAGAGAATTAGATTTCACTGTGTATTCCTTCAGAAGTCATTACTACCTTTCTTAAACCCAGGGCTCTGCCGTTCCTCAGGGCATGGGGCAACTTGATGGTTTGACCCGTGTTGATATATGAGTAATCCTTGGGTCAATAAGGGTTAATGATAGGGGCGATTGGTTATATATAAGCATAAGTACTATCTGGCTCAAATATGAAAAGAATAAGATCTCAACATTTCTTCTTAAATTATCTTAATTTAACAGGAGGATCTTGCAATTATTGGCATAAATATTAATCAGTAACAATTAGTCATTAGTGTTCATTCGTAATCTATGATCTACTTGTATTTCATGCTATATCTGTAGTTATAATAAGAAAGTCAAATACCTCCTCTTGGAGCTCACCATTTAAAGCAGGATGTCAGAGGTGTGGCTTTTTTAAATGGCCTTGCAGATCTATTTTTCTGAAAATGTAGACCTGAAGTATATGTATGTAGCTACTGTCAGTGACAAGCAGAAATAGTTTGCATTAATTAGCACAGTAGGTCTCGAGTTATGTGTTAAATTAATTTTTGAGAAATGTGTGCTCTTTTGACTGATGTGTTTTAGAAACTCATGGCTTAATCTCTTTTAAGTCCAAAGTCTGTGGGCAGTCTGTCCTTTGCTTTGAAGCCGTTAGTGCTGGGCTGCCTATAGTCCCCTGTCTTGTTGACTTTCTGAACCCTGACCTCACTTGCTTCTAGGCTCTTTAGCTCCTGGAGCACATTTTCAGCAGGATTTGCTCTAGGATAGTGGTTGAGTCTAGAGCCATTTTTTTTTTTTTGTCCTTTACATAGCACGCGGAAAGGGCCCATATAAGCAAAGGGACCTAGTAATATAGCAAGTCCCTGCTTAGGATAGTATTTGTTGAATGACTGTCATCACTGGAACGGACAGAAAATATTTTTCTATCCCTTAGCCTGATTTTTTTTTTTAAAGGTAGTTTTAAAATAGAACAAACCTGTTGTGTGTATTTTTATTTTTATTTTGTCTTCAAGTTAGAGAGAGTTGGATGGAAAGGTTTTATTTTCTTTCCTCCTGCCATGTTTCTTTTCAATGAACTGGTTTTTCCTTTTGGTCCAAATCTGGCAGGACCCAAGGCTGCCTTGCTGAGTGCGGGGGTGGTGTTGTCTCCTGCAGGCCAGAGTGGTTGTGTGTTTTGTGCAGAGCCTACAGCCCTTGAGCATGCCGGCCTGTGGCTGAAGGGGCTGTCACACAAGTGCCAGGGAGGGAGATGGTAGAGAGGTGGGCACGCCGGGTCAGAGGAGGAAGGAGGAAAGGTCAGCTAGCAGAACACAGATTGTCTGAGTTACTGCTGCGAGGGGGACTTCAAGGGCCTGGAATCTGTGCCCCGAGTGCCAGACAATGTTGATTCAAATGGCTAAATGTCAGCGTGCTTTTCAACCAAGAGTTGGACGCCTTCCAGGGCCGTCTGAGAGGAGACTTTGTGGCTCTTCTCTTCTGAACAGCTCCTCCTTCCCTGGCCTCCCAAGGAGTGTAACTCACGCTGTCAGGTCTTCTGTCTCTCCTTCCAGGCCCTGGAGTAAAGCTTATATGGTGTATGTCAAAAGGCTAGAGCAGTGTCTCCTGTTCATCTTGGGGTTCTCTCTGCGTCCCCCTCTGTCAGCTAGGTGAACAGCGGTGGGGGCAGCTGGCAGCAGGGGAGGGGACTGGAGGGAAGGTGGCGAAAGGCTTGCCTAGAGGTATCTGGCGTTGGGTTTTCACAGAAGTTGATAGCATTGGGCTTAGTGACCACAATTCAATTATAAGCACCACGCAGCCATCCTGAGTGACTATATTCTTGCCAAAAACTGCTGTGTAAAGGCGGCTGCATTTTTGTTAGCCTTGCCTGATGGACTTTTAAGTATATTAACCACATACATTCACACAAAGGGGAAAATTTACTACCTAAACAGAGGGACCTAAATCCCCCAGGCTAAATAAACCCAATGAAAACACAAGAACTGCATTTACGGGCCTCCCGAAGATAAGAATTCAACCTTTAAAAAGGTTTCTTCAAATGAAAAATGGATGGCTGAGCTGCTAATGGCCCAGTAACCCAGGAATTTAACTCTTCCCTCATGTGCAAGGACCTTGGATACGTTCCAGCTTCTCAGAATAGAGGATTTTTACCACAGGCCTTCTGACTGGAAGGTCCAGGCAGAGGCCTTGGAGATTTAATGACCACCATTGGAGGATGGACTGTCTTGGTGGTTTTTGTGTTGCCTCTGGTGTGTGTGTGTGCGTGTGTGTGTGTGAGAGAGAGTCTTATGTGTGTGTGCTGTCTATGAGGGGAGAGGCACAGGCCAAGATAAGAGAACATACGTGTCTTCAGCTTTTCCTAGTTAGAATTTGGTTGAGGTGAGAGACTTAAGGGAACTATCTTCTCCTTATACTTAAAGGGAAATATAAGTCTTCCACTTAAACTTAGAGGAAGAATTAGGAAATTAAATATTTACCTGTAGAATTATTCCTGTGTGTCTCTCTGTAGAAACAGGCTACCCACTAAGGTAGAAGTGGACCAATAGATCTCCCCTGATATGTTCTCAATCTTCTGGTGGTATTGAGGGTCCCAGAGCTTGTCACCAGTAAATCCTACCACTGTATTAAGGAAGTTCATGAATGAACCTGCAGGTGAATCTATGTCCCTATTGTAACTCATCTGAATATTAATTTAAAATATATATTTGGGGTAGGGAGAGGGATTAACTACAAATGGGAGGAATGAGGGAATCTTTTGAGGTGATAGAACTGTCCTCCCATCCAAGTACTAACTGGGCCTGAGCCTGCTTAGCTTCTGAGAAAGGAACATCTGGAGTGGTATGGCTGTAGACAGATGGCACTGTCCTATATCTTTGTTGCAGTGGTAGTTACATGGCTGTATGCATTTGTCAAATCTTGTAGAACTGTGTATTACAAGGGTGAATTTTACTATATGTAAATGGCAACTCAACAAATCTGACCTCCCTAAAATTACAGAGAAAAGAAAAGAAAGAGAGAGAGAGGAAGGAAGGAAGGAAGGAAAGAAGGAAGGAAGGAAGGAAGGAAGGAAGGAAGGAAGGAAGGAAGGAAGGAAGGAAGGAAGGGAGGGAGGGAGAAAGGGAGAAAAGAAGGAAGGAAGGTTACTTTCCCCTGTCCCCTTGCTGCTGTGCCAGCCGGCTAGCCATTCAGATGATGCCCCTCAAAGGAAGGACAGCACACAGTCGACTGTGGCCTATGAGCTCATGGTGCCAGGAAAGCTGTTCCAGAGAAAGCAGAGATGGTGTGTGTTTCCTTCTGGGGCAGATGACTTAACTCTCCAGGTAGCAATGCCCTTGTATGGTTAGCACAGGTAGGGAAATACCTAGCTTCATGCTGACTCACCAGGTGAAAAAAAAACCATCTCTCTGAATGAGTCAGAATCACAAATATGTTCTGAACAGTCTCGTATGTCCTGCATGGTGAACAGCCCAGGGCACCAGTCAGGGCATCCGCTTGCAGGGCTCGCTGGCCCAATATGGACAATCTCCACAACCCACAGCCGTCTCTCATTTCCCAGAATAAGCGTGATGCGTTCAAGTCCTCTAGCTCCCTCAGTTACATACTCAGTTAGGTACAGGAGAAAGCTTTAAAACTTTATGCTGTATAAATGCTGCTGTTTATTCAGTTATAGGTAAGGCCAATAATGGTAGAATAAAATACTTAAATGTTAAGAATATTCCTGGGCATTGGAAGAAGAGGGTTGTGTGTGTGTGTGTGTGTGTGTAAGGATACAGTTAAAACAGACTCGGGCAATGTAAAATACCACAGAAAGTAGGGGTTTCCAAGGAAAACATGGGGGAAACTCGGTATGAGAATCTAATGTATGCTATAGCTTTTAAAAGGAAACATTAATAGTGAAACATGCCCTCGAAGGGCAAGGCAGTAATAAATTTCGTGTCAGAAATGACCTGTCAGTAGGATTATGTTAAATAATGTTGAATTGTTATTAGTTGGAGGGGAAAGAGGAGAGTAACTTTCTCGAAAATGTTCAAAGAGTGTAATGTTTCACATACAAATCCCATTATTGTTTAATGGCATTTTGTGCTTAACCCTTCTCAAAGATATATTGAAAATTTTGGTCATTTTAATTCATTCCCAAAACGTAGCCATTATAGGAAAAGAAGCGAAACTTTACACAGGAATTTGGAATTACCCAGGGGACTAGTGTATCTGATTGGATGTCTGTTTTAGAATGTCCCGATCGATAAATGTATGTATACCTGCTCACTGGAGCTATGAAGCAAATCATTAATAAAATAGTGGGGCCCCACCATTGCAACATTTTGAGCATTTTTGCTTGTTTTGGCCAACAACTAAAAATGTTTTTCCCCCCTTGGAAAAAAGTCTCATTGCAAATATGTGAGGGTCTAAGAATTTTTAAGGTTCCCTGTAATAGATTGGCTCTGAAACTGAAGGCAGTTGGTGACCAGGGCCCAGGTCCTGCCTGAGACACAGTGAAGATGGAAGCCCGAGAGGGAAGGGAGAGGGAAACACGACTGAGGCTTACGTGTGACCTAACACATCGCCACCCGGCTGGAACCGCCCCTCTTTCCAAAGGGCCACTTATGACTCATAGGTGTCCAATCATCAAGTCATTATGCCCGCAATGAAAGATCATTCCGACTTTGTGTGGATTGAATAAAGAATTATTGCTGCATTGAATTTGGGTTTCTGAAGGACAAAGTTTGAAGTAAGCTTTGGGATCACTCCTCCTGCTTTGATTTTACCCACCGATTACTGTTCATTACCTGTCCAGGGTCTCTTTTGAAAATTGTATTTGATAATTAATGACATACAAGCCAGATCTTGCCAGCGAGCTCAGTAGGCATTTGTGAAAACTCTTGATTTCTTTGGGTCACCAAATCTCAATTTTATTAAATGACCCCAAGCAGTAATTTACAAATGGGCTCAGGGTGCTGAGAGTCATAGTTCAAAGTGCAAGTAGTGCATCCTTTCAGGGGCAACGTGTAAACCAGACAGGTTTATTGCTAGGTGGAGTATCCGGGTGGCCTGCAGGAGCGTTGTATCTTGGGAGTTACTACTATGGTCTTTTAAAGCTTGTTCAGATGGCAGTCATTTGTGCTGTCCATCCGGAATTTGATCACATGGTTATGGAATGAGCTTTTAATTACATTGCAAAATGTGTGGTTTCAGAATGTCCTGTTATTAGTTAGTTAAGACATATGGAGCCAAGGCTGCTGTAGTCACCCATAACGTGGATAATGAGACCAAGACCAAGTGAGGCCATGCTCTCTCCCATGAGACCTTACCTGAACCACCAGTAGGTTCTGTGTTCTGGTCTAGCCTGGCTTCAGTTGGACAGATTGGAAACCCTGTTAATCACTTATGAGAGACCCTCCTGCCCCATGCATAGTGAGAGCCCTCTGCATTCCCCAAAGCTTCTTACCTTCATGTGAAATTCTTTCCTAGCTCTTAGTTTTTTCATTTAATTTAATTTGATTTTTAACAATTGAGAAAAACTGTCTTTTGTTACAATTGTAAACAAAGCTGCTTAAAAAATTTTTTTCTTATGGAAAATTTCAAATGTATTATATAAGTAGAAAGATTAGGATTCCAACCCCTGCCCACAAACCACATCATCCAACTTAAACGATTATCAACTCATGACCATGTTTCATCCCTGTCTCTACTCACTTTTAGCATCTCTCAAGGTTATTTGAAGCATATTCCAGATATGATAGCATTGCATTCATATTTCAGCATGGATATATAAAAGATAAGTAGTCTTTGAAGAAAAGTAACCACAATACCATTTTTCCACCTAAAAACTACCCATAGTTTCTTTCTTTCTTTTTTTTTTTGAGACAGAGTCTTACTCTGTTGCCCAGGCTAGAGTGCCGTGGTGTCAGCCTAGCTCACAGCAACCTCCAATTCCTGGGCTCAAGCAATCCTTCTGCCTAAGCCTCCCAAGTAGCTATGACTACAGGCATGCACCACCATGCCTGGCTAATTTTTCTATATATTTTTAGTTGGCCAATTAATTTCTTTCTATTTTTAGTTGAGACGAGGTCTCACTCTTGCTCAGGCTGGTTTCAAACTCCTGACCTTGAGCAATCCACCCGCCTTGGCCTCCCAGGGTGCTAGGATTACAGGTGTGAGCCACCGTGCCTGGCCCATAGTTTCTTACTATTTTAAAAGTAACCTTCAAATTTCCTTGATTGTCTCTTTTTTTGTCCTATATTGTTTTTTAAATTAATTCACTTTATTTTTCTTGTATGAAAATACCATGTGGTGGCCACAGTGGGGGCCTGGGTCCTCTGCACTAACTCTGGTGTGAGTCTTCAGGAGGTGGGCAGTGAATGATTGGTGAGACTCTGTTAATGTGGTCTCTTTCCAGAAGTAGGGGTGGGGGGTGAAATAGCTGGAGGTCTTGGAGACAGCATCAGAGGTGGCCTTGGTGAAGTTGTCCAGGGTGGCAGTGCAGCCCCTGGCTAAGGATGGCAGTTGTAGATACTGGCCTTAAACAGCAGCTTCTTGGGCACAGGAGTGGAGAGATGGTGCCATTGCCTCTGGGGGCCAGGACGAGGTGCATCAGTACAGACCCCAGTGGCCAGTCACCTTGCAAGGGACTGTGTGGGGTTCGAGGATCTTGTTCCTCCCAGTATCCCTGAGCATGAGGATGATGGAGAGCTTGGCTAAGATGTTGGCCCTGCCCATGGTGGCAGCTACCTAGGCTAATATCGCTGTGTAGCCTTCAATAGTGACAAATGCCTTGAACCTGGTCTGCGGGCCAACACCGGTCTGCTTTTGCATGGGCTTAATCTTTAAAACTTCGTTCTTGAGAGACATCCCCAGGAGAGTCAAAGATCTCAGGTTCCTTGATGGGCACGTAGAAAAGATATCTCCCCTGCAGGATGTGGTCTTCACATCCTTGACCGGCTGGCCCAGCTGGGAGACCGGGAACCACTCCTTGTCCTCTGTCTTGCCTCCAAGACCCAGGCCCGGTCCCTGACCCTGGCCCCAGATGCAGCTGCTGAAGCCTCCCAGATACAGCTGCTGAAACCTCCTCAAAGCTTCCCATTCCAGGTCCCTAGAGCAGCACTGACATCGCCACCATTTGGCGTTTTCTCAGAGAATCAGGACTGAGATAAAATCCATACGTTGAAATTGGGTGACATGCCTTGTAAGGCTCTTCTAAATCACAGACCTGACCCCCCCCCACACACACTCATTGTTCTTCCTTGCAATTTATTTGTGGAACAGCCTATGGAGTTTTGTACAATCTGAATATTGCTGATTGCATTTCCATGGTGTCAGTTTAACAAGTTCCTCAGTTTCTTATACATTGGTAATTAGGGGCTTTCTAGGCTTGATTTGGAGTCAAGTTCAAATTTGTGGCAGGAACACTTCCTATGTGCTATGGTACACTTCTATCAGGAGGGGCCAGCGGCTGGCTTGTCTCTCTGTCTGGGCTGTTGCAGTCATTGACGTGGTCTAGCGCCGTTATTTCTTTAGGGATTGCAAAGTGGTAAAGTCTGATTCTGTCATTCCTTCTTCATTACTAGCTGGAATACTTCTAATAAAGAGAATGTTCCCCTCATCAACTGTGTGGTTACCCTGAAATCTAGTTCAAAACTTCTCAAAGTCTATGACCCATTTATTTTAGTATCAAAGAGGTGTTCTTTTACCTAATGGGTACTCCAAAACAACTATGGGAAATAAAACCTCACAACCCTTCACGTAAAGGGAGGCATCGTGTAGCAGAAAACCCCAGAACAGGGGTCTCCAGAGTTCTGGCTCAACCCCTGGGATCTGTTTGACATTGGACAAGCCGTGGACAAGACATTGGACAACCACAAACCAGAGTTGGTGGACTCCGGGCTGCACCCCAACCAGAGAAACAGGTTTTTCTCTTTCATTTGAACAAATAAGGCTATGGCTTCTAAAAATTGTGTATAGTCTATTACTAAGGTATCTTTCAGCAAAAACATTTTATGGTTTTGTTCCGGCAAGTGTTAACAGCTCTCGACCAGCTCTACCTCGGCAAGTGTTAACAGCTCTCACAACAGCTCTTGATACTGGAAATAACCGGGCGGGATGCAGAGAGTCGGAGAACTGTCTTTATTCCGTCTGCACCCTCAGCCCTCTTCTGTTCTTCTGACCCCCCCCCTTCCCGTCTCCTCCTGCTTTTATACCTTTAGTAGGACTCAAAAAGCGTCCAATCAGCAACAAGCGTTAACAGCCAATCAGCAACAAGCGTTAACATCCAATCAGCAACGAGCTATAACATCCAATCAGGAACAAGCTATAACATCCAATCAGGAACAGTAGGATTCAAAAAGTAACCAATCAGGATTGCGCAAGCAGCGCGGCCGGAGGACAGGAGCAGGCTGCGGAGCATAGAGCGCCGGCCCGGACCGGCCGGTGCGGTCTGTCTAGGAGGCCCGGCTCCAGCAGTGCGCACCCGTGCACCCGCACACCCGCACACCCCCGCCCGCCGCTGCCTCCAGCCTGCTCCGCACAGCACCGGCCCGTGGGGATGCGGAGTGGCGGGGAGGCGGCGAGCTGCCGCGTCCCAACCCCGATGATCTTCCCCATCAGTTTCATTTATGATTTTTTTAAAAAGTCCATATCAAGATATTTAGTAATCTGATGACCAAGAAGAGCTAAGTGTTGGTTTTAAAAATACATTATTTCATTTACTCATTTATTAATTCAATAGTTCATTTATTTTTTAACTCTTTAAATGGGTGTTTATACAATCTGAGCTCCTATAAAGTGTAAAGCTTGAGAATGGGCATTGTGGGCAATAACCTTTTTTGGGGTCTCCTGGAGGTAGCATTCTTGAAGCCTCAGCTTGAAACTCAGAGAGTTGAGGAAAGGATGCTGAGTTTTGTGGAAGTTTTTTTTTTTTTTTTTTTTTGAGACAATGTTTCATTCTGTCTTCCTGCCTAGAGTACAGTGGCATCATCATAGCTCACTGAAGCCTCTTACTCTTGGGCTTAAGTGGTCCTCCTGCCTCAGCCTCCCAAGTAGCTGGGACCACAGTTACATGCCACCACACCTGGCTAATTTTCTATTTTTTGTAGAAATGGGGTCTCACTGTGTTGCCCAGTCTGGTCTCAAACTCCTGGGCTCAAGCAATCCTCCTACCTTGGCCTCCCAAAGTGCTAGGATTACAGGCATGAGCCACCACACCTGGCCTGGAAGTCTTTATAGAACTCGTCTACAAGAAGGATTCCATGTACTTGAGAGCAAAATTTGGAATTTTCCCCATGGAAGTCTCTTTGATATGCACAGCCAGCATAGGGAATATTTAACAACATCCCTGGGAGAGAAAAGCAATTTAGAACATCTGGAGAACTCTCATTAATTGTTTCTATGATAATATTGATCTCACATTGTAAAGAAAAAATCTGATCAATTGTCCCTCCTCCTCCACCCCTTCCTTCCCCATTTCTCTTACCCACACAACTGATGAATAAACACAGGCCAGAAGCATTAAGTCTAGTTTGAGGACAGTCCCAGTTTCCAAATAAGAAATGTAGACTCTGTCTTCTCATTAATGTACCTTACATTCCACTCTGGGGATGTGTATTAAAGGTGGCTAAGGTCGAGGGAGTGATCAGGGGAAGAAAAGAAGAAAACACGATTCTGAAATCCACTGTTTGAATCCCACTGGTTTGGGAAGGAAGCAGCACAAAATCAAGCCCACATTCTCACCTCTGAAACCGGGAGCCGTGGGGCTTCCCTTCCTCACAGTCTCACCCAGTTCTTGTCGTAGAAGGTGCTGCCGCCCTCCTAGCACTTAATAATTCAGTAATGGGAGCTGGAAGCAGTTCCTGGCAGGAGATGTTATGAAACAACCTTAAAGAATAATAGTGAGAGGAAAAGAGCAGCGCTCCGTTTAAAAACTTCAGAGCCTTTCTTGGAGGCCATGAAGTTCTCAGTTCAAGTTAATTGTCACCCACAAATATTTACTTATTCACTTGATGAATATTTACTAAATGACTCCCTTGAGCAGCATGTGGTATAGGTGTCACAGTGACACAGAGATGACAAGAAGCAGTTCCTTGTAAACTAGTGAGGCAGAGACATTTTATACAACCCATGCAATGAGGCAAACTTTGATAGTGCTGCCTGAAAGGTATACAATGACAAGGTTTATGAGAACGTGTTAGGAAGAGATTACGTGTAAGTGGAGGGTTGTGGGGCAGCTTAGTAAAGGAAATGGCATGGAAGCTGGACATGGAAAATTGGGTAGGACTTCAACTGGAGAAGCTATGGGGAGAGGACAGCCAGGGCTAAGGGAACACAGTGAGCCAGGAAAGGGTGTGGAGAGCAACTGTCCCTGTTGGCATCCATGACTGTCTTAAAGACCATTAGAGCTTGGTGTCCACGTGTGTGTCACTGGGTGAGACCATAATACGACCCAGGACACAGCTAAAGAAAAAGGAGGAGATGTTTTAAAAGTTTCCTTCAATTGTACCAACTGCCTTCCTACTCGTCCTGGCAGAAATGACACGTCATTCAAACTGTGGATTCTATAATATTTTTTTTTTACCCTGAGTCAATGCATCTGCTTCTCTGTGAGACGTAGCTCTAAGTTCAGGACTGGCGTTGCCCTAGGCTCCCCTGAGTAGCCACCCACACAGTAAACGGTTGTCCCACTTTTCAGGGCTCCAGGCTGCCTGGTGGCTTTGTCCAGGTGATCCTGCAGGACTGGTAGGGCTCTTTGATTCTAGGTCTATGCACAGATACAGTCACATGCAGCTGGCACATGCCTCCCATCCAGCAAGCACAGTCTCTGGGAGCTTCCCCTGGGAGGCAGAGGCCCGTCAGGCCTTGAGGAAATACCCAGCCCTAGTTAGACAACATTTTTTTCAACCCCTTAATTCCTGGATAACAAGCTACCAATGGAATTAGGCTAGAAATCTGAATATAAATGAATTTCTTTCTCGAGTTAATAATGAGAAAGAGGAAATTCCTTGCAATAGGAAGGCAGGTATAGTTTAGACATTGCAACCTTCTCTTCAAAACAACAACAGGCATTTGCTGTGTGCACACAGTATTTTATGATTTGTAAAGAACTTTCAAAGACAGTATTTAATTTGATTCTTGTTAGAGGGTTTATCACTCTCACTTCATAGATAAAGAA
>VBSM01002217.1:22674346-22701909 GCA_008086735.1 Cheirogaleus medius | reverse complement strand
GGATCACTTGAGCCCAGGAGTTTGAGGTTGCTGTGAGCTATGATGACTCCACTGTACTCTAGCCGGGACAACAAAGAGAGACCTTGTCCAAAAAAAAAGGAAGGGAGGGAGGGAGGGAGGGAAAGAAAAGAAAAGAAAAGAAAAGAAAGAAAAGAAAAGAAAAGAAAACTGAAATTGTGAAATATTTTGTATGGACTTAATCAAAACTGGGACCCTGGCATCTTACTAGATAAATACTCAAATAGTTGGTCTCCTGATACCACTTATAGAATGATCCCACTGAAGTGAATGCCAGGCTTGGATCCCCAGGAAACGTTCATTGTAAACTAAATCTTCCTTAATAGCAAATAGATTCTGATATAATATCTTTGAACTGGTGAGTTTGCTTAGATTATTATATGATTTAAACAATAAAAAACACTTGTCTCCATCAAACATATAGTTGGAGCCACCAATCAGTGAAAGACTTAAAAATTATTAGCTCCGTGAAGTAGCCAATGCCAAGTCTCTGATTTATTCTCTGTTATCAAGGTAGCAGAAATAAAAGGAATCTACTCTTTAGAAATGCCAGAAAATATCTATTCCAGAGCCCTTTGTGCTGATATTCTTGAGGTCTTTTGTATTGTTTCGTTTGCTTTTTGTTTTTGAGACAGGGTTTCACTCTGTTGCCCAGGCTAGAGTGCAATGGCATCATCATAGCTCACAGCAACCTCAACCTCCTGGGCTGAAGAGATCCTCCTGCCTCAGCCTCCTGGGCAGTGGGATGCAGTGAGATACAGACATGTGTCACCAAGCTTGGGTAATTTTTTTCTTTTTTAAAGATGGAGGTCTCGAACTCCTGGCCCTTAAGCCATCCTCCCACCTCAGCCTCCCTAAGTGCCAGGATTACAGGCGTGAGCCACCGCACCCAGCCAAGGTCTTTGTTTTGGAGCCATCTGAGAAGAAAGCTGACTTATAAGGAATTCCTTTTATTACCTCAATAACTAAATCCACTTGGAAGAGGGGGTCCCACTTAAACTGAGTGTCTCAGTGAACAGTGCTACAAGGGAATTCTATTGTTAAAGAAACTATTATAGAGCTCACTTTTCCTGTGAAGTCACACCCTCTAAGGCCAGGCCTTGGCATCTCCAGATCTTCACAAGGGCCTGGTTCCTGATAAAAAGATCATCACTATCTCTGGAAAGAATTCTCTCAGGTAATGAAGGTGCGCATAAGGTAGTAGTTTCTAGATAAAATTTATATTTGGTCTTACGGAGATACCAGGAAGCATATACCCAGGAAATGCCTATACCTTTCTGTTTTCGATACCTGGATTCAGGCTCCTCCTCCCATTGTGATATTCTTATTGGCAGCCAGAGCCATCCTGGTTAAGGAGGAGGCCACAGTTTGACCCAAATTCACTAATCAGCCCATTCAGCCATCCACTTTAGAGTCAGAAGTTGTCTATACAGATTGCCATGTCTTCTTCCACTGAACTTCTGTTACCAAAGAGAGAATCGAATAGGAAAAACGGACACGTCCCGTGATCCAGTGGGTATTAAAGAATGAAGGAATGTTTGCTGGCATTAACATTTCATAAAGCCAATGAGACGTCCCTAAAATTAATTTCACCTAAATCCCAGCCCCAAATTTGGAATTGAATGTTAATCCAAAAACGTTATGTTAAATCTCTACTTCCAAAATAATTTCAGAATGACGTGGCCATTTCCACATCCCTAATACGGCAGCGTCTCCCAAGGGCCATCAGCACTGAATGGCCTTGGAATTGTGCAGTGAGACCAGGGAAGCCCCTTGAGATGTCCGGATTAGAATCAGTCACAGGGTTCAATCTAGTTTTGGCTGGCCCTTGGGATTCAGGGGGGCCACAGAGCACCCATATCTCTGGTAGCATACTGTTTGCCAGGTCAGGTGGTGCATAAAAAATTACTGGCATGCAGGCTTGCTGAAAAATGTTGAGAGTCAGAAAGTTTGGGTTATGATAGTTATGAACAAGGGAAAGTATTTACGATATCCCTTTTGCCCCAAAATAGATTTTAAGCACTATACAAGCACAATGGAATGTGTTCATTCATTCCTAAATGGATTGCCTCCTACCCCCATGTTTAGGTCATAGCTATTTCTAGGCTTTCATGTGACAAGACCTTCACAGACTAAATTCAGTAGTGTCACCTTCTGAACAAAGTGGCCACATGCACTGTGGTTTTCCCCTTGTTTATTTTGTCTTGTTTTGTTTCACACAGCCTGTATCACTAGCCTCTTGATCAAGGTTAGTAGATTGAATTCAACCCCATTCGTTTAAAAGAGCGATAAATTCATGCCAGCCCATGATCTCACTGCCCCGAGTAGCAGAATGTGTCTGTGGTACGCTGTGAAGTCAACCTTCTATGACGTGTTCCGTGTAACCCTGAAACCACACCTGAAAGACACGCATGCATTCTGACTGCAGGTTAAAGTATTAAGGACATCATCTATCCAGAGGAGAAAAGAAAACGAAAATGGCTGATTTACTGTTTTAATTGAGGAAGAGCCTGTCGTCCAAATAAACTATGTCGATGGAAAAGACTCACTCAAACACCAAGGTGGAATTTCCTAATCCTTGCTGCCAATTTGTTAGCAAATAGATGGTTAGGAAGTCTCAGGTGGATTCTAACTGCACAAGGCCAAAAAAGATCTTATTACCAGGGTGGAGGTCAGTGATTAACACTATGATATGAAGTCATATTTCTTGCAATGCAGCTCTTCGCAGTGTGCCAGGTTTGAGACTGTGTACAGGCAATGTGACTTCCCAATGGTTAACGTGTTTGCTTGTGAGTGAAACTTGAGTGAGGAAGGTGGCAGATTCCTCTTGTTGCAATGTGAATTCTTATACACATGCATACTTTCTCTCTCTCTCTCTCTCTCTCACACACACACACACACACACTCCCTCCAGTCATCTGTCCTCTTAGAGATGTTCATTACATCAGCCATGCAGGAAGGAAAAGAAAACCTTTACCAACCTGTAGCACCAGACTTGCCCTCTAAAGAAGCTATCTACGGGACTATGAAGATATGTTCTAGAAATGTCGGGGTATTTGAAGGTGTAGGAAAGAGCAAAAAGGAAATCGTACCATTCTATAACTGTCAGGGCTGAAGAGAACACAACAGTAGCTGACATTCCTTAAATTTTTATCACATGTATAGAGTACTTTATATGCATTATATTATTTAATCCTCACATCAATTTCTTGAAGTAGGGACTCTATTTGTTTCCATTTTGCAGATGAAAAAAACTGAGGCTCAAGGATGGTAAACGACTTATTTATAGTCACGCAAAGCCACTCTACATCACTGTATAATGCAAGTCAGAATACTCCCACCTACTTCTTTATAGGAGAATGTGTGGAATGACAGCTTGTCACTCTGGATAAAATACAATGTCTACTCTTATACAATGAATGTGGGCGTATCTCGAATATGTTCTGAGTGCACACACATAGATGTACACATGTGATCTCTCGTGCTAGTGTTCCTCTTACCAAATGTTTTGACCTTGTAATGGCCTCTAGCCATATGCTAATATTTTTAGCCAGTCATTAAAAAGAGAGTCTTTATATTTCAAAATAGTTTTGTAGATCAAACTCTGCACAATCTGAAATGCCTCTTCTCTGTCTGTGAGGGTTAAATGGTTGTCTCAGACCAGTGTTTACTTCATGTTCTATAAATGGCTCTTACCCCTTGATCTGACTCACTGTATGTATTACAGCAAAGTCACTTACAGATCAATTTATTTTTAGAATCTTAAAGAAACAGATTCTACAGGGAGTGTTTGTATCTGACCACAGACCGTTTCAAGTGAAAACATATCTTGGTGAGGAACTTTCTTTCCATTTGATTCCCTTTTCGCTGGCATAGCGATAAGTCTTTGCATGGCATATTAAACTGTTTCGAATGTCTAATATCAGAATAATACAATTTTATGGCAACATTTTGCATAGTAGAGGAGTTTTGTGGTGTGCAAGTAAGACAACCTTTTTGATTTTTAATAAAATACTACATCAGAAAAGTATGAAGAATATTAATATTTATAAAGGGGAGGCAACCTGTTGCCTATCTGGCAACTTTGCAACAGAAATTTTCTCTAATATTAAAATCCAGGAATATGGTAAGAACAATGATGATGATGATGATGATGATGATGACAATGACCACCATCACTATTAGTAGACATTTTGGTTTCATCCATTAAATAAATATGACATGCTGCCCTCTACAGGTATTCAATCTGAACCAGATAGTATTAACTTTGTACAAATAGATATAGCATTCTCAAATACACAGACCAATGCATAAATGCAAATTAAATATCTAGGCCAATTAAGTATTAGTAAAAACCTTTATCTGGAGGTCTAATTTGTATGAATTCTAAAACCAAAGAAGAAGCAGGCATTTAGTAGCTCATTTTAATTTTCTCTTCCAAGTTTTTGATTGTGTATATTTGAGGCCTATTTCAGAAACAGAGTAGAACAACTGGGAATTTGTGAACTAGTTTTCTGTTTACACTTGAAAAAGCTAATTGTTCTTTGGTTTGGCTAAGACCTATTGGTTTTTGATAACAGATATGTAATGAATGATTAATAAGTAAGAATGGGTTTGGAAATCTTAAGTTTGTTTGCAGTTCAAAAAAATTGAATTTCATACCAACATTTTTACATAGTAAACTAACAGGCTTTGTACAAAAAGAGCGTCTATCTGGCTCTTTCTTTAAGCCTCCACCTCTGCCTTACCCCAGGCAAGGGTTATTTTGGTGTGTAAGTTGAGCATTTTTCTCAGTTTGCTCTTTGCTTTCCCTTGTTAGGGACATAAGCCAACAGAGGAAAAAAAAAAAAATTGGACAGAGTTCCATGACCTGATATCTTATACCTGCCTCCCATCCCCGAGTTAACTTTAAGTTAGTTTGGCCTGATTGCTGAACGTCTATTAATTGTATTCCTCTCCTATAAAAGGCCCAGATGGTCTGAGAGCCCCTAGTCCTAACTTTCTGGCATTTTGTAATGTGAGTCCAAAGCCTAGAGCACCAGATTTAGAGCCAGCAGTCCTGGGCTCATGCCCAACTTCCTCCACTTATCTGCTGGGTGACTCTGGGCCAGTTACATAATGTCTCTGAGCCTCAGTTTCTCATCAGCAAAATCAGTACAATAGTTTCCACCCTGTAGGATTTTTGTGAGGATTTTAAAATGCAGTGTAGGATAAAGGATTTTATAAGCACCATTTCATTTAATTTTCATGGGTACATTATAGGGCATAGACTATTATTAATATTACCCCCATTCTACAGATGAGGAAATGAGGCTTAGGGAAATCAAATAATTCGATCAAAGTTACAAGGTTAGTACCTGGGCTCTGCTTCTAACCACTGTGCCATTCTGCTGGGCATCTTTATCCTCTTCCCCCTGCACACGTTGACAGGACACTGAAAAGGGCGTTTCACTCTACCTTTTAAGACAGCCCCCTCCCTCATCATTTTGATTCCTTGCCAGGCTTTGGTACCTCCAACTACTGGAAGAACAGAGTCGAGTTCTCCCATCTTCGCTCTTAGTGCTTGATAGACAAGGAAGGAACTACAAAAAAAGTCGCTCGACCTCATGGCTCTCAGAGTTGACTTATATAGTCAAAAGAAGGGAATCCTGGTTAGTGGCTGGAGTTAAACTCCCAAAGCACAGTCAGCCAAAAGCTCATCCAGATGCAAGTGTGTGGTCACTGCTCATGCATTTCTGTTTGCTGAATTCCATATGGCCAAGGCAACTGCCTTGCCTCGCTGCACACCCACAGGGGAAAAAAGTTATGTGCACTAGTATGAAAAAACATGCAAGCGGAGTTCTCCCTCATCATCAGGAATGTTTGATACAGCAGTGCTTATTCCGTGGTCTCTGTCCATGGAAAATGTGCCATCAGCCTTTATGTGGAGAAAATCAACACAGGTCTTCCTTACTGGGGGCTTGTTTTGTTAAAATGATGTAGCATCATAGAGAATAATCTATTTCAATGAGAACAATTTTCTGAAATTTTAAAAGTACATGTATTTTAGTTAAATAACTACTGTTGGAGTCTTTTTGGCTTTTGCCAGACTAAGAAAGTACATGCGTTGTCATTAAGTACCATATGCTCCTTTTCTTCACTTAACTTCTTATATCCTCTGGGGAAAGTTTATGATAATGATATCCTAACTGATGATTGTCTTTCTTCTTTAGAGTACACTCATTTTATGAGTTCATTATTTTCGGGTGCATCGTTTTATATTTAACATATGTATTAGCTACTTTAAGATAGTATAAATCATTATTTTTTGGGTATTCTTCTTAGAGATCACTAGAATAAGTCACTCATTTCTTCCTTAAAATATCACTTCTTATCAAATGCTACATTGGCTTTATCATTCCTGTTGATTCGAGGTGTATGATTTCTTAATATAAAATATTTAGAATAATTAAGTATGGAAGAGTATAAATTTCAAATGAGAATTTCCTGGTAGTCTCTTGGATAATAGCACTAACTACTACTCATCGGGTGCTTGCGATACGCCCAGCCTCGTGCCAAGTTGTATGTGTGTTAAGCCGTCAATCACAACTATCCTATGAGGCACATTGTTACTATGCCCATTTTACAAACAGGAAAACCAAGGCCTGGGAGCGGCCTGGGAGCTTAAGTAACCTGCTGGTGGTCAGGCAGCTAGTAAATGCTGTTTCCAGGATTCAAACCCAGGAAGTCTGGCACCAGCATCTGCTCTCTTAACCCCATCCCTCTGTTGCCACTTCAAATCGTGGGGCCATAGAATAGAATTGATTTCATTGCTTTTAAAGAACATTTACTTACTTTTTAAAATGAGTACAAATAGATTGTCATCTTTAGCCAGGGGGAGAAGGAAGAGGCTATGTAAGAAGAGGTTAAACAGGAAGCAAGACTTTGTTCTTTCTCGTGCTCTATGGACGGGCATGGTGAACAACGCAAAATATGCCTTACTCCCCCTGGTGTTCAGAAAAGGAGCCTATTGGGGGCTCTTAATCAGATTTGGGGAGAGGGGCCCCAGGAAGGCTTCATTTCCTTTCGGTTTTTAAGTTCAAGAAATGAAAAGCAGCCAGAATATGATACAGGAGTTTCTTTCCTCATCTGATTTTGCTCTCAAGCCTTGCAGTAAGTTAGAAACAATTCAGCATCCACTTGCAACCCTTGACGGTCAAAGTTATTAAAATTTCTAATTTCCTAAAATTTCTCCTGTCCCCCCTCCAATCCCTTCTGCCACACCCCTGGCCCTCTGCCAGGGCATCTGGTTTTCCATAATTAACACGGTGGTTCCTATAATCTTTCTTGCTCTTTCTTCTACTTTGGCTGCTGGGCATTGGTTCCAAAATATCCATCACAGTTGCTTTGTTATTGTCAGGTTGGCGTTTCTGATAGCCAGCTCTCGATGGAGAGACACGTTAAGATCACCTTGAATTTTCAAGGCAACTTGAGCTTCAATTCTTTTGATTAGGTAAAATGACACTTGAACCATTAGTTTACAGAGTGGCTTAGCCCTGGCTACCTGTTACTCTCACTTGGAAGCTATAAAAAAAAATTACCAATGCTTGGGCCCCATCCCCAGAGGATTTGAATCATTTCTTCTGGGGTGGAGCCCAGGCATCCGTATTTTTATTACATGAGGTCATGGTTGAGAAACACTGGGCTAAATTAATCTTTTGGCTTAAATTTGAATACCAAGACCCTGAACGGCCTTGGTTGAAAAATATGTAAAATTCATTTAAATAGCCAATTGTAGTTCCCATGACCTGTCTCTTGAAATGGGAAGAGGGATTTTTGCTATACTGTTATAGTCATTCGCAGACCCAAGGGAAGAATGGGGTTCTTCGCACTTTTGAAAAGCCCCCCAGGCCTCCTCTGGCCACGGCCTCGCAAGAGGCCGAAGCCTTTCGTGGCTGAGAAGCTTCAGGTCATCTTCAGCCTCAGACAAACCTCGGGGCAATCGCTGTAAATCATTTTCGTGACAATGCCTGGCACATTGAGTGTTGAAGAAATCAAAATTTGTGTGTCGCTTAGTACAAAGAGCAGGAGCAGTTTGGAGATGAGTCTGGGTTTTCTTACCTGTAAAATAGAAACAATGATACCTGCCTGGCTAGATTGCTCACAATTTAAATGATATAATTTATGTAAAAGCTGATCTACCTACTACCACACAGCAGTAAGGCCTCTCTCTTCTAACTATCTGGAAACTTCCCTGTACGGTGAGGGGAATTTCTCTCATTCTAACAGGCAGCCTGTTACTATGGTATTGGCCGACAAGATCAGCTCAGTCTTTCAGGGATGTCAGCGAGAAGTAGCTCTCAGATCCCTCATCTGTAAAACCGTAAAAGTAGACAGCAGTCCAGGAACTTTTGTGGTCTGCATTTGTAGCACATACGATAAGACTGCGCAGGTTTCCTGAGCTTACCTCTGTGTATTTCCTGAAACCTCTCACCACCAGGGCCGCCACGCCAACCGACCACGCCTGCTTATCGTCCGTCTCCTGTCTGGTCACCTCTCATAGTTCTGATTCGCCCCAGAAGGCTTAGTATCTGTCAATCTACTTTGCCCTCCAAACCTTCCGGAAGATGTTTCTGTACCCAAGGAAAATAAACAGGCTCCTCCAAGGCCTGGGAGACATGGCACAGGAAATTTGCATTTCAAGGGGGAAGAGAAGGAAACAACTGTAGAGAAAATTAGCAGTTTCAATGTGAGCATTCAGTCGCGACAGGTCTGGGGCAGAGGGAAGCGTGAACTCAGGGAACATCAGGTCCTCCTTGAGGGTGGGTTGGTGTCATGGAGACCAGGGGACAAGGTAGGTGAGGGGTGGCCTCCTAGAGTCAAACAGCAGCACCTGAGAAACCAGAGGTACTATGCTGAGTGTTATTGCTTTTCATATATTTCTCTGACTTTTCTAGGAAAATCACTTTAGACATTTTCTCTGCTGTGTTCGTTCAGCCAATATTGACTAAGTCCCCATGACTGGCCAGGCACTGTGCTAATAGTTGAGAAGTAGAAAGAACAGCCCTGACTCATGGAGTACTGTCTAGTGGGGGGAAAAAGATCACTGGACAGACATGGAATATTGATAGACTTAACTACATTAAAAACAAACAAACAAACAAACTTTACTTATGCTAAACTTCCAATATGCCCTTTCTCTGCCATGTCCTTTCTTCCTACTAGACTTAGAATAGTGGTTAAGAGCCCAGATTTCTAAATCAGACTGTCTGTTTAAATGGTGAGTTTGCCACTTACTCCGTGTGATCTTGGGTCAAATGGTGCCTCAGTTTACTTGTCTTAAAATTGATGTAATAAAAATACTCACAGTTACTGTGGATATTAAATGAGATTATACATGCAAAATCCTTAGAGATGAGTTTAGCTCATAGCAAACACTCAACAAAGGTTAGATTACTAGCATTGATCCACCAGAGTATGTTAAGAAAGGGAATCTGGGCTGGACACACAGAGGCAGGTCCTGTAGGGAAATCCAAATGACTAATTTATTGTCCCATCCTCCTCCCACCTCCTCCCTTCCCTTGGAGAGTTGTTTTGGAATCACACACCCAGTGCGCAGGTCAGCCAAACTGTTCAGCTGCTGTTGGTCCCTAAATTCTTCTTTCTGGCCTCTCTAGACAGAGCAGAGCAGATCTGGAGCAGCCAACAAACAGCTCTGTGTTCATTGTTGAGCAGGCAGACTGGCAAGCAGGGAGTTTCTTTGCTCCAAAAGATAGCAGGGATGGTCAGGGGTTGAATAGCCCGTGTTGCCTTTAGAAAATTCATTGGCCTTCTAGGGTTAGGACAGATCCCTTAAACTCAGAGCCATAACATTCTCCTTCTGGAATAACCTTTGCTTCTTGCGAGTCGTACGTCTTCTTCTCAAAGCTCTGACCATCCTTGATTTGGATATTCTGAACATCTGCCTCAGCTTTGTAAAAGAGATGGTGTCTAATAAATTGTCAAAGTTAATTCTTGTTCATCAGAAACATGATAAACATGTAAAGGCTCTTTGCCACATTGAGTTTCCACTATCACAGAAGCTTCAGTATTGATTGTGCTTCTGTAAGTATAGAACTTTTGACCAATGATGGGTGAAGGAGCATAGATTTGGAAGGATGGACTTCTATGGCACATCCAGAAAACATGGATTCTCAATGTTGGAAGGAACCTTGGAGATTTCCCTATCCGACCTTCAGATAAACAACTTCCAAACAGCCCTGAGAGGTGGCTGCTCACCTTCTGCCCAAGCCATTCTGTGATAATGTGGACTCACTAGGTCTTACAGCACCCTGCTCATGTGATGGCTACACGGATAGCTTGCACTGTTAGAAAGTACTGCCTCGATGGAACCAGTTATGTTTTTCTGGGATTTCTACCTGTAGGATTTAGTTCGGTTAGCTTGACATAACACTAAACCCATTTATCCCTTCTCTAAAATGATAGCTATCTTGTTTCTCTTGAATTTTCTCTTTTTCAGACAAAAATCTCAGGTAAAGTTTTTTTCATTTGTCATGATTCTGTAGTACCACTCAATCTGTGAAAGTAACAAACTTTGCTCACTTTTAATATCAGCTGATTAATTACCTCTTCCTAATAGCAACTTTAGGAACAATGGGCAATCTACATCTTGGTCTAGTCTGTTTGAAAAATCTTATTCTCAAATCTGTGTTTTTTGGAAACCCATGAATACTTGAAACCAAGTGCTGAAAAAACATGTGTTTTTCATTTTCACCTGACATATTGCATCTTATGGCATCATGCTGGGTGTGTAGCAGCTAAAATAGTTTGAAAAAAAAATGTAGCTGCTCAAAACTATAGCAATATAGGGATACATGATGAAGCAAAACAGGCAATGCATAAAAATTTTGGTTCACAGCTTGGGAATTATGATCATTCTGATTCAGTAGATTTCCATAGAAAAGGACAATCATGTGGATAAGGGCCTCAAAAATTTTCAAATATATTTTCAACCACTTTTCACCTTGATCACCACCCTGCTAGCTAAGAGAGTGACTTTTTACACACAGAAGAGATATGTTTATAGATCCTTTCAGTGTTTATTCAACATTTGTTTATTGATTACCTCCCTTGTATTTTAGGCAGAGTATGTATGGTCTCAACACCATGAGGTATGTATGAGTGTCACACCCATGTTAAAGACGAGGAAATGAGGCAGAAACATTAGTAACTTAAACAGAGTTAGAAAGTGGATAGACTGGGGTTAGAACTCAGAGGTCTAACCAGCACACAGCACCACCAATGGGACTCAGAGACATGTGGAAATTTCCAACTCTGACCTGCCCTGAATGTATGTTGGGCAGGGCCACTAGTTCTTCTTCTCCTCTATGATAAGGATTTCAGGGGTATTGATTCCTTATCATTATTTATTTCAATCTGCCTCCCATTAAGACACCTGAAATAGCTGGGATACTCTTTAGCACCCTTGACAGCCATTTGCAAGTTGCCTTCTTTGTGGTGTGTAGTAGAAAGAGCCTTAAAAACCAAGCGTCAGCAGCCCTGAGTTATGGCACCAGCTCTGTCAGATACCAGCTCTGCCAGCTCAGCTGTGTGATCCCGAGCAAAGCACTCAATCCATGGAGATTTAGCTTCTCATTTGTAAAAAGGTCTACTTCCCAGGTTTGTGGCGTTATTCCTTCTGTTCAACATTTGAGCATCGTGTATGTGTCAAACACTTGGCAAAGTTTTGGGTATACATTGTAGATGAAATAGACATAAGTGATGCCTTTTTGTGGAGCTTGCAGTCAAGTGAGGAAGCTAGGTGAAAAGAAATAAGCGAATGCACGCGCAGTTACAAATGGGGATAAGAATTCTGAAGGAAATGAAAGATCTCAGCCTTGGGGAAAGTCCCTGCTTAGACAAGGTGGCCAGGGATGGTCTCTCTGAGAAGCATGTGTTTGAAGGACGAGGAAACATCTGTCAAGTGAAGAGCGAGGAGAATTCCAGGCATAGGCATGGCATCTTTAAAGGTTCTCAACTGGAAAACAGGATTAAATTAAAATATATTGTGTATGTGTACAAGGGCATTTTGTAAACTAAAATAGGCTAAACCCTTGTAAGAAACCTCTATTGCCAAAGAAAAATAGCACTGGCCCTTGCAAAGCACAGCTCGGGCCATGTTCTTCACACAAGTGTCAACACTAACATTCCAACCCGGTGAAGTTTGTTCCATTTCTGCAAGATAACAGCCTTTATCCCCCACACCAAAATTTTAGGTGTCTGTACTGAACAAACATAAGCAGCAATGTTTTCCCTGATTTCCAACATCTACCAAGGAGCAGAACTTCCTCTCTCTCTCACTTTTCCATTTCCTCCACCTCCTGTCCTTGCAGATTGGGCAACAATTTCGAAAAATTTCCTGAAGTTGACTGATGACAGGACATGGGTGTCTGAAGTCTGAACGGCCCGGCTAGGGCTAGGAAGAGATGTGGGAAAAAGAGCAGCCAGGGTCCCTCTCTGATTCTTCTCTCCCTCTCTCCCTATTGGTTCCTTCGTTCGGAGTGACTGTCCGCAGGGAAGACATTTTCCTTTCGAGCGTTTTGGTCTTTAAGTGTTTTGTTCACCATCATTAGAAATATCAGTGATCTGTAAAGAAACCGTGTAGTGCTAAAGCAGCAAGAGCCGATTGTAACGGGGCCTTGGGAGAAGGAAGAGCCCTGCAACTTGCTGCTGTTTAGCGTTTCTCGTAAGAGATATAAATGAGATCTCAGCTCCCGTGTCAAGAGAGGATTTTCCACCCACCCGCTGAAGGTTAGCCAGCCCCTGATCTCAGCCACCCTCTGTGACATCACCCTTTGTCATTTTCCTCGCAGCATTTATCATTGTCTGAAATGATGTTGTGTATTTATTTTTTTGTTTATCATCTACCTCCGCCACTGCAACATAAGCACCATAAGTTGAAGGCTGTCATCTGTCCTGTTGACCCCGTGTCCTCAGTTTATAGCAGAGTGTCCGTTGTATAATGGGTACTCAGTGGCTGAATGATGAATGTTTCATCAGATCAAGTTACAACAAGAGCTAAAAACTTCCACAGGTCTCATCATGCCCCAGGTACTTCCTCAAGCAGGTTAAACATACTAATTCACTTAATCCTTATGATAAACACATGAAGTAAGCACTAGAATGATTCCTATTTACAGATTAGTAAACCAAGGCACAGAGACATGAAATAATTTGCCTACAGTCACACACTAATAAATGCCAGAACTGGACTTCAAACTCAAACTGTCTGGCTCTAGAATCCGTTCTTTTATCCACTACATTAATATTCCATAGAATGTGTTGCTATTCCAAAAGAAATATTGGTGGTAGTACCAAAACAAGGCCAACAAAACTCTTTTGCAACAAAATTATTTCCCACAGATGAGAAGCTTAATCAGTTTAACCCAAGGATTCAGTCATTCCTCTGTGTGTGTGTGTGTATGTGTGTGTGTTTAAAGAAAAGAAATGTAGAAAATCAAATATCATGAATATTTTCTCGGCCTGAACTCTTGGATTATCAGCAGTTACCTCTGCTTCTGTCTACATCTCATCCCTAGAAAAATACTCTTGAGAAACCCAAAGAGAAAGTAAAGAAAGCGTCCCTTGTGTCTATGATACTGTTTCTGTCTGTGCAAGGTGCTCATACAGTGGTCAGGCCAGGCTAAGAACAATGAGTCATGAACATACTGGCCATCCTTTCGATTAGCTGGTCACTTTGTGTACGGTCAACTCTGGCACCAACAGTGACGGCAGTAGTGGCGGTGGGGACCGGTGGTGGGGGAGCCGGGAAGGACACTGTGAGTGTGTGGGTTTCGTGAATGTCTCCAAAGTAATAAAGACAGAAGTACTGGCCCCTGGCCCTCTTTGGGTCCCCTTGGTCATACATCTTCAAATCTAAAAGATAATGATCTTGCCTGTCTCCAGTTACTGGGCAGCACAGAATTTGTGCTGCCTATAAAATGAGACCCAATCGCTAAATCACTCTTATCTCTAGCCAGGAGTCTGCCTCTTAAACAAAAGAGTGAAAAGAAAATCGATGTGTCTGAAACTTTAGCCTGTCTTCTTGGCTGTCTATCTCATCAGTTAAGATTCCCAGAATGAAAAGTAAAATGAAGGTAATTGACAACAATTTTGAGCCACATCTTTTTCTCAGAAGTTGACAGTGTCTTACACGTGTGGGCTTTGTGTTTCCCATTATAGCCTTGTAAAATGGCAGACAAATTTCCACACAAATTTTGTTTGAGCTTTAATCTACCCATTCGGCCTGTCTCTGAACAGTGACTGGCATCTTTTGGCTACAGAACGGGTTTCTTTTTTTAAAAAAAAATTTTCACCCAAAGCTTTAATCATGCCATTTTCTTTCAGACCAGATGAATGCATGCTCATAAATTAAATTAAACTGATATTTCTTTTAATGGGAAGGACAAAAGATGTCCATAAATCCCCATCATATGTTTTATTCTTTCCTTGATGAAAATTATTTTCAAATGTATATTGTTACATAATTTTGAAAAGGTTTATTTAAAAATTATGATGCGCTATCCATCATGACACTCCATTTTGATCATGCCATTCACTGCTCAAAAACCTTAGATGGCCCCAATTTCTCAATTGCCTGACTTCTAAGGGCCTACCCAGCTCCCCTACCCTGTCCCCAACCTCTGGTATATCTTGCCTTATTGCCTCAGTGGTCAAACTGGTTCTCCTTGATGCCTCACGACTAGAGCTTCAGTTATGTTCTGCTTCTTTCTTTCTTTCATAGACAAGAAATTGTACCTACCCGCTTTTCAAAGCTTTGCCTTCTTCCCTGACCACCTAGCTCTGGTTCACCTTCCTTTCTGAACTCTTAGAGGAATTTCATGTGTATCTCTAATGTGCTCCTCTAATTTTATATTTTCATTTTTTTTTATGTTTTATACATATGACTACTGCCTTTTCAAGGAAACGTTAACAACTTCGGAGCACTGTATCCGTTAGGAATGCATTTGCCTGCAAGTAAGGAAACAAAAACACCAAAGAGGTTTATTGTTCACATGTAACAAGAAAGTTGGAGGTGGGTAGCTCAGGGCTGCTAACCCACAGGTATTATCAAGGAATTTTCTTGAGTCTATTTATTCCAGGGATTTTTCGCCTGTGTTTCATTTTGTCAGCACTGTGTCACATGACACTTATAATTATCAGGGAAGCTGGGAATTCAAGCACTTCACCTTTCAGCTTCTATAGTAGAAGACAGCAAGGAGGAGTGTTGGACTGGCTGTCAGGTGAGCCTGCCCAGAGTACCTACCACAGAGCCACTGATATTGCTAATAAATCTTACTGTGACTATATACACATACAGCTGATAGGTTTTTGATTAGGTACTTTATTTCTCTATTATACCTTACACTCATTTATTCCACTCTGTAGTAACTTCTTCTCCATCTAAAAGATGTATCCACAGTTCTGGAGGAGGTGTTAGTGGTGGTGATACTAGAAATAACTACCATTTATTGGCCACTTACTATGCCAGGCACTATTAAGCACTTAATACGTACTTAAATCAGTAGACCAATCTTGACAATCTCTCCGTCTTTATTTTATCATCATGAAAAAAAGGTTATTAAAATGTCTGCCTCAGCTGACAAGGGGTGTTAGCCATTTTGAAATCATAAACTCCTCAATTTAGTCAACAGTATTCTTTCTTCATCCTTTTTCTGTGCTTCTTTCTCTATATCTATCTATCATCTATCCCTCATCATCATCTTAATATAAGATAATGTTTTATATAGTATAAATATCTATATTTTGGTTTAGGGTTTTATCTTTAGACCTTTCTATTTCACTGGTCCACTGCACTGGGTCTTTGTTGATTTTTAAAATTCATTCATTCTTACTGTTTTCTGGGCATGGTTGCATGCCAGATTGGCATCCACCAGTTGACATGGTGCCTCCCAAACTCTTGGCAGCCACCTGAGGATTCCGAAGTGCTCCCGAGCTGTGCCATTGTGGCATGTAGCTCAGACCTGGGAGCCAAGTTTACTGGAGAGATAAACAAAGCATATCCAGCAACTCATCAACAGAGTGTGCCAAAAGAACCAAATAAAACCAACAAATAGTTATTGAGCAACAAAACCATAGGATTGCAGAACTGGAGGAAGCCTAGAGACCATCTGTTCCAATTTCTTCTTCTTTTATTTTTTAAGTTTAATATTGCTGTTCTTTTATTTTCATATTTAATTTTCTTTTTTAATAAGTAAATATATTTACACAATACCCTTCATTGGATGAAAAAGGAAAATAAAGGGCAATATCATGCAGCCAGTGGCCGGAAGCCATGCATATGCTACTTACTAGTGCCCTCCATTGAGGGACCAGGTCCAGAGCTCTGTGCTAGGGGGTGGGAGGGGTGAGGGATACAGAGGAGGAGGAGTAATAACTTGCATGTCTGGAATGTGTTTAGAGCATTTTCACATGTGATTATCGTCACCTATGAAAGGATTGACGAGGATTATCAACACCATGTTACTGATGGCTTTATCATCTTCCTCCTCCTCCAGATCTGTTCCTCCTCCTGCAGTCCCTGCCTCAGCAAAGACACACACCATAGCATCAGCCACTTTTTTTCCTGTGTAGCACTTACTTCTGCTATGATAAAATAATTGGTATAATTATTTGTTTGGTTTCCCCTCTCCTGGACTATACACGCCATGGTAACAGATATTATGCCTGCCTCTTATATGCCCAATTATTTGCTGGATGAATAAAACACCCTAGTCATCCTGTCCTTTTTCCTCTCAATCATAACCTACAACAAGCAAGTTTGTGTTCTGTATACTATTTGCCTACATGGAAAGTCTCATCTTTGTCCTTTCGTCTTCATTCCTGCCCTACTTGCCTTAGTTCAGACCCTCATCACCCTTTGCTTGGTTTTCTAAATGATCTCTCTTATCCAGCCTCCTCACTCCTGCAGCTAGAGCCATTTTTCTCAGATGAAAATTCGATCATATGATGCTTCCTGGCTCAGAATACCTTCAGCTTCAATAGTGCCGTCTAATTTCTATGCATTTGTTCATTTATTCATTCATTCAAGAGATAGTTCTTGAGAGGTTATTGTTTGCTTCCTGTGTAGAGCTCGACATAATCGTTTGTTCTCAAGATGCTTACAGATGAGTGAGGAAGGCTGAAAATAAACAAGTATAAAAGGCTTAAATATATAATTATAATTTGTGATGACTGTTTATATGAAGGAAGCAAATAGGATGCTAAAGTGGAGAGTGAATGGAGAAGGGCAAAGGTGAGGAGAGAGAGAGATGATTTAGATGGGTTAGGTAGGAAAAGCTTATCTGAAAAGTGACATCTCAGATGAGACCCCAAGGACCAGACCAAGCTGTCCATGTGAAGATGCAGAGGGAAAAACTTTTGCACAGAAGGCACCATGGGATGAGGCCTTTCAATGGAGAAGAACTTGTATTGCTTAGTCTGTAAATTGAGGGTGTTGTGCAGATGATGTGAATCCTTCTAGTTCTATAAGTCAACCAATTAAGAACTTATGTTTAAACATAATATATTGGCTTAAGTGTAAAATATTTACAATTTTTAGTTTTACTGTGTCTCTGTGTTTTTCTAACAATGCTTGGTGAATAGTTTGGCCAAGGAAGACTAGACTAGGTCTGGTAATTAAAAGGAATTCAGATGGCTCAGTGCGTCAGACTGCGTGGTCTTACCAAATTATAGCTTGACATCTTTTTTGGTAACTTAATATGCATCTTTTTCAATCTTCATTATTAGCCTCATTAGCCACAGGGACTCATTCCTGGGCTTAAACACTGATTTATAATGTTTAATTAATGGTTTTTCTGGATTTTTCCAATGTTTATCAAATTTCTGGGCTTTTGGATGCCGAATGCAAGAGTTCTTGTGAGGTTTATCAACAAAGATATGGACTTAGACTCTATAATATGTAATAATCACTACAGTGTTGGTTAAGAAAATCTTGGTCCCAGTCTTCATTCAAATTACTGTCTTAAAGAAAGAGACCATAGACACCACACCCACCCACCCACCCACACACACACACACACACACACACAGAGTGAGAGCTGGTTGCTAGGAGGGTATACATATTCCTTCTTACTCTGAAGTAAGAGAATGCACCAATACAATTGATATTATTACAACCTTTGAAATGAATACTATATTCCATATAACCTTTAGAAATTAGTTCATTTTATACATGAAAAACCTAAGACCTATAAGCTACAAATGATTTTCTCAACTCACACAGCAAATCACAGAACAAAACCTGGACATTTTGTCTCCTCTGGAAAGGTGGTTAGATCATAAGTAGAGAATACTTTGCATACTTCTTCCCAAATTCCAGAGCAGTGAAACATCTATATCCATTTCTTTTTGGTCCTGATTTTTTATTTTATGAGGGGAAAATTAGTAGATGTGCTTATTTGATACATTTTGGTTACACTTTTAAAAAGAAATTTTAGTGAAATATATTGACCTTGAACTATGTAGTGCCCACACCTGGTCCGGTAGCCTCATACTATATTTCATGAATGCTTCATAGCATTTGCTCCTCTAGACGGTTTGAATAATTATGATTCAGCTTAATGCTTTCAATCTCTCCTAATTTTCAACTAGAGTGTAAGTTTCTTAGCTTTAGTTTCATCATTGTTTGGCTTTTAGCATTTTCTAGAATAAGTCCCCTATTCTGATGCTAGCATGGATCTCTTCTTAAAACAAATCAGAATACAACAAAACAAAAATCCTCAAAACAAGTATGCTGTACTGAAATATCAACCGACATTCCTTAGCTCTATAAAAGGGATTATATATTTTGGTAGGCTTAATTTTTGTGTTCCAACAGAGAAGAAACTAAGAGACAGAAATATGGATTTTTGTGGTATTTATTATGTTGTACACTTTTTTCTAAAAAATGAGCATCGAACAGCATATTCAAATTCAATAAAAAGAATCCATATTTCAGTTTTTCATAACACATGAGTGCATTGAAAACAATGTACCCATCATTTCTTGCTACCTTGGTTTCTCAGTGGAACTCGGATAATACAGGCAGGGCATTGAACAGCATTCAAAGACCTCACAAAGCCTTATCTGATGGTCACCAAGGGCAGACCACAAGGAGTCCCAAAATCATGTCTTATCTGCTATACAGGAGAACCCAATTCCCTACTGAGTTGAATTGGGACGGGCAACAGATTGTTATAAACAAGGTTCCTTTGACGCTTAAAAGCGTTTCAGTCGGAAGCCGGCAGCGGTGCTGTGGGGTGGGAATAGATGCCACGAATCTTGCCTGAGACCACAGGAGCTCACAACTGGTTGTGTTTGTGGTTTTCCATGAACCCATTTCTGCAAAAATTTGACGGCATACATGCACGGAATCAGTTGGACATAAACGACTGTTATTTCCTCAGTGTAAAAGGAATATAATCCCACTGTATTTCCCATTCCTCTGTACTCTGGCCTCACAGCCTGCAGGTCTGGGAAGAATTTAGTTGAAAACATTAACTTCAATGATTACCTGTGCTAGAGCGTCGCAAGTCAGTTTGCCTCCCCTCCTCCCTCGGATGCTCTGTACTCTCAGCTCAGCCCCAAATGGTGACATCCTATATAATAAATCCAGAGCCTGAGCCATGGAGCCTAATTCTCCACCCAAACTCACACCAAAAATATGTGATGATGGGCAACCTTTACTGCACAGATGTTGCTTGGAGGTTTTCCATTTTTCCCACATGAACTCAATGACAGCACCTCTGCGGTATTTCGACTTTGATCACACAAGGACTCAGAGAATACCAAAAACACCATGATACTGGGGAAAAGCTTACCCAACGTCTTTCACAAAACAACAGTGCAGAAATAAGAATTTCGGCAACAACTAACCGAAACTATAGCGACTTGGCTGTTCATTTTGCCATGAGGATAAAATGCTGCTTTTATAATATTTCTAGCGAATGACCACTTGCAACAAAATTAGATGAAGAAAAATTAGATGGAGGACATTTTTATATTTTATGGTGATCATAAGAAAGAACTATGGAAGTTGTTTTCATACAGTAAGTTCCATAATGAGGATATATTACAAAATATGAGCTGGCCACATGCTGGAAGAAAATGAGCCTTGAAATTGGGAATGTGACAGGACAGCATTTTAAAATTATATACCTCCTGCGAATGCACGATGCTCATGCCTCCCCTGCTTCAAGCTGGTGATCCCTACCTAGCTCCCCAGAGCAAGATCCTCTTTCCCGGAGTACTGAGAAAATGATTTCCTCACCTCCAGTTCATTGGTCGCTGCAGCAGCATGGCCCTGAGAAGGAGTTTTAATGTCTAGTTTGGTTTTCCTGAGAGCCTCGTTGCCAGCACTTTAAAATCGAGCCCTCTTCTCAAGCACATTTCGCTTCTTGTCTCAATTCGGAATCTTTGGCACAACAGGGTCCCATTCAGCACATTGGCTTTCCCAAGATGACTGAGGAGAGTCATCCTGAAAGACATCACCTAAACTACCCCTTCCTTCGTCTCTGCATCAAGTCAGAGCCTGCATTCCGTTATCCTTGCTCTGACCTCGAGAATTCGGAGTAGAAATGCGGTGTTCCTGGGAGCTGACAACCTGACGACCACAGATTAATATTAGTTAATACTCCAAGGAGATTATGTGTCCCAGATGGGTCTCCCAGAGCTCAGGACCTGGCGACTAATAAGTTCTAAAGGGAAAATCCAGAAGCTGGGTTTGGTGTGTTATGACAAAGGAGCCCCCAGCAGCCGATGGCCAAAGGGACGATCTTTGGGTTATGGAAGATGGGGGCTACGATTTCAAAGGGGAAAGTGTGGGATCAAGAACTACTGGACCCAGACAGTCCTCTTGGAAACTCCATTGTTCAGATGAAACTTGGACTCCAAGGAGCTTAGTGATTTGCCAGCACCCACTTAGTGGCTTTGTGGAAGGCCACAGTCACAAAGGTCTCTTGCCTTCCAACCCATACTCCTTTCACTCTGCCAGAGGGTACCCGGGCATGGCAAGGGTGTAGGCACGCAGGTATAGTATTTGCTTCTGGGAAAAAAAAACTAAAAACATTCAAAATGTGCTTTGGATCCCTCGCATTTCTAGCTACATCATTTTCTCTAGTAGAAAGGAAGTGGTGAGTTAGACTACAATAAGAAAAGATTGTATAAATCCAGCTCAGTGAGGAGCGTTGTCACCTCATTGTTATCCCAGATAAAATATCCTAAGTGTGTCAGGATTTCTCTTTCATTCCCTACATGCTGCTTTTCTGACCGCCAGTCCCTGTCCTATTCGTTTTTGGGGGATGGATCATGGAAACCAGAAATACACACACAGCAAACACATCTTCCTACGGGGTAAAAAGAAAAGCGTGTATGTTTGTGTCCCTGTGTGTGCACGCCATAATGTGGAGCAAGTTCTAGGAGCCCTGAAATTAATGAGTTCTCCCACAAATAGCTGGGTACAAGATGGCCTTTATTCAACCCAGCAATTGTGCTGGAACCCCAAATTAGAGTCTGCATTGTTCTTTGTTGCCTTTGTTTTAAGTTCAACATGAACTGCTTTTTTTTTTTCTATAAAAAAATAAATCTGAAAACAATAAGTCTGTTCATTGACATAAACCGGCTGTTGGTTCCTTGTGGGACCTATGCTGATAAAAACCAGGGAAAAACTATTTTATTTGCAATGCAAAGAATTTTCGCCTGTGGAGATTTTTTTTAGTTCAACAGCAGTAAAGGTAGGGACAGCAACCAAATAAGCTGTTAAAATCTCTGTGCCACCCCTCACCCTTCTCCCAGTCCCAAGAGACATAATTAAAACTCCAGAAAGTGAGAAGCTGTTACTAATACTAACATAACTATTTAGTTCAACAGAATCATGCATTTACCAACTTCATTTTTACTTCATTTTTTTTTAAATAGTTCAAGCTGAACTTGATTTTGCTGTTTCACATACAAAGGCCTTTTCTGCATGTTAGTGCTTTAATGGGATTTGCCAGTCGACCTGTGAATATTTGCCAAGGAATAAACATGCTGCCCAGCAATGGGGCAGTGCTTACTGCAGCCCCTGCATGTACTTCACATGTGAACTTCACTCCTTCTGCTGAAAGTATTCCAATCGATTGCTCATGCATTAGCCCCATCCCAGTTCTGTTAAGGAAGAGATTTGTAGTCCCAGCTGACTAAACTGCCTTTGTGAGATTTTGTATCTAATCACTGCAGAGATAGAAACAGATGTAAATGTGCATATATAATAGCTAGCATTTTTTTAAGTGGATGAACATAACATACCTAAACTTTGACCCAGAGTATATACAGATTTGTTAAAGACATGCCACAAAAGACTAGAAGAAGGGTTACACACACACACGCGCTGGCTTAGCTGGCCCCCAAATTCTAGAGACCTTGTGAGAAAGCCTCTTTTCTCAAGGTTAAAATCTCAACTGTCAGGTCCTGAGGGCTTGCAGTGGCACCTGCACTGAACTTCTAGACAATATGAATTTTTCTTCTCACTCAATTTGTATGACAATGTGAGTATATCTAAGAGTTCATCAGCAGAGTCATAGATCTGCCCCTGGAACTAGTCTTCCTGGGAAATTCTAAAAACACTCACAAATTCCCAAAGGGAATCTTCCAGCTAACTTTAGGGCATATTTGTCCAAGGTCACTGAAAGGCTGGAGCATATGGGTCGAATTTCTAGGTGTCTTTATGTGCTTGGCACTCCTCTTCCATTCCAAACGGGCTAGAGAGGAATGTTTCATTTTCCATTCATTTTTAGTGTCCACCGCATTCCCATAGTAACCCTTTGGCCATGCTTTTCCCATTCCTGCCCCCACTCCAGACATACATCCTCTCTAAATTAAATGGAACTGTGTAACCATAGAAAGGCTATTTAAGTCCTCTCTATCGTGTGTTTCCTCATCTGTAATAGAGAGATAATAGAAGTGCCTACTTCAACAGGTTGTTGTGAGACTAAATAAGATAATATGTGTAGTGAAGCTAGAAAGTGCCTAGCACAGAGGAAGAATTCAAGAAGCATCAGGTTTTACCACCATCATCCTCACTAATTTGAGCTAGAGGCAAATCTGTACAAGAGAGCAGTCCCTATAATGCAGCGGAGTGTTGGACTAAACCTACCTACGGTGGATATGCCTCACCTTGGCTCATCACCTTTCTTGGGAAGGTACAAATCCTTCCCTGAGTGCCTTTCCCCCAGGCTTTCCAGAATAGCACCAGAGGAAGTGTTTTCAGCCCACCAGTGGGAATTTCAAGGCATTCTGATGTGAAACCACTTTGGATGGCGGGGGTGGGGGGAGCAGTCTTTATCAATGAAGTTGATTTCTGTTATGGTAAAAATATAACTCCATCTAGAAACATAAACCTTTCTCAGGCCGGCAACATTCCACTCCACTGAAAACTAGGAAACAAAGGACATTATCTGTGAATGAACTTGGAGGGGGAGTAGAGGTCAAGGGATTAAAAAATTATGTTTCGATTTGAAATTTTTTTTTTGACAGATACTACTGACAGTTAAAAAGGAAAGATAAATAAAAGCCAGGAGGATTTTGGTTCATTTATCTGCACCTTGTTTTTTTTATCTACTAAACTTAAAAGTGCCTATTGATCCTCAACAGTAGGTTTTTTTAATTAAATAATTTTCAAAAATCTAGTTTGCCATCCCACCAACACCAGTTTTTCTAGATTGCTTCTCTAGAGAAATCTAGAAAATTGCTCTAGAGGAGCAATGATGATCAGTTATATTTAGCACACAAAATCCAGTGAGTGTTCATGCTTATTAGAGCAAAGGCACTTGAAGAGACTTGGATGGAAACTCTTTCAGCAATCCTTGGCCAATGCTCTGTTTTTGGATGGAAGATCTCCAGTACCATTTTCAAGATAGAAATATCCAGATCAAGTTCTGCTCTACCCTCATTGCCGCCCCTTTGAGTCATATGACTAGGTTTTGTCCCAGCCTTTAGATGAGTAATAAAAAATAAGCCTAGAAGGACTCAAAGTCATGGAAAGAGAGCAGCGTTGAGAATAATTTTCTCATCTTATCCTGCAAACTTTGGGTCTCTTGATATTATAATTACTACTGTGAAAAAATCCTAATTACCTTTGAATCTTCATGAGGGAGAAGATTTCAGACTGAAAATGTGATCTCCCTGGATACCGACATAAAACTACAGTTGTTCCATTAATGATGATTTACCTCCTTTTTGAAAAAGCTGGTGAAGTGGCTGCTTTGTGGGTTTTGGATAGAGCTGGTTGTTAGCGTGGCATGATACTCTGCCCAATAGGGTGATTTTTCGGATCCCAGAACCTGTGTTATGCGTACACAAGACTCTTGTAAATGCCTGAACTTATGTTTATTATAAAATATAGAAGGGGGGAAGAAAGAGAATATTTATCCATATGTTATGATTGTGTGATTGTTTGGAGATTTTTATTTTTCTTAATGGTCAGAGAAAGAACTGAAATGGCCTATGATCAGTGCTTCTAGGATGCTATTATGTACCAGGAAGTAGGTTGACACACAAACAAGGCTTCTACTATTTGGAGAAAGATAGTGTTGCCAGTGTGATGGTTAATGTTATGTGTCAACTTAACTGGACTAAGGGATGCCCAGTTGGCTGGTAAAGTATTATTTCTGGGTGTATGAGAGTATTTCCAATATAAATTAGCATTTGAGTCAGTAGACTGAGTAAAGATCACATTTGCCAGTGTGGGTGGGAATTATCCAAACTGTTGAGGGCCTAAATAGAACAAACAGACAGGGGAAGGGCAAACTTGCTGTCTGTCTGAGCTGGGACATCATCTTCTCTTGCCCTTGGACATCAGTGCTTCTGGTTCTCAGGCCTTGGAACTTGGACTGTGACTTCCACTATTGGCTCCCCTGATTCTTGGGCCTTCAGGTTTGGACTGGAGCTATATCACCAGCTTTCCTGGGCCTCTAGCTTGCAAACAGCAGGTCATGGGACTTCTCAGCCTTCATAATCATGTAAGCCTATCCCTCGTAGTAAATCTTTCTGTTTATCTATATATATCCCATTTGCTCTGTTTAAGTTAGGAAAACCTGAAATTCCTTTTTCAATAAGAAATACCCCCAACCTTGTTTTTCCATGATCAATTTATTAGTCCAGAGATCCTAAAAAAACTGATAGAAAGAGGAAAAGAGAAACATCAGTCACACCTTTCTATGCAGGACTGGTGCTGTCATCTCCTTAAATATTTTGAAGGAACCCATTTGAGTCGATGCATACGTTATCTTTAGAAGCCATTCCCACTTGCCCCATCTCAGCACTGACTATGCTAACAGTGTAAAAGGTCATCGTCTGAGTGCCTTCGGAGCAGAATTATTTCATGTGTTTGGAAGAGAGATAGTGCCAGTCACCATGATAGTATTCACCAAGGATAACAGAAAACCAAGCTTTTAAACTTAGAAGAAAGAAATCTTTTAGAAAGGAGAGTTTTGACATGGAAACCCAAAGGACAGAGTGGAAATACCATTAAGAATTTGAAATGTGTTTTTGTTCTTTATGTTCTGCCTTCTTTGTTTACAGATTGAAATAATCCTTTCACAGACACGATTTTTTAAAATTGTGCTGCTGCCATGATTTATTTTGTAATTAATGGTGATTGTAAAGTTTCTAAAAAGTAGCTTCTCATACAATGACAGCAACAGAAACAAAATTCTTTGCATCTGGGTTTATTTCATTAGATAAAAACATGATTAACCTGTAAAAAGTTGTTTACAGAATGTGGAAATAACGTTGAATGTAACATAGGTGACACACCAGTGGAGGGTTGTTTTATTTATTATTTATTTATTTAAGACAGGGTCTTGCTCTGTCCCCCAGGCTAGAGTGCAGTGGCACGATCATAGCTCACTGCAGCCTCCAACTCCTGGGTTCAAGTGATTCTCCTGCCTCAGTCTCCTGAGTAGCTGGGACTACAGGTGCGCACCACCACACCTGGCTCATTTTTTAACTCTTCGTAGTGACAGGGTCTTGTTATGTTGCCCAGACTGGTTTTGAACTCCTGGCCTCAAGCAATCCTCCTGCCTTGGCCTCCCAAAGCACTGAGATTACAAATGTGAGCCACTGGATCCGGCCTATATCGTGGTGGTTTTTAATCAGGAAAAGGGAATCTATTCAAAAGATATTGTGCTCCCAGAACTAGCCAGAGGCTGAAGAGAATCAACCCTATAAAGCAAGCAGAGACCACAGTAGCTCCAGACGGCCTACAAAGCTTGCAGCAGAAATAGTCTGGCCTGGATACCAAGGCTGCTGCCACTGGCCACCGCCCACCGTCACTACTGGACATCATCAAAAAGATGGCGCCAGATGGCTCAGTCTTCGCTTTCTTGGCCTCACTTGTACCAGAATCATAGACTAGGGTGGAGCATCCAATTGGCCAAGCCTGCATCATGTGCTCTACTAAGACCTTATTCATCAGAAATTCCCTCGAAATGAGGAAGATAGATTGGATGCTGGATACTTCCTTACAATAGCGTATGTTTAACATAGGTGGTGTGATTAAAATTACTTTGCTAATTTCTGGTCCTAAACACGGGAGATAGAAGGCTTAAAGTGAAAAACATCTCAGTCTATTACTAGAGGGCACTGATTTCTAATGCTAAGACATTGTTAGTACTTGTAATTCCAAAAATCTGTAACTTTATTCTAGAGAGAAAAAGAGCCAAATTGGTCAGGATAATTCTTATCTGGTATAAATAAATCAAGATTGACATTCATAACTGTGTTATCTTCATATTTGTTTAATCTAGGTCAGCATGGTCCAGTAGAACTTTCAGCAGTAATGGAAATGTGACTAGTGCAACTGAGAGACTGAATTTTTAATTTTATTTAGTTTTACTCATTTTGAATCTAAAAAATAGTCACATGTAGCTAGCAGCTACTATATTGGACACAGCAGATCTAAGTGAAATCTTATGCAAATCTTAATGCTGGAAGGGATATTTGAAATTCCTGTGGCAAGTATGAAGTTTGTTATTTTTAAGGCAAAATAAATTAAATACAGATAATTAGGTTTATACCTGGTGAGAGGGGCTGGGAGGGTGTAGAGACTGTGATTCTCAGTGGTAAGATAAACCATAGCTAGATCACTTAGAATTTACGTTGAAAGGACCACATATTAGTATCAAAATGTGTAATTTCTCTTGATGATCTTTCATCTGAAAAGGAGGTAGAAATACAACGGGATGTAACCTTAAAAAAAGGAGTGTCCAACTCAATTCACAAGCAAGAACATGGGTGTGAGAACAATGACCAAACTGTATTGCCCTAAACGCTGGACCCCTTGAGGTATAAGAGGAATAATAAGATGATAACTTTGAAAATCTGTTATTAAATATTTGATTATCAAGAATTGCTAAAATATTACTGAGAGTTTCCATAATATACTTAAGGATTCTTTTATTTTAAAAAGCAAAATAGGCTGGGCATGGTGGCTTACGCCTGTAATCCTAGCACTCTGGGAGGCCAAGGCG
>VBSM01002217.1:22653326-22667846 GCA_008086735.1 Cheirogaleus medius | reverse complement strand
AAAAAAAAAAAAAAAAAAAGCTAGAATCTAATTGGACACAAATTTATCTTTTTCAAGTTAGTTCAGCTGAAAATAAAAACAACAAAAAATATTGATGAAATGAAGGCAAGAGAGATTTTTCTTGAGATAATCATTACATCTAAAAAAAAATCAAGCGTACTATTATGGGCATAGCATTCCTCATTCTCAGAGTCAATATGATAATATGGCATTCAGCCTCTAAGTAATATCAGTGGGTGCAACATTCTTGTGCATGACTAAAAAGAAATCACTCTCATTTATTTGCACCTAATAATTTCCTCTATTGTAATATTCCTGAGTTAAAATCAGATGATTTTTCACAGCAACACAGTGTATAAATGATTTACAGTCCGGATCCAAAGTATAAAATGGGGAATATCAATGTTCCAACAAGGCCAATTGGCCACAGCCTTGGGTTTGCACTACGGAAACCTTCAACATTGTCAGTACAAGCTCTCTCAGGAAGAAGGGGCCGAGGAGTGAGTGAATAGGAGAGACCTTTCCAAGTCCCTCTCTGCTCAGCCAACACTTTCACTCATCTTGGGAGTTTAGTCCAGAGCTCTTTATTTGTAATGCAGTTGTCTTTGATTACAACAAACCTTGTATGTTTACATCTAAGAAGGTTTTAGCTCCTCTCTTTTTGAAAAATATTTCATTATAGTCAACTCATAGTACAACCCATGAGACTATTGTAGAGGAAAGAAAGGTAAGGAAAAAAGGGGCTTTTGGAGAGACTTTCAGATGATTGGGTACGTGGAATACATTTCCATGCAGACAGGATCCCAAGTACATATAATCCATTTCTGAAAATATACCTGTCCCATCTGCAAAGCACCAACTGCGTTACCCACACCTGCCATACTTACAAAGGGTCTTAAGCTCATGGCGGATGTGGTTGTAAAAAAATTTTTCATGCCATGTGTTGGAGAAGTAGGTGACCAGTTCAAAGTTCCAAGGGGATGTCTATGGATAATTGGTTTCCAAATACAACCTGTCAGGTCAGGAGGAATTCAAGATCCAAGTCAGAGCCTTCTTTGACAATTCTGACTAGTGGTGTTAGAGCTGAGTTGACTCTCGGTCCCCCTTGTCTATTCTATTCCCCCCAACCCCCATCACACCCCCTTGGCCTACACTTAAAAAAGTAAAATGTTCCAAAGCTCTCTATTCTAGTCATTGTGTCTGCTTTGTAAAGTAGTGGAACCAATCAGCTATCCTAAGCCAGCTGCTTAGATATATGCTGGCATGGCTCATTAGAGTGCAGCCATAAACTCATTCAGAGAAATATTCTGAAGGATGTTTTTATTGCTTTATGTGTGTATAAATCTCTTTGTTTGCACACGGAGAACACTGATTGAACAAAATGATGAACTGCTGGTTCCATTTCTTGTCTGCTCACTGAACAGGCACATTATAGTCTATCTTAGGTTACTCTCGCATAAACAATATGTTTGCGACTGTGAGCCTCGTTCACTCCACACCTTTGTCCTCCTTAATGCAGAGCATGCAATATAAATAAATGCACTGATAAGGGTGGAACATGGCTTGCACATCAGGGATAATTATGGCTCCAGACAGATGAGAGGATGAGTTGTTAATTGCTTTTTGGAGCCATTTCTCCCATACATGCCCCAGACTTTTGTTTTTCAAAGAATACGGGTAAAATTTCCAAAGTCAAAGAATAAAGTGTATTTTATGACCAACTCCGAGGTTGTGCGAGCCCAGAAAGAAACAGAATTATAGCCAAAACGATAGTTCATATTTGCCTGTGCCGATGAGCTGATTTGAATGTTTAGTTTTAAAAGCTTCTTTTGTTAGATTGCCTTTTATGTGGAGTTTAACACAGGCTGGAGATGCTTAACAGTAGTGAAGGAGGCAAGAGTTTCTGTTCTGTGCATGCAGCAATTATCTTCATTGCAAGAGAAGCCAGTCCCTGCAGCTGCACCGGGGAGCTCAGGCATCCCGGAACAAAGCACGTCTGCACTCATGCACGGAGAAACGTGAGAGACACTATCAAATAGACAGCTCGCTGAGGTCTGGCCAAGTGGCCCACCAGCCGTTCATGGCGTTCCCAGGAGGATGAAGCCTGGCTTTCTCAGACTCCGAGCTGATTAAAGCAAGGGGTGATGGGAAGGCCATGTTGAGTCTCTAGTTTAGGGAGGAGGGTAAGGAAAGGGCTGACAGCTGCTTCGCAACTGGTGCAAAAATGGGTAGAGATAGCAGCCTCCTGCTATAGGGGAAGACACAGCACAGAGATAGGATTTGCAATGAATGAATGCTTTCTCAATAGTGCCTCTATTGGCTAGGTCACTAATCTTTAAATCATTGCACTAAATATGATGTACATATTATAATTTATAACAAGTCCTCATGTCCAGGGGTTTCCAGAATGAGAATGAACACTTTATGTGGTCCTCTGCCTCAGAACACTGACCTACTGACTCATTCCTTTCACAAATGTGGAAGAGAATCAATGTTTTAAACAACCTACTCAAGAAGCGTACTGGGCGGATGGGATTTTTCCTGTTTATTAGGCACGCCTGAGTAAAGCCTTTGCAGGCGATTATTTAGTATCTGGGAAGTCCCCCTCAGCAGCTGGAATTGGTTCCTGTGGCACTTTGGAAGATGGAAATGGTGTTCAGAGTTAAATGCCTGCTAGGATGTTGGATATTTTAAGCAAAAGAGGGCAAAGTGAGCTTTGAAAGAAGCAACAGAGCATTTCTGCCACTAATGAGGAAGTTTAAGGTGTCAGCTGCAGAACACTCTTCCTAAACCCATTTCAGAAACCTTTTTATTCTCCTTTCACTATGCTGTGACAATGTCCTCTAGCCAGATAGGTCTTGCATGCAGAGAGCCCAAAGCCCTTGACTGATATTTTATTGTTAATCTTCATGGTATCCTTGGCAGAAGGAGCTGGAAACCAAGTTATAGAAATACACAACTTTTTGTGACAGCATATTTTGCAATGATTTTTAGTTTTTAAGCTGCCTCCTAATTCACACAAGAAATCTGTTTCAATATGGATTGGATTAAGTTGAATTAAATTTCTAGTATGATTTTGATATCTCTAGTGAATGATTAGCTTAAAATGCAAAAATGAAATACAGCTACAGTGGTTCAAGAGAGAAAACCAACTTCTTATACCTACCCCTCCTCTTTACCTCCCCTTGAAACATGAAATAAAAATGAGAGAAGAAAGCTCAGGGATCTAAAAAATAAAAAAAGTATATATGTACTATATATATATACATGTGTATGTATGTATATATGTGTGTGTGTATACACACACATAAAACTATAACAGCACTGGGAAATGACAATGGGTGTCATTATTAGATCAGAAACTTTTAGGATTTTCTAGAAGACATGATCAGAACAGCAGAGAGAAAGGTAGAGGAAACTGCTGTCCAAAATACTTGAAGCAGGTGTTTTTTCTCTAGAGCCCTCAGCCATATTCCAAACTTCAAGTCAATAGTTCAAAGAGCAGGAGTGGCCTTGGGACAAAAATTTATTTAAAAACTTCATTCAAATGAGTTGAGATTATTGGCATTCCCCCTTTTCCTCTATAAATGATGTGGTTTTTTTGTCCTTATGACAATGCCAAAAATGTGCTATGCATAGAATAGCATAACTATTATGGCTTATAGCTTATCTATGAAAATAAAGAGAAAATTCTGTAAGTTTTTTTAAAAAGAAAAAAAACAACAGGATACCGATAAGAGAATAGGATTCAGAATGGTCTCAAATGTCCCATCAGCAACACTAATCGCTAGAAATTAAAGAACAATTGTCCTCAAAAAACTAAGGGGAAATTATTTTGAACCTAGAATTCTATACCCAGCCAAACTATCATTTATTCATCCAACAATTTTTTTGAGCACCTACCATGAGTTAGGTATTCCGTTATTCAGAGGAGTTATGATGGCGAACAAAAACAGAATTAGTCATTGCCCTCTCAGGGCTGATAATCTACTTGGGAAAGTAAAGATAAATAATCACCCAAACAAATGCAAAATTACAAACAGAAATAAACTCCACCATCTAGTACTGCCCACACTGACTAGGAGATAAAATATTATCTTATTAAAAACTGAGAAATCTTATAGTAAAAAAAGCTAGAGAACTTTGTTTAAACTAATGTTTCCTAAATTTATTTAAATATGGGATTATGTCTCCTCCTCTTCTCCTTGTCCTTCCCTTTCTTCTTCTCCTCATTCTTATTCTTACATCAATATTCTGTGGAACTCATGTTCCCCACAACCCACTCTGGGAAGTGCTGGATTCCAGAGGAAAAAGCCATCCTCCTCAGTGCTGCTTCAAAGCTTTTCACCATCTGACCCCAGCTTACATTTCCCCTCTTCTCTTGCCATGAACATTTCCCTTAGCCATTCTCCACTGCTTGCCAGGCCTTGAACATTCCAGCCACTTTGGCAATTCCTTTTCATCTTCAGTTCAGCTTTCCCTGTCTGAATACATTTCAGCATTCATTCATCAAGCACTTACTGAGCTCTTTCCCTGGGTGTGGAGGGAGAGTGGAATGAAAACATGGCCCTTACATCAAGGATCTCATTGTCTTCTGTTTCTGGTGTTTTTCTCCCTAGTCTCCAAACCCTAGTTCAGATGTTACCTCCTCAGTAAAGCCTTATTCAATTGCTCCCTTCCCCCGACCCCATTCCCAGTTGCCCTTCCCTGATACAGCCTACTACATCCCATAGCATTCTTCATATCACAATTGTTTATGACTTGTGTGTATCGCTCGTGCTGGATGCTCAGTGTTTCTTGAATTTATGTAATGACTAGGGATAAAGATTTCCCCATAAATATTCTCTCTTTCATTTCTCCACCCACCCTCCCCACCCTTCTTGATCCCATGGAGCCCAGTCTCTGTATCAACATGTCAAGAGGGAAACTGCTTCTCTTCTTTCTGTACAAAATCAAAATTTTCTCTACACATCATCTGTTTTTCTCTGTGCGATTTGCATGTCTGCTAGCATAAATTACTTGCTTGGTTTAGAGGCTAAACTTTATAAATAAAATTCCCTCTCTTTACCGAAAAAGAGTCACAAAATTCAGGAAAGCGCTGGTATTTTCTGAATTTTATTTTTCACTCACGTAAGCAACAGCTGATTGGTTTTTCAGGTTTATTCTGACTCTTTTTTTAGCCTTACAGGACACTCATTCACTTGAGTGGTGGGGGGTGGGTAGAGGGATCCTTCCCTTGTATTAATACTTACCAAAAGGTTGAAATCTCATATACATTATTTTAAAGGGGAAGATAATGAGGATTTAATATGAAAGTTGCAGACAAATTGTAAACATTATAAATGACAACGGTTTTTCCTGTAACCATCGGCAAGCACACCAGCTGTGGAGGAAACTGACATGCTGTACTTGGGCAGAAACATCATGTCACAGGGAAACACAGCTCTTTGTTTGGATCTGTTTCCTATGAGTGTGTTTCATATTAGGTCTGAGCATGCCAGCTCCTGGGACAAGGTGGCTGCCCTTAAGTGAGCGGCAGAAAAACATGCTGCTCTTTCCAGCTGCCTAGACCTGATCATCCAAAGAGCTTTGTAAAATCACTGCTAGAGAAGACAAAAGGAAGCAAGCAGAAGAGAAGCCAGGACATTCCTGTGATGATCTAATGGGCTGAAATGGCACCTTACCATCCAGGGTCAGCCACCAACACCTTGATTTAAAAGGTGAGGAAAAAAAAACCTAACATGGTTTGGACGAGATGTTGAAGGGGCCTGGGCTTTTATGAGGCAGAGACGTCCGAGTCCCTGCGAAGTTCTAACGGTAAGTGACTTCACCAGGTGGCTTCATCCCAACTCAACACTGTATTTTATGCTACCACCAGGAGTTCCCAATGCCATGTGGGTTAAGTGCGCTCTCTCTCGAGCTTGCCTCGGCAGGAAATGGCGGTGGTTAAACTTGGCCCTCTCAAACCTGTGTGAGCACGGCTGTTGATTTTTGCTCCTCACAGTGAGTCTTTGAGGGCCAAACCATAAAGCTGACTTGTCATCTCTCTCTGAAAAGTTTGATTTAAGCACCTACCTGCAGATGATGGACCCCCCCAAACTCCCAACCCCCAACTCCATCTCCCCTCAACACACAGACAGCCCTGAGGACATGACTGAGATTATGCTGTGAGATGTTTGAGGGAGCTTTTCTAGAGCCTCTGCCCTGGATGAGTTCTCTCTGTCTGTGTGTCATGAGGGAGCCTTTGGTTTATGAGTTAGCCGTTATCTGCCCATGTAGCTTCACTGTCAGGTTCGCTATTCAATGCTCACTGACGGCGGAGGACGATGTATGTGAGGGTGTTAGTATAGTTGAAAGATGGAAATTTCTCCTAATATTATTATAAAATCCTCTTCTTAGGAGTGCCAATAGAGTGGATATATTACCTCGAGGAATCTCTCTCCCTTTGTGAGTGAAGGCTGAAGAATTCTCTAAGGCAAGATGGGACCGTAAATCTCTGGTCTAAGATTCCATTTTTGTATTTGCCATTTGGAACCGTCTCTGGTTTCTCCACTGAGGTATGAGAGACTGAAAGCCTGCTTTCCTACAGTGATCTGATTTCTTTCCCCATATGTTTCTAGTATTTATTTTCCTTCTAGGCATTTAATGTTTTCTAATTTCTGTAGACAGATAGATGTGTGCTTGTGTTCATTTATTCTATCCTCTTCTCTTATTTGCTCATAAAAAAACATGTTCTTCTACACCTTGATTTGCTTTAGCACTACAGGTACTGCTGTTTTATTGAATGAGGGCTTGTTAATTACTATTCCTTTCCAATTGCAGACGAAATTATTTTAGGGGAGAGTGTTTACAGGGTCTCTCAAGCTTAGCATGCAGAAGAATTACCTGAAAAGCAATTATGCAGATTCCTGGGCTCCACCCTCCCAGAGACTCTGATTTGTAGATCTGGAGTGGGGTCCAGGAATTTGAATTTCTAAAAGCTAATGCTTCTGGTCCCAGACTTCAATTAAGAGCTGTACTACCCTAGAAACCCATTATATGGGACTTTTCTGCTGACTTAGCTTCTAATATCTGTCCTGTGAACTATGAACTTAGTCATGAAAAACACGCTGAACCGGTGATCTTGTTCCTAGAGGTGGAATCAGCATTCTTGTCTCCTCGCTATGTATCAACTCAAGGAGCATGGAGCTAATTCAGCCCTTCAAGTAAAATTTGATATTTTAGATTCCAAACCTTTTCCACTTTCAATTCCTTCTGAAATATTTAAAATAGTGTTTGTCTAAGGAAAGAAACTTTTGAAAACTACTACCAGTCATTTTTTTCCTTCTCTCTCTCTTTTCCTCTTCCGACCCCTTTCTTCTTTCCTTCCTTTCTTCTTCCAAAGGTGAGGGTTTGAGTAAAATGAATTTTCCTATTTTATTCTTCTGACTCCTCTTGTGCCTACCATGTTTCCATCACAGTTCCCATGTTCCTAGGGAAAGGGTAGCATTTGAGCTGGAAGATATGATGCCTGTGTGTTTAATATTTCCTCAAATGTGATAATTGGTGATTTTCCTGAGGAATGCCGCAGAAGACTGTTTCAGCAGGCAGTTTGTTTTTATATTCCAAACATTCACCAAGATTCAGAAAAGATTAGGAACAGAGCTCTTCTAGTCTGCATTAATGCATTTCCACAACAAAACGGACGGCCGTTTCAGGTGGGAGAAGGGAGATTGATACCCTGGAAAAGCACAAAGGGAAGGAAAAGAGAGTTTTAGAGAGAGGGTGTATTCTCCCAGGAGTCACAGAACAAGTACAAATAATGAGGGTTCGGGAAGGAAGACAGACCTAAGTATGTCAGGGAAGTCTGTGATGTCAGGCTGTTAAATATTACCCAGCCCTTTCTGGCTGTCATAATTCAAAACTATGGTGACAATGTGGTAGTTATGAGCCGAGTGGTAATCATGCCTTTGCCCAAAAGGCTAAGAAAAAGACAAAAGCTGGGAAAGATCAGAGAGCATATTGGGTTGAGACAAGGAGGTTATCTCATTTTTCCATGGAAGCATCATGAAATACCTAGGGTTGGCTTCTGCTGCTGGATAACGAATTTCAGTTAGGGAGAATGGGGCAGGGGCAAGGACGTGTGTTGGGAGGTGCAGGGGTGAGGGAAAGTGGGGGCCGGTGGACAAGGTTGCCTAGATCTCCCGCAGCCCAGCTAAAAGGGCCACGCAGAGTTGCATTAAACCTGATTGGAAAACTCTGCTTAATACATTAAAGAAACAACTCACAGAAACATCTACCTCCCTTCCTTCCTCCCCCAAACAGTAATGAGTCCAAATTGCTAATAAAACATAAAAACCCAAAGATGTTGTGCATGGGCCATTTTTCTGAGCTGGTTATTTTTTATGTCACTTTTCCCACAGCTGTGAGCATGCTATAACTATCAACTTACCAAATGCCCTAGTTTAAATGAAATTTAAAAGAATGTATTTTGGAACTTTATAAAGAAAGTAGGGGGAAAACACAGACAGGCAAGATCTATCAATTTTTTTTTTCTTTTGGTTAGAAAGAGGAATTTGGAAGAATGTGAGAGGCGGGGATGGCTTGAGCCAGTAAGTCTCAGCAAATAGTGGTTGAGAGAATAGATAGAAGATGTGTTCATCTTCTTGCAAAGCCATTATTCAAAGATCACATTCAGCCTGGATGGAAAGCAAGGCAGAGGTGTCTGGTAGAAACTCATGCACCACATTGGGGAAACGATCTACTAACTTCTGAGATTAACTTATGCAAGGAGAATTAACAAGCAAGTCTAAAGCACAAGGAAGAATGAAGAGTGTTTCTGACCCTCAATATGTACAAAATCCCATGTAAAGGTCATTCCACCCATAATGGATCAAATGATCTAAAGAGTCTACTTTTTGCTGTCTTTTTTCAGTTCATCTCTCAACAAATAGCAAACATTCTTATTTGAAATAGGCGAATGTTAAGTTATGAGGAGTGATTGCCAAACATTTGGATAATAAATAAGAAACGCATGTGGTGAAGATGAAACTTGCATGTTATATCCAGAATTAGAAACGGAGTTCCGTCACTCTGTGGCCCGGCAGCGTCAATCAAGCTACAAAACACCTTAGGGATATTTAGTGTTCTGTGCCCACCCCTTATAAATGTATATGAGTCAATATCCCCAATGAGTAATATGGCTGGCGGCCATACCACCTTCATTTAAGCTCTCGTAAGCTGAACAGGGTTGGGCTGCGTCCCTGTTCTTATGCGAGACCTCCAAAGAAACCCTGGAGGTGTCAGAGATGATTCAGTGGGTAGTTCCCTGCCTTGAGTCAGTCCCAAATCACTTTCCTTTTCTGGTGTTAACGTGTCCTTTACATATGCAGGTGCAGCTCTTTTGAGAATCAGCCCAAAGCCTGCTTGCTTTAAAAAAAAAAAAAATTTTTTTTAATTTAAAATAAAAGGCAAGGTAGGGGTAGCCCAAAGAAAGGGAAGAGGAAGAGGAAGAGTGCAACAGAAACAGGAGAGAACTGGTCCATTGCAGGCCAAATCCCATTTCAACCAACTCAAAAACGATTCCCCTAATTATTTGATTATATCGGGGTTTACTTGTCACAAATTTTGCTTGGATTGAATGAGTTACCAGCAACAAGATTTGAGGATCTGCTTTTTTGTGTGTGAAGAGTGAAACCAGGGCTGATGCTCTTGGAATCGTGTAGAAAGTTCTGACTTGCCCCTAAACAAACCACTCTAAACAAATCCAAAAGATAGGCCCCTTCAAAACGTTCTGAGATGCGTACTGTCCCTGGGTGGGGCCGTCAGTCCCACTGTGAGCACTGCAATGGCAATCAGAATTATCAAGGGGACTATTTCTTGCTGTGTGTTCTTATGAGTGCATTCCCTTCCTATGTAGTTGCTTGAAACTGCCATCAAGCTTTGTTTTTGACAGTTAAAATGCTACTGTGATTCTTTGGAAAGCTGCTGTTTTGATGGGGTTCCAATTCTTAAAGATATAGAATGTTTTGAGGTTTGGGAATAAAAAGGACTTGTTAATGTGTAAGAGAAACTGTGTGGTATATTTCCTTTCTTCAATGAAACATGTTTAGCCTGCTCATATCCTTTTTAAACCAAGGATATGAATAAATCTGCCCAAATATTTTCTTTGGGATAGGAATCATTCTCTAAGTAGCTCCCATTCGATGACGTTTTCTAAAAAAAATGAAAGGAAGAAAAGAAAAAGATGAAACAGTTAAAAAAAAAACACACCTTCTTGCTGTTATGTAGAAGAATTTGTTCTGTTTATTTGTAAACTTGCAAAATATTTCTAAGTTTGCAAATAAAATAAACGTTTTTCAATGCAACTGTTTTTGAAGTCACATCCAGCCTGGCTCCCTAAAATGACAAAACCCAGGAAACAAAAACAAATATCTGTTCGATGGACTTGAAATTAGTTCACATTTATATGTGTAGTTGAGGGATGTGTTGGACTTATGAAAAACTGCAAGTGGTAAATATTTGGTTCTTACAAGTTTTTCTAAACTTTTGCTTTGTCTTTATAAGAGAGAATATTTACATTTTACAAGATAATTAAAGATTTGAAAAGTGCATGTCTGCCTTGTAGTCACATTTAGTTAACAATACATTTCTTGCTTAATTTCTCCAGCCTTGCTGCATGGTCATATACAAAAATCAAACGTTTTCATACAAACGTTTTCATAAAATGCTCTATAGTTAGGTTGTATCACATTTAAGTCCCTATTAAACCCTACTTGTTTCAGAACTCATCGTTGTGAGGATATGTAAAAAAACTTCATAAAGTTTCCCTTCCCAAGTTTAATGCATGATCTCACTTTATCCTGTTCAGTTTTTATTAAATTTCTTTGCTAACTTAATGCTGAAAGATATATAAGAAAACCAATAAAAAAGTATAGCATTTTTTTCAATTGAAGAAAAAAGAAATCAGCTCTCTGCATTCAGAATATAAAGAGTCATATATTCGTTTCCATTGTCTGAGTTTTGTAAACATGTCTTGGTATGTTGAAGTTTATTTTTCATTTTTTAGGAATTATTTTTATTATAGGCATATAACTATATAGAAGTCTATTGTAATTATGGAAATGTAAGTGTAGATTTATAAAATTACAAAAGAATTGCTATAGTCAATGATACATATTTTTCCCTTAAAGTTTATGCTACTTTAGAGGGGAGAGGAAGAGAAAGAGAAATAAAATTAAAAAATTGTATGCTACAAAAAAAAATTTACTGATTCAATCTTTAGTAAAGTAAGGGGTAAGGAAATATATACAAATATCAAAACAAAATAAGATTATGACCAGTTAGGTTTTTCTATAAACAGAGTTTGGGTGAAAACGGGTTTTATTTCAGCAAAAGTAATGGGAAGTATTATAGGTAGGAAATAGCCAACTCTTTTTATATTATCTATATGATATAATTTCAATCTATATCAGAATCAAACTATATTGGGATGCCTTAAGCATTCTATGGCATTGGGTTTCCAGTGGGTGAGAGTGTGGAGTTTCTTTTCATATTTCTTGGGATGCTCCATCCAGGGACTGCCGTCTCCTCCCTCTTTCAGAGGCCAGGGCCCTCCCGCTGAGCCTCCATCCCAGGCCTCGCCCTTCCACTCTGCTCTGATGCCCCAGGTGGTGTTGTCCTTCCCAATATGCCACACGAGAAATGCACCAATACTGCGCTTCAGAAATTCTTAGGCAAGAAAGCACACACCTGCCTTGTGGAACCGAGAATGCTTTCTCAAAGCAGAAGGCTTTCAAGTTGAGGGAGCAGTATGAGCAAGCCTGTGGCTTGGGAAGGTCGGGATATACCGAGAGAAAGCAAGCATGTCCACTTTGGCTCTATCCAAACTTCATCGGGTATGTGTTGGGGAATAGTGGCAGATGGCTCTGAAAATATAGGATGCCACCAAATAACTGAACAACACTTATGTTGGTTAGCGATTGAGAGCTTGTTTTTGAGCAAGGGAATAAAGTGATTAAAACCCACTCTGTTTGTGTCCTGGACTGGTTCCTAGAAAAGAAAAGAAGCTAGCAGGAAAAAAAACCTGATAGCATCCAAATAAAGTCTATAGTTTAGTTAATAGTATTATACCGATGTTAATTTCTTAGTGTTGGTAAATGCGCCTCGGTTATGCAAGATGTTACCATTAGAGGAAGCTGGTGGAGGATATACAGGAACTCTTTGCAACTCTTCTGAAAATCGGAAGTTATTTCAAAATAAAAAGAAACAACAACAATAAAACGCCACTACGGGACTCTGTCTCCAATGCTGGACCGTCACATCCAGGGCATCAGGGGACGGTCTGGCTGGTTTTTACAACTGTGGCGACAAGCCAAGATCGTAGAAGTAAAGCATTTATTGTTTTACTGTAAGCTCTGGAAGTCTGTTTCCTGTGTCAAGAATCTTTGTTTCTGTAATTTCACCTGCTCCTAGGGGCTGCTTCTTCCTGTGCCCTGCCGTGAGGATGTAGCTCTCAACCGGAAGCCAGCGGCTGCTCTGGCTACAGCACCAGGCACAGCAAGGGGAGCCCCAGCGACTCTGGGCTTCTTTTCTTGTTTTCTGTACCAATTCTCCTGCGATCACCATCCCTCTTGCCAGCATTCTGAATGTTCTCTGCCACATGCAAGAGAAAGTAAAACGCTTTTAATCCCAGTTGGCACATAATCTGAAAAGTTCTTGAGGCAGTCCCCCTTATCCTTAGGGAATATTTTCCAAGATCCTCAGTGGATGCCTGAGACTGTGGATAGTTGGGGACCCTATATAGACTATGTTTTTTCCCATACATACATGCCTACGATAAAGTTTAATTTATTAAGTATAAATTAGGCACAGTAAGAGATGAACTATAACTAGTAATAAAATAGAACAGTTATAGCAATATACCGTAATAACAGTTATGTGAATGTGGTCTCTCGCTCTCAAAATAATCTTATTTTATTGTACTCCTCTATTTTCTGACTGCGGTTGACTGCGGCTAATTGAATCTCCAAAAAGCCAAACCATGGATAAGGCAGGAGTACAGGATTTGAGTTCACTGCCTTTTAGCAGGTGATTTTCAGTTTATCTCCCCATTTAGACCACTTACCTGAATTTGGGATACTGTGTTTCTATCATTAGAAATATTTTCTGTAGTCATTAATGCAGACTAAGAGAAGCTGACACTTTCCCCCAAAATAATATAAACATATTTCATCCACAAATACTTATATATACAAAGAATATAAGTATTCGTGTATATACTTAAGAATATACATATATTTCCCTATGCGTAGGGCAAAGGGAAATATGTAGCTTATATGAGGTAATTATCTTACGTTTGTTTTTAATTCCACATATCTCCCGTATGCTATCTAAAAAGCCCGAGGCTATAAATCAATTCATGTCAAAACAACAAAGTTCACTAATATAAAATTTATAAGCGTGTGCACATCTGTACCGTGTGCATGTACTCTTTCCACCACTCTAAAGCAGGCTGATTGTCGATGAAGTTACAATGACATTTTCCACAACAATCTATTATCAAAAAGTGTGTTCTAAGTTGGTTGAGTTATTTAGTGACATTTATTGTGAAATGAAGTCAGTCACTTCCCATTTATAAATGTGTTTCCTGCTTGCCATGGTCCCTTCTCAGAAAACCGAGGTTCTCTTATGACTTGATTTAGCATAAGCATGATTTTGGGTGTCTCGGGCCAGTCTTAGATGTTGCCGGTTTCAACATCTAGGCTCAACCAGAAAAGAGTGATCCTAATTTTTCAGACTGGGGAGAAGCAAGAGACTTTTGGTCTTTTTCTCCGTCTCAAATACCTCTTCTAAAATTTTGGTGGGACGTGAGTTGCTTAGTTGCCAGTCAACATGCAAAGGTTAAAACCAGAGAAGCCAAGAGAGAAGAATTAAGCTTTTCAGTTCTTGTTTTGTTTAGTGGCCTCAAAGAGAAAGCAACAAGGTGTGGTGGATTAGTGTGAACACATCAATCAACTGCCCGTGTTTGTGACTTGACTGTGTCACCTGCCGTCTGTGTGACCTTAGGCAAGTTACTTAACCTCTCTGAGCTTTTATTTCCTCATCTGTAAAAGAAAGATAAGAATAGCAGCCAGATTTACTTGTAGAATTTAGTGAGACATTACAGATTCACTCTTCAGAGCACATCGCTTGTCATTTAGTAAGGACTTATTATTAGATTAAATTAGATTTTATCTTTATTGTAATAATTATTATTATACTTTCTTATTCTTTTTTACCTCCAAAGTTTCAACCATGTATGTACTTAATGCCACTGAGCTGTACACCTAAAAAGGTTAAAACGGTAAATGTTGTGCTACGTATACTTTATCACAAGTACAAAAAAAGTTGTAATCACCCCAGCCAAACAAATATAAACATCAGGCAGGGTGCGGTGGATCATCCCTATAATCCTAGCACTGTATGAGGCTCAGGTGGGAGGATTGCTTGAGCTCAGAAGTTCAAGACCAGCCTGAGCAAGAGCAAGACCCCATCTCTACT
>VBSM01002217.1:22642076-22653226 GCA_008086735.1 Cheirogaleus medius | reverse complement strand
AAAAAAAAAAAGAAGAAAAGTTTTAGGAGAATTAAACAAGGTAAAGGATTGCTTTGTAACACATATAAATTGGTATTACTGTGACCAGAGTCCCTTTTTATCTGCTTCTAAGAACAGATCCAGGATGTTGTAGAGAACTGCAGAAAAAATGTCCTGTTCATAATGCATTTATTTGGTTACAAAGACATCAGGGCATTTAATAATGTACTATGAAATAGGCTCTGACAAACTCTGATTGACAGAGACTGGCTGTCTTGACCCGGTTAACGGGAAATGCCCTGGGTCCCAGCCCCGCAGCTCACAGATTGTGCAGGTTCACAGCTTCTACTCCCAAGAGCCCAAAGCCAAGAATGAATTCGGGGAAATCGCCCAGTGAGGTGCTCCCCCACAATCCAGAGGTACCAGGCCACCCAGCGGTGTAATAGAAAGAGCTCTGAAATAGGCATAAGGGGGTCTGGGGTGATTTTGAGTAAGCTCCTTAACTTCTCAGTAATTCAGTACCAGCAAAATGAAGGAATTTGGACTTGAAAATCCTCATGCTTCAACACTCTATGAGATTGTGTTAACAAAGTATTTTGAAGATTTGGGGTCATTTTTCTGTTCTTTCTCCCTAAACTTGGAAAAACCACTGTAGCATTTGGCCTCTTGGATTACCTTGGCCTCCTGAACCCCAGAAACCGCCCACCCCCTACCTTCCCTCTGTTGCCCTTTCTAAGTCAGTACAAGCCATCTTCAGAGGAGGGACAGATTTATTTAGACCCCATGCCACTGCTGTTTAGAAAAATCTGGATTTACCCAGAACAAGATAGGGATGTTCATAAGCACCCACAATTTAGCTTTTAAATGTCAAAGTTTGTTATTTGACATCTGAAATTTGGGGTGGTGAATTCCTCAAATCTCTCCATTTGTTTTTCACTCAGGGCCTCCTGGGCCTAATATAATGGCTATCATCACACATTCCAAAACAACCTCCCCATTGTAAACCTGTCCTGGGGTACCTGTTTTCACAGATGGAGAAAAATCTAGAAAGCATCTACTCCTGTTGTCTGCTGGAAAGCAGCTCTTAGAACCTACTGGGCAGCCCACGTTCCCAAACCTCCCTGGGACCATCTCAAAGTGAGCTATGTCATAGAAGTATTAAAATCACATGCATTAATAAAGTTTATTGTTTTAAAACCCGCTTTATGATTTTCTTTTTAGTTTTACTCTCTAGCCTTAGAAACAAAAGGTCTACATCTAATACCCACGGGTAATTTTAATTTTATCATTTTTGCCAAGTCTCAAAAGTAGTAACGAATAGAGCAGAGCCCTTGTTGACATGAAGTTTATCTCTTGCTAATGCAAAGTACGTATATTTATTTGGGCCCCCAAGAACATGGGCCGTAAGAGGGAAAGGTGCGCAGGCAGCAGGGTACTTAAAAGCTTTTGGCCCCGGGTAGAATGTTTTTAAACCTCCTTGTCTTTTGTTGCTTGCAAATAAGATCTTCAGATTTTCTGAATTACCAGGGTTTCTTTCTGGATGTTTTCACGGTGGGGGAAAGGGTGTAGTGTTTGCAAGAAGGTGGGAGGAGGGAGAGCTATTTTCCCACTCAGTTGAGAGTGAGCTGCCTTTTGATCTTTCTCTGAGGCAGAACACAGCCACAGCAGCCACCGAGTAGATGGTTTCTAACAAATTCGTACTTCCGATTGATCTGCAGTGACTGTTATACTCACACTGGCTTCCAGGACCCTCTCCTGTCACCCTTCCTCATCTTTCTCCCATCTCATGGCTAATCCTTCCCTGCCCAGCTCTTACTGTAAGAGTATCCTGCATGACTCTGTTCTGAGACTCACCCACTCCATGGCTTGAAAGACAGTCAATCAGAATTGATTCCCACGGGATGCCTTCAGCCTTGACCTCCCTGATGAGCTTGGGTGTTCCTACCCCTCTGCCTTCCTGATTCCTGCATCTGTACATGCCTAATAGGCATCTCAAATGTATTAATACCATGTCCAGAGCAGAACTCTTGACCCTCCAAAGTCATATGTAATCCCAGTCTTCGTCATCACAGTTAATAGCAACAGCATTTATCCACTCAATCAGGTCAAAGACACAGAGTCATCCTGGAGTCTGCCTTTTCCTAGCTCCATAGTCCTGCTGGGTCTGTCCTCTTCTCGCCCACGTTCTGGTACCAGCCTCTGTCACTGCTCATCCAGACTATTGCAAAAGCTCTGAACTGTTCCCCAAACTTGAATTCTTTCCCTCTGACAATCCGTTGTCCACCATATAGCAGTTAACACAATTTTCTTAAAATGAGAATTGGATTATGCTAGTCCCTTCTTTAGACTTTCCGATGGCTTCTCTCAGCAATTAAAATAAAAGAGACTCTTTATGGTGTGACTTGCAAGATTCCACCTGCCTTTCCCAGGTTATCTCTTTACCCCCTCCTTCTCCTTCCCTCCATGATCTTCTTTGGTTCCATGCGTGGAGCACAGCAATTCCCTTCCTGCTTTTTACGCAGGTTGTCCTCTGGGCACACCTCTTCCCCAGATCTACACGTGGCTCCTTCTCATTGGTCAAATCTCAAGTAAAATGTCATCCCTTTGGAGAGGACTTTCCTGAACACTCTATCCAAAATACTTCGCCACATCCAACACTCCATCTCATCACCATGTTTTATTTTCTTTGTAGCAATTATCACTATTCAAAATTATTTATTTGTTTGTTTGCTTGTTTATCATCTCTTTTTACCCATTAGAATGCTGGCTCCCTGAGGTCTGAGATCGTATTTGTTTTGTTTTCTGTTGCATCTCTAAAACCAAGGACTCAGCAGCATCCTTGTACCCAATTGCTTTCCCTACCATCTTCTGTCCTGGTGTCTCAAAGACCATCAGAAGAACTTAGGACTTTGTGTTTCCTTGAGTTCTCAGCATATACACTGGGGAAAATTTGCCTTTATCAGCTTAAGTCTAGTGTGAAATGACTTGAAATCAGTAAGAACAAAAGGCAACGTAGAGAGATAGAAAGGGGAGATCAGAGAGAAACAAAAGGATCTCAATTTTGCTGAGGTTTGGCCGGGCCAAAAGATATCAGGTAACACCGAATAGCCTGTGTTAAAATAACAGAAACTTTGACAAATTAAGACGGAACTGCCTCAGACTGAGTTATAGGGCCTTCTAGGCTCACAACCACCTAACCTTGCAAAATGGTGCTACCCCAGACAACTGTGCACCGTGGATACTATTTCTGTTTGTGATAAAAGTACACATATGCTCATGCGCACAATGACAGCACAGATTTGAGACGAGGAAGACTCTGGGTTTGCCTATAGGAAGTCAACACCAGGAACATTTTCCCACCAAATGGAAAAGGCAATTTACTGGCAATTATAGATTATTTATTTCTGAAAGTACCCAGAACTTTAAAGAGGATTACTGCCCCCAAACGATTTCATTCAGAGATGTGTGTCATTAATATTATAATAATCAATATCTTATCATTCTCCAAATCTTAGAGGCTCTCCTCTTCTGTCAACACAAAGCTTGTCTTAGTAAAGGGATGTAAAAACTGTAACAGGTGTCAGAATGAGAGGGGCTTGGTGGCCTTAGGCTAGAAGCCAGTAAGTGACCAAAGAGCTGCATAGGAGCCCTCTTTGCTTTTGTTGTAACCATCATTATTTTTCATGTTCACTGACTGTTGCCTCTTCCCCTGTATCTACACATGGATTAATATATTATTATTATTATTATTTCCCCAGACATTCAGCACCTACCAAGGTTTTTCATTTTGTATATTCCCTGTGTGTGGGGTGTCTGTTTCAATAACTGTTTCCGTGGTACTATGACATTATTAATATGACAAAGAGTTGGTCAAACAGAAATTCCACAAGGAGTATCATTGTAATTCAGACACTTAATTCCCACTTAGCAATAGATGCAGCCCTTGATGACTCACAGGTCATGATCCTCATTCTCCTCCATCGCTCACTCTTGTCTTTGGGTCTGTGGATAGACGGGTACTTTCTCCTCTCAAGTACTGCGGCACTTTATAAGGTTAAAAATTAAAGACTTTTGAAAACGTTTTTAACATCCTTTGGGAAGCGTGTTGGATAAAGGACCCCAGAGAAAGAAATCCAGTGCAGAGCTCTGTGGCATTCATTAGTATCCAGAGCCAGGACCACTGTGGATGTTCAGCTGAAGTTCAAGAAAATAACCAAGTTATGCCAGAGTTGTGGACTAGTACCCTGCAATAGACCCCTCAGTTACCACTAATATTCCTTCCCCCTCCCCAAGGCACTCTCCCTGCGATTGTCACCTTAGGAGACTAGGAATATTGCAAAATAAACATCTGGAAACCTTGATAGTAAACAGAGAAGACAAATGTCTTGCAAAACTAGCCACAGGTCAGGAAACCCTAATCTTATCAGGGGTCCTGGAGACTGCAGTTCCATAGACTGTTCAGATGGGTGTTGTTACTGTGAACACGTATGTTTTCTTTCCATCCATTGTAGGCATCCTGTTTTGGAAAAGCCACTCACTATAGCCAATTTTTAAAGGCTTGATCATTTCGGGACAGATCACTCTATACTTTTTACCTTAAAATATAAGTGGTGAAAGGAAAGCACAGCTCCTTTAGAGCATGAACAGCAGAAAAAATGCACGTGTATTTATATTTATTTTCATTTACTTCTTCAATTTAATTTTTATTCATTTATAAAATTTCTATGGCCATAGGATGACTACCTAGAATTCAGTCTTTCTTGAAGTGTGGTCTGTGGATCACTAGCATCAAAATCTCTGAGGAGTTTTGCTTAAAAATACATATTCTTGGGCTCACCTCAACCTATACAATCTCTAAGGTAATACCTAGAAATCTACATTTTAATCTGTTCCCCAGAAATTCTTAGGCTCACCTCTGAGAACCACCAAGCTAGAAAAAGGCCTGTGTCTGATGGTTAGAATGCCAGACCCCAGGTCAGCCTTCAAGGCATTCAGAAACATTTTTTAGCACAAATATTGTAGACGAGAGATTCATTTCTATGTGCCCGCTTTTCTTTACCTATAAAAGAGCATAGATTGAAGTTGAATACAAAGAGGGCTATGCTTTTTCTCTTGGGGGCTTTAATCTGGAGTCCGTGATTAAAAGGAGGAGTCACAGTTTTCATTAGATTCTCAAGGAGAATTATTGCCCAAGAAAGGGATGTTCTGATACCAGCTTAAAAACATGCTTTCCAGTTTGGGGGTTAAAAGAAAGGAATTGGGCACTGGGATTGGCCCAGACAGTGCTTGAATCTCACTTTCCTTCCCATTTCTATTAATGAAGGAGGAATTCTCAAGTTCGTGAAGAATGAGAAATTTAGCATCTTTTACTCCCAAATCTAAAGAACCCCTTGGACATCATAATATCTACCTTCCCTCTTATAGGAATGGAGAAGACCAGACTAAGCTGATTATAAATCATCTAGTACTGCACTTCTAGAAAGACAGAAACTTATATCCGTGCATTTGAAAGAGTCACTATGATCATTTTCTTAAAGTGTAGAGGCGAATTTCAGCATTGGGCAGTATTAACTGCATCTTTCTATCTGGGATTCCGGTGTAAGTACAGAAACCGCAGTCATGTATGGGCCTGAGAGGGACAGTAGAATGTGGAAGTGGGTTTGGAAACCAAAATATTATGTCAGCAGTTTTCTCTTTCATTTATTCTCCCTTATCAAAACCAACTTTTTAACTCAGGGGCCCAGTTAATAAAAACATAGATAATTTCATTTAGAAGGCCCAAGAGCTTCATGTTTGGGGTTTTTAAAAAAAAGAAAAAACTTCTTCTCATCCCCTCCAGGCAAAAGTGTTGGAGGGCTAATTCTCCTTGCAGAAACCCTCTTAATAAATCAGTGCTGGTGAACTTCTCTGCTCGGTGTAAGGGAAGGTCAGTTATTAAATACACACCAAGCCCTACAGCTGGAATCTTTGTGAAAAGAAATGAAACCACAAACACAATTCCCTCGTTTAAGCCTGCCTTTTTATTTCTAATACCTTCAAAACCTCTTCAAATTCATTCTTACTTTTTTAGCTTTTTTTCCCCCCACTTAAACATGTTTAATAATGCAAACAGCCAGCAGAGTATATTTTCAGGGATATCATTCAGAAAAGTAAGTAATCCTTTTCAGAAGGCCTTTCTGTGCAATTGCAAAGTATTTGCAGGGTTTGAGAAAGGAATATCTAGAGAGAAGACACTGTAGTGTTTTGAATTAATAATGTGCAAAGGGACAGCATTTTTCACTGATTATAAAAGTTCTCATGAACTGCTTTTCCAGATAAAAACTGATGGTCGAGTTCTGGCAGGGGTACATTTTCCCCCAGGTGAAGTGGGCAGACCCGCCGAGAAAGGGGAGCCTCGGAAACCCGAGGCAGCAGGGGCAGAGCTGTGGGTGTTGACTTGGCAGGGTTGGTTCAGAGTGTGGCCCCATATGGGACCAGGATATGAAGAGGAGGTAGCAAAGGCCAGGGGAGTGGTGTGAGGCCCAATGGAGGGAAGCGACCCTCTATATTTCCTTTTTGATTTTATGCCTCTACGCCAATCCGCAACCCTTGGAAAATCTCTCTGATCAGAATCATGAAGCTCATAGACCTTCTTCTTCCCACCTTTCCCATGCTGATTGCTGGAACCAGGAACGTTGCTTACTTCTGGACACATGGATGAATCCAGGTCACGAGGAACACCCGGATCATAAAAGGTGTTAGTGCATGGGTACAAAACAGCGAGGTGAGATGTTGTGGTCACATCCCTGACTTTGGTATCAGCCGACTTTTAGTTCAAATCTCAGCTCATGGTGGCTAATGATCACATCACATCACATGTATGTCTTATAATACAAAACAAAGGAAAATATTACTTTCCATAAATTCTGACAGACAGGATATAGAAGGCTGTAATCTTGATATTTCACATGAACAATGAATAAAGTGGGGGGGAAAGGAAAAAATAGAATGGAATACTAAAAGACATGGAATTGAGAAGAAGGAAAGATTGATCAAAGGTGACACTTCCAAGGAAGAGTCCGATGTGTTGTAGGCATCATCCTCCAAGCCCCTACGTGGCCAGGTAGGCCCAGAGTTTCACCTGATGTTATGCTACTAATCCTACCAGTGCTTATGAAGACACAGAGAGTAGTAACCCATCGCCCACAAGGGCCTGGACTGAGGGGACAAATAGAGCCCCGTGGCTCAGCACTTTAGGGAGAGCTCATCTCAGGGTTGGACAATGGCCGACCTCCCCCTGGAAGCGAGAGCCTCCTTAAACCCACGCACCTCACTTCAACCTGGACTGGCCCAGTCACCACCCTTGGTCTAAGGGGAAAGTGGGAATTTGTCAGGTTGCCTTCTTTAACAAGGTTCCCCACAGAGCCTGCGGGAGAGGCCTCTTCATCTCTCTTCATCTCTCCCACCGTTCCCAACAATGACTGCTCTGAGCCATCCTGGTCTTGGCTCCACTTAACACCAGAACATGAAGTCAGTGCAGTTAGATGACATCATTGGTTCTGATCCTATATCAATTTCTACCTACAAAAGTTTGGACCTCTTGTCCACTGCCATTTTTTATGTTTTTTTTTTTTTTTCTTTTTCTTTTTGAGCCAGGGTCTTGTTCTGTCACCCAGGCTGGAATGCAGTAGCACCATCATAGCTCACTGCAACCTCAAACTCCTGAGCCCAAGTGATCCTCCTGACTCAGCCTGCTGAGTAGCTGGGAATACAGGTGTTCACTATCACACCTGGATAAGTTTTCTTTCTTATTTTTCTAGAGATGAGGTCACCCATGTTGACCAAGATGGTCTCCAACTGCTGACTTCAAATGATCCTCCTCCCTTGGCCTCCTGAGTTGCTGGAATTACAGGTGTGAGCCACTGTGCCCAGCCTCAGGCACATTTCTTGAGTACCTACGATGTGTGGGCCAGGTGCTAGGTGCTAAGGGTGTGGAGATCAATAGGCACAGTCTCTGCCCCTCAAGAAGCTCATGGCTACAGTGGGAGAAAAGCATGAAAATAGGTATTTTCTATAACTGGCTTATTGCTGGTGTAGAATCTGGTCCAGGATGCTAAGAGAGCACAGAGAAATGGGCACTCCTACTCCAGCCTGGTAGATCATGGAGATCATGGAAAAGATAATGCCTGAGCTGAGGAGTGTATTCATTCATTCTGTCATTCATTTATTCAACAAATAGTCATTAAGTGTCAACTATCTTTCAGACGTTGTGATAGGTTTGAGTGATACATTAACACCCACATTTTAAGGATGAAGTAGAAGTTAAGGGGAAAAAAAACCCCAACAACTATGAATAGGCAGAGCTAATGAAAATATTTTAGTGCTAATCAAAGGATGCTCATAACCTTGTAGTATCTTTTCCTAAGGCTTCCTGCTGCCTCCATATTAGAGATTCATTCCTTTGTCTTAGATACATTCAGCATTGCCGCATGAGTGAATTGCAAATAGATTTGGACACAGGAAAGGCCAGTGAGATGCCTGAGGGTACTTGGTGCCAGGGTTGGGGTATAGGAGTTGCAATAGGTACAAGACCAAGGACAGACCACTCCCTCGTCTTCTCCCTGGGCACTTGTGGAGCTAACTTTAGCAGGCCCACCTATCTGAGCGGGCTAATCCTGCTTGCGCATGGTTTAGGATGCATGCTACACCAGGTCACCCAAACAGCCCCTCAGCCTCTGTCCACTGTGAAAACACAGGACACCCAAGTTGAAGGGAATGTTGAATGACACCATGTGGGTGTGCAGTGGTCTGTGACCGGAAGGTTCGCTGGAAGCAATTTGCAAAGGAGGCCTTAGAAAACCACCTGGATGGTTATTGTAAATTAAAAAAGGAAGAGATGCCACTTTTTTTCTGAATAATTTTTAATACTAGGTTTATGGCTGGGTACATGTGATAGTCATTACAGCTTATTTAACTCTGAAATTATCTGGCCCCTCAAACTCCACTGGGACCGTAGAAGTCATGGGTTAAATTTTAAAAACCATGTCTGAAAGAAGATGATATGCTTTTCCTGGAGGAAAATAAATTCAGACTTAAAAATCGGCTCTCTCTAGGAAGGATCGTTATCGTTTCTTACATTTGCCGTGTTTTCCGGGATGTGTCTGAGCTCAGAAATTCACCCAGGCACACAAAAAGTCTCCTCTCATCAGCTGTTGGGCCCTTCAGTCCCCGAGATCCAAGTCGTGCCTTTTCTATTGGGTTGTTTTGGAGATAATCCAAAAGCATTCCGAACTCTGAGCTCAAATCTCTGAGGTTTCCACTTCTTCGGAGCCGAGCATTTCATCAGGAGCTGAGAGTATGTGAGTTACACCAAACATCTGCGAGTACCCACCACCCTCTCCCCAAGGATGACACGCTCCGCAAAGGAGGGTGTTGTAAGCATTCCTGAGCGAGCCAGCTAATCTGGAGGCCTAGCCTATTGGCCGGGGGCTACTTCTAAGAAGGCTCCCCTTGGAATTACAGCATCTTACAACTTCTATCTACAAAGCCCCCTTCTTCAGAGGAGGCGCTAGGACATAGAGGGACAGGGGATGGGGGGGTACAAGATAACAAGCAGGCCAAATGGGTGAAAAGGAAGCCCCTGAGTTGGAGGGGAATTTCCTTTTGGGAACAGAATATTCTCTCTCATTAGAGAGAGAAAGAAGGAAATTTAAGATTTTAAGTTTGAATTTATTTTCCTTCAGGAAAAGCACATCATCTTCTTTCAGACGTGGCTTTTAAAATGGAAGGAAAATGGGAAAGCAGGTTTTTTTCTTTGATTGGGGAGACACTTAGCAGCCCGTGAAACGCCTGATTTGGAAGTGGCAGAGGGAATACTTACATTCCAGCCAACAAGTGCAAATGTAAATATTCAGACCCTTGAACTCTGAAATTGATTTCAACTCAGGCCGGCACTCCAAAGCGGTTTTATTGGGATGTCAATGTGTTCTGGCACATCGGTGGCTTAATGGCATCATCATCACCGTGAGGTGCTGTCAGACATTCTGGGTCCTTGGAGTCTGTCTGGCTTCCACTGGCCAGGCACATCACGTCCTGATCAGAGGTACACATGCCACCTTCAGACCTCTTGGCCCTTTTCTCCTCCGGGCAGCAGTGGTGGTACTGGTGTGTCTCCTCTGAGGTCTGGGCCTGGCTTTGGCCTAAGCTATATCATCTCTTACCGAGCGAGGCACAAGACAGCTACCTTTACATAATCTTTACCTACAGCATAGGGCCTTTTGCCGACCTCACTGAAAAACACCTCAGGCCTGTTATCTCAGGGCTTAACCCAGCCCCTGTGATGTGGTCTAAGAAAAATCCCAGGGAGAGCATTTTCCCATTGAGTTTACAGGAAGAGGTAAATTTGGAAAAGTCTACCACATACCCATTTTGATATACACCTAACATAAAGAAAACACTGGAATAGGAAAACTAAGGTTGGGGGAGTCCTGTGGGGGGAGTGGAGAAGGGGAAGTGAAGGTTCTTAGGTTTATACTAACCAAGATGGTCAATGGCTCATTTCAAAAGGAGAAAGTTTATGCAAAATCTTGAAGTGTAATGGCTTGCAGGAGCTATTGAAAATTTTGTTTCATTTATTCCCCGCGGCAGAAGAAAAATCAATGGCTGCTCGGCGAGTCAGACGTAAATGAGTTATACAGGCCTCTGACATGGCGGACCAAACTTTATAACAACCATATTTGCCGCTGTCAGGCCACGGGCTTCAGTGGCGCCAGCTGTAATTATGGCTGATCACCTCTAATTCAGAGCTGCCTGCCTTGATAAAGGTGTCACTGGGAGGCAGGGTGGCATCAATTGAGGATGTCATGCCAGAGGGCAGCCTGCTGGGGAAAACCCTTCCCCCCCATCGGGCATTTTAAGTCTTCACCCTGAGTGCGGTGATACTCCCCAAAGCTGTGATTTAAATTCCAGTGGATTCAGATTCACATCCCTGACCTCCAGCAGCAGATATCTTTAATAAGCTTAAGAGACGTCTCCAAAAACAGAGTTTACAAGTCAAGATCCTCTCTGCTTTGCAACATGCAAAGAGATAGATATTGGTGTCATCTACCTGATTCACTGGCCACAGAGCAATTAAAGGCAATCGACTGTAGCAAAAGCTGTGATCTTTTTTGGAAAAAAAAAAAAAATTGCAG
>VBSM01002217.1:22607524-22629818 GCA_008086735.1 Cheirogaleus medius | reverse complement strand
CTTACACTAGGGGAATATTTCTATTTAATAATCATTTAGGGCTCTTCTGTGAAAAACCATCTACTTGGAAAAATACTTCAAATTCTGGCTGCCTGAACTGTTCACATGTGACATCAAATGATATTCATAGTAATGGATAAATTGGAGCATAATTTTTGTGTAATCACTCTAAATATAAAAAATACGCAATTGATTTTTTTTTCATTTTCCTTGATCTGGAAGGAATTGTATCAATTTCCAGGACGTCATAAAACAAAATATTTAAAGTATGTTTCAAATAATAAAAAAAAAGAGAAATACTTAACTTAATAAAGATGTGGAATTCATTTATGAAGACAAACACTGGCTGAGGACCAATAGGCCAAAGAGTTTGCCAGAAGTTTGCTGTAGACAGTCATTCTTGTGAGTTCACCCTCTGCCCCACCACTCTGAAGCCCACTCCATATTAAGCAAATGAATTCTCTCAGCCATACTGGACTTTGAAATCACTGATTTTGTTTACTTTGTTTTTGTGTAAAAAAACAGAAGATCTTTTTTTTTCCAGTTTTCTTCCTTATAAGTCAAGCAGTCCCATGGCACTTATAACTGTAGCCTCTTTCTGCCTTATTTTAATTAAAGAGGTTTGCACAGCATATATAGTCAATGCTTGGGACTTTACATAAAAGTTATGATTTGTGATTCTTCTGAGGAGCTTCAACATTCGAAACCATTGGCAAAAATGGAAAACACTTAAACTATCCTAAGAACTGTTGAATATTTCAACACTAACCCAAAGCAGGAATCCTAAGCCCTGGAAAGAACATTTCCATTTGGCATTTTCACTTTTGTGCTTGTCAAGAGAAATAGCCTCAGGCTTCAGAAAGGCAGATCTATTACCAATAGCATGTAGGCAAACACTGGTGCTCACTTATGTTGGATCAATCCTCTTAACTTCTTGAAACCTTTCCAGCTATATTATGGTGTTCCCTTTTCTCTTTCTCCATCCAAACGGAAAAGCATACTCCAGAAAAAGTAAGCACACATTTTCCCAATGGTCAAAAGAAATCAGAATGACTTTACCTCTGGCAGTCAAAAAATGCCTCACCCTTGCCTTCAGGGAGGTTTGTCTCATAGGAGAGATGGACACCAACCAACCAACCATACCTATGGACATATTATTAGAAATAGCATAAGTCAGGCACAGTGGAGCACGCCTATAGTCCCAACTACTCAGGAGGCTGAGGCAGGAGGATGGCTTGAGCCTAGGAATTTGAGGTTACAGTGACCTATGATCATGCCATTGCAATCCAGCCTGGGCACGAGAGTGAGACCCTATCTCTAAAAAAATTAAAAAATAAAAAAATAAAATAAAGGAAACCTAAAGGATGAATGAGAATTGTTCAACAAAAGAGCAGATGGCCAAGCATTCTAGGCAAAGACCAAAGGATGTATCAAGGCCCTAGGGTAGGAAAGAGTGTGGCACCTTCTAGGAAATGAATGGAAGCCAGAGTGGGTGGAACGTATTTAGCCAGGTAGAAAATAGCACTACAGGCATCAAAGAGGTAGAACATTTAAAAGATGCTTAAAAAAAAAAAATCCTAAATGCTAAGGAAAGCCATGGAAGAATGTTAAGCAGGAAAATCTCATGACCAGATCTTTGGTTCATGAAGATCATTCTGGCAGCAAGGCAGAGGTTGGCGTGGAGAGGAACACAACTGGAGGCAGAAACTGTTAGAAGAAAACAAGTGAGAGAAGAAAGTGTTTTGGACTAGGATCTTGGTAGTGGGGATGGAGCCAAGTGGATAGATTCCAGGTCTATTTTGGGGGTGGAATGAATAGAACTTGTTGAATGATTAGAAGTACAAGATGAAGAATCTCAGAGTTAATGCCTAGACTCTACTAATTCATTTCTACCAAATGTATTTGAGGAAATATAGGACACTTTCTAGGGAAAAGTGGAGCACTGTATTAATCAGGGTTTTCTAGGGAAGTAAACCAATAGGAAACATATACATATATGTTTTATTATAAGCAATTGGCTCACTAGGTTGTGAAGGCTAAAAAGCCCCATGATCTGCCATCTGCTGGCTGGAGACCCAGGTGGTATAAGTTCCAGTGAGAGTCTGAAGGTCTGGGATCCAAGAGCACCAATGATGTTAGTCCTAGACCAAAGGCAGGAGAAAACCTATGTCCCAGCTCAAGTAATCAGGAAGAGAGAGAGAGAATTCAACCTTTTTCCACCTTTTTGTTCTATTTGGGCCTTGAGTGGGTTAGATAATCCCTGCCCACATTGCGGAAGGCCAGCTTCTTTACTCAGTCTACAAGCCAAATGTGAATCTCTTCCAGAAACATCTTCTCAGAAATAATGTTTAACCAGATATCTGGGCAACCCATCACCCAGTCAAGTTGACATAAAACTAACCATCGCAGGCACCATGGACTGACTCGTCCATAGAGCTCAGCACAGGCACTTAAGGAATGTTATCTCAGCTATTCAGCAAGTAGAGTCAGGTAGCATCTACTAGTAAGTAGTAACAATGTTTTTCCTGGCAGCTCACAGACTTCAGAGGATTTTTGTCATTCTTAAAATGCCCAGTTTAGACTGAGTCCCAGTTAGTCTGATGGAACCACACTGAAAAGACAGAAGAAGGGCTTATTCGAAGACCTGTCCTACCTCTCTAAAAGATGTTATTCTGTCCGCTTAATAATAAATGACTCACTCTAGTGCACAAAAGAGTGAAAGCTTTATTTCACGCTCATTTAAAAGATTGTTGTTCTCATGTGAGAAAAAACCACCTCCTCTCCTACCCCTCAGGATTCCAAGATCCTGCCTTCATTTGCTAAGTGTTACTTGCTCTCGGGGACCACTGGAGCTTTTCTTCTGCTCAAGCAGAGGAATACACGAGAGAGGCCAGTGAGGAATCACTCATCCGTTTATGTCTGACTTTGAGGAAATTCTGCTCATGACTGAGGAGTTACTTCCCCGAAATAAATAGTTCTAGAGTTCTCTATACGTCTGGCTACCCATTCTTGATCATACCAACTCATCTAACTTTAGGGTTGAAAAGGCCCTTGAAGATCGTTGGTTTAGCCACTTCGTTTTTACACCTGAAGAATTAGAAATTCGGAGGCATTGAGGACACAGCCCCATGAGGGGCCGAGGTGGTGGACACTCTTGCTGGGGTCTTCATGCCCAAAGCCATTCCATGAGGGGCTCAGCTACTTCACTTTATCACTTTATGATCTTCAGGTTGACACATCATGAGAGAGGACAACTCAGCCCTTTTATTCAGGCAAGCAACTGTTTTTCAGGGTTCTGAGGAGAAACCAAGCTATTATCACGGAGCCAGGAAGGGATCTCTTCGGGAACAGTTTCTCGCCCTGTGAACAAGCATAATGGGCATGTTCTTTAAATGTACTGTCAGTCACTTTCCATTTCTATTTATATTAGGGACTTACTGTCTATAGCTAAAATTGACATTTACTATGCCCATAACCCTACCACAAATTAAAATCAGACCCCTAACCCCTCTTGGGGAATATGTTTATTAAGCTGTAGGAAGACATCTGAAATGATACCAAATTACATTTTAAACTTGAAACCCCAAATACCGCATTTGTTTGTGAGTAGGAATAGGACCGTCTGGGGAATAATTTGAGAAACTGCGCAAGTCACTCTCCTTCGCAAAATGCAGGGCCACCAGGGAAGGGAAGAGTATGTTAGAAGAAACACTTTATATAAACCCCTGTGTGGCTTTTAAGTAATCATTTAAACCTAAACAAAATTTTCTTCAGAATGAACTTACAAGACAAATAAGCCCTTTAAAACTTCGTTTTAAAGAACAGACACAGACATTTCAATTGTACTTATAAATGTCCAGAGAAAAGGGTTGAGAGAAACATCAGAATAAAGCAAGCCTATAAAAATGTAAACCTGGGTTCTAAGCTTTGACCCCGCTAATACAGGCAAAAATGTGTTTAGGACCCAAAATCTTAATATCGTTGTTGCCTTTCAGCACGTGGATGTCTGCGGGTGTTCGTGGTGGCTGTACTAGTTATGCACATCGCATAGCCACAATCTCAATCTCAGAACCTAATGATGGAACCAACTTTGTCCACAGGGAAGCCATAGTCAGTGGCTTCTTTGCTTGTGTGTCCAGTCCATGAGTAGCTTGGAACATAGCAAAGCTTGGTTGAAAAGCCCTTTGGGATCCTTGGATGCAAAGTACAAAGTAAATGCCAAGCATCATTATTATGAACTTTATTGCTACTATTTTACTAAGTGTTTCAGATTAATATCAATTCAGCTTCATGGTAAGTGCTCTTGCAAAGTGGGAGAACTTGAAAGGTAGCTCAGGGAAAGTTGCGTAAGAGAGGGTGCAGAGTTTCCTAGAAACTCTACCCTTTCCCAGACACCCCTCACTCAAGTCTATGATAACGTGACTGCCCCTAGAAATCAGGATAGTGTTTCAAGCTATCACACTCCTTAAAACGGTGCCTGTCATGGATGTGTCATAGGATCACAGCTGCCAGGAAATGAAAGACAGTGTATTATGAAGTAACCTCAGTAAGTCATTCAACAAACCTCTATGGGGCTCCTATTATGTGCCGAGCTCAGTGCTCTCAAATACTGTCCTCCCGGTCTAGGGCGGAGAGTGATACATGCTGTGACACACATAGCAGGGACTGGCCAGGCCTGGAGAAATCAGAGCAGACTTCCCTGAGATACTGGATAGACCAGGATTCACAGTAATGGGAGAGACACCCAGATCCCTTGGAGAGGCTGAGTATTTTTTGGGTCTTTTCCCCCAACATTTCTCCCCCCCCATATTTAGAACAATATAGCTTTACTTTGTATTTTATTTTATTTTATTTTTATTTTTGAGACAGAGTCTCACTCTGTTGCTCGGGCTAGAGTGCCATGGCATCAGCCTAGCTCACAACAACCTCAAACTCCTGGGCTCAAGCAATCCTTCTGCCTCAGCCTTCCGAGTAGCTGGGACTACAGGCATGTGCCACCACACCTGGCTAATTTTTTCTATGTATATTCTTAGTTGGCCAATTAATTTCTCTCTATTTTTAGTAGAGACTAAAAACAGAGGGGTCTCGCTCTTGCTCAGGCTGGTTTCGAACTCCGGAGCTCAAACGACCTGCCCGCCTTGGCCTCCCAGAGTGCTAGGATTACAGGCGTGAGCCACCGCGCCCGGCCTTACATTGTATTTTAAAATGTTACTAGTAATAATTTTATTTTCTACACCAGATTAATCATCTGTCATCTTCCAAGGACCAAGCACATTCAAAATATTCTCCCAAGTCGTCCCCGCCCCATACCTGCGATGTGGGTATTAGAGCCAGGTTCTTTTTGCCAGTGAAAAAACAGAGAAGTTAAATGACTCGCACGGATCGCACACTCTTGGCGGCGGCAGAGCAGGAGGCTGCCTGCCCAGAGCCTGCGCCTTGTCAGCCACACAAGGCTGCTTTATTCGATTTCCTGGTTAGTGATGGAAGTCACTATTATCTCTATCATTCCTGTCAGCCACTCTGACGGGAATAAGTGAAAATAATAGACCTAATTTAGGACTCTGAGAGGTCCGCCAGTTCCTCCTCCTCCTCCTCCTCCTCCTCCTCCTCTCACTCTTCCTCCTCCTCCTCCTCCTCCTCCCACTCTTCCTCCTCCTCCTTAGAAATCAGAATCTATTTTTTAAGAGCCTAATAAGAGGAAATTCCAAAACCCCAGTTAGCCATTTAATTGTTTTACACGATTTGTTCTCGGGAGATGTTCATTTCTAACTTCAATCCCATGTGCTGCTGATTTATTGTTATCATGTGCTCCGGTTGGGTTTGAAAGTAACTCGTGACCATTCTCAGTATATAGTAATTTGGAACCTCAAAGATTATTATCATCTTCTCCCGGCCTTCTCTGTTGTGTCTTCCAAGGGCTAAAGACCCCTTATTCCCTTCACTTTCCCCCTTAATTCTCCCCTCTGTCCTTTTAGTATTTTCCTGTGTTTCTCTGGAACCTTCTCGAAGTTCTCCACACCTTCCTGTCCCCTCTCCCTCCACGACATTCAGCCCTGGCCTGACAGGGATCCCTTCCACTCATCCTACGGTTTTGGCTATTTGATTACAGGGGTTTTGGTTATTTGATTACAGGGGTGAATCACTTCTTGGCCTTTTGGCAAAGGTGAAGTGATTACAGCAGGGGCTGAGATAGAGTTTGTCACTCTCCGTGAGGATGTAACCCAGTGAGGAGTTTGCTAAGCCATGCGGGGCAATGCCTTTTTCCTTGTCTGTGTTTCCTTGGAGAACAAGTGATCTCTCAGCACTGCTGTTACTTTATCGTTAAGAACAGAACTCGAGAAATGAGGATTTTAGCCGCCTGAGGTTGCATAGTCCCTGCATGTAGTCACAGCTGCTGAAAGCCACTCCCTCCGGACCACTGACACATCCCTCCCCTGCCAGTGTATCTGTGGAGCTAATAAATTCTAGCGCCGCCTTTTAAAGAGCTGAAATAATCCCAGCAAGTGGCTGGGTGGAGGAGCTCATAAATTTGGTCTCCCAGGAGAGATATTTGAAAATTGCCCAAGAGACCCTGCCTCTAGATTCAAGAAGAGGTGAGATAAAAGCATTAGTGAGGGCAATAGCGTGAGGAGCCTTGCAAAAGGCACAGATTGAGCAAGGGCCGCCTGGGTGATCCAATAGTTTTTTTTTCAAGAGTTCTGTTTTCGCTGAAGTCTCTTTGCGGCTGGAGCTATCATCGTTCAGCTGCAAGATTCAGTTATCTTTTAGGAATGTAGGTATCGGAGGATGGTGCTAGGTATGATTCCACCACAAAATGAATCACTAAAACGTGGTAACTGACAAGCTGAATGAAAGGCCGGGAGAAACCCAAACAGAATTGCTGACTTAGAGCTTGGGGTGGGGGTGGGGCTCCCCACTCTGCTGTCGGCTCAGGGATCTCTCTGCCTCTGCAGAACACCCAGGCAAGGGCCTCAGTGAATGTTTTCATGAATTATTCATTTATGGTGAATGAATGCAAGCAGCCATAGCATGTAAATGACAAGGCTCATAATCAGAGGGCTACTTATTTGTCCTTATGAGGCAGGAGGAAGCTTATTAACAACTCACAACAGGAAGAAATTTTACTTAGGGATATGTGTCTATAATGATATTTTTTCCCCCAGCCAGTCAGATGTACAGCATTTATTTGAGCTGCATTCAAAATCATCTTTTCTTTTATCTTTTGATCTGCATTTACTTGCCTTTTCTAAATGTAACTTTATGAATAATTGATATAACTGAGAAGTTATTGGCTGATTGAAAAGCCATCTCTTCATGTCTGTAAGTCTGACCCATGGCTAAAGCCAAACTGTTCAAGTATATAGGGTCTTTTATAAAAGATCTTTATAAAGAGACTTTAGCATTTTACAAGGAAGAAAATATCAGATTTTTTTTTTCTGAGTATAGTACATCAGAAACCAATTCAACTGTGTTTTTGGTTAACAAATGAATCAGGATGACTGCATGACTAATTCAAATTAATGATGCAGAAATCAGTCATTAAAGAAGCCAAAAAATTAAAGGTTGATTTAATGGTCTCAACAGAATGATCATAAATTCAGATCTCCCCTCCCATTACTGCTCTCTCTGTTTAAAACACTTGAAAGCACTAGTAAACATCCCCTCCGCCTAAGTAGATGCGGCATATATGCTATAAAACCAGGCAAAGGCTCCAGCAGGATGCAGATCTGTTAGCTGTATTATGTTTTATTACTACCATTGGCTTTCTCGAAGCCAGGCTTTCATTTAAAGAAAAAGAAGTTATCATTTCCAATACATCAGACACTATATCTAATAAAATAAAGGCATCAGTAGTACAACATTGATAAAAAGGAGGCCCAAATTTACCTTGTGTGGTAAATATAATTTCCAACACCGCTGGTGGTAATGATTCCAAAAGTGCCCTTGTCAATATCAATACGTCCGTACAAAGCAAAAATGAGATGTTTAGTTGACCGTGGTGTGGGTGTAACTGGTACCTCCTCGTGCAGCGCTCTGAGCATTATAAAGTACAACCTTATTGCAGGGCAGACATCCAATTTTTAAAACATTATATAGATTGGAGACAGATGAGTGTTCCTGAATTATTCTTGGCCTTTTCCTATGAAATGCCTAAAATATAATTTCAAATGGAAATTAATGTAATTGATGCAAAAACAAATGGGTCTAGAATCATCTGAAAGCTTGAGTTTAATTTAAGGAGTACTGATAAAAAGTACACATTACCTTGCGGGTAACCATTTATGCCTTTCAAGAACAGAAATGAGTCGTGTTAGGCTGTTAATGTAAATTGGAGTTTCACTTATGGTTTGTAAATCAATTAATTTCTTCTCATTAGTTAATGAAGATAATCTACTAAACATGATTCTTGGAATGTCCATCGTTAGCAGACGAGATCCTTGATATCTATGTTTTCATTAATTCAAGAAATATTTATTAAGCACCTATTAGGTACCATGTACTCTCTAAAATTTCAGAATTATCTGCTATAATAAAGGCAGTACAAGGCAGACACAATCTCTGACTTATGAAGTTTATTGTCTAGTTGGAAGGAGAGACATTTAAAAATATTACTCAAAACTCATTGATGAATTGCCACACTCTGTGGCGAGCACCTATATTCCCAGCTACTCTGGAGGCTGAGATGGGAGGATGGCTCAGAAGTTCAAGGCCAACCTGGACAACATAGTGAGACCCCATTTCTAAAAAAAAAAAAAACCAAATCACTGATGAATTACAATCAGGAAGTTCATATGGTAAATTCCAAGAGATTATAGAACACATTTATTTTGTTTATCATTATATCCTCACCAATTGAAAATTTATAAATGAATTTTCAATATTATACAGACAAGCTAACTGGCCAAACCAGTTTTCCCTTCTAAAATGAGAGTGCAGGGAGCCTGACATATATTAGGTGTCTGATTGATTGATTTGATTCATTGAATAATTAGTGATAAATGTTACTAGGGAAAAGTGTAGGGTACACTCAAAGCCCTCTACAAAATCTAGCATGGTTGCCCAGAAAAGGTGGTGAGGATTACTTTCATCAGGCTCAGTGGCAGGAAGGAAGATGATGCTTCCATGAAGGTGGAGGAGAGTCACTGTGGCAGGTACATTGAGCCCTGAACAGTCAGAGGCAGCCAGAGGCCAGATGGTGTGAGGCCGAGGACCTCTGTCCTGCTCTATCATGGGGAGATGGCCTTACGGGTGTCCCTGATGGGCTACAGCATTTGCTATCGGCACTAGCTTTTTAAAACAGAATGAGGGCTAGGGATGAGGCAGAGACATAGATACAAAGGTACAATTCTCTTTCTGGACACTCCAAATGTCTATGTCACCAAAGAAAAGCAGATGGGGAACAATTCTTACAGGGAAATCCTGCCATCCCTTGAGCCTAAGAAAACTTTGAAAGGGAAAATGCACGTTTTAATTAAATCTGCTGGTATTTTCGCACCTTTTCTAGGGTTAAATATTTCTACTTCTTTGTCTCATTTGTTAAAAGGGGAAATATTGTATTTGGCCGCCTGTCTTTAGGAGGTTGGCAGTAAGACTTCGTGCAGAGCATGAGCTCATTCACAAAAACGACACAGGTAATGTGATGTCTTTAAATACGGGCCAGATAGCTTTCCTATTTTCCCAGTCATTGCTTCTGTTGGATTGCCATCATTGTTTTCAGGAAAAACAAGATACTGAGGACTGAGTTCTGGGGAACTAGTTTGGTTCCATTTTGAGGAAATATTTTCAAAGGGCTTTTCTGAGAAATAATTTTGAAATTCTGTAAAGTTTTGGGTGAGAGGAATCTATATGCCCCTGTAGAAGGGTTTGAGAGTCTCAAGCTGATGGATTTTTAAAGAAATATGTATGCAGGGAGTGATGGACATTTTATATTTGTTAGATTTTGTTTCTTTAGTTAAAACTAAAGATTGGTGTTTAAGAGCAAGCTACAATTTCTTGACTGTTAATATGGTGATTAATCTGTTGTTTGATCACCATTTCAGAATAGTAATAATAACAAAGACAATAACAAGTAAGTTTTATTAGCATATTCAACATATTTAACGCAGCCATTTTACAATTGAGGAAACTGAGGCACAGAGAAGCCAAGTAACTTGCCCAAGGTCACACAGCTAGGAAGTGGCAGAACTCAGATTCCAACCTAGGCAGTCAGCTCCTGAGCCCATGTTCTTCATTGTCCTATTGTGCAATGTAACTATTACCCGTGGAAGAAACTAAGTATATTGTCTTTCTATTTCACATTCTACTTGATTACCCTGACAATTTGCTTTCCTTTACAAAACTAGAAATTGTAAAATTTCACATCAGAGAAGAATGAGTAAATAAGCATTTTGCATTAGAAACTGCTTTCTCTTAAGATTTAAGGGTTTATATTTCCCTCTTTAGCATTTCAGTCTCCTCCTCCCAGACAAAAACTCATTTGCCAAGATAGATCACAACCCTTCATTTGAGAAGGTCCAAAGGAAATACACGTTTCTTTTCATAAACAAATACGAGCACAGTGAGCAATGCTCTTTTTCTAATCTGTGTGAAAATATGTTGCAATTAAGCGAGAAAGAAGTGTGGGCCCCATGGAATGTGAAGTCTTTTTCATCAGCTTCTTTTACTTTTTAGGAATACCTTATATTTGGGGTTTAGTCGTGTTTCAAATATAGTCTTGATGTTAAGAACCAAATGTTAGACTGGCTCAATTTCATTGAATGCAGACATTGGCCACCTACTGTGTGTCAGGTGCTGGGTTGAGTACTGTGGATGCTTCAGTGTACCCGTGAATGACACCCTTATCACGATGGAATTTGTAGTCTCCTTAGATTGGAACATCTCTTTTTTGAGTCCTAGAATCTGAATTTTAGAGCTTCAAGGGCTTTTGAGATAGCCTGTGGTCTGATCTGTTGTTAGATAGATGATGCAAAGGAGAGCCCCAAAGTTAAGAAGATCTTTTCCCAAGAGCCAGCAATTCTAATAGCAATGGCATCTGATCTCCTGCTCCCTGAAGCTTTTTGGTTTTTATAATTCTGTTCCCCATCAAGTCCTTATGTTAGTATTTTTTATCTTCTCCAGATTTCTTCAGTGTTTATGGTCTGCTTTCAATGCTAACATTGATCTTCCAATTTTCTTTGCTTTTTTTCCCCTTTGGCAAATGAACCCTCTATACAAACTCAGATCTTCCAATTTTCTAACCTTTTTCATCCTTGGCCTGATCACATACGTGGCAGATCCGTCTGTCTTGGGAGTTTAATGGATGATCCTGGAATGCCACAGATCTTCTGTGGACCTGGCAGAGGAGAGCAGTGTGCAGAGACCCTCCTCAAACCTTCCAAACCAAAGCACTGGCCAGAAGATAGGCTTGCCCACGGGCAAGGAAGACCTGTAGACACAGTGCAGGCTTTTCAGACACCCCTAGACTGGAAAACATCCTTTGGGGGGAAAAATGAGGACATGAAATCACTTGCTGTGGTACCTATCATTCTGTTAAGGACAGTGAAAACAGTCTGTCATCCTTGACATTTTAATTGAAAGAAAAGCTTACATAGATTTCAACCATAAGCAGTATGTTTATACAAGCGTATAAAGAGGAATAATCTGTCAAGTTGGAAAACTCTTAATGCGGCAGGACTCAGTGTAGTAATTGAACAATCCAACATGAGCTCACACATCTTACCTTGTTCCATGCCTCAGTAATTTTTAGTAGAAATACTTTACCTAGAGGCATATGGTTATTAAAAAGGAGGCTTGGCTTGCTCAAAGTCTGGAATTATTAGCTCATGGCAACAAGCCTGCACTGGAGAAAGACTGTTGGGTCTTTGTTTTCACAACTTTACTGCAATTTGCCATCTCATTTTCAGAGTCTAACTGATGTGTTGTTTGGGAAATTTTGTTTTGTTTCCTTTTGAAGGAAGAAAACATAATTTCACGTGGATGAGTGAATGCTCATGTTAGCAGTATTACAGTAATTTACTACTGCATAGAAAGTCCAGGGAACAGTGTGACTATCAAAGGAAATGAACTGTGAATTTATTTTAGCACAAAAAATCAATAATAACGTAGTTATGGGAGCCATCAAGGTGTGATGGGGGAAGCCCCGTGTTGCAAGTTGAGTGTAAGCCCTGTTCCCTGTCATGACCCACGTGACCTTAGGCGAATTTAAATGTTTCTGAATTCAGCGTACTCCTGAGTAAAATGGGAATAATAGGACCTTCCTACCACATCGCATTATTTCAAGTCACACAAAATTAGGGACGTGAATATACTTTGAATATATTAAATAATAATAATTCTTATTTCAATATACACAAAAGGAATTAGACAATGCAATTATTCCAATACCACTCTTGCTTCAATGATACGACTATTCTGGACAAATGATTTTTTCTTACGCCTCACTATATCGATAATCACCTCGGTCTAGTCCTTCATATACGTAATGATGGGTAGATATAATGATTTTACTTTTTACAGTTCTTGTAGTTTTAATAGTTCAAGCAAGAAGCTAAAAAACTCCATCAGTTTGGTAGATGGAGTTTGGGGAAATAATTTGCAAAATCTGTGTAAAACAATAACCTCGAAATTATTCAGAATCCAAACATATATATATCTCAAATGATCATTTTCCCCTCCAAGTATACATTGCTAATTAGTCTGATTGGTGTAATTAGGAAATTATTGTTATAATCCCAAGGGAATTCGGTGCTCTGAAAGGCTATCTTAATGAGGGAATATTTGGTATTTTAAAATCTGATAGATCTATATGCAAGGTGTAGAAATAAGTAATAAGAACATTGAATTACATGAAACATACCATTCCCAAACTATTCTATACAACTGAGAGTTTTCCGTAGTTCTGGGAGGAATGAAAATTCATATTTTGCATCTCCATTCGCATCACCATTAAGTTGTTTAATTGATTTTTTTCAAAAAAGAACACCTCAATAAAAACTGATAGCCAAGATTATTTTTAACATGTCAGGTTGGAGACAGAATGTAAATGATGATATCCTATTGCCCTTTGTCCATGAGTATGATGGTGCAAACCAACATAGTAAAAATAAATGTTTCTAGTTGTCTTTTCCATAACAGTTTTTGCTTGTCCCTAACTGTCTATATTCAAAGCATTCCCCCTGGTGACTAGGGAAACAGGCATATGATAAAAACTGTATGTATGTATGTGTGTATGTATGTACATCTATTGAAATTAGATGATTACCTGTATGTCGTGGTGCTCTCAATGAATCTTCCTCAGTGTGAAACTAGGGAGTTCCGATTATTAATCTTGAATTTAGAGGAACTGACTATTATTAAACTCTCTGTGCTCTGATATACAACTATTTTCTTTTCAATAAAGTTCCTAAACAAGACGGTGAAGACTGGAGGACATAAGCCAGCCTTGCCTGCTGGCTGACCGTATCCTATACCTGTCTGACCCACCTCTGAAAGAGACTTTAGGACCCAGTGAAGTCACAGCGTGCTGTATATTTTGGAGCAATTGCAATCAGCCGTCTCCTAGAACTGTAAACGCTAAAGGGCCTTCCAAGGCCCTGCTAGTCCTTATGGTCAACCCAGACTCCTCCTGAGGTCCCAAGGACACGTGACAAGGAATACCCACAGTACTTCATTTGCTTATCTGAAAACACTCATTTCATTTTTGTAAGCGACTCCCATTAGCCTATCTATGTATCTCCTCATGCATACATCCTGTTACTGGAACTGAGTGTCACTTGTGTGCATCCACATCACCTCTGCAGAAAGGCTTTCTATTCTTTTATAATTTCATATGTACACCTTCCCAAGCCGATCATAAATCTTCACTGATTTTATGACTAATCCTATGATGTGTGATTGTGGGGTTAGCTCTATTTCTCCAGAAGAGCTCTGGGGCAAAAAGAGTGGAAAACTTCATCTTCTTGGGAATTCTAACAGCCATGCGAAGGAAGAACATGGCATTCTTTCTTCACATCAGTCCCCTACTTCTCCATAGGAGCCAAAGGGACTCCTAAGAAGTGGCTCCTTCTGCTACTCTGGTGGGATCTACACAGGGTTGTCCTTCCTGCAGCAGGGAAGGTGTGGGCCCACACAGAGCATCTCTGCCTGCAGCCTCTGCTCAGCACTTAGCACGAGAGAGTCACACTCTTGTTGCATGCACTCTCTCTCTTTTTAAAGAAAATGCACTAATTCTGCAAGCACTAGTTTCTAGCATGACACGCAGGATAAGGTTGTTGTAACATGGAAGACTCATAGGTCCTGAGAGGTTTTTGTTTGTTTGTTCTGTTTTATTTGTTTGTTGTTAAGTCCTGAATTTAATGGTTTGACATTTATACGGCTCCCCAGAGCAAAAGCATCAGGAGACTGAGAATTTAGCTGGGGAGGTCACTTGTTGGCCATTTTTAATAAACACAAATAATTCCCTTCTTCCCTCAGCCCCACATTCCCTGGCTCATTAAATCAATTTAAGGCCCTTAAAAAAAATTTTTTTTTTCTGGCAAATTGAAGCAAAAGCTCAAACTCGGTACAGTACTCCCCCAAGGAACGCTTACCCAAGTCCTACAGGTCAGGCCCACATCAGTTTCTGTCAAACAGCCTAACACCTCGAGTTATTATGAAATGAGCGGTTGGTAATTGGAGGCCGTGCTCTGGACGTGCCCTGAGACAGGCCAGCTGTGCCGCCGCCCTGAGATCCGGCTGCTTTGGTTTGTGTCCTGACTTTGGTTTTTTTCCACTCACAGTGGAGAACTATGAAAAAATCAAATCGAGTTTCTGTCGGGAATTCATGAATGAAGTTTGCTCTGCGAATCCAGAGAACAAAAATGTACCCAAGAGCAATGCCAGGCGGGCTTCCAGGAAGAGGTGTTGGAGAGTGTGGCTGAAATAAATGTGCACATCTCTGAGGCTCTAAGACACTCCAGGTGGCTGAGATTTCCCAGTAAACACAGGATCTCTCCATGAAGTCCCTTTCCTAAGATGCGGGGCTTGTAGGAGATCTACTGGCTTGTTTCTGTTGAACATCGGTTAGATAACAGAGGTCAGGAAATGAAGTGGAATTTGATGTATTAACTAGGAAGCAGCAAAGGAAACCAGGCTGGTGTTTTATTTGTTATTATTTCCCTAATATCCTCAATTAGGTGGCCCTCCCATCAGTGGATCCGATCTGCTGCACATGTGACAGTGTTGTCCTTGCCGTTCTGGGCACTGGCGAAACAGACCCAGGGCATTAGGAATAATGTTTGTTTTCTTTTTCTTTGTCCCAGGCCTGTCCCAGGCTCTCTATCTTCTCTGCTACAGCTCCACAACAGACAGAGACAGCCCATGCCAGCCTCCATGCCCGGGACCCTGCCCAACCCCACCATGCCAGGATCTTCCGCTGTCTTGATGCCAGTAAGTGTTTCTGTGTGTCTCACAGCAACCTGTCACTTGCACTGAAATCTGCCACTCCCGAAAGAGGAAAGGAAAAGCTGAGACCTAAGCTGAGGGGAGAGGAGGCGAGTGCTCCTGCGAGGAGGGCGGAGCTGTGTGCCAGTTTGCTTTGAGGGCCCCGTTGCCCGTCCCTAGGTGCCCTGCTGGCTTTCCTGCCCTTCAGTGCTTCTCTACGAGACAGGGTCCCATCTTCTTGCTGGTGACAAGTGAGGCTGTGACACCCAGGAAATGGAATTAATTCAGGGAAACAGTGTTTTATAACCACTGCAAAGTCTACAGCTTGGACTACATATATGTAGATTGTCCTTAAATTGCCAGTGAGTGATCTAGCCGGGACTCAGAGCAATAATTACAACAATAACAACGATCATACGTAACAGCTGCTAGCATGTATTCATGTGTATCATGTTCTATCAATCATGCTAGCAGCACTTACTGAGTGCTTTCCACATGCTGGTCACTTTCCAAGTGCTCTGTCAATACGTGAAACAATCCTAAGAGGTAGGTCTATTACTACCCCTGTTTCTTGAATGAGGAAACTAAGGCAAGTCACTTGCTGAGAAGCAAAGTAGCTGATTTTTGAACCCAGGAATTCTGGCTCCAAAGTCTACTCTCTCAACCATGACATTACATTGCATTTTCTCCTTTCACTCTCACAATAAACCTGTGAGGTAGGCACTGTTGTTATACCCATTTTACAGATGAGGAAACTGAGGCACAGAGATGGAGTAACTTAACTAACATTACCAGAGCTAGTAGGTGATGGAGTCAGGATTTAAATCCAGAAAGTCTGACTCCTGAGTCTCCACTTATAATCATTATATAATCATAAACAATAAAAAACAGTAGATAAATGTAGAAGGGAGATACAGACTATTCCAGAGGAAAACTTTCTCACCTTCCACAAGATCTTCTCCTTACACTCTTCTTTGTCCTCCCTGGCATTGTGCTTTGGTAAAGATGGCTGGGGTTATTATTCACAGGGCCACAGGAGTTCTTAAAAGTCCTCAAGGCAATATGACAATTCAATTAAAATCCTCCCACAACAGTATTAACAGTGTCTTGCGGAGCATTTTAGCATTTTAAGGAGTTATCTATATTGTTATTTCATTTTATTCTCACAGCAATCCTGCAGGGATATGGTAGCAGTAATTATTGATATATTCATTTTACAGATGAACAGCTAAAGAATAAGAAATATAAGGGAGTTGTGTCATGTCGCACAGACTGTCAGTGAAGAGTTGGGGCTGGAACCCGCATCTCAACTCACCCCAAGCTGCTCATCAGTAGATCACCCTGGGTTGAGCAATTAGCTCCTTTATCTAAGTGTAGGCAGGGGAATGGAGAAGCACTTGGCGGACTCAGTTTAGAGAAACAGACCTGTTTCCAAGTCAGAAACTGTCTTTGCAATATGAGGCCAGAGGACAGATAAGCTGATCGACTTTTCCTGCCTTGCTCTCCTTAGAGCCCGTTAGATGGAGGGAAAACAGCACCATCGATGCAGTTATCCCAGGTTTTATTCATCCCAACTAATTGCATGGAGACTTCCACCACCAGCTGTCTTCATTTAGGCTTTAAATTCCTCTTGTCCAAAATTAGTTTCCTTTCAGAACTTCTATGCATTGTCCAGAAAAATATCACTGTTGAGACCCTTTTTTCCATTTGGCTAAACTGTGTACCATCCCCAGGGACAAAAATGAGACACCTGGACTGAAAGGGCCATCTCTTCGTACAACTTGACCTCCTGTCAATGCCTCAGAGTAGAAGCCAAGGTTCAGGTTCATGGTCCAGCACCGTCCCCACGGGAGTTCCCTAACCGATGTCAGTGCTGTGTACGGCTGCCACGACAGTAGGTGTCAGCCTGCAGCAGTGGCTCCCAGCTAGGGGCGATTTTGTCCCCCAGAGGATATTTGGCAATATCTGGAGACACTGTTGGTTGTGACAACTAGGGTGGGGGGCAGGTTCCAGCATCTAGTGGGTAGAGGCCAGGGATGCTGCTGCGCATCTTACAATGCACAGAACAGCCCCCGCGACGAAGGGTTGTTTGGCCCGATATATCAATAGTGCCGAGATTGAGAAGCCCTGCTCTTGAGTGACATGAATACAGCTAATAGTGATTAATACAAAATCTCTAAAAAGTGTATCTTAAAAGTTCCAGGCTGTGGAAACCTGGACCTTTTTTTCCGTGCTATGACTTTGGCATTTCAAGCCTGGTCACAGGGGAGCCTCTTCCCCCAGAGTTCCTACCCTGGATTCCCTGGGCATAAAAGATAAGTCTAGGCCGGGCGTGGGGGCTCACGCCTGTAATCCTAGCACTCTGGGAGGCTGAGGCGGGTGGATCGCTCAAGGTCAGGAGTTTGAAACCAGCCTGAGCAAGAGCAAGACCCCGTCTCTACTAAAAATAGAGAGAAATTAGTTGGCCAACTAAAAATATACAGAAAAAAAAATTAGCCGGGCATGGTGGTGCGTGCCTGTAGTCCCAGCTACTCGGGAGGCTGAGGCAGAAGGATCGCTTGAGCCCAGGAGGTTGAGGTTGCTGTGAGCGAGTCTGATACCACAGCACTCTAGCCCGGCCAACAGAGTTAGACTCTGTCTCAAAAAAAAAAAAAAAAGATAAGTCTATGTCTTTAGGGGAAGGAGAGATTCTTAACTGATTTGTAATGTATGCTGCCAGGCCACACAGTTCACAAAGCCTAGGTCTGAAACAAAATGATGTGTTGATTCATTCACCCATTCCAAACTTTCCTTGAGCACCTTCTATGTGCCAAGCACACTTCACCTAGGTGCTGGGGACACGGTGAAGAACATGGCAGGCACTGCCTTCAAGGAGGTCACTGGGTTGTGATGTCTTATCTTGAAAGTCAACTACTTTGATAATTCAGGAATATGAGCACCCATTTATAATTACAAAAGTTCAGTGAACTACAGACATTCTAGCTGCTGTTTTCCAGTGTGTGAAAAGGTGAAATCCTGGTTGTTTCACCTGCAGTGCTGAATGTCCAGCATTCGGCCAGCCACTCCCAACTCATAAAGCTGTGCTTGTGGTGCAGACAGAGGCTTCCTAATGCAAAGAGGTTCTTGCTGACACTCTGTGTCTATAAGCCAACAATCATTAAGATGAAAATGCATTTTTTTTTTACAGATAGGGAAATCAGTCTGTATAAAACCAGTATTTTGTGAGCCCCCAAAGTGGGAAGCATTGCTAACACCAGATCCAGAAGCCATGAGCAGGCTACTCTCACCTCTTTGTATGATTAGTAGCGTAGAAGACTCTGGACAATCATTTATACTTCTGAAAGATCCTTCTTTGGAAAACTGAAAGCAAAAGCTCTTTGGGGCTTTGACTTCCCTTTCTGAGTGGGTCACCAATTCGAATAAGGGGTCAATCACCTCTCCTACCCACCAGCCTCTGGAAGCAGGGGTTATAAGGAATATGCATTTTTTAAAGCAATGAAACTCTTAAATTCTTCATGCCTTAACAATTAGAGTACACGAATGTACTTAATGATAATGAACTTAATGCACTTAATTTAAAAATGGTTAAAATGAGCCGGGCGTGGTGACTTGCACCTGTAGTCCCAGCTATTCAGGAGGCTGAGGCAGGAGGATTACTTTGGTCCAGTGGTTGGCAGCTGTAGTGCGCTGTGATCGTGCCTGTGAACAGCCACTGCTTTCCAGCCTGGTCAACATAGTGATAGCCCCATCTTGAAAACAAAACAAAAAACAGTTAAAATGGTAAATTTCATATCATGCATATTTTAGCACAATTTAAAAAATAGTTTAAGAAAATCAGAGTGCCTAGGCTGTCCAGAGATGTAGGGGGTCTGTGAGAGTGAACATTTTATTTCACTGACTTGGTAAGGCCTCAAAAAGTTGTACTGAAGTACTCTGGAGTGTACAGAAAATTGGGCTTCATTAGCTCCTCTGGAAACGGTTTCACACATGCCCAGGCTACCAGATGACAGCTCAGCTAATTCAGGCTAAAGTGTGGTTGATGGGTCTTCATTGTCACAGGGAATATCCACCACTCAGTCTGGAGGAAGCTCGCAGCTAGCACCTCTACTGACCTGCAGATTAATGTCCTAATCACGCCCCTGCCCCGGGGGAGGGGGTGGGACACACAACAGGAATTGCAGTCAGGGAGTGTCGACAATGGTAGGGACCTTTAAGGGTCATTCAGTTCAACTGTCACTCTCAAGCTTCACTCCTGTTTGTGGGATTTCCACTCTCCATTCTTTGGACACCTCCAGGGACAAGGAATGCCATATTTTCCTTGACTACCTAGGCTAACTTTGAGCAGAAACCTAGTTCCCTAAAATTTCCAACCATTGTTTTCATTTCCATCCTTTGGTAAATGGAAACACATTTGCATTAAAGAATCTATTTTTCTCCCCCTGAGGAAAGTCTAATTATTTTTTTCTGTGTGATTTTAGTATTAAGTGTACTTGATTTAGTTTCCTTCTTTGAAAAGTGTTAATTTTCCACTAAATGGAAAATATTATTAATCAGGCACACCCTTCCTAGACTAAAAGTAGAAATTTGGCTATATTTACTTCTTAATGGGATACCCTGGAGATGCAAATGTCAGAACTCAGTTCAGGTATAGGAATGATGTTTCTTCGAGACACGGTGGCCAGCCGGTGGAGGACACTGTGGGAGCAAGTTAGTCGTTGGTGTGTAACATAAAACCCTTGGCTGTCTTCTGCACCTGCCCAAAGGCCTCGCCCTGCTGTGAGGTGAGGCCTGAAACTCCAGCCATGTAGAATCTTGACCAGGTTAACCGGGAAGAGATGTGCTGGGTGTTGGCTCAAATACGCAGCTGGAGCATTCTGATTATGGTTATGAGCTAGAGCCAGGAAGACCTGCCATGTTTGAGAACATTGCTTTTAAAACTAATTTTGTTTGTTTTTTCTTATTACCCAAAGTCATGTGTATTGTATAAAATTTAGAGAGAAAAAAAGTCACAGATAGCCTGAGTTAATCATTTGGCATATTATATATCCTTTCAGCATTTTTCTATGTATATATTACTATGCATATTTATTGCCTTAAAAATGTGCATGATTAGCGGCAGTTGGAGTGTTTGCAAAAGTGGAAGTATTGGGTAATTTTGTTTGGAAATGATCTACCATGACAATGTAGTTCTCCTTGGCCTGGAACATCTTTTTTTTTTTTTTTTTTTTTTTTTTTTTTTTGAGACAGAGTCTTACTCTGTCACCCCAGCTACAGTGCAGTGGCATCATCATAGCTCACTACAACCTCAAACTCCTGGGCTCAAGCAATCCTCCTGCCTCAGACTCCTGAGTAGCTGGGACTACTATTTTTATTAGAGATGAGGTCTTTTTTGTTTGTTTGGTTGGTTTTTTTTTAGAGATGGGGTCTTGCTCTTGCTCAGGCTGGTCTCGAACTCCTGACCTCAAGTGATCCTCCTGCCTCTGCCTCCCAGAGTGCTGGGAGTACAGGCGTGAGCCACATCTATAGATGTGCAGGGCCGTGGAACATCTATAGGAGGCACAGCTTTGGATGACTCTTTGGTATGCTTGAGTTCAAGGCCCAGTAGTACATTGCTTACCATACACCAAATCACAGACTTTCAAAATCAGGAGTTCTTCAAAGAAATGCCAAACAATCCATTTGAAAGAGAAGTGCAGCTTTGTCTATGACTTCAACTGCCTTTCTCAGACTTCTGATTCTGTTGCTTTCCTTTCTCTTAGATGGAGAGACAAATGTCCGTGAACTCCAGCATCATGGGGATGCAAGGTCCAAATCTCAGTAACCCCTGTGCTTCTCCCCAAGTCCAGCCAATGCACTCAGAAGCCAAAATGGTAAATGACAGTTATAATCATCCTTTCATTATTGCATGATTTTTTCTTTTGACTTCTACTCTGACTCTGACATTTTGGTTAAGCCCAATGGAGGGCTCTGTCTTTGTTTTGGTGAACAGGTCTTTCTATAAAAAGGCAGTACAGAGATTGGCTCTCTCTTTGAGGATATTTGTTATAGACCCTTGGCGTCGGATAATCATGTAACAAGCATTGGATCAGCATGTGGTGTTAGTGAAAGGAACATTTAGAAGTTTTAGGAGATCCATAGGAGTTGGGGTAAGATATGCCCAAGTATGTGTGAATATTTGTTCATCATGTGAAACAAAAATAATCTAGAGCTTCTTTTTCTTCAAGGTAGTTTCAATGCTACTCTTCCTGTCCCCATAGCCATTGAAACAGACATTTGATTCTTAAGTACACACTATTATGAAAATACTTTGTGTTTTTTGTTATAGTTGTCAGATGTGATGTTGATTTGAAAGGATGAAAGCCTTCTTTTCTTGCAACCCTTACTGAAATGCACAACTTCAACTGACAACCTTCAGTGACTTTTAACATATGATATTTGTGTGCAGTAAGGTCAGTCTTTCCAATCACAGTGATAGATTTATGCATCTGTATTTTACTAAATATTAGTGAAAGCAATGCATGCCCGTCTTTACAGTATGAAGTTAACTTGCTGGTTATATTTGGTGGAGTTAATTGAAGTAGGTCACTCAGTTTTCATACAGTTAAATTCTGACACCACAATTAGTAAGGTATCAGATGACTGCAGAATACACTACAGCACATTTCTTAGCATCTGATGTTGGATAAGAATGGCTTTTGCTAGAAGTTGGGGATTCATCTGTTCTGCTGACTGGCAGCATTAGAGACTGTGTCTGGTGGTTGGTATGAGGATGTTGTTGACAGTTCTGAAAGTTGGCCATCAATTCCTGTGCAGGGGTGGAGTCAGACCCAGTGACTTCCTTTTCAGTGTCAGCAAGAGGTTTTTTTTTTTTTTT
>VBSM01002217.1:22567122-22607424 GCA_008086735.1 Cheirogaleus medius | reverse complement strand
CAGAAAGAAAGAAAAAGGAAAAGAAAAAGAAAAAAGTAAACTGTAAAGGCACTTAAGAAAAAAACAAAATTAAGTTCTTCGTGTATATGAATAAGTGCTCAGATCTGGATCTGAGATATTCCCTCAGATGGATTACTTCTGAATCTTATTTGCTTGAGGGTCTGTACCCTTTTGAGAGATCTTTCAGATAAATGTTGGGTGGCTTCTAAAACATCATTCCAAGTCAAATTTTTCTGCCAATTGATTTTCACTGGATTTTATGCCACCACTTGACTCAGAAGTGTCCTACCTCTTTTCTTGCTGGCAAAGAAGGAAAATGCATCCAAAGGTAGTACAGGTTTATAATCATTTATATGCACGAAATAAATCATATGATATGGCAAATTAATTGTGAATAATGTTAGCCGGAAATAAAGGGAGTTGATCTGAACTTATAAAAGTCGTGTTATCCCCCAGAATGTTTGTTGAGTTAAATTTACTGAGCAGGCACATCCCTCTGCTGACTCATGTTCTAAGGGAATGACTGTTTCCAGGCCTGGGGTGTGTGCACTAGTGAACTCTATCACAGACTTGGGGCTCAGGGAATACAGCTATTCTCTCTGCCCCAAGCTCTCACCTTATCCTTGTTATTGCCAATACGTTAATCCAAAGGGAAAAATGGTAGTAGTATTGGCCACTCATGTTCGGAAGAATAGCATTTAGTTTGGAAAAGTGTTAAGTAAGTGAATTTGAACATGTCATTCAGCATCTCTGTTCTTATTTCGCTTACTTTATTTACTAGAGAAACCAGTTCCTGCTTCTACTGACCATACAGTATTTTCTAGCAGCTTTGGGCTGCTCAGATGAAAAGTTTTTATGAAATACAAAGCAGTGAAGGGAAAAGAAAAAAAACCCTTCCCTGATTTTAATGTCAGCCAGAGCCTCCCCAGGTTTCTCTGAACTATGGGCTTTGTTGTTCTATGCCTAATTTTCTTCCTGTGTAAGACTGGAATGGATTCCAGATTTCAACTCAGACTCTTGTTTCACTGTTTTCAAGGACTTTTCCAAAGGTCACACACGGGCTATTGTGATGAATGCACTCTGCAGGGTGTGTTCTCAGAGCACACAAGTAACCAGAGAGCTACAGGGGAGGTGTTGGCCACACCAAAACACTGCAGATTTATTCTCCTGGGGACAGTGGTGTCAGGGTGTCCATTTCAAACTCCCTATTGGCCACTGACAAAAGCCATCATCCTGAATCTCTGGTGAAACTAGGAGGTCTTGGAAGTGGACAAAAGCTTACGACAGGATTGCTTTAAATGTGCGACATTGTTAGAAACTCTCCGACTAGTGATTGCCCATTAGAATGCATCTGTTTACTTGCCCAAGATGGGTAATTTTACTGTGGGAGAGAGCAAAATGGGTGTCCTTAACCAGCTCTGCAGTCCATTAATCTGGAACATCCTAAATCAAGCAGCACATGTGCTAATCTTTTGATTTAATGTATATTAGTATCAATGAACTGTAGCCACATCTGTCTAAGCTAGTTTTATCATAATCCTGACTGATTATAATTTAGTTTTCTGGATTCTTTTTCTGAAGAATTAAGCCAACAGACATATGGTTTCACGATTATACAAGTGCACATGCACATATTGGATTTCATTTGGCTGGGGGGGGGGGTGTTCAGAGCGGACTCAAAGCCCTGAGAGCCTTCCATCTTTCTAACCACCCAAAATAATAGGCTCTTCCTTCCAGGTTCCCGAGATCGATGTGTGTCTTGGATGAAAGTGGAGTTTGCTAGAAAGAAATTCGCTGGCTACCTGGTGGACATTGTTAACATTCCCAGGGGAAAGGGAGGAAAGGAGATAGAAAGGCAGACTGAAATGGAAGAGGGAAAAAGAAGGAGACAGAGGGCAGGGGAAGTGCAGACAGCACTGGGACTCGTTGCCAGTCTCTGCAGCACGCAGTGACTCTGTAGTGATGTGGACATGGTGTTCTCAGACTTATGTAGATTTGTGTTCATTTCTATTTGTGGGAATGAGACCAATTCTAGCTTTGCAAAAAGTTTCTGTTTGGGTTTAGAAGCTAAATAAGTGGCTGGGGACTTGTCCATACACCTGCCTAGGGTCTCACTAAAGATGCAGTGACGACTACCATATAGGAACTATTAAAATGAAGGATGGCATGTAAACAACTATTCAGGCAGGGCTCTGGTCGCTCTGCTCAGATTTCCCCTTATGTTTGGACAGGGTTAGTGGAGGCTAGGGAGTATTGATACTAGGAAGAAGGTATGTACTGTTGTGACGTGATTTTGTCCTCAGGACAGCACTGTCATAGAAGTATTGCCCCATTTTATAGCTGAGGCAACTGAGGCTACCAGAGGTTAAAAACTTACCCAGTGACATATCACTTAGCAAAGACTAGAGTTTTAGACTCCAATGACAAAGCTTTCTGATGACAACATTGATGCTTTGGATAAAAATATCATGTGGTTAACAGATGTCAGTAACCAGCAGATTAAATCAAATTCTTTTGGGTTAATTGATATTTAGATGCAAATGGGAGACAAGGATGGCAAAGATAGCTTAGACCTCCAGATAACCTGGAAAAGAGGTGGAGTAGTTGGTAGTATTCCCTCTTGGTTTAACTGGAGCTCTGTAGTCTCACTAACTGGTCCAGCCTCACTGCTTCTTCATCCAAACACATTTTTGTCTTGACTTTTCTTATGTTACATGTGTGTCTCCCTTACTTGATTAATTGGAAATTCCTTGAAGATAATCCATGCATCTCGTAAGGTCCTTGTACTGAGAGAGGCCCTGTGAGTAAGAACTGGATTTAACTGAGTTGAGTTGAATTGAAATAATGGGAAGGGACCAAACCCTAGTAATGGAGATGAGGGTGGGACGGAATGGGTGGGAGCAAAGGTGGGGCTGAGAAGCAGGGAATAAAACCAGACAAACCAGCCTGGAAAGAGTAGCTGACTATATTCGATTTCTTGGAAAGATACCTAGAAACAACATCCATCATATTTTTTCCTGGATTAAAAGAGCAGTGTGTCTGTTCCTGAGAAAATAGAAGTTGGAATATCATTGCCCTCCTTGGAACTAAAAACAACCAATACTAAATGCTCTTTCTTCCATGGTGACAAACTAGTCCTGCTGTGTTTTGGTCATTGATTGCCAATGCCTCATCTATAGTTAGGTCTGCAGTTCATTGAACAGATATATAAATATATGCATTAATGAATGAATGAATGAATGAATGAATGAAGGCATTTTAGAAATGGAGGCTACCTAGTAAATACCTTGTCCAAATCCCTCTTTTCACAAGTAAGGCCATCAGGCCCGCTAAAGACTCAGGTGGATCAAGCCATCATTTTAACACAAAGCTGGGCCCTCAACTTGGGCCTTCACATTTCAACTCAGTGCTGTACTTTTTGTGGCAGCTGATAAGCTCCTAATAGTGCTGTTGTTGCCTCACGGCCTCCTCCGCACAGACGGGCAGACAAGAGCTAGGGAGATATAGTGAGCAATCCTTGGTTACATATCCACTTTGTTTTGAATGTCAACCTGGGTGTGTTTGTGTTTGCCTTTCCCCTCCCTAATTATCAAGCTGAATAACTGTTTGCCTGCGGTGCCCCTTGGCCACCCACTGTCCAACAGATAAATCACAGAGGAGCCTGGCTCCGTACGGAGTTGCCTGGAAAGTTCGTACACGTGAAGAGACAGTCTCCAGGTAACATCTCTCTGGCACTCTTGAGAAAGGCAGTTCTTCGATTTGCCTATTTGCTTTAATCATGCCCAGTTTCACCTCCTAAAAGTCCAGGTATAAAAAGCAATGAATGAGTAGACTGTCGGCTGCTCAGAAGCGTTGTGGACAGCAAATCCTGTTGACTTTAAAGAAGTGCTCCTTAACTTTTGAATCGTGCCAGCAGCCCTCTGGCTCTGTAGCCAGTGATCAAAACACGACGAAGGACTGAGCTAAGGTGACCAACTTTTTCAGAATCCTCCTCCCTCGCTGCTGTGAAAACCACTGTCCAATGTGCAGATGAATAGGAATTGTGTAAGATTCCATGACAACAACAGCAACAATAACAATCTGCACTCTCACTGACATGGATGACACATCTTATTTTAAAGGCAATTTGCCTTGTTAACATACAATGGTAGAAAATAGTAATTGTCAACACGTTAAGCACTTATGAGTGTGGTAGGGGCACCTTGCGATCTATTCTCAATTAATCTTCGCAACAATCTGATGAAGTAGATATTATTCTTAATCTTGTTTTGCAAACGAATAAACTGAGAGGTTGGGTACCTTGTGGAAGAACACACAGCTGGTGAAGTGAGGTGTGGGATGTGAAACCAGGCATTTGGCCCTTCACCATAGTGTTTGCCTACAGTAAGAATGATCATCCTGAGTGAGCACTTTATGGATTGGAAAATACTTCCATATGCATTGTCTCGTTGTAGCGTCATAGCAACCCTGTAGGGTCCACAGGAAAATATTACTATCCTCATTTAATAGACCCAGAGAAGTTAAGTGACTTTTCCAGCATCACTCAGTGGCATAACTAGGCCTTGGGCCCAGGTCTTCTTTGATTTTTCTCCTGTTTCTACTGCATTATATGCTGTTGCTGGTGTTCCCATGGTAACTTACTCTGAATAAAAGCAGGCCTTTATAAAAACAAAGCTCAGTGGCACAAAGTAAGACGAGACTCAAATTAATAGCTCAGGCCCAGCCACCTCTTGGCTTATACCTATTAAATTCTCTAGGCCTCATCAAATAAATACTGGAGAGAGGCTTTCTCTATATTTCTTTCTGGCCAAGACAAGTGCTGAATTTGAGTTAGTTATTACTAAGGCAACAACTTTGAGCTGGCACTTTGAGAGCTAATAGAAGCCCCAGCTCTTTTCTGTTGGCTGAAAGTAAGACCTTTCAAATACCATCACCACATGGCCCATGTAAAACTATAGAAAGTTTAAATTAGGGATATATCATGTCATTTTTAATAAAATATAAATGACTAGATTATGAGATCATTGATAAGACCAACCATTTATTTATACATCTACAGAAAAGAATAATTTCCTACAGAGCTTATATTCCATATGCTGATCAGAACCCCAAATACAGGAGATTATACATTTGATTATATTCATCTTAGAAACAACAATTTGGAGAGTATCAATTGCCTATGAATCACCAAATTCCAAAGCAGGAAAGGAATTCAGGGATGACTGTATCAAAATCCTTTCCTTGGAGAAGTTCAAGTTAATAACTTGTCTAAGATCGCAGAGCTAATGGGTAGAAGAAGGAGAATTAGAACCCAGATTCCTGATTTTCAAGCGTGTTGCACTTCACTCTCCATGTGCTAGTCAGGACGTGACAGGGAAAGCCATCAGACGGTTGCTGTGACAGAGAACTGTGTAGGGGGTATCTCTTCAAGCATTTTCTGCCGAGTTTGGTTATGGAGGCAAAGTATATGAGGGAAAGAGGGGGGGTCAGTTAGCTTATCCTTTCTACGTCAACTGGGACTTGAAGTTAACCATCAGATTGCCCGAAGGAATGGGCCCAATTCTCTCTGATTCTTCTGAGACTTGGTGGTCTTGACAGGAGACCTCCAAGCTATTCTTATGGGCCAGCCAGTGTATAGATACATGCCAACTCTTTCATCCCTTGGCGCCTAGTACTGACTGCCTTGATATTTTGCCTGCCACCAACCAAAATTCCCATGTCCCATCACTGTTTTCTTTGGGCCCTCATAGATCTTACTCAGGCTTTCGGAACTCTGTGTGGTGCCGGGTGTGGAGTGGTGACCGAGTCCCCTGCTCACACACGCAAAGGATTGAAATGCCTCTTTCCATTCGAACTCTTCTCTGGGCTCTACCCTCTCCTCCCTCACAACCTGCTCTTCGTACACACACTCAGACATTCTCCTAGGACTCATTGTCTTCCCAGTTTTCTTGCTTTCTCCTTCTGCCAGTATCCACCCTGTTTTGGTAACCATGGCAATAGGTGAAATATGATCCCAATATTTGCTCACTGCCTCTGTCATCCAGCCCAGCACGCGCATTGTTGGGTCTTGTTTTTATGTTTGTTTAATGTTCCCAAGCCTGAAGTCAGACACATCTGCGCAAGGAAACTGCGCATGGTCTAGGGCAGAACACCGCCCCCCCTAGCCCCAGACGAAGTTTTCAGGCATGTCTTTCTTATTTATTTGTGTACGTGTGTGCACACGTGTATCCCAGTCTGCTTTGGAACATTGTGCAAATAAGTTCAGCTGCGTCAGAAAAGCCAGAAGAAAAAAAAAGGAAATTTAACAATCTTGTTACAGGGAAGTTTTGCTTTGCAGAGATATATTTTGGTCTTTTTCTTGGAATGTATGCAGCTTACACTTTCCAAGATTTTTGCCAGCACAGCTAATAACGAAAGTTTGCTTTGCACTTTGGGTTGATGGCTGTGCCTTGATTTAGCTTTTTATGTGGGAAACACAGAAGATCTGTGAGAAAATTCAGGCCTTGAGAGGCATAGAAGGTGGGGCATTTGGGTAGACAGAGGAAGCAAAGTTTTCCTAAAGGTTTAGGATTTTCTTAAAATATAAAAGAGAGAATTCAATCTTCAAGTCTAAAAATAACAAAAGGTACATTTTTCCTATTGATATCTTTCTAAAATTGTCTTTTTATCACCTGTTAGTTTGAAAACTAACACTGTGTAGCCGGATAGTGCTATTTGATTGTTGTTGAGTAAGAGGAATCGTTAGGTTCTCAGAATAGTTAAGTCCCAGACAATAAAGGCATGCATCAATTATTTTTATTTCAAAACTGTATATGCAGTCACCAGAACAGAAGAGGTGTTCACAGAGGATGTGACTTTCATCCAACCGTGGCCTTGGGTTCCAGAGATTAAAAGTGCAACCAGAGAGGCAAGTCAGTAGCCTTGACTTCAGTATACAGCCAGGATCTGCAGTGTAAGAAGCACACCTGGATTCAGGGTTGGCAAAGTATCCTTTCCTGGAACATCCTTCTCCCTTTCTCCCCCAACAGGAACGTGCCGCATCTATATTTCAGGCCTTAGTCTGGTCCCAAGTCCCTTCCAGCCTGTTCTCCTCTCTCTGCACACCATGATCACCCCCCAGAAGCCCCTCCCAGGAACCTAGCATTTTTCTGAGAGCTTCTTGCTCTCTCTGGCTGCCTATCCCTGCCGATTTCCTTTGCTTACATCCCCCTTTGCCTCTGCAAACTCCACTCCTCCTTTTTGCAAGACTGGGCTCTAATGCACCTTCCTGTGAAGTCTTCTCACCTTCCCCAGGTGGACGTGAGCCACACCTTCTGCTGGGGTAGACTCCACTTGCACCTCGTTCATCTCTTCCCCATCAAGCTTTATTATGTTGTCATTGTCTGTGTACCTGCCTCCCTGCCAGCCTGGGAACTCCTCAAGAGCAGAGGCCAGTTTGATTCAGCTCCATCCATGTCCCCAGTTTGGCATCTCTCCACTGAGTGCTGGGTGCCAACTAAATGTTTGTTGATAGACTGAAGGAAGAAGTCTGATAAACTAATTTAGATGGAGCTGCTATGTGATTTAATATGTCATCCCACGTTGTGGGCTGTTTGTTTTTATAAAGTTCTAGGGAAAAGATAAGACTTAAGTTAAATGACTTATTCACTATGGTGGAATTTAAGGACCCATGATATGTGGGTGGGAGAGAGATGTTTGAGCAGGTGTAAATTCTTCCCACAATTTCCCAGATCTCTGTATTGGTACCTGGGAGCTCTGCCAGCCACAGGCTAGTGCAGGTCTGCAGAGAAGTGCTGCCTGAGACCTTTGAGCCTGTAGTGTGGCACCACCTGAAGGTGAGGTAGCCTTATATCAAATGCTTTGACACTTCAGTATTGAAATCCCCTTGCTGCAGGCCCAAGACATTAGTACTTAAAAAAAAAAAAAAGTTCATGGATTCCAATGCAGTTTGGGTTATAATTTATAGCAGCAAACTTTTGGGGATATCTTAAAAGGAAAATTTTCTTTGTCTTTTTTCTCTGTTCATGTATGTACTATATCAAAATTGGGTTCATACTAAATATACAATTTATGTCCTGCTTTTTAAAATTTCATATTATACTGTGAGCATTTTCTCCTACCATTGTCTTTTAAAAACATTTAAATAATTGTATTAATATAATTTATCCTGTGGGCATCACATAAAAACTTAACTATTCCCTTATTTCTATTTCTAGATATTTAATTTTTTTTCTACTAGAAATAGCCCATTGGTTATAAAAATAAAACAGACCAAAAAACTGATCTGAAACTATTTAATTATACCTTTAATTATTTCCTTAGGACAGATTTTAAGAATAAGAATTAAAAGGCCAAAGGGAATAAATGTTTTAAAGATTTGGTATATATACTGCTAAAGTTCTTAAAATTCATACTAAATTTTATTCATTCCTGTAATATAGAAGGATGTTCATCTTACAGATTTTCAGAAGTATTAAGCATTATCATTTTTTAACAAAATCTCTGCCAATTTTTATTTGCATTTCATACATTAGGAGTACTGTTGAACATCTTTTTCTATATTTGCTGGCCTCTTGATTTTCTTCTTTGATAAATCTCTGTATTTTAAGGCAGCTTTTCTTAATTGAAGTTAGTACCAGAACCCAGGGAACTAATAATCAGGCAGACTGTCTTCCCTCTACTGCATTTTTCAAATTCTTAATTAATCATCTCTACCACCTTACTTTACTAATTATACTTTTGTTCTCTAAGACTAAATGCATACTTTAAAACATGTTTAGTAGTTTTTCTGTTTTTTTGTGGATTTTTTTTGTTTGTTTTATATCACTCTTGCTTGGAAGCAGTGTTTTAATTTTTTTTTTTCCTAACCTTAAGCTTTCTGATTTTTATAGTTATTCAATTTATTTATTACAAAAAATATTGGCTTCCCTAGGAATATTAATGTGGGTCTTCCACATTTTCTGTGTTTATCTAACCAAACCTTTGTTTATTTAAATATCTACCTAAGTATCTTAAATAAACCAAAGATACATGTTTGTGTCATTTACAATTTTCTGAGGTAGGATTATATGGATCTTACTCTTATCCTGTTTATAACACACCAACCTCTGACCATTTTCATTTCACTAATCACTGTGTAAGTATATGGATTTATATTGCTTAAATTTTATCATCATTACCGGGTGGTTAACCGTTGCTGATTCTGTTCTCAAGCAAGAAAATTAAACAGAAAATATAAGCAGTTTAAGTCCCATAGGGTGATATTGATGGAGCAGTAATTTAAAGTTGAGTGAGTCCTCTGATAACCAGATTGGAACCTCCTTACTAGTGTCTAGGCTTCCCGAGGGGAGGGATCTGAATACCTGGCACATAGTTGCTACTGAATACCTGGCACATAGTTGCTACAAAATATCTATTTGTCAAATGAATGAATATGAGTAATTATGTAATAATATCAAACATGCATTGAGAGCTGATCATGGGCCATGTTACCGTGTGCTTACTGGGTGACCAAGGACTTGAACCCAGAGCCCACATTCCTAGTGACTCTAGAGGAGGATCTGACCCTTACGTGCTGGGTCTCTGCACTGGTCCCCTAAAAACAGCATGGTGACTGGATTCCAATCAGGGTGGAAGCATGGCAGCAGTGGCAATTACTCAGCAAACATTAATTATCGGTGTCAACTATGCACTTAGCCTCTTTTTTATTTTTAACAGTAGGCCCCTGACATTCCTCGGGGTTTTTCCTGGCACCGTTGTGAACCCCAAACCTGTGCAGGTAACACATCATTCCCCAGCACCCAGGGTGACAACCAGAGAACAAAACCACATTGTAACCCTGGCCTTGGATGGAGGGCCAGATTCCCCTCCTTCCTGGTCCCGTGCAAAGCTTCGTAGCAAATGCAGCTCAAATCTGTACCCTGATAGAAGTTCAAGTTACTGTAGGTCATGGAATTTGGGGGTCATTTTTTAATATTTGAAACCATGAGTGTCAAACTGGAAAATATCAAGTCTCTGTATCTTTAATGATAATGTTAATAGTGACCACCAGCTCAGATTTTAAGGTCTACAGAACATTTTCACACCTTTCACATAGACAACAAGGCTAGCCTCTTAGGGGAACCACAGCCTTAGAGTGGAATTAAGAATAAAGTTGTTTCTTGCTATTGTTGTTCTTTCCTTTTTCTCTCTTTGAGAAGCAGGATAATGCATTGGTTGAAAACAAAAACACAAACTCAAACTGCCTGGCTTGAGATTCTAGCTGCATGACCTGGTTGCTTCATCTCTGTTTCTCACTTACCCATCTATAAAATGGGGACAATTTTTGAAGAGTAAATGAGGCAACACAGAGAAATAATTTAGCATATAGTAATTTCTCTCTATATATATTTTTCTTTCCTTTTTTCTCTCCTGCTTTAAAGGACTCTTCTCTTTCTTTTACTGGTTTAATCCATGTTGCCTAAAACATTCTTATACAAGGTTCATAGTCTCAGAGAGGAGAAAATCGAAACTGAGAGATTAAATAACTTACTTTTGATCATTCAGCCAAGATATGGTAAAAATCTGTTCTAGAATTCAACTGCTAGTTTTGATTAATGAACTTAGTTATTGTGCCCTTTATAGAGTCTTGGATATAGAAACTCATGGGAGTTATACAGCTGTTATTTTGAATTCACCAATTAGTTGAAATACATAAAAGTAAAAATGACTTATAATGTTTTAAATAGTTAAAAACTTATTTTAGAAAATAGAGTTTAGTGCAGTGTATTTTCAAATTTTAAATACATTGTTATTATTTTATGGCTTGTTAGTTCACCAACATATGCACACAAAAATGTATATAACATTAAATATTTTAATGTTAAAATATTAGGGCTAAAATTACCCAGAAGACTAAGAACTTAGCAAGAAATATATATTAAATTCCATTACCTAAAATAGACTTTTACTGTGTCTGTACAAATTACTTTAAATTACACAAATATTTGGAGTATGTCTAGCCCTGAGACTTAACTATCTATGTACCCTTAAATGACGTAAATAGTGCCATGCCAACTTTGGCATTTATTTTTTTCCAAAACACCTAGGATCATTTTTGGTTTGAATGAGAGCTTATGCTCTGCAAGTGTATTTGGGAGAAATGCTAGCAAAAGAGATAGAGTTCCCCAGTCTCTTGGATGGAGGTGTATGGGTCTCTGGGACATGGTTAAGTAGGCTCTTTGCCAACACACCCTTTGGAACAACCATACCCATGATAACAGAGTGTGAAAACTTGATTATTTTCAAATCTGATGAATGAGTCCAGCTGTTCTGTAGACCAGTATGGGGTATGTGAGACCATGGGATCATAGTAAAAAGCATGTTTATCTCACTCCATCATTGCAATGAACTTTATCTCCTGGGAATTTCCTTAACAAGTGAATTTGGATAAAGTCATGGCTTCATGACCAGGGGGTCTACAAGTGAGTTGTCCCTAACTTCTGGTGAAGCAGAAGACAGGGTCTGAGTTTGTGAGGAAAGATAAGTTACAAAGCTGCTTATGCTCCTTAGACACAGATAATTTATCACATCACCACCATTCATTTTTTAGTTCCCAGCTTACTTTGTTCCAAGAGATCTGTTTTGTAGATTTATTGAATATGAAGAAATGTCTCAAGCAGTCCACTGAGCAATCAATTCATTCATTCATCCATTTACTCCAATAATCTTCATTGAGCACCTTCAAAATACCAATAGTACACTCAGTTCTTGGAGATACACCTGTGAATAAGATATAACTTAAGTCTTAGGAAATTACAGTCCAATGGGGAAATCAGGTAAATAAATAGACACATAAGTATGTTGTTATAAATGTTATGATAAAGTCAAGTAAGAGGTAAGTGCTTAATCTATCTTCATAGCAATGGCAGAGAGTTCTCCAGAGGCTTTCCAGGAAGACTTCTCAGATGAGTCAATGTCCTGGGTTCTCCAAAACAGTAGCCACTAGCCACATGTGACTATTTAAATTTTAAATTTGTTAAAATAAAAATAGAATTTAAAATTCAATTCTGAGTCCCACTATCCATAGTTCGGGTGCTCTGTAGGTCCATGTGGCTACCATATTGGACAGCACAGATTAGAAACATTTCCATCAGCACAGACATTTCTATTCAATAGCGCTAGTTTCAAACAGTTTATGCCATCTTCCCAACTGCCTTTTCATTTTCCAAAGAGATACGTGAGTTTCAATACAAGGTTTTTCCACCAGAAGTGGATGAAGATACAAGCCTCATCTACCTCATTTCAAAGGAGATTTGAAATAGTGATCTGGAAAACTGTTTTGTCCTTTATTTTGCTCATCATTTTGCACAATTTCTAAATACCTGGTGTCAACCTTAGTTTCAGTACACGTTACTGTGAAAAGTGGGAAGGGAAGGTTTTCCAGGGGAAATGAACAGAATGAGGTGAAGCCTAGAGATAGTAGGGGAAAATAGCATGAAAATGTTATCTATGAGAAGGAGAATTTGGAGGGAGCATCAGGCTAGTCTTCAGTCTCCGTCAAGTTGTTGCTTGTGATCTGGGTCTCCCCAAGAACTGCAAGGATTCAGACAGGGAGGTGGAGTTAAACTCTTTACCTTGGTTAAAAAAAAGAACAAAAATTCAAGTTTCCCAAAGTTCTTACGGCATTAGGGTCCAGCAAGCAGCTGGGAAGCTGAGGCATATTCATTAATGTCTTTCTACTAAGACTCCCCTTTATACAAGAGAGATCTTATTCGTCTGTGCCAACTTACAGGGAATAGTCTCTCTTCTAGATGGATTAGTTTAGGGAAGCCTGAGCCAGATCTTGTTTGCATTAGGTGGCTGAAGAAAGGATTGGGGGCGGGGGTGTTAAGGATTATGCAAATCACTGGCTGATATGTAGGTTGGAAACTGGAGACATCTATAAAAGCAGCTTTTGTGCACCAAAAGGTGAGGGAACTAGGAAGCAATTCTAGGTGAGTTATTGGATAGATAACAGGCAGAACCAGTGAAAATGTCAGGAAACAACTGTGGACATATATAAATAGTATTCTCTGAATGGTAAAGTTCCAGACAGATTTCGTGGTAGCAGAATCTGCTCTGTGACACTTTCCTTTTCTGTTTGGTGTTTTTCCTCTGCTTGGAGTGTCTGCAAAGTGCAATTGAGGTCTTGCTTAGCACAAAAGCCACTTGGTCTTCCCTGGCTGGGGTTATGATGTTCTTTGTTGTTTGGGAAAACTCAGTCACAGAAATCTTTTGAAGGAATTCTCCCAGTCATTCAGGAAGAGAAGGATTTAAAAGAATGACAGAGAAATATCCTCTTAAAAACTATGGTAACGTGTACTGAAACTAAGGTTGACACCAGATATTTAGAAATTGTGCAAAATGATGAGCAAAATAAAGGACAAAACAGTTTTCCAGATCACTATTTCAAATCTTCTTTGAAATGAGGTAGATGAGGCTTGTATCTTCATCCACTTCTGGTGGAAAAACCTTGTATTGAAACTCACGTATCTCTTTGGAAAATGAAAAGGCAGTTGGGAAGATGGCATGAACTGTTTGAAAGAAAGTGGGGATATTTTTTCCATTGTCACTTGGTATGCAATTGGTTAAAATTTAGTTAAATGTATTTTGATATTTATTCAGGCAAGGGAAATTCAAAAGGATATGTTTTATCTGAATATTATGTTTTTAGCTTTTCAGGACCCAAGAACCCATGATGAACATATAAACATTATGACCATGCAGGGATTTTTTTTTTACACACTTGTTAAATTAACTGATTTAGTATAATAATTTAGTCTGCTGGACCAAAGGTTGTCGAGTTACCAAAAATGTTGTGGAATTGAGCATAGTTCAAAAGGTTTACAATGTTTACCCTAGAATTCCAAGGTAGATCTTCTGCAAACAATTTTATTAAAGGCAGTCTCGGACTCTCACTCATGGGTGGTGTTCCCAAAGTGTGTTTAAAAGTCAGTCATTCAGAACTCAAAACACAGTTTTCCCCACAAGAGATGTCAGAGATGGTTACTTTCCCAGGGCTGCCCACAAAAGCCTTTTATTCCATAACATATCTGAAGGAGTCTCCCTACATGTGCTGACAGAAGAATGGAGTAGTATAGGACAGACATCCACCCCCCTTCCCCATCCCGCCATCCCTGAGGACAATGTTTTTTTATTGGCCGTGGAAGCGGCCACCTGGAATTCAGGGATAAGGAAAGGAAACACGTTTCCCTCTGAAGGGATTCTGTCTCTGAAACTATCCCTGGAACAGCTTTTGTAGAATGAACATTTATCAGTCAAGATGCATTACTTTTAAGATAGCTCAATACCACTGGATTTAAGTGCATTTTGAACTTTCTCCTCTTTTATTGCTGTGAGCTCCATTGTGGCTGGTCCTGCACCATTGCTGGATTTAGAAGCCAGAAATGATGATCGTGTGACAGTAGAAATCAGTGTCCCGGGGATTCCTTGTTAGCAAGGGCCTGCCTCTCCCACCAGCTTAAGATATGAACATTTACATAGCCCTTAAAAATAGCCATAGTGTGCTATTCTCAGATTTGATTGATACATTATAACTTCTTCATGTTTGAACAATTGATTCTTTTTAGCAGGGAACCCAGAGGTAGGAGTGAGGGAGATGATCTACAGAAGGATTAAATCTCCCCCCTGCAAGGGCTGAACTGATTAAAGCAATTCTCTATGCTTACTTCATACTAAAAGGAAGGCAAGCCCTTCATCTCCTGCTCATCATGAATAATGCCCACAGTGCCTGACATTTGTGCCTACCTACAAACTGTACCTACCATTCCTTAAAACATAAGTTATTACCCACCAATCCTCATTCACCTGCCATTCTATGCTTGGGAATTTTCCAACCAGTGTCACAGACTGTTGCTTTTGTGGTTTGTTTTGGTTTCTCTAAACGAGAGTTGAGACTTGGATGACAGTGGAGACCGTGAGGTGTTACGTATGGCTCATTGTTCATAGTGATTCAAGGCTATTTTTGAAAAAATGGGGAGGGGGAAGCCCTGGGGCAGTAGACATTAGAAAACTTAGGAGACTATTAATTTCTGTCTGTCTTGGTTTGTTAGAGCTACCATAACAAAGTACTACAGACTGTGTGGCTTAAACAACAGAAATGTATTGTCTTGTAACTCTGGAAATTGGAAGTCCACGATCAAAGTGTCAGCAGGGCTGGTTTCTTTGGAGGACTGAGGAGGGAGAATCTGTTCTAGGCCTCTCCCCTTGGCTTGTGGACAGCCACCTTCTCCCTGTGTCTTCACAGTGTCTTCCCTCTGTGTGTGCCTATGTCCTAATCTCCCCTTCTTATGAGGACATCAGTCATATTGGATTAGGACCCACCTTAGTGACCTCATTTTACCTTAATTTCCCCTTTGAAGGTCCTATCTCCAACTACAGTCACATTCTGAGGTCCTGGGTGTTATGACTTTAGCATAGGAATTTGGTGTGGGGGGAGGGGAGGAACATAATTCAGCCCATAACAGCTTCCTAAAGTAAATCTGAAGATTACTTAAATCTTAAACAAAAACCTGACCGGGACCCTATGATTTGCCTTTGCAAAAGCCAATCTTGAATTCCAGTGGAAGTGCTGTGAGAATCTTTAAGGCCTGGCTGTGCTGGGTTGGCCTTTCCAATGAAGAGCTCTCCCTTCACAAATATAGTAGCTTGCAGATTGGTTCATCTCTTACGCTGAAAGCAGGCAAGAGAGGTACCCAGGGTACAAGTTTAAGAAAGCTCTCGCTCTCAGGGCTGCGTGCATGCTGACTTTGCACTTGATGCATGCGTGTGACTCTCAGAGTGAATGTCTCCTTAGATCCTGTGCCCTGGGCACCTCTCTTGCTCCACCTCAATCCCAGCACTTCTGTAGAGGAAGGCGAAAGGTGTCCATATGTCAGTCCCATCACTCTTTCAACCACGTTATGGCAAACACCTAGTACTTCAAGTGTTCTCGGAAGTGGACTGAGTGTGATTGTTGACAGTGGTAGGGGGAGGGAATCTAGGTCTTGAGTCATCCCCTTGTTCTTAGTGACAGCCACTGAACCAGGAATAGACTTGAGGTCCTTGTTGCCATATCTTTACATTCGTAGCTCAATGGGATGCTTGCTCTTATTGGGCTGTATTCTCAGCCTTGGTGCCAGGTGATGCTAGATGATGACCTAAAGACCAGCCCAGAATTTGAGAAGGGGTCTCATGCCCCTCTTTGTAAGGCAGGCTCAGAATATGCTGCGGTCTTTGGTATTATGTCAGTGCTGTGATCCTGTTAGAAGTATCCAGCTCTCTTCTGAGAACTGAGCAGACACAGGCATTCCACATTGCTGCCGGTGGCCGTGTCCGTGAACTTTAGAAACCCATTTCTGCCGTAGCAGAGCGGATGATCTGCACCTCTGGAGCATGCTGCTGCTCTAGCAATGGGCTGGGGCTGTCTAGACAGGAGAGAGATTTCCTTCTTACCCCCTGCAGTGCAATGCTGATGTTTTCCTTCAAGAAGTGGCATGAGTAGTGAGGCAGCGAATGTTGCTGTTTTCTAAGAGATCAGCTAGAAGAGCTGGCTTCCAGGATTAACACTTTAGTGCTACCTAGGACACCCTTGCTCCCTCCATTTGCCTAGGAACATGTGCTTCCTCCAAGAGCCTTCTCAAACCCTCTTGTAGGAAGTCCAGCTGGATGTTTCTACTCACTATCCTCAGCTGAACACCTTGGTGTGAATTTGCAGAGCCTGGCTAAACTTCTCCTCATTCTCAGGGCAAGATAAAAGCCATCTCTACTCTTCCATCTGACTGTTAAAAAGGTGGGGGCCAGGTGTGGTGGCTCACACCTGTAATCCTAGCACTCTGGGAGGCCAAAGCAGGAAGATCGCTTGAGGTTAGGAGTTCAAGACCAGCCTGAACAAGAACAAGACCTTGTTTCTACCAAAAATAGAAAAATTAGCCAGGCATGGTGGTGGTGTATGCCTATAGTACCAGCTACTCAGGAGGCTGAGGCAGGAGAATTGCTTGAGCCCAGGAGTTTGAGGTTACAGTGAGCTACGATAACACCACTGTACTCTACCCAAGGTGACAAAGCGAGACACTGTCTCAAAAAAAAAAAAAAGAAAAGATTTTCTTTATAAGTTGATCTCTAAGGAGATCCAAAGCTAATTTTGCAACAAGTCCTCTTTTTAGTGTTATGTGAAACATTCATCATTAATATTAGCAAAAATAGATTCTGTAGTGACATGAGGGGAAAGAAATTTTGGTTCTAAGGGCAGCCTGCATGTAACTTTCTCATTCCCTCACTCCATGTAGAGCAACAAGAAAAATTATGTTCAACATGGCATCATAGTGGTCAGGTCAATAATCTAAGAATTTGCTGCCCGAAGTGGGGTCCCTGTACCGGAAGCACCACCCGGAAACTTGTCAGAAATGCAGAATCTCCAGCCCCACCTCAGACTTGCATTTTACGAAGACGCTCAGGTGGTTCGTAGGCACGTTACCTTGAGCTTCTGGCCTAGGACAGGAATATTTGAATTACCTTTCTCTATCCCAAAGCTGGTAATCAACTTTAGCTGTTGTCATAGAAGGTGGTCTTTCCTAGTCCTTTTGCAGATGGTACCTGACTTACCCATTCTGTTGGAGACCCCTTCGGTTTCTAATGAAGCTTAATTGATTAGCTCTATTTGTGAAAAGCCCAGGCCCTAATAAGCACACTCCCACTGGGTACACAACTAAATAGTTTATGAGGTAATTCGTATTTTAATGTCTTTCCTAATGAGCCCTTTCAGTAATGAAATCCCCTGAGAAAATGTTATTGGTTCGCAGACATTTCTTAGGCTACCGGGGCAGGAAGGCTGATGGAGGTGGAAACATTAGTCTGTAGTGTAGAAAATAGTTTTCATTTCAAAACAAATCAGGTTCTTTTCTTTTTTTTTCCTCAAAAACATATTTCAAATAAGGCCTGTTGTACCTTATTCTCTATACTCCTATCTTCTCAATTGTTGTCCTTATTAGAGACAAGACAGTCTCTAAGAGATTATTTAATTTAGTTGCAAGTGTTTTTGTGGTGTTCAAACTGGCCACTCCCGGACTGATGCCATGTTGAATATAATTTTTCTTGTTGCTCTACATGGAGTGGGGAAATGAGGCAGTCCTGGAACTCCTCACCTCTGCAGTAGGTAAATCATATGAGGGCTGCCAATATGTATACTCTTATATGATCAAGAAAGGTGGAGAGGAAGAGAAAAATGACAATACAAATGTGCACACATGCAGCACCTGCTGGGTGACCCGCCATCCTTTCAAAGCCTCTATTTTAGATCTTCTCAGCAGCATCACTTCTGTGATAGCTGATGACTGCATCCATCACTTCTCATTAAGGCTAAAGCCAAAAAGAATCCCATAATGAGAAAGCAACATTTAGAAAGCTCAGCAAAGTGGCTGAGCGACAAGACAGTCATCTGTAGCATGGCAGGATTCTGTCCGAAGGGAGTTAAAGCTAATTCCCTTTAAGTAAGGGAGGAAGCAATGTCATCGGGGTTTGCTGGCAGCTGTCTGGAACCCTTAATGGTGAAAGGACTCACTTTTCTGCGCCCTGGGCTGAGCAGAGTGTAGACACACGCCTTCTTCAACCCTAATTTGAAGCCAGACAGTCAGGCAAGGAAGACCAGTCTCTTTGTGTTTTTTCCAGTCTCTCCCTCTGAGGAAGCTGCAGACCGTGGGCTGGGCTGGCCAGGCTGACACTATGCCTGGGGCCTGTCCTGTAGATGATGGAGAGGCAGAGCCTGACCCTACTTCGCATAACACAAAGATCAAAGCCTTGCAGCATGTACTGGATGATGAACAACAGCCTTTGTTTACTGGTTTTGCCCTTTAATTTGTTAATGGTGCCCCTCCCCAGAAGGAGCACGCTTTCTCTGCTGGTTGCAGGAGATGGAACAGAATCCTGGGAGGTGTCCTTGAGAGGCCCCTCTCCAGTCACTGCTCATGGTGGCGTCTCTGTTCCCGTAGGAGAAAAGCCAGAGCGAAATGCCAGAGTCAATGAATGTATTCCAACTGGGCCTGTGGCCATGTGGCTGGCTTCAGATTATGGTTTGTTACCTGATGGCTTTGGATAAGCAGGATAAAAAATAATGACTTAATAGGCCATGAGTTTTAATAATATGTCTGTAGGTCACCAGGACCAGAGACAGCGTAGAGCTCCAGTGTAGTGTTTTTGTTTCATACAGGCAAGGTCTGAGTTGTCTTCATGGTAGTCTGTGCAAGTCGGAATCTATACAAGCCAAATTTGGTGGCAAACCCCTTGATCTGTGCGCCTCTCAGGTTTTTATGAATGAGACAGGCAAATAAACGTGCAGGACTCTTTTGAAATGCAAGTTATAACTCTAGCTGTCATCCAGAGAAAGAACAACATGTGGGTAGGGGAAAGCTCTTTACTCAAAGAGAAAGTCAGTAACCTTGGGGATGGAGACTGCATTCTGAGTGTGACCCTGTTCAAACTAGAGAGAATGTGTTTAAGCCAAGGAGGATGAGTTATCAGAGCTCAGCCTTATGAAACGAGAACAATCCCAGAGTTCCAGAGAAGATTCTTCAAATGCCCTGGGCAGGCTTTGCAGGGACACCTTCATCCTTGAGAAGTAAGACTTCAATGTCCACGGAACCACTGAAGCTGGAACGTGGCATTGGAGCATGATGCTCGCTGAGCAAGGAAGCCTCTACTCAGACTTGAGATACCTGGCGTGCCTGTGCAAAGAGCAGCCTGCCTGGGCCTCTGCGTGCGGTCAGGAATTTAGAGTGGTTTGTAGGTCTCGCTTCTCAGACAGTGAGTTTGTGTGCCGCTCTGAGATTCTGCCTGGAAGGGAACTAAATGCAAGAGGGCAGGAAAATCTCTACGAGGATTTTTATTCCTGTGCGAGCGAGCTCCCAGTGCCACAGCTTTGTGCAGGAACAAAGAAAGCAACCAGAGAGCGGGTGGCTGTGATTTATTTATTTGATTTTCTCACTTAACAATCAATGAGGATTTAATGCGCTTGAAAGTTCAGCCTCCTACTGTAGCTACCTTGAGCCAATTGTAACTTTCCTCGCGGAGGAAAATTGGGTGGTAGGGGATCTGTAAGCAGAGTCCAAGCCTGGCCTTCTAAGGCACATGCTCCAACCGCTTATTCTCTGGGTGTTTCGGCATCCATGAAAGCGGAGGCCTCAAAACAGGGTGGTAATTTCATCAACTTCTCCAAACAACGTTCTGGGTGAGACAAGTCAGCTGCTTCCCATTTACTTGAGTTAATTGGTGTTTAAACACGAGTCTCCAGGCCGGTGATTTATTTTAATAATATGTTAGCCCCTTGGCAGGCCCATGACTTCATGGCTGCAGCAGTGGAGAAAGGGCACACCGCCCTGATGGATGTCTCCGTGCTACACGCGGCTGATTTACAAGGCGCTCCTAGGATCTGAGTCACTCTCGCCTCCTCTGCTGCAAACCCACTGAGTGGCACCCCGCAGTTGGAGCGTCCACTTGCTTAAAGTGGCAGTTAAAAGAAGTGGGTGGGTTGAACACCACTAACTTACATGAAATTATTCTCGAACAAGAAACAATTGGATGCTGCAGATTGTGAGGCAGTTGTCTATTGGCCAAATCCATATGTTCCATATGTTCAGTGTCTGTTGCGTTTATTAAAACAAAAGACTGTGGATGCTGGTATGAAATCAGTCATCTGCATTTTATAGGTCTCATTACAACCATGTCCACAATGATGGAATCAGCTGACTTTTCAAGACAATCTTTAAGGTTATTTTGTGTTTATTGGGTTGCTAGGGGTACCTAATACATCAGTATGAGCAGAAAAAGTGTTTAATGCAGTTGCCAGATTTTTGTGCAAGATAAATAGTTTTACATGTCTCAGAAGTGGAATCCAATTGGCCAAGAAGTTGGCCAAGAGCTGAAATTTGACATCATTCTTGGCAACTAATAGTTTTTTTAAAAAATATGCACAATATAAAAAAAGTACACTATATCTTTTCTAGATAGAATATTAGGCTACAAATATAACTTTTAATAATAAATCAATTCAGGCAAATGATAAAATAAATTTCCTAACTGTTGGTCTTAGCAATGGACAACACTTCCAATGGAAATAAACATTTTTTTTCTTTAGTGTTTTTGGAAATATATGTGGTATATATGTATGTTACAAATCACAACAATAGAACAAATAGCTGTGAAGCCAGCACCCAACCCTGGCACGAGAACATCAGCGGTCATTTCTGGATAACTACCACAAGCTAACCGATGGCGCCACTGGGGCTCCATCATCGGCTGTCATTCCTAACTACCAAAGTCTCCTTCCACAGTCCCTCCTCCTGCCACACCCTTTAGGTCACCACTGTCTCAAAATTTGTGTTCATTATTCCTGGGCATTTAAAAAATAGTTTTATCACACATATATGCATGTCTTAACAATAGTTTAATTTTGCTTGTTTTTGAGCTTTATATGAAATGGCATATAGTACGGAGTTGTCCATACTTGCTTTTTCACTCAACATAATGAATTTCTGACAAGAAAATTTGGGGATCTCATTTTGAAGGCGAGGAGGGCTGTACGCTAATCATTGTTAACCTATACCGTCAATCCTTGATATGCAAGATATTTAAGAAATACATGTTGAGACTTAATGTGACATATGTAATTCTTTTTTTTATTAGAGTTAGAGGTGCTTGCAGTTTTCATACTTATTATATTTAATTAGTAAAAGATGATTAAAACATATGAATTAAGACTTATTTTGATGTTTTTGCAATGTGGTTAATTAAACCCAGAGAAGATATATTTTCTATGATCCATTTACACCTAATTAGCATGTGATAATTGTCAAATTAGATATATATTAAATACTCATTTTAAGTATGTAATTGAAGTGTCAAGAGGTAAAATCTAATTTTTATGGGATGAATTTATCGGGTAATGAAATTTCAGGTTTCCATCAGCTTTCAGAACTATACTAAACATAGGCTTAATTATCCCTATGGAATCTTCCAATTATCTGTCTGGTTGAGCACAGATTCTGAAAAATTTTGAGGTTAGAAATAGAATGTTTGATACTGTTATCAAGAATTAAACCCTATATTCCTGGGCGAAAGGTTTTGGGTTAGATTCCCCAAGCTTCTTCCAAACAAGTATCAAGGCAATTTTTTCCCTTCCTCATTAGCCAACAAATGCAGCCATGTGATTGCCCACAAGCCTGCCTTCCAATCTATGACAGGTAGCACAAGGTGACTGAGCATGGGCCGGTGGGGAGGGAGTGGAGAGGACAGGCAGGCCTTCCAGTCTGTGTGTCTTCATTAACTCAGATGCCATTCCCGACATTCCAAGGAAGCCATAACTCTGCTTGAAGGGCCTGCCAGTATTATCATTTTGTCAGAAAAGGGAAACCAACACATTTGGAATTTGCATGTTGACCATGTGAAGACATGATGGATTTTGTCTATGACATTCTCAGATTTCAGCAAAAACAGGTTAAATTAGCCATTTCAGAACTGAGTGGTTTTCTACTCGGGCATGGAGTTACCTGTGGTTTGTAAACATCTAGAAGGATCTAGTACCTTCCAAATAGGGGTTGCCTCCTTAGCTATGCAGAATTTTTGTATGTTATAGGTGCATCTTATTTTTTCTTGTGATTACTAATGTAATTTTCTATTTTTTAACTTTTATTTTGAAATAACTTTAGACTTAGAAAAGATGCAAAAATAGTGCAGAGAGTTCCCATGTACAGCAACCTTTCCCTAATATTAACATCTTATGCAGCCATGATTTAATTATCAAAAGCAGGAAATTAGCATTGGTGCAATGCTATTAACTAAAGTACGGACTTTATTCTTATTTCCCCCTTTTTTTCCACTGATTTTTTTTTTCTGTTCCAGCACCCAGTACCACATTGCATTTAGTTGTCACATCTCCTTAGTCTCTTCCAATCCATGACAGGTTCTCAGTCTTTTCTTATCTCTTATGGTCTTGACATTTTTTAAGAGTACTAGGCAGTTATTTTGCAGAATGTCCTCCAGTTTGTATTTCTCTGATGTTTTCTCATGACGTAATGAGGTTATGCATGTTTTCAAAGGACGCTTCCGAGGTGATGTTGCACCCTTTTAGGTGCCTCATGTCACGAGTACATGATGGTAAATCTTACCACTGGCAATATTGACCCTGATCACTTGGTTAAGGTGGTATATGCCAGTTTTCTCCACTATAATATTACTGTCTTTCCCCTTGTAATTAATACATATCTCAGGAGAATATTGGAGATGAAGGAACACCTTGTTTTAGGCAAAATCTTCACATAGAGATCTGAACTTGTGAAATAAATACTGATGTAATTTCTTGCATTAACAAAGGCATTCTTCACTTTTCCAAAGGATTCGCCCTAGGATTTGATTTTAAATTGCAGTCTCAGTTCTAGTACATTTAACATATGGCTTGTCTAATCAATGTTGAAAGTCAACAACTTTTTGAGACAATGTCTACATCAGTGTCCTCTTTGAGGATAATGTCTGTCTTCTCTAATATTGCATGAATAGGTTATCCCCATATATAATTAGAAAATAACATTAGAATTTCTCATACCTGGAAGGTCAATGAAAGAAGAAACTAGAGCTTATTTTCTATTCTTTATTCTCTTCTGAAAGGAATTATTTTACTGTCAAAAATAGCTAAAAGTTTAGGAAAATATATATATTTTTTGTGGAAAGAAATGTTTTAAGAGATGCTGTTCTGTAACATCATACCAAAGTAGATGGGTTAAGAGAATATAAATTATATGCCATACATATGATTCTACTTTCTAGAAAAGAATTTGGCAAGATATGCCAAGCACCTTGAGGGTGTTAGTCTTGAGGGTGTTTATCCTTCAGTTCTACCTAAAAGAATCTGTCCTAAGAAAATAATCACAGACTCTGGCAGAGATTAATGTTCAAGGATATTCACTGCTGTGCTATTATTAAGTATTGAGTAAATGATTTAGGAATTTGGCAATAATAGAAATGCCCAATAATTAGGAAATAGTGAAATGTTGTGCAACAATTAAAATTATGTTTTCAAAAAACAAATAATGCCATGAGAAAATGCTCAAGCAATCACAATAATATACCATATGAGAAAAGTAGAAATAATATTGTCTATGGAATACGTCCCTAATATCTCTCTTACACATACGTATGCACACAATTGATAGGAATACTGAAGATAAGACAGTCATCTGTAAGTATTAGAATCATGACTGGTATTTATTTTCTTCTTTATGCTTATTTGTTTTCCAATTGTTTTAATATGGACTTAATTTATTAATAAGAAAAATTATTTTTGAGAATGTAAGATTAGCATAATTCCACAGGTGCCCTTTGGGGAGATGGATTCTTTGAAACCTCTTTCCAATTCCCCTTTTACACACTGTGGAGATTTTAACTGTGAAACAACTAAATGGCTTTTTAGTTTTTACTCTAAATATTTACTCTAAGTATTGATGTGTATATGCATGTGTATGCACACATGTTCAGAGAGAGCCATTATAAACTGCTGGTTAAAGTAAAATTTTAAAAATTAGATCTATATTTGGAGAAAAAGACTCAATGTCTAGATTGTCCATGGTTGACTTTCTAAAACTAAATAGAAAATCTATAGGATCTAAGGATTGTGATGTAAGAAAAGATAAGAGAAGGCTAACACTACCAGGAAATATAGTTTTTCAGAAAAAAAAAAAAAAGGAGGGGGATATTTTTTCTATTATTCTTTCCAAGGTTAGTCTTTAAAATTAAACTTAAAAAAAAAAAAGCCCTCCTCAACCCCATCAAATTGCAGAAAGCTAAATATCTAGCTTTCATTTTTAATCAAACAGGCTAAATATTCATGTTTATGTGCCTAAATGAAACTTTTGTATGCAGTGTTCACTCCATCTGCATGAATGGTGGCATTGTGGCCGGGTGAGGTCACTGCAGAAGGGAGAGTGAGGTAAGAACACAGCTGAAGCTACAGGCTTTTCTCTGCGGCATGGTGCACCCACTCTTTCTTAAAGCCACAGAACGGCCATTCTCACACCAGCGGCCCTCGGTTTGTTTGTGCCGGGCTGCGGCCCCACTCGCCTGTGTGTAGTGATGGCACTGTGTGTCATGAATAATTCAAGTGCTCCAAGACAGGCCCAGGACTGCGTGAAATAGCATGTGGCCAGAACTCCGGCAGTGTATGCTTTCTGCTCCTTTAAACATCCACGTCGGCCACCTGCTCGCAAAGGAAAAGACGGTACCTTCCGTTTCCTGCTGCCCTGCCCCAAGATCCACGAGGGATCGCTTCTGTGATTAGGGGACCCCACAGTGATGTGCTGCACTCCCAAGCAGTGGCAGGCTCAGTCACCAGAAGCTTAGTTAAAGACGCATGTCAGTTCGTATTTTACCTCCCTTTCCTACTCACTTAGACAGAGGAGTAAGTCAGTTGCCAAGAGCATGCTGGCAAGTAGCCGCCAGCCAACACCGTCCTTATTAGAGCTGTGAGAACATGAAAAAAAAAAGTTCACTCCTCTTTTCCCCCCAATAAGCTTTCCAAGCTTTTTACTTCTGTTTTACAATGGAGAGGGATCTTTTACTCTCCGCTCAGCAGCAAGCAGTATCCAATTTAAATAATAAGATAGTTTCAAGACAGGGAAACTATGCCTTTGCTTGTATCTGCCTCAGTGGGTGCCATGATTCCAGGAATAACAACAGCTTTTGAAAGGCATAAGATGTATATGATCTGAAGAGAAACCAGACTAGAACAACAGCTTTTAAATTTTTTCCTGGAAAACTGTCACACGTGGGGCCTGAGCATATGAACCCCCTTTACATAAAAAGGTGGTCCTCCCTCCCTGAATCTCAACTGCAAGAAGGGGTAAGGTTGACTCTTTAAAATGACCAAATCCTACAAAGCACATCTTGGGGATTAGTACTGGGGATAAATGGGAGCTTAAGATTGAGTAGGGCAGGCATTATGGGGTTATATGATCCATGCCCTCGAGGTTTCTAGCCAAGAGGAAGTGCTATGGAAGTTCAGGGGAGGAAGACCTGCATTTGCATTTGGTGGACTTGGAGAGAAAACCTGGTGAAGGACACAGGAAACGAGCAGGTCATTGAAGGAGGAACAGGCTTTGGCATCTCCAGTTGAGGAAAATTGTGTGACGAGAAGGGTGGTGGTGCCTTATTTGTAACAGCTGCTCAGGATACAAACTCTGGACTAGATCAGTCTACTGACAACCAAGTGTCTCTGTTCTGGGATCAACAGTAGACCTATTGGGTTGAGAGATCAATCCATGGGGGAGAGGCTGGAGGTCTAGTTGGCAAGACACACTGAGTTCTAGCCAGGGAGGCTCTGGTATGCCAGCCTAAGGAAATGGTCATTATCTTTTAGTCAATAATGAGTCACTGGAGGATTATGAGTAGGGAGGGACACGATGAAATCAGTTTTTCTGGAAGATGAATCTGGCTGTGATGTGCAAGAAGTATGTATCAGCTAATAAGAAGAAAAAAAAACCTCTCTAAGCTAGGAATATTACAAGTTCCACTTTGGGCAGTGTTCAGCAATGATTAGATGATGGACGCTGCTCATTTCTGCCAGAGGCTGTGGAACATTGATCCTGACAGCTGCTCATTGTGGAAAGGACGAAGTGAATGCTGTCAGCCAAAGACCCAGCTGTTACTCAGGGAGACCCTAAAATCTTTAAGTGCTAGAGGGCAAAGTGTATTTCTGAAGCATTTCAGAGATCTTCAAGTTCATTCATTCATTCATTTGGCAAATGGATTCAAACCTACTATGTGCCTTCCAGGCATCATGATATCCTCTGGGGTGTATAAAGACAAAAAAATATATATTCCATCTTCTCAAAAATCTTATATTTTATTATTATTGATTTGATTTTTTTGTACAGAACATAGGAAGGTTCAGAAGTCCAGAATTCACAGCATATATACTACTACTGTATACAAACCTTCCTACCTGAGGGATTTATCTACCTGCTGGAACTCACTTATGGGCCTTGCTGAGGGTCAGTGAGTCTGTGGCCCTGTATATAAGAGAGAAGTATAGAAGGGTCTGGCCACAGCCAGAGGAAGGGCCTGCCAGCTCCCTTTCTCACTCAGCAAAAGTAAATTGCATCTAAGTACTCCTTGCATTTCAGTGGGATAGAGCCTTGTTTATTTTGCACTCAGATAGGAATCTTTTCCAGAAGTTTTAATTGAGGACCTGAAATACTACCGCTGATACCTTCCATAGGAGCCTTCTCCTCAAGCACCACATTGGTTATTAGTATCAGCCACAGCTATATACTCTGAACTGGGCAAATGCTTTAACTGATGTTCAAAGACATTTGTTGGAAGTCAACAGCAGTTTTCGGAGAGAGAGAGAGAAAGAATGAGAGAGAAAGAGAGAATGATCAATTGACTGTCCTTGCATGGTGTTTACATTGCTGGTTACAGCAGTTCCATGGTTTTGTGGGTAATTGGTTCAGGCACTCACCTTTCTAAGATTGTATAATCAACCATTAATAAATTAATTTCGACAGACTGCAACATGTTGTTTATAGGTACCGAGTTAAACACAGTTACTGCCCATCATGTTGCATTATTGCCAGTTATCAGTTACCCATGCTAATTTTTTTAGCATACTGTTACATATTGCTTTCCCCGAGCCTAGCACACTGTTCCAAATGCTTTATAAATATTAGCATAGTGAATTTTTATAGCAATCTTATGAGGCATTTACTAATACCATCCTTATTTTACAGAGGAGGAAACTGAGATGCAGAAACATTAAATAATTTGCCCAAAGTCACACAGTTAGTAAATAGCAGAGGTGACATTTAAACTGAGCAGTCTCACTCCTAGAGTTCATGCCCTTCACTACTCTGCCACCATAACAATAGACAGTGCATGAGGAAAGGCATTCCGAAAGCAGTGGCATTCGCAGTGGTCGCAGTGGTGATGGCGGTACACGTTATCTCTTATCCAAAATGCTGGGGACCAGAAGAGTTTCAGATTTCGGATTTTTGCAGATTTTGCAACATTTACATTATACCAGTTGAGCATTCAAAATCTGAAATTTGAAATGCTCCAATGAGCATTTCCTTTGAGCATCATGTCAACCTCAGGACATTTTGGATTTTGGAGCATTTCAGATTTCAGATTTTCAAGGGATGCTCAACCTGTAGTACCGGTAAGCAATACTATCATAGTAGTGGTAGTTGCATCGTAGTAGCAGTAGTTTTGTAGTTGCAGTGTAGCAATAGCAGTAGCAGCAGTAGTAGCAGTAGTAACAGCAGTAACAGCAGTAGTGGTAGTGGTAGTTTTGTAGTAGTATTGTAATAGTTGAGTAGTAGTATGGTCGCAGCAGTAGTAGTAATACTAGTAATGGTAGTATTGTAGTAGCATTGTAATAGAGTGGTAGTAGTATAGCAGTAGTAGTAATACTAGTAATAGTAGCAGTGGTATTATAGTAGTATTGTTACAGTAGTGCAGTGGTAGTATAGCAGCAACAGTGGCGGCAATAGTAGTAGTAGTAGTAATACTAGTAATAGTGGTAGTATTGTAGTAGTATTGTAACAGTAGTTTAGCCGTAGTGGCAACTACCATTGTCTCTGTTGCCCTTGTCATTGTACTGTCCCTTCATAGGTAAGGATATTGGGCTTGGAGAGACCTAATAACTGGTGAGTGACAGAACGAGATTTGTGCCCACATGTACCTGAGTGCTTTGCTGCCTCCCAATAAGTGCTCCTAAGAAGACAAGGGCTGTTTCTGTAGCCTGAAGAAAGTGCTGCTCAGATGCTTCGGCCATCGGTTTGGCAGTGCTACCGAAAACCGTGCCGCTTGAATGGTTTGTAGTTGTCGCTCTTATCCTTGGCTGAGTCTCTGTCATGTTCAAGCCACCGGTTAGCTGGGGGGGGGCGTAGCTGGGCAGTGCGAGGGCTGATATGCGAATAGAGGGAGGTCCATGGGGAAAAATCAGTCAAATTAGTTGTGACTGAACGAGCTTGTCAATTCAGCGAGACAGATCAAGCCGTAGCCCCATGCAGACACCACTCGGGTCTGCGCCACTGGTTGGCAGGTCACCGAGTCATGCCCCTGCGAAATCCCCCAGCCACTTAGAGCAGTAAAGACTGATTAAACATGTTTATACGTAATTTGAAAATGGTTCTTTCAGGAAATGTGCGGATTTTTAAAGTCATTTTAAAACGTGAGATTTTACTTCAGTTTATTTATGTTCTAGCCAAAAAGAGCCCAAAGTCGAGCGCAAAGTCCCGTGATGTATGGAGTCCTCCAGGAGAATTGTCAGAGCTGGTTTATATATTTTTACTCTATCAATATGGCCTTTCACAGTTCCTAATTAGTTTTGTTAGTTGACTTACAGAAAAGTGTATTTAAAGTGAGACGTCAGTAATTCCACCGAGGGAATAGCATTAATGAAAAACACACACTGTCAGGAGGCCCATGGAAGAGCCAATGGTTCAGTCCTGAGCACCCCTAATTTGTACTGGGGTGATTAACTCAACTGCTTCTCTTGTTAGAAAACGCTTACATAGAAACCCTTGGAGATTATTCAGGCGATGGGTCTGTGTGTTTTTGTGTGCATGTAGGTACGGGCGCTCACACACACTTATGTTTTGTTTCTAAAGCAAGTAAATAAAGATTAATTGAGCTTTTGGAATACTTACCCAGTGTACTTCTGTTAACATGTATGTCACAGAGATTGTATTGGAAACTCAACTGAGTTGGGGCTAAGGTACACTCAATTGTGCCAAGTAGAAAGGAAATAGCTCCAAAATAAAGAGAACAAGCAGTACAATATAAATTTACCCAATTTTGACATTTACTTTTGCCAGATATGTGAAGTATGACTTTGGTTATTTATACTTACATGAGATTTCTTAGAAAAATGTATTTGAAGAACGCTGTCTCAGAATTTCAATAGTCGGAGCAGATGTGCAATGTGCTTTGTGGGTTTTACAGTAGATATGTGCAGTCTACCAGAAATTATAGATGCACAATTAGATTTTTACAATGTACACATTCATGCAGATCAAACCATGTTCCTTAAATGAGGGCTTAGTTTTCTTTATTTCTTGCTGAGTTTACCAAGTGGAGCATCGGCTGCCAGCATTTCTAGCTAAGTAAGTTTGCTGCAAAACCATTTCCATTCATTCGTGCTCAGGCGAGGATGGAGGGTCACTTGCCTTTGTAAAGAGAATGCAAAACAGGAGGGTCTTGTGTTATCACTCCAGTTGTCTGTGCTCCCGCAGCTCTGGCAGTGGGAACTGTTTGGAATTTACATACGATGCAACTTTTTAGAATGTGTGACATGCTCAGGTTTATGTTTGTCTGTGGTGTGCCGTGGTTGTTTATTATGTGGAAGAAATGGAAAGCTTGCCAATCCACATCACTAATGCGAGTTTGACTAATGACATCAGCGGTAAACTAGAATTTCACCTCTAAACACATACAAATGGGTCTCAGGCTGTTGGTTATGCCATGATGTCAGTTCGGATGCCCCCTTCATTAGCTGATGTGCTTCTAAAAGGTGGATGCCAAGAGAAAGAATTTGGTTTTGTTTTCCTAATGCACAAAACATGTTTTGAACAATAGACATACTTCTCTATCAACAGTTTTCTGGCTTGTTGATTTCCCAACTCTGTTAATTACACCCTCTGAGTCTATATTTCCAGGTCTTTATTAGAACACAACATTACCTACAGGAGAGTTGATTTCTAAATCAGATTGAGTTTCCACATACACCTCTCTCCTCTCCCTGGAGACTCCACTGGGTATCTACATGTGGCAGCAAAACCAGACCAACCAAATTATTCTGCAGTTCTGATGCATCACGGCAGGTTAAGACAGTAGCCTAACCAGTGGGGAAAGATGTTTACAAGGTCCTACTGATGATACCACCTCGAAGATCCAAGGGAATGATTCAGAACCGCCAAAGTCTCAACCAATGCTGCCTGTGCATGTTGGTGTTCATCTGATGGGCAGTCTTACCATAGCTTATGTAGCGCATATATTATCATTTGTGGCCGTCTCTTTATGAATCAGCATTTACCTTGTTAGTAGACTGTTTTGCCACACACAAAAACCTATTCATTAAAAAGCATTTCACTCCAAAATGTAACATCGATTTATGAATATGTGCCTATTCAGGGAAGATCTGTTGTCTAGAGACAAGAAGAAGTAATAAAAGAATAGGATAAAAAAAGAAAAAGAAAGAGGTAAAACCCATGACTGGCTTTCATGGTAATGTCTCTATGAGCCTATTATTTTCTTGGCACAGAAGTAAATACAAACGAAATTGTTGCTGAATATATAAGAGAAATTTAATTAGGTGTAATAATGGCACTTTTCATTTTCAAAGCACTTTGAAAATGCTAACTAATTAATCTTCTATAATATTTCCAAGTGGTAGGAACATATATTCTTCTACTTGTACCAAAAGTAGCACATGTAGGGTGTTTGCCTCACAGGAAGACCCTTGGGGACTTGGTCTACATACACTGTGTCCTGCTACCCACACGTTTAAGCCAAAGTGAATATTGTCAGGTGGGGAACCATGACATGGCACACGACAGTGTGAGACCGACAGGGTTTTCAGAAAGAGAGACACAGGAAAGGGATTCAAATATTCAGAAATTTTGAATAAATCAGCATATGCCTGATGATCCCAAGTTCAAGGGGAGAATAAATTAAGGTAGAAAGAAATACACTTTTATATGTATTTGTTTACTTAGGTGTGAAATGTGTTCCTTGGAGCAGAGAAGAGCTGGATGAGACCCTATCTGAGGTTCCACATTTACAGTCAACCAGTGCTGGGCCCTTGGGCAAAATATTCACTGCTCTGGACTTAAGTTTCCTCATCTAAATTATGGGTGTTGGAGTAGAAGGTCCCTAAGGTCCCTTTTGTCTTTAAATTCACAGGTTTCTGCTCAGGGCAAATGGTAAGTCAATGAGCAAAGCTTCAACCCTGAGAAGGGTCTCAGCCCAGCGTTTTTTGAGTGGAGCTGCTGAGCAGAAATACGGCATAAATTCCCACACAGTGCATTTATCCAGTGATATTTAAACTCAAGCCTTAATTAAAGATTTCTCTTTCATGGCACTATACCAATATCACAAATGCAAATAGGATAGTGGCTTTTTCAGCTGGAACAAATCATATAGCTAACATTTTGTGTGACTGGGAGAGAATCCAATTTTTTTTCTGCATAGTCACTTTAATTGATGTGAGGGTGTGTGTGTGTGTGTGTGTGCGCGCGTATGTGTGTGTGTGTTTATCATTTGTCTTATGGAAATATTTTTGTGTGAAGAGGTAATATTTTGTGTGATAATTCAGGAAAATAAGCAAATTATATATGCCAAGACTTTAGAAGATTTCAGTGATTCCTTAAATATTTAAATCATTTTTTGAAATAGTGTGATCCTTGTTTTTGGAAGCAGAATAACTTTTGGAAATGAATTTGTGACATGAAGATAAAATAGTATGAAAGCGTCTGAATTTAAACTGTAACATATCTGGTCGACGATAAAACTGATCTCATTCTGAAACTTCAAGAGGAAGAAAGTTTGTAGTGAGGAGAAAGGCAAATTTGCCAGGCAAATCATTTAAATCAAGCTTTATAGATTTTCCCAAATATCCTTGCAGCCTTGCAGTAACACAGCACGTATTTGTTTTTTAAATACGGTTACCACATTTGGCATAAACTATAATTTTGGTTGTCAATTTGGGTCAATGAACTTAAAAACCCCATATTTCAAAGTAAATCTCAAGATAAAATAGAGAATTATTTTATCAAAACAAATTTTGTATGATTAGAATATTAAAGATTTAGATGTCAAAATGCTGTGCCCACATTTTCAGGTCACATAGGTTACATTACTTGTAAAACAATTTTTAACATATTGTGTTTGGTGGTTTCAATTTTCTGGAAAAAATTTATTAAGTAACTTTACTATTTGTTGTTGATAATGTGACAAAGAGTTGAAATCATATATGCAGCATTAAATGTGAATATCCTACCGCAACACAACTAATTCTATGAATTTTAAGCAAAATAATGCTATGATGTAATTTTAGTGACCATTTGATAATTGTTTGTATTTCCATATCACCATGCACCCAGAACCTTCTGTACCTTGAACTTTCCCTCCTACCCAACACAAAAAGAAAATAAAACAAAAACCCGATAAACATAAATGGATTTATCTTTCCTTTAGCAAAATAGTCATCTGTCCTAAACGTAAACTCTTGGCTGTTTGTTTTTTTTTTTCATTATGAGACTCTCAGATGACCTTGATACAGTATGAAACTGAGGGTCCATTTCTTTTCATTCGTTTATTTCCTCACCCATCTTCAATGCTTCATTTTGCTTTATAGCCGAGACATGTAACAAATCCATTAAAGACTCTTGGCTTTAATCATTGATCAGTATAAATACACGACCCGAAGGATCTTATTTATAAAGGTGTTCAACTGAAATGTGAGCCTTGTTCTTACCTTCACAGAGTTTACCCAGACAAGACAGAAATTTCCAGGAGCTTTTTGAAAAGTGGGAATGGTGACAGAAAAAGGTTGAACTTTTCTTAAAGCATAACTTGCTCATCTTCATCAGCCCCAGAGCATCTTGAGGGTGATAAGATTAGAAGTTCCCTTGTCTTCCCTGTGAGCTTGTCTTTATTATTCCACTCTTTAATATAAACACATGCTTTCATCTCAAATATGAGAATCATTTACGTGTCTTCTGCATGCTTAGTAGCTATTAACAGGTTTCAAGTTCTGAGGTGTATAAGCATTATACAAATATACCTATTTCTTTTCAGGAGTGCTATGCATGCTGTTTCAAAGGGAGGCCCCCCCCCCTTTTGCCTGTAATTTGCTTTTAAGGATGGGCAACTATTTCTTAGGAGCTTGAGATGTGAAGAAATTTTTGGTCTTCAGAAATAGAACAACCCAGGGCTTGTTGCTTTAATATTGTCAAGCAATCTATGAAGTTCCCCATGCAGTTAAATACCCTTTACCCTCAACCTTCAATTAATTATCCTACCACACTTTAGCCTTTAAAAGCTAGTCCTGCCACAACACAGAACTTTTCCTCTGTGCCTTGCCACTTAATCGCATAGACCCGACAGTAAGAAGGGCCCTTGAATATATTTTCAAGTGGATTCTCAGTATTCCTATAAATTATCCTGCTTTTATACTGGGGTTTTGGTGATTTATAACAGATTTTTTTTTTCATTAGAAATATTTCGTTACTTTCTTTTTTCTTATTCATGAGATTTGAAAGTATGATGTAATCAAGGGTGTGAGAATATTGCTTATTGGCGATAGTGTAGAGATGGCATTCGTGGTGCTCGAGAAGTTTCCTTCAAGGACTGCTCAGAGGATATAAAAAACATTTTTTATTGACCTGAATTCACCTCTAAGTTCTCTAACATTTTTCTTATTCATTATTTTTTAAAAATTTCAACCAGAGTATAAGTTCTATAATGTTAACATTATAACAGAACACACGGTGTTACACATACACCAGAGCTGAGATGTAGGAAAGGTTCTCATTCTCCGGTAAAAAAAACTGACCAAAAGTTTACACTTTTAATCTACCATTAGCCGTTTGGGTTTTGGATGGCAAACACAACACTCTGCCAAGCTATAAAATTCATGATGTTTGAGAGAAAGATCAAAACTAAAACGAGAGAGTTTATTTGTACCAATATTTGCTTAGTGCAAATATTCCTGTTGGATGGTCTTAGACTATTTGATTCCGGTGGGTTAAAAAGAAAGTCTGAGCTATAATTTATTTGTTTTCTATTTTTATATTATGCTTTTCCACTTTTTAAAACTCTTTGCAAATATTATTGATTTGTAAAGCTTCTATCTTCCCTGTGAGAAATAAATGTCCCTCTCCATGGATTGACTATTAGATCTTTATTTTAACTTGGGTCAGTTTTCAGAGGTAATTGAGAATTGAATTTTTTTCCCTAGAATCTAAATATAAATGTTGGCAATAATGTCTGTTTCTGTTGTTGGCAAGGATTTATTTCTGAGGATAATGAGGTTCAGAAGGGTCATTTACACTTTGTTGCTGTCTTATAAATTATCTTTAGTTACTTCAGTGTCTTATATGACTGCAGTTTTGCCTTCTTTCACAGTCTTTCATAGATGTGTATATTATGAAGTTTATGGTCAAATTCTCTGTTTAAACAGCCATGAAATACCTAGAATATTGATCACCAAATAGTAGCAAAGATGAGCTGATTATCTTACTGTTATTTATGTAAGTGACATTTTTATTATTTTGAATTATAATATATTTGAAAGAGTCCCAATGCAGACTTTATTATGAATTAGCCTTTGGATATTTCGTCTGTTGCAGTCATGTGTGTCACGACAGAAGCTGTGTATAAGGTGACAGTAATGGTGGACATATTTACATTGCCCACAGTCTGGTGCGATTTTCTTGAATACAATCTAAGTTTTTGTTAAACGTCAGAAACATAAGAGTCTGTATTTCCTAGATATTTTACCCTTGTACAAATCCAGCACTTTAAAATAGGAAAATATTTATTCAAGATTCTTTATCAACATTTCATTCCAAGAAACGTGGATGAGTTTTAGGTGTGTAGTGAAATATTTAGTTGTCGCTGTTCCTTCTTTTGGTATTCCTCTCTAAGTGGAGCAAATGCCACAAAATCACGTTTGCATTATCCACAGTCTTTGTATACATCTATTATTTTCTCTTTTATGGAGCCATGACATAGATAAACAGGAAAGGAGAAAGGAAAACAAAAGGAAGGAGGGTTGTTAGCATTAGTAATAAAAAGAGAAGAAAATGTTAGTAGAGACATGAATGGCTGAAGAGGAGGAATCTCTCTTCTGCCTGTTGGTATTTACAGCAGAAAATCTGTTTCTCATACATTGCACCAGATCTCAAACCCAGCAGTATCTATGATGGGCACACAGGAATGTGCCTTTAGAGAGAAAGAGGGATACCAGAACATGTTTCCAAACATGGGCCACCACCCTGCTTCAGGCCACTTCTCTCTCCCGGTGGTAGCAGAGAGCTGAAGCTTATGCCCGTGTGCAAGATAGTTTAAGAATTCACCTCAAATCATCACTGACTCTAATCTCAAAAGTTTTCTTTGGGTGGTACAGCAGGAAAAAGCGAGGGCTTTGAAATCAGACTAGCGTGAGTTTAACACCTTGGACAAGTTACCTAGACCTCTTGGAGCTATGCAGCAGTTTTCCAGAGTGTAAAACGGAAGTCCTAATACACACCAAATAAAAAAATAAATGAGATAATATTTATATATTCCTTAGCACATACCTAGTGTATAATGGGAATTCATAACATATGTATTAGATTAGCCACTATGCTTATTTTCTTTATGATATACACCATCTCTTCGAAGTTACTTAAAAACCATTTTGGCTGGATAAATAAGAAATAAAAAATAGTGTGGCGGGAAAAGAAGAAAAAGTCATGCTTCGTATCCCAGGATTTTTGTTAAATTCCCCCCTTGGTTCTTTGTAAGAAATGTAAACAGACCTCTCAAACCCTGTCTAATTGTTGTCTAGCTGCCTCAGAAAAGGGCAGGATAAGTCGAATGAATTAGTGCATGGCCAACACCGGAGCACCCAGGGGTGGGAATGTCAAGTTTTCAGCCACAGATTGAAGACTCCCCTTCAGGCTGTGGCAGCTTGTTGGGATGGAGACCAGAATGGCATTTGTGGGTAACTAAGCCTGAAATCATCTCGAGGAAAACACCCTCAGGTTTCCAGGTCAGCCAGACTTGGTAACCTCTCCTGACTTCCTGGTCCCTTCACCCACTAGTCTCCACTGGAAAATGTAGGGACGACCCCACCTCTTCAGCAGAGAGGTTCTGTTTACAAGATTACTCCTGGGGACAGGATGATATACTTTGAACCTCTGTAAAATAGGACGTAAGTACAAGTCGTCTTCACTTCAGTTCAAACACAGAACTGGGTACTAAACATTATTTCTATACTGATGTCAAGTTCTGCTTCTTTTGTTTGTGTGCTTGTTTTAACAAAGAGTAGGAATAAGCACTTAAGTTTTAAACTGCATCCTAACAGGAAAATTCTGGGAGGAGAATGGCTCAGCATTCTGTGTTTTGTCTTCATGTCATGACTTAATTTTTACAAAATCAAAATGACTTCATTCACAATTTATGTACCCCAATAACTTAGTCCACCTTTTACGCTTGCTGCCCCAATCTGTGTATGTAATTATTTTTACTTTTTACTTATTTTTCATTGTGATTATGTGTACCAGACTGGGCTACAGGCAGAGTGTCACTGACTAGTCAGCAAGCACATCTAAGAGAGAGAGGGAAAGAGGGAAAGAATTGTGAGATGGGTTAGCCAGCCCCTCCTGGGTTGATATATTTATGACATTATTTTCTTTGCTTGAGCCTTGCACTGTCCTTTCAGGAATCTTCCTATTAGTAAATATCTTAATAAACCCGAGTTTATTTTGAACTTGGCAGTGGTTCTGATTAGAGATGTTGCAAAATAACCATTCAGCCCAACATGGCCCTAAAGACTCATAGTTTCCAAGATGAATCAGGGCAGATATTGGCGTAGACCGATGAGCATTTTTAACCTTTAACATGGGGTGGGGAGGGGGGGGCAGGAGAAGCCCACTGCGAATTGGCATACACCCTTTCTACCACCCTCGATTTTATTTCTGTGGCTTTTTCCACATAAAAGAAAGTTACTTTCAAAATTATTAAGTCGTAAAGCATCTGTATCCATCCAGCCCCTGCTTCCAAGCCTCAAACTAGAGGGAAAAAAAGCAGCCTGTTTTGCCTAAAGCCTCTTCAACCTAAAAGTAGTTCCCTAAAGATCAATCCTTCCCATGATCCACCTAAAATTTAATCTCTGCTTAAGGGATTTTGAGTCCCTTCAGGTTCTACAAATACGATAAAGTTTTAATTTCATGGTAAAAAGAAAAAAATTAAGATTTGAAGAAAGGTCTGTTTGGAAAAACAGTTCAAAAGTCCTTATAGTCTTAGGGAGAATATTCCAGACTGGGGGTGGGGGGCAGCAGGGAGGTGATGAAGTGCCATGTGGGAGCCAGGGACCTTCTTCCCTTTCCTCAGGATGGAGAGAGGGCGGGCTAGTGAACAAAGAGACTCTTCTGGGAAGTAAGAAGGTTTGCAGATAGAGAAGTTTCAAGGAGGTGACAGTGGTCATTGAAGGCTTTAGTCTTCTCATGAATGTAGAAGTGAGATGAAGTTCTTGGGGGAACTTTTTCTTTATCCCAAAATGAGTATAGAATCTGGAAACCATGCTGCATGAAGAAGGGGTGAAGGAACTCCAATATCTAATCTGAGGTGAAATAATTACCTTCACACATTTGAAAATCTGCAGTGTAGGAAAGGAGGTAGTGCCTCAGAAAAACAGATCTCACCTCAGGGTAGAGTGAGTTGCTGTATAGTCAGTGAACTTTCCCTTTCTGGGTCAGAGGATAAAATGGCAGCCTGTGAGAATACTGCGCATGTGTTTGGGGAGAGGAATTCTTGCATAGGTTCTCTAGTTCTAGCTCTGGTTCTGTGAATAAGTTAAGGTTTTAAGCATTTACTTCATGACAAGAGGGTCCCACACACTGAAATTTGGTCATGAGTCTAATCTAGCCCCACCATCCTCCTACCCAAATGAGTTCACGATGTTGGCCATCTTCCCAGAAGGTGATAGTTTCAACCAGTGATAAGATCTAAGTTGAGCAGCTTTCACTGAAGGTAGCTTTCCTTCAGTTTCAGCTCTCTCCTCGGGCAGCCCCTTGGGCAAAGCAGGACTTGACTCCGTCCTACAGATGAGTGAGCACCGGTCTCTAGCCATGCATCGTTGGATGTAAACTCAGTCCTCTGCTACACTAAAAAGAACACATCCACTTTGGGTCCGAATGATAAAGCATTAACATGCAAAGAATTGGGGAAATAGTAAAAAGATGACATTTGTCTTCTTTTTTTCTTTTTCTTTTACTGTAACTCAATTGGATAAATTAGTCATGTTTTGACCAGGCTTACAGCTTTAGCTCATTCAGTGGATACCTTGTTTGCTTATGAACCTCCTGTGCATGTAAAAAACATATCCTAGACAGTATTCTGTCCCACTATCGGGTAACTATAATAAACACTTTATTGTATGTTTTCAAATAGCTTGAACAGTGGATTTTGAATTGTCTCAACACAAAGAAATGATAAATGTTTGAAGTAAGGGATATGCTAATTACCCCAATTTGATTACACATTGTATACATGTACTGAAATATTATACTATTTGCTATAAATACATATAATTATTATGTGTCAACTGAAAATAATAATAAAATTATTTTTTAAATTAAATTTTTTAAATAAAAACATGTGCTAGAGCCCCAAGGTTTATGTCTTGTTGAAGCTATGAAACATTTTAGTTGACTGTACATTCAAGTGGATAGAATCAGGATTCAGAGTTAACTCCTTATTAAGAAGGACCAGAGAAAGCTCCTTGGGTATCTGATTGAAATATAATTTCTTGTCCTCATGGGGACATTTGGCATATGACCATGGCCAAAATGAAGAGATCCATTATTTGTTTCAATAGGACCATCCAGGAAGCTGGAAACTGAGATCAAATTTAAAAGATGAGTAGGGTCATTGGAGAGTTCTTGGCAGTAGGCCCCTTAGTTCTGTACAACTGTGTCCAGAGTGAGCTACTCTGATAGGGCTTGGTCTGTTCTGCCTTCCAGAGCAGAATTGTGGCTACTCTGCCGCGCAAGCTCATTGTGAGCTTCCTTGAGCGTCTATGGAAACCTGTTATACTAGAGCATCTGCTTCTGGTTACTAGTAAATTTAATCCCACCACCAAAGTTGGGGTACGAAAAGAGAAACAACGAAACCCAGAGCATTTACACATTCTCTTATAATCCTGCCTAAGAACATTTTTGTCATTAGCCAACCCTCCTGAATAAAGTACAAGAAGGAGAAAGAATGGAAATATTTTTTTAAATATGAGTAGGCACATTTGGATCTGACATCAGGATTCATTTTTCATTCATCAGTGCAATTACTGTTTTGGTTTTCATGACCAGGAAAATAGCTAAGGAAGAGGAAAGAAAACCCAATTATGGTAAAGACAGTCACATTAATGATGATGCTATGAATTGATAATCTACTGATGGTTTTTGCCAGTGAACAAAATGAGGGTGGTCCTTAAATTTTCAGTAGTAACATCAGCAGTACTTTTTTTTTTTTTTTTTT
>VBSM01002217.1:22548699-22567022 GCA_008086735.1 Cheirogaleus medius | reverse complement strand
GTTTCAAAAAAAAAAAAAATTATGTGGTGGTTACTAGGGTCAGGGGGCTGGAGAAATAGAGAAGATGTTGATCAAAGGGTACAAACCTCCAGCTATGAGATGAATCAATTCAGATCTCATATATAGTATGGTCACTATAGTTAACAATACTCAATTGTATACTTGAAATTTGCTTAAATGTTCTCATCATGAAACAAAACAAAACAGAAAAAGGGTAACTAGGTAAGGTGGTAGATGTGTTAACTAAGTTGATTATGGTAATCATCTTATAAAATACATGTGTATCGAATCATCATGTACACTGTAAAATCATATAATTTTATTTGTCAATTATACCTCAATAAAGCTGGAAGAAAATTTTTGTAAGGTATGGCATAGTAGTAGGACCAAAAGAAAGAGCTTTGGCACCCATTAGTTTCTATTGAATAAATCGTCGTACATCTCAATACCTCAGTTTCCTTATTTGCTCTGGAGGGGGTTTGGATGAACTGATCTCTAAAGCCACAATGGTTCTGTAAGCAGAAAGAAAAAATGACTTTCTTTATGGGAGAAATACAAGGCTTAAAATTCCATGGTCATATTCCTAGGACTTTTCAAGGGAAAAATTCAGAGTCAGTTTATGTTCCTTTGTCAAGGAAGTCACCTTAGAATAGGGAGATTTTATCAAATGTGTTTCATAGTTGTCTTCTGGACTCTACCTGAGGCAGGTATGGGGCTCACAGGTGAGCCTGGGTGAGTTCTTCCTTTTGTTAGGTCTCCTCTTCACCTTTAATAAGAAGATATTGACACCTCCCTCAGAGAGTTGTGGGAATACATGCAATGGTTCTTACCAGGCTCCCAGTATCTGTGAGGAGCAGGGCAACCCTTCTCATATCATACACTCTCTGTGTGGACATTTCGTTTATATCCCTATACCTTCCAGAAACTTCTAAGTGTATTTTTAAATGGTGAGTGCCTAAAACAAAAAGGTATCTGTATTGAGGCCCAGACCTGGCACTTCATAATGTTTAAAGCGTTGGCTGCCAATTTGCTGTGCCTGTAATATCTAATTTATAGTTCCCTGTGTGTGGGTGAGAGGGTGGGGCCCAATCTCTCAGGAGAAGACATTTTTCTTGTTTGTAACTTTTTTTCTTTGGTCATTTACAAAAAAGTTTAGTAAGTGTGCTCCATGGAGTCAGAGAGCAGCCCAGCTCTCCTCTGCATGGCTGGTGTGTGTGAGTCTCTATTTTTCCCTGGCAATAAATTTCTCATAAGGGGAATGTCGCCTTCTTCTTCCTGGCCTGGTAAAAACTAGACAGCAGTGAGCAGTTGTCATTCTCTGAAATGTGCCCACTTTCTTGGGCAGCCACCTACTTGGCTGCCCAGCCCAGACATTAAGGGACATAGGATAGTTTCACTTACAAAATCCACTTCCTCAGAGAGCAGACGCTGGTGGCATTTCCTGAATTTGGCAGTCTGTCTTTAAAGAGACCCCACTTCAGACGGCTAGACACTTGGGAACTCTGGGCTCAGGTTTAAAGAATGTTCAGGTAGTAGCCAAAAAGTGCTGGGAGCTGGGGCAAAAGAGCAAAGAGGGCCGGGGTGTGACTCAGCTGACTGAGCGCGACTGCTCAGGGCAACACTGAGATTTGGGGGCAGGGTGCCCACAAGGGCCAGGGAAATGGGGAACCCAACTCCCAAAAAAAGGCTGTGAGCTGAGGGGTCTCGGAAACCTCATCACCTCCTCAGGGGCAGCAGAATGGGAAGAGAGGTGGAGGCAGGTGTGCCCAGCCAGAACTTCCTCCCCCATGAAGCTGCTGATTCATTCTGCCAAAGACTTGCAAAGAAATGAGCTAGAATTGTTATGACGAGGGAAACACAGGAAGGTAAATTCTCTTTTAAAGACATTTTCAAGATAAATATAGTAAAATTCTCAATTATAGGTTTCACAGAGCAAAGCAGTAAAGCCTTTCTAGAACACTAGCACTCATTTTTGGATAACTGATACCCAGAGAGACTTGTCCAGGCTCACTCAGGGTTAGGATAGGGAAGCTCAGCTTTCCTGAGCAAGTCCTCCTTCTCTCATCCACAGTATTGGGGTGAGGGGGGGTTGGGTGGGTTGGGGTGGAGCATAGGAAGTGTTTGGATTTAACGTGACACTTGTGCTCTGGCTCTGGTTTACCACTTTTGCTAGTCGGCAATCATAGGTAGCTTTCTTAACTTTCTTGATCTCAAGTTCATTGTTATAAAATGGGCTGCATAATATCTAATGCATGGGTTAGCATAAGAATTAAATGAGCTATTATAAGGCCGTATTTTTAAAAGCTTTAGAAATTGTTACTATTATCTTCAAGTGTGTAAATTCCTTCTTTAAGCCTCCATTCAACATTTCTTATTTAATACTTATTTTTAAATTAATACTTTCATAAATAGCTTGGTTTCCAAAAAGAAATCACCTTAGGACTGTTGACTATATTGGACTCTATGTACCTCTACTGTCACATACTTCCATGCAGGACCAAAAAAAAAAAAAAAGTAAGAACTAAATATATAACATATATTTACCCTTCATTAAGAATGCAAAATAACCATTAAGAACTCAAGGAAGTAGTTTTCAGCTCTAAAACTTAAGCATAATTACCTAAAAGTTGTGCCCAGTTAGAGAGTTGTTCTTATAAATTATTACTTTAAAGTTTTTAACAACTGAAGCTGTTCTAGATAAATGGTATGTTAAAGCAGAAGTGGGCAAACTTTTTCTGAAAAGGGCCAGATAATCAATATTTTAGGTTTTGTGGGTCATATGGTGTCTGTAACAATTACCCACATCTACCATTGTATCGCAAAAGCAGCCATACATAATACCTGAATGAATGGGCATGGCTAAGTTCCAATAAAACTTTATTTACAAAAACAGACAGCTGGCTGGATTTAACTCAAAGCCATAGTTTGCCAGCCCCTGTCTTAAAGAAATATATGTCTTTCCTTGATTTTCCTATATGGAGTGGTTTTAATTGTCACTCGTGTTTCCCAGGTTCACACAATTTCAGGCCAGCCCCCACTATGGCTCCAATCAGGTGAGTGACTCGAAGGACTTAGGGAACACTTAAATTCAGGGCTAATTTTTAATGAGGGAAGTCGGCCAGTAAGAGCCTTAGTCACCTAATCTTTTCCTAGCATCTTTCATTTCAGTTCCCAAGCCAGGGCTTTACAGTGTCTAGGGGGATGGAAGGTTGTTTTCCAACATGAAGATTTAAGCTGGCATATTGTCCAGGTCATTTTTCTCATATTTCCCTCTATGTAGAGTTTGTTCACTAACTGATAGACTTATAGACGAGAGTTTCATATTCTTGACTACTGAGCAATTTTTTCATCTTTTTTTTTTCTTTTTTTGAACCCAAAGGTCACCAGTATGAGTTGTTTCTTATGTTGACCTAGCTTCTATTTTGTAGTTGCTGTTAAGACTTGGAGAGTTTTCTGTTTTCTATCAATAAGTTGCTTTCACATTTCCACCATTTCAATTGGTCGGTAAAACCAATGGCTACTGCAGGTAGGAGTCTAGACTGAGCAGAAACAATAAATACCTCAAGTCTTGTCCCTTTTTCCCCATTCATTTGTCAGGGCCACGCCACTTCACTCACTCCAGCTTTTATTTCCTGGGCTATAAACAGTATTATCAAAGGCCAAATATCATTCACAAAGTTGTCTCTGAGTCCTTTTAAAAGGCAAACTTTTCCTCGGCTTCTCTTCAAAGACCCTTCGTGCTCTTCCCAGAATTCTACATTTACAGTATGGGCATTTGTTATTCTGAGACTTACTGTTGCCATATGGTATTACATAATTATTTTCCCTTTAGGTATAATTACAGAATTGCCAACCCTTCGACTCTGTTTTGCATTATTTCACACGTATTTTCTAGTTTTGATTTAGGTCTCTGTATGGTATGCCATAAATCAGCAGAGTGGGGGTGGGTAATGAAAGGACATCAAAACACAGCCCCCACTGCTATAGAATGTTACTCAAGTGACACTCCATAATTCAAATACTGCAAACCATGGGGTAGCCAAAGCAGGGCACTGCGACAGTATGAGTTGTTTTTGTTAATAGAGATGAAATTATGGGTGTAACTAGCTGGCAGTCCTCAAACGGACTTCAGCAAACTGTTTACTCAGCTGTCCTCAGGCAACAACTTAATACTTGTGGATAAAATTATTCTCCCGCCATCTCCCAAGTGGTATATTCCAGGGATCCCAATTTGTTCTCACTCTTAAAAAGAAGAAACAAGTTTGCAACTCTCCAAACCCAGTTTGAGATTCTGGTTAAGTTTTGTTTTCAATGTATCAGGCTTTTGGCGCTATGATTCATAAACATTTCCTCGTCCTTTGTGTTTTGCATTTCAAAAATCTATAAGAAGCTGAAACCTAAAATGCTTTGTGTGGCTTAAAGAAACCTTGTGGTCCCTAATGCTAAAACCTTGTTTTTTCTTTGCTTACACTGTTCCTTTCACCCACAATACCGTCCCCTTCCTCTCTGCCTGTTGAAATCCTGAGATTTTTAGGCTCAGCTCAGACATGTCTTCCTAGAAATCTTCGCTTATACCCTTCCTCACCCAACAGAAATTTGACCTATGAATTTTTCTCTAATCCAATTTTTAAAAATTATCATGCAGCACTTAAGACATATAAAACTATATAAGAAATAATGCAATTAACATCCATTTACCCACCACTGATAGTACACAAGCCCCCTGAGGACTAGACGACCACTATCTGCTTTTGGTATTTATCATTCCTATACTATCACAATATATTATGATATATCTGTATATCCCTTAACAATATATAGTGTTCTGTCATATTTTAAGCTTTCTGTAAATGGTTTTATGTGTGTGCAGTCTCCCAAACCTTGAGTGATATTTTTTTGGTTCACGTTTATGTTTATCAGATTTTTTGTGTTAATTTTTGTTAGTTCATTCCTTCTCACTGCTACATTAAAATTTATTGATCATTCTCTTGGTGCACATTTAAGGTGTTTTCATTTGATCTTGTACAATGTTTAAATCACTATTATGACTGTCATTATTATAGGTCATTTGTCTATGTATTTTTTACTCTCTGTCTATTACAGTCCTGTGATTCCAATAGGTGCTCCGTACACCTTTGTCCTTTTGAATTAAATCGTTGCAAGAGAATGAGCAAGTATTACCACCTTTTTACAAATGGGGAAACTGATGCTGTATAATTGTCCCATGAACACAGCAAATCAACATCTGATATAGAATTAGATTTTGTGGTTCCTTCGACTAGGAAGTTAAGTGGTGCAATTTTTTTTAAACCAGTGCTATGTTAAAACCATTCTCACTAGAGAAGACCAGAATTTTTTTATCTCTGTATTTTTACTGAAACATATTCATAAAACTTTGAATTTTTTAGTCCAGAACTTAAAACTTCATTGAAAAAATTTAGAAATCATACTATTTCTGCTTTTCATTAAGAGGAACTGTATCTTGTAAGATAAAGCAATAGTAGAATTTTTTGAAAACCTTTTTAATAACTGAACTATAATTCACATACCATCCATAAAACCCACTCTTTCAAAGTACACAATTCAATGGTTTTCAGTATGTTTACAGAGTTGTGCCACCATCAACACTAATTTCAGATCATTTTCATCACCCCCAAAAGAATTCCTTTTCTGTGAGCAGTCACACATCCTGACCCCATTGCCAGCCTCCTGGCAACCACTAACCTGCTTTCTGTATCTATGGATTGCCTTTTCTGGACATTTCAGATTAACAGAATCATATCATAGGTGGCCATTTGTGTCTGCCTTTTTAACTTACATAATGCTTTCAAGGTTCATCTATGTTGTAACATGTCAGTATTTCATTCCTTTTTATTGTCAAGTAATATTCCATTTTATGGCTATGCCACATTTTATCCATTCATCAATTGATGGACATTTGGCTTGTTTCCGCTTTTTGATTGTTATGAATAATTCTGCTATAAACCTTTGTGTACAAGTATTGGTGTGGACAGTGTTTTTAACTCTATTGGGCATATGTCTAGGAGTAAAATTACTGGGTCATCTGGTAACAATGTTTACTTTTTTTGAGGACCTGCCAAATTGTTTTTCAAAGTGGTTGTACCACTTTATATAGTAGATTTTTATAAGTAACTCAATACTCCAAAGACATTTCTAGCTTAATTGTCATCATTGTAGTCCCTAATTTAATGTTTTGAATTTTAAAACAATTTCTGAACTCACTTTATTATTCTCTAATGTGCCACTATACAGTACTTATATTTCTCTAACAATTTCATACCCTTTCATTTTGTGAACAAAATAGCCTTATTCCAGGCTTCATTTATATATTAACCCCAGTTTGGTATGGTTTCATTGTAAGAAAAATCCTTATAGTAATTTCCATCCCAAGTTTATTTTATCTACCAAATTTAAATGGCTCTGGCATGAAAAGATTTGTAGAAAATACCACCTTGTTTAAAAATGTAGAACTTTTATGTAACCACATTGCAGTAACAAGATAGCTGGTTCATATCTGAATGAAAAGAAAAAATAAGGCAGTGGGAAGTCCTGCAAACACCACCGTGAAACACTCAGAGCAAGAATAAATGAATCTGCCATCCAGATGTTTGCCTATCAGAAGCCCTGGGACTTGTGAATCATCATTGTTTTGGAGGCCCTTTTTTTTAATTGCATAAATATAAACCTTCACAATGTTTCTTTTGAACTTTTTTGATATTTGATGAATTTTAAAAATTATAATATTTATTTTTTCTGATTAAAAGACATAATGTTAATCCCAAGAAACAATTTTAGGAAATGCCTAAAAAAGATAAAAGAAAATAAAAATAAAGAAAAGTAAGTAACCTATAACCCAGTTACTCAGAGATGACCATTGTCGATAAAATATTTTCTTTTGGTCTTTAGTCTATACATAAATATTCTTTGAAAACATGATTTCTCTGGTTGAATGACATGTTGTCATATGAATACACTGTGATTTATGGGACAATCCCCTGATGTAGAACTGTTTGTTGATATTTTCCATATTGTTTGTTGATGTTTCCATACTGTTTTCACATTATGGTGTGAAAGATGCCACAGACATACAGAACCTACCTGAGCTTCCCATGGAAAGAATAGGAAACAACAAAATTCATAAGACAATACTAGGAACTAACTTGTAGTAACTTGAAAAACATCTTCATGTATACAGAGTTTTCTAGTTGTACTTTGTAATTTAATGCACAATTAATAAAAAGTTGTGTCATATTAAGTCCACCAGTGACAAGGCAATAACATTTGACTTAAAAGCAAAAGATCACTTGTGCATAGAAAGAGACCAAATAACACTTTAAGAACTTTGGCACATCAAATAGGTAGGGATGAAAAATTACCCCTCACACCCCCATTTTGAGATCTGATTCAGTTATCATCAGAACCGATTATTGTTATAAATCTGTGATTCCCGATTATGCTGGAGACATGACACTAGTTAGAGCTAATAAAAATCTTAATGCCTTTCTTCAAGAAATTCATTTACAGATACAAGAACTATTTCCATAGGCATATAAATAATGAGAGCGAGTATGAAACAAATTCAAATGACTTTTATTATTGCTTTCAGAAACTTTTTTAAGGAATTAGAAAATGTCCTAGTGTATTGCCAAAAACAACAAAAAATGAATGTAGAGGGTAAAGATCATCATTATAATTAATTAACATAATCCATATTATTAGCTATTATTTGGATAATTAAATGAAACTGAAAAAGAAAGTTAAAATAAACTTATTTCAAAATGGTGGCTGTTATCCCCCCAAATTCTTCCTCATGAGTCAGCTATATCAAATGTATTTCAACTTTATGTTAGGATTTAATAGCATATTTTTATAGATTTTAGGACTCATCTCATTTGTTCTAAACTGAAGAAATTGATCATTTTTACTGTTGTTGTGAAGTACCGGCCAGGCCAAGACAGATTTCTTCCTTCTTGATGCATTTGCAATCTTATAAAGAGCTTCTGGTGACTCAGAAAATCCCATGCATCAATTTTCCAAATTGGATTTTATGTGATTAAAAATAAATTTAAATCAAACAGAGACTTTGGTGTGCTTCTGAAAATTCCCATGTCAGGAGTTGGCATGTATCAACCATGTGTAGGTGTATATGTGCTCACTCATACTGTATGAGCATTTAGGACCTTATTTGAAAAGTTCTTTCCTGGAAGAAGAGTAAAGGGTACTGTCTTGGAACACAGCCTGCCAAGCCCAGCTCTGTTTCAGAGGAAGGAAAGGCAGGGTGGGTAGATACAAAGGAAGTCCACAGTTTAAAAATTAAAGAAAAGGGCACACTGGACTTGTTATCCTGGGATATTTATTAACTGGAACTATTAATATTTGCTTCTGCATAGCCCTTCTTTGATGAAGGAGGAGGGAGGAAAATGAGTATTCTTATAGCACAAATAATGTTTTTTTGAAATTGTGCTGACTCCCTTGTCCAGGCCTGGCTGCCTTGATTGCCGTCAATTGGTGGCAGTGTCCATGGTTTTCTTTTTACAGGTGACATTGATCAAACAAACTCATGCCCTGCTTTGGGTTAGAAAGGCAGACCTAGATAGGTAATAAACAGTCAGGGTCACTTTTAGTATATAATGAGTCTTGCAATGAACAGAGGAAGAGAAGAAAGGGACATCTCCCAAGAAGCTCTCCTTGTCCTCTAGACTAGGTCTCTGAGCCTTGTTAGCAACTCGGAATGTGTCTTCCTCGAACTCTCTGGTGAGACCAGCTGAAAACCACCTGGCTACGACTTGTCTTCCTGGACACCCCAGATGCTGTCAGGCTCTGTCTCCTCTGACACCCACTTTTTGTCCCTTCCACTAATTTGACACTCATGCCACTTTGATTGTTAAGCTGCAGTGCATGTAATTTTTATTCCTCCCACTAGACAGTCAATTTTTTGAGGGTAGGAGCCAGACCTTCTGCTTCTCTCTACTCCCTGTCATCTCCCGCACAATGTCAACCCTATTTGGTTAGTTCCCGTGGCTTAGGCAAATAAATTGCAGTCAGAAGCATAGGGCTTATGCCCTTGTGCTAAGGAGATGAAGAAGCTGAATGTCATCAGAACTACTCAAACAAACAGTCCCCTGCCAAAGTTGGTGTGCTCTGCACCAGAGGAAACTCAACTGCCCCACTCTTGATGGAGGAACTAGCCCTTAATTAGTAGAAAAGGCATTCCACAATTCAAAACATAATTAATGCTGTAGTAAAATAATTCAAAATCAAATCTTGTCGGATCACCTGTACTTTGATTATAGTGGTTCTTTTCAAGAGTGCCATGGCGTCAACCTGGCTCACAGCAACCTCATACTCCTGGGCTCAAGCAATCCTCCTGCCTCAGCCTCCCAAGTAGCTGGGGCTACAGGCATGTGCCACCATGCCTGGCTAATTTTTTCTATTTTTGGTAGAGACGGGGTCTTGCTCTTGCTCAGGCTGGTCTCAAACTCCTGAGCTCAAAGGATCCGCCCACTTCAGCCTCCCAGAGTGCTAGGATTACAGGCATGAGCCACCGCGCCTGGCCGATTGTAGTGGTTCTTCAATCCTTGTTCTTAAAATATGCTGAGGCATATACCCAACACACAAGACCATGTTTTTTTTTTTTTTCTTTTGAAGCTGCAGCCTATTTTTCCTCTTTTGCACTGTAGTTTATATTTATGATAGCAGCAGGGTAAAATCTATTCAAACTGTCTTAGCCAAAATAGTGCTAGATTATGAATGCATATTAAATTGGAATTTGAGGAATAGAATTATGTTATTCTGTAATGTTGAACTCTGAGGGAGGGACTATTCATTCCTGTTAGTGGGTCTCTGAGCATTTTATATCCTAAAGGAGGTGTGGATCGGATCAGCTGTGTTGGAACATGTATTGGAGCTTGAACTGTAGCTGAGTTGACCCTCTACGGGGCAGATGCCCTGGAAGATCCAGAGACAGTAATGAATGAAGCCATTTGGAGAGATCAGTGCCCTTTGATTATCCTGCACTCAACAAAGCAGATGGATTCCCATTCTCTAGGGAAAAGATCATGAGGAATCCTGAAAAATCCCTAATGTGCCTGACTTATATGGAAATTATAAGTCTTATTTGCACAGAGCTGTTCGATAGGCTGTAGTAGTAAAATTAAGAACTTATAAAATGTTGATGTGTGGCCTTAAGGAATCTACATGAATGCAATTACCTGGTAATGTTTCCATTTTCAAAGGAATCCGACTTAAAATATAAAATTTGTGTTCAGTCATAAGAACTTTCTGGAACTAAACCCCAGAAGTCAATCTGAGAAATATTTTTGTGAAAATCAAGCATTGCTCAGGGATAAATCACCCACAGCATTTCCAACTTCAGAAGCCAGACTTCCACTACTAAGGTAGTTTCCATTCTATGCAAGAATATTTCCGTCACTTTAAAAAATGTAACTTCTCATTTGAAATAAATTTAGAGGTTGGACAAGATAGTTACAAAGAAAAGCTATGAATTCTTCCATGAAGTTTCCTGTCAATCAAGTAGTCTATTGTTTGTTACAAGAATGTATTTTTTTTCCTGGAAATATTTTACACAGGGCAGAGGGTTTGGACTTTTCCATAATTTTAAAAACTGAAAATGAACTTTACTAGAGATCTTGTTGAATCTAAAAATTCATTAGGCTTCAGCAATGTGGATTTCAAATTGAGCAGTTTTTCCTACACGCGAATAAACTTCTCAACCATAAGTAAATATACTTGGATATATGCATATCTGCCTGTCGCTTTGGTGGAAATACAGTAAGAGTGTTTTTGACCCAAGACTGCTGGAGAAATTTTTTACAAGTTTAACAAAGCATCTTTTTATGATATAAAAGGTTAAGGAAGTGCTCGGATAAATTATTATATTGGCCTTGCCATCTCCAGATATAATTGTCACACAAAATTGTTAAAGTCCCATGTCGATACAGTCAGCGGCAGAAATTGAAAACAGCACAGTTAACTGGAAAACTTGAACTCATATGAAAAATAGAACGCCCCAAATGAGGTGAAATGTGTCAATTTTAAAGTTAATTTTTTTTCCTTAATTTGCTCTGAAAATAAAAAGAAGAAATGAAAGAACTACGAGTGCAACGCCACCTAAAATTTCCTTCCCATTTTTGAAAGCGGAAGCTGCCCACCAGTTGCAACGGATGTGGCAAAAGATGTTACTAGGAAGATGGGAGTTAATCCCACTTGATTTCATTCAACTCAAAGGACATTTTTTAGGTCTTAGAAGGCAAGTGTTGGCAATATTATTAAAAAGAGCCAACATTAAGGATTTGGTATTTCTTGAGGACATTTTAGAAATTAGCAAATCGTCAAGGGAGAAGCTAAGTTCAGCAACCAAAGAGCCAAAAACTGAGTTGGCAAATGGCAGTGGAAAAGGGACGACATAGGCTCTTTCACAGGCCGGACAGGGCGGACACACCAAGGAGTCCCAGCAAGGTGACACCGCTGTGAGCTTTTCCACACACAGTCATCTGCGCATCAGAAGTTTCGTTTCATTCTCGTACGTGGAAGATACATGGAGAGAAGGAAGGGAGGGAGGGAGGAAAGGAAGAAGATGATTCAAGACATTTCCAGAAGTTGAGAAAATCCTTTGCCCCCATACCATTAGTGATTGATGTGGAACGATGAAGAGTTTCTGACTCCTAGCATGATATAGAGAAGCCAACATAATATACCTCCAGATGCTAGCATTCAATAAAATGCTCATTCAATAAAATGCCTCTCTCCTCTCGCCCGAGACCGGGCCCTGCAGTGGGCTCAAAAATTACATTCCCCTTAATAAGCAATATCCCTGCTAAAGTTACTAACGTGGCTTTGTCACTGGCACCACTTTTATGTCACCTGTGCTGCTTGATTAACAAGCCAGTGAACCAGAAAATGTATCATAGTCTTAGATCCCTCTCTCACCATTGTTCCACAATATCACTTACTTCTAAATGATGTGTGAAAAGGAGTCTATTTAGATATTTGTCCCAAATTTGTCTTCCTTTAAAGCACTTTATTTGTAAGGCCCATGAGGAAAATGGTTATATTATGAATAAAAACAAAATCAAAAGTATACAGTATAACCATTTGCTTACAGTTAGGTTGTTCTGAAATGAAAAAACAAAACTGTAAACATCCCTTCCTTTCTTTTCTTCCTTTCTTCTTGCCATTACAGTGTTTGCAGAGGTGTGTGGTCTAGGGTCAGCCACAGCTGCAGGGGAATGAGGAAGGCTTGGGTACATGGATTCAAATCTCTGCCTTATCTAGCTCGCTGGTAAAATGGGCCCACATTCCACCCACCCCATGAGAATTAACTATAACCAGCAACCTCAGTAAAAGTGCTGCAATCAGAGCTTGGCACAAAGCAGGCCCTCGATGCACCGTTCATGAATTTTCTTAAATAAGCCACTCACTTAATGAATGATTTCCCTAATCCTGGGCACCGTTGGCCAGGACAGACTGCAGCTATGTTGCACCTGGTGTATAAATTCCCACAGACACATGGGAAAAAAGCGACGGCAACAAGCAACGTGAGTCCAGAAAGGACGTAGCATTGTGTCTGAAAGTGGCCCCCAAAAGGGTAAGAAACGCTAATGACTTTGTCCTGTTTGGAGCATCTTCCCACCCTGGTATTGCATTACAGTTGATGGGCTTCCTCGGGGCACTCCAAGTATTCAGGGTAAACACAGCTAGTGCGACACTTCAAGTCCTGGGACTGAGAATGTGCGTCCCCACTTGCCTGCAGGGCCTGCAAGAGACAGCTTGACACGGGCATCCTGTGGCTTCGCACCACCCCTGCTGACCCGACCCTGATAAATAAGCCAGCTAATTGAATTAATAAACAACTCTTTCTTTTTTTTTTTTTTTTTTACAGCCAGCTGGCATGCAATCAAAATGTGTGATAAATTATCTGTCACTGCTTTAACCACAGCAGGGGGAAAGTGGAAAAATTAGCCACTTGAACCTTTTCTCGCTGCTCCCCACCCTCCTGCTCAGTATAGGACTTTTTTTTTTTTCCCTCCTGGTCTTCTCACTCTGGCTGTGGGCCAGGACGGAGTCTCTGTGAGTGCAGAAGCAGATTTGGCTGCCCCGATGATGGATTCTTAAGCCCCAGCATGGTGGTGGGATGCTGAGATTCCGCGCCAGTCTGTGGGAAAGCAAGATCTGTCTGCTGCCCTGGCAGGAAAGGCTCGGATATGAGCCTGTGGTTTAAGCCGGCAAGATTCCTATTAAGGGAGGGGGGTGTGATGTGGTTCACGAGCGAAGGGTTACAACGTCTGCTTTCTCTCTCTCCACCTCTAATGCCAAACAGCTTTCGGGCCCTTCTGGAGTGAGTACAAAAGGGTCACCAGAGTCTTCGGGAATCCGAGTGGCCGCCTGATGCACTGTTCCACTTTTCACCCATTTTTGCACCTTAGCAACTGTCTACCCTCTTTCCTCTGTGTCCTGAGGCTCCATTTTAAGTCACCGTCATTAAAGGTATTGATTTCTTACAAGCTATTCTCCAGGACTGTTCAGCAGCATCTTGTAACCTATAGGTGGCTCGGTGCCATTTAAGGAGGCCTTTCTTTATTCATTTTTCTGATGGTCTCCAGTGCAGTTTCTCAAAGTTAGACAAATAAACAGTCACCGTCAGGCTACATTCACATGTAGACATCATTAGGCTCTTCTGTAGAGACTCACTCTGTGGTGCGGAGACCTCCCGGGGTTCACGCAAGTTGGGAAGCATCTGGGCTTGTGTGTCCCAGTTTAAAGCCATAATTCTCTTAGAGGTGCTTGCATTTTAGGATGTCACCTTGTGTAATAATATACAAATCATCCGCATGGAACGGTCTGGAACTGGCAACAGATGTAGGCTGGGTGAATGCAGGGCTGTTGATCTGCTTGATTCATGGGCTTCCAAACACTTACGCTTCGAGGGAGCTCTTTTCCAGAGCATACGTGCTTCACTGCCGATAGGGCACAGAACTCTAATCTACTGTCCGTAAGTGGGATAAAGTGATGGCTGTTCCCCCACCCCCAGGAAAATAGAGCTCTTTGGGCAAACTTCCTGTAATTGCTAAAGTCAAACCTCCACCATTTTCAGGCAAAAATTGGGACCACACTTCTTGTTAATGTTCGATTATATTCTTACACTAGAATGTTTACTGCAGTGTTTCTGTGCTTTCGTTGGCATTTTCAGTCCTGGCTGTGTGAGACCTCTCTGCAGATGAGGCTTCTTAATGGCAGTGGGGGCGGGGCAGTGGAGAGAGGAATTAAAGTGATTTCGAACCAACAATGTGAAGTATTGTGCCTGTGAAGCTCCAGGACATTCACACCTCTGTGGAACTCTAACTGGCTGCCCCAAAGAATGCACTTGAACTCCACAGGACAGAATCCAAAATTGCCAACAAAGATCCTGTTTCAAGGTCCACAGGAAAATCTCAGAGCAGACTTCTACATGATATCTAGAATCTGGTCATGTGTCTTCATACCTTCTTCTTCCCTGTTCCCTCCTCTTCATCCTATGTGCACACTCGTGCACGCGTAAACACACACACAGGGGCCTCATACTTTCTTCCACTTCCTTGGTCATGAGGCAGATCCAGTGGTGGCAGGGAGACAGATGGTGACAGTTTCAAAGAGAACATTAGTGATAGTGTCAGAAGGCTGAAAGAAGAGGCAGCCAACTTGTATTCAGCTTCGTGATCACCCATTTGACATGCCTTTTCCCCAATCCTTTCAAAGAAAATGAGCAACACAAAACAGAAAATTTAAACTTAAACTTTGCTTTAACATGCCCCATATTTTACAGAAGATCTAAGAAGAGAAAGGAAGTAAGGGGAAGTTACTTAGATACTTTGATTTGAATGTTTCCAGGCCCTCTCTTAAAATTCTTTATAGACGAAAGGTGGAGTGAGAGTGGGAGGGAAGTCCTCCTCCCCACCCTTATTGGCTAAGAAAATGTCGAGTCTGTCTGCCAAAAGGTTTATGAGAATGTTTTTGGAATCTCTAGATTTTGGTTGATTATTTGAAAATAGAAGAAGTGTTAAATTCACTACATAATTCAGAGCCCACTGTCACAACTTTCCTGTAGATGAGTGGAGCATATACCTCTTCTCCTACCCTGCTGGCCAAAGTCCATGTGCCAATCTAATCTAATCTCTAATCAATGAAAAGAGAATGTCAGGACTTTATGTAATTCCCTTCCATGAACTTCACAGGGCAGAAATTATTTAAAAGATAGCAGAATATAGTCCAATAACCATTCTAGGAAGACAGCTGAGAGAAGTGCCCCAGCTGCCATTGGTGAGGGAGAATGTGGTGATGCCCTTGATAACCCTCCCGAGAAGGTCTTGGGACCTGCTTTACCTCCCAAACAGGTGAGCGGGTTGGCAGATCCTGCCAGCAGAGCACGTGCCATGGGTTTAGCAAACTCTGCCCTTCTGCTGCTAGTGGCACAGCGGCTTACACTGTCCCCATGGCTCCTGACAACACATAGCCCAGCCTCAAAACACATAGACTCAATGCAACGGAAAACACACAGCACATGGGCTGTTAGCATTTTCGTATGTCATCTCTGCTTCTTATTTAATATCCAAGATTCAGCTGAGTGCCAGACTAGTCCCCAGGGCAGCAGAGAAGCCTGGACTGGCGTTCGAGAGGCATGGATTCTAATATAACTTCAACCTTGAACTTGTCATATGATCACAGTGGCCTTTAACCTCACTGACGCTCAGTTTTTTGATATGTGAAATAGGATAGTCTTGGGCCAGGTGGGCTCCAAAACTCTTTCAATTATTAGAACCTGTGGTTATAGAAAACTAAATGTTTAATGTTGCTATCATTCTTGAACCACAGAGTGGTTTGATGAACTTCATTAAAGACAGAGGGGAAATGTCACAAAGAAGATATTTTGTTAGTTAGCTGAATTTTGATACCACTCGATTTTAATACCACATCACAGTGGTCCTGTGGTGTCTCCTTCAGAGTCGTAAAATAAATAAGCTATTGATAAATGTTATTTAGTCATAGTTTAGTTAGCCTGGCTGTCCGGTTTAGAGATTCTCAGCTGTGGCACTGTTGACATTTTGGGCTAGATAATTTTTTGTTGTGGGGGCTATCTTGTGCATTGTAGAATGTTTAGCAGCCTCCCTGGCTTCTACCCACTAGATGCTGGTAGCACCCTACCTATCCTGCTCCAAGGTGTGACAATGAAAAATGTTTCCAGGTACTGGCAAATGTCCCCCCAGAGGCCAAAATTGCCCTCAGTTGAAAACCACTGAATTAAGCCATGACTACAAATCCTAGTTTAGGCCAGAGTTAACTACATAGATTTGATATGTTGCAATCTAAAAACTCTAGTTAGCTCCAGCACTATTTATTTAATTCAGGCTAGAGAAATCTAATGTTGTTCTAAAATCTCAATAGAAATTACTCTTTTAACCTACAATGTCACAACACCTCACAGGCAATGGAATCCACTACATTTCGAGTTTTTTGGAAATGGGCAGTATCATCTTTGTGTTGGTGTTACTTACTGCACACAGAGTGAATGCTCAGTAAATGTGTGTTGAAAGAATGAACAACTTCCCCCCAAACACCAGGGAGGTGCAGAGTGAGGAGTTGCCATATTCAGCTAGTCATGCTTCATGGTCCTTACTCTATAGGAGGAAACGAAGCAAGTGTTTGCCAGTTGGAAGGTTAGAAGGAATCTTTGGGAGGGAGGCTGCCATTGCCCTAGCTGAATTGGAGCCAGGTTAAAACCCTTTTCTGGTTAAAAAAAAAAGTCATGGAACATTTAATGACCAGCCTTAGTACATCAGAGCCCAAGCTGTACATCACCCACCCTCCCCAAAAACATATAAGAGTGAAAGGTTCAGTTACTTTAAGTCTTCTTTATTTCTACATTGGCATATATTTTGGCAGCACAGGATTATGGAATCTCAGATGTGCATCTGACATGTTAATCTCCCTGAGATGGTAGTCTGACTGTTTTTCCTAGTGTACTTAAAGAGTATGACTTTGACTTGCATTTGAAATGTTTCATTCAGTTGTCCTGACAACCTTCTTTTCTCAGAATAAACAGATCCCACCTATATCTGTCACTGTAGACACTTGTACTGCACTGAGTTTGTTTTCTTGTTAGTTGTTTTGTAGGTATTCTTTGAAGCAGCCTTGCAACTCAGAACCATGTTAAATGTAAATTTAGGAATCACTTAATGCAGTCGTTAGCTCTGATCCATGAGATTTGTGGATTTCATCTGATATTATTTCGTAACTGTTAAGTTGTGAAATGATCACAGTGGACTAATCCTGAGGGTGTTCACCTCTTACCTGGGTAGTTACTGTCATTTAGGAGGAAATCAACCAGATTGAGGCTGCACTGTATCTTTCAGGCCCCCTCCACGTCCCTTTTGGGGGTATCTTAGTTTTAAAGGAGGTCAGTCTTCCCAGCAGGTCCATTCATTGAGTTTGAACAGCAAGTGCTTTGGAAACACCACAGCTTACCAGCACTGCATAAAACATTCTCTGTTGTAGTATCCTTCTGATGATACACTTAATTGACAACTGATGTTACAGAGATCTGAATTCTATCTGAGATCAAAGCTAAGCAAACAGCAGTGGAATGGAAAGAGAATGCAGTTGGAGGGCTTATCATCTCTGCACACAAAACCAAGGCCCCAAATTAGGATTCGAAGAGATGTGTAACTATGATTTCAGAAGACAGATTAATATAGTAATAAGAATTGGTGTCATCAGCATGGGTCATGAATACACATTCTTAGAGTCCCGTATTTTTATCCAGTGGTACACTATCTTTAAATGAAAAACTTTTCAGAGTTAAAAGTTTTAAAACCTGGTGTGATAGAAGAAAGAGGCTTAATAGAATGAGGACATGCTTCTGATTTCATTCATTTCCCCTGTCTATGTCTCTACAATCTTCCATCCCAGAACACCAAGGGAATCAATGTTATGTACACAGATTGAATTTAAGATTTTTTTTTTAAATTTCAAAATATTAAGGGGGTACAAATGTTTTAGGTTACATGAATCATTTTTATAGTGCTTAAGTCCTGGCTATAGGTATGCCCATAACCCAAATAGTGTTCATTAGGTTGATTTATTCCCCCCCTCTCCTCCCTCCCCCTGGTTGATTTCCACTGAGTTTCACTTCCCTCTGTGCACTTGTGTGCTCATCTCTTTGAATTTAAGATCTTTGAATAGAATGAACAAAAGCACTTAGATGCATTTTTCTCTTGTTGGAATCTGATTTTGATTTTAATTTTTTTTTT